>JAREYC010000005.1:93317500-94037500 GCA_030015325.1 Cryptoblepharus egeriae | reverse complement strand
CCATCATGGACCATTTCCCCTGGAGCTGGTGGAGCAATGCCCCAGGTGGTGCCACCATTGCTGATACACCATTGCTCCATCCCCAATGGGTTTTTTTGTTTTGTTTTTGCTATAACGTTTGAGATAGACTAGAGATATTTCAATGTGGTTTCTTTCATTGCATTCTCCTTGAAATTACACACAACAAATGATAATAACATGCTGGACTGATTCCAAAATAACCAAGATTGTAAAAATTTTGGCCAGTAGTGATGTCACCTTCATGCGCATCACCCTGTGCAGCTGACATCCCCAAGTGATCCCCAAGTGGTTAGGAGAACTTGGAGATGGGAACACCCATGTTCTGTTTATGACACAAAAGACACCCCAAGTGGTGAGGAGAACTTAGGTTTTTTCAACCAGCCTGTGCAGCTGGTTGTTACGAAATTGTTAAGCTTTACCCTAAGAAATCTCTGGACCAACTTGATCTTAGTGCTTTGAATCCCCTCAAGGGTCAGGAGTTTTGAGGGAGCAACAAACTAGAGCAGTGGCGATGAACATAGGTGGGAACGATGGACAGCAAGGGTTCCAGCATGCATGCCGATGCCCACCACATATGCCTGGAACTCTGGGCATATGCAGTGGGCCAGGGGCTCTGTGTGCCCAGTGCAAATGCCCAGAGTTTTGGACATGTGTAGTGCACACTGGCATGCTCACTTCAGCTCAGTGCCGGAGGGACACCTGCCCCACTTTGGTGCTAAGCTGAATTGAGTGCACCAGTGTCTGCCGTGCATGTCTGGAACTCCAGGCATGCACAGTGGACCAGGAGCTCCTTGTGCCCATTGCGCATGACCAGAGCTCTTGGCATGCATGGTGCACACTGGTGCACTCAGTTTGGTTCAGCTCCAAAGAGAAGCAGCTGCTCCTCTTCAGCGCTGAACCAAACTGAGGTGTTTAAGCTGGGGGCATGTGGCGGGCAGCATGGAGCGGCCTATGGCCACATGCTGGCAGAGAGGGCTTGGCGTGCCCTCCCTGGCACACATACCATAGGTTCACCACCACAGAACTAGGGCCATTACAAGGGATAAGCATTTTTTCATTTTAATGGAATGGCTTACTGCCATTTGATGGTGGAGTAAGGGGGATATCTCAGTTTTTTGCACTATACCTCTGTGGCAAAGTGGCACCCACCGTACTCAAGGTGCTTCCTAGAATCTGTATGACTTACTAGAAAGAAGCATTACTTTGGCTGCATCGCTCAGCATGGCTTTCTCGTACACCCCAGTAATGACCAAAATTCCCCCCAAAGTAATGTCTATTAAAACAGCCCCAAGTGTTTTTAAATGTTTATTTTTCTTTCCCCAACACAGGGAGAGAAACAAATTAATGACTAGACACTGGACACAACCCCATGTTTCTATAATAAGATTTACATGGTGTTATAATCAATAGCTGAGCAAAGGGGAAAATCTGTCATTGGAAATGTCTGGGAGAAGACCTTTACGAAGAAAAATGTATTTCATCTCCTGCTAATCCATGAATTATTTGGAGGTATTTATTGCTTTTAAATAACCATTGTATAAAAATGGCTTGATAAATGCCATCATTATTTTGTATATTACTTCTATTTTATTTTTTTATTTATTTAATCATGCCCTTTTGCCATCCAATATGCTGTTTTCATGCATCATTTTTTTCATTTTTTTTGTTCTGGGTTCTTTTCACTTTTTATAGCAAATAAAGATATGCTTGGATGAATTGCACATAAAATTGTTTATTGCCCTTTAAATCTTCAGATGTTCAAGAGGAGGTGAAGAATAGATAGGCAAGCTCTCTGCCATAATTCTCATTCAAATTAGGTGCATGTCCCTCCATTGTTTTTCTTTCCCATGGCTTCTTCAACAGGCAACCATAACAGGAGCCAGGGGTCAAAGGGAGATATTGTAGTCATCTAGGACAGAATGTTGTCCTCAGTTCATCACTCAATCATTGGCCAGTTTCCAGTGGGACACTTAAGGAGCAGGAATGGTTGACCTTGCTGCCATCATTCCTAGAAATGGGTGCTGGTAGTATACAGCCAGTTCTACATCACCATAATGCACCCCAAAGTTCTCAAAGGAAACTCAAAATGTCCTTTTTCACCCCTCTGACATGGATCTCCTCTCCTGGGAAGAAAAAAAAGGAGACACCTGCACCTTTGGGATAAACCCAACGGGACGTGAGCTGCAAAACCTACTCAGTCACATACAAACATTTTCACGGGATTCCAAAGATATAAATGCAAGTCTCCCAGGAGGGAGGAACATCATACTTAAGATGTCATCTTCTCAGTTAGGTCTTGGAAAACCCTTGGAGATCACTAATGCAAATCAATGGGATAGGGTCACCATAATTCTCGTCCACAAAACCCGAACAGGACTCCCTGTCACACTTGCCAGTACGTGAATGCAATCCCTACAAAACTGGGACTGACCCAGTTTTCTGGGACATATGGCAATCCTACAAAGGCATGAATTTAGGAATTCCTCCCACAGTAGTCAAGTACAGTACTGGTTTCTGGACAATAAACCTCCATTACCTGGGAGTGCTCAATAGACAAATAAACAGCTTGGAGTGGGAACCAGATTTGCTTGACCTTCTTCATCTATCCAGCATGCCCTGCTGAAAGCATCCAACACAACAGCTGTGCTGCAACCTCTAAGAACAACTGCAGTTTGTGTGCAAGTTCACCCTGATCCGGTTGACTTCTTAGACGTCAAGGCCATTAAGGTATCTTAACCCATTTGCCCAAAAACCTCCTGGAGAGGCTCACTATGTAATCCTAGAAGAGAAGATGTTTGCTTTAATTTTGCTTATTTAAGGTAACAAAATCTGGCACCAGAAGCATTTGTGTGAGTCTGTCCCATAATTATTCCTATCTGTGAGGATCTATTTCCCTCCTAGACACATATATACATGCACATTGGACCATTAAGGTGTTAAGTACGGAGGCATCTACTTGATGGAATTCGGCTCCAGACAGTCTGGAAGAAGTGAGAATCATTGCTGGAAAAACATTACCATGTTAGGCTGTTGATTAAACACTAAGTAACTTAGCCCAAGATCACCAATGAGGAATGGCAGAAAGGGGGATTTATGATGACTTAAACAAAGAGAAGGACTTTGTTGGTTTTACTTGCAGAAAATTGTTCCTCTTGTCTTCCTTCACCTCTGTCCAGATGGAAGTTTAATATTTGGATTGTCAGTAAACATAACCTTCTTAGCTGCAACAGTTCACATGAAAATGAGAAATTGGCATTGACATTTGCACATCTAACACTTCAGTTTGTGCATTGCAGAGATCTGTATTTTTTTTTTATCCTTTCTCGGCAATAAGGATAAGCATAACCACGTATCTATTCAAACACAATCATAACGCAGCCTCAATCTAGCACCGAAAATGGAATGGCAAAAGGAAGTCCATCGTTGTAGGGTAGATAAGTAGGTAGATAGATAGGTAAGTAGCAGTGATGGGCTTCAAAAAATTTAAGAACCGGTTCTCTGCCCATCTGGCAACCACTTTTAAATGGCTATTTTTAAACTTTATATGTCCTATCTCTTGTTAAGAACCGGTTCTATAGAGTAGGTGCGAACCTGCTGGTGCCCACCACTGGTAAGTAGGTAGGAAGATAGGTAGGTAGGATGGACAGACGGATGGACAAACAGACGAATGGACAGACAGACACAGGGAAGGAAGGAAGGAAGGAAGGAAGGATGGATGGATGGATGGATGGATGGATGGATATGGTTGGCATTTTTTTTAATTTTCACTTGGAAGAAGGTACAATGTGCTCCACATACCACCATCCACCTAAGATGTGGTTAGATATTAAATCCCATCTCTGGTGTGGGGTATTCCAAATAACCATGATACTGTCTCTATTTGAATGGGCAGTCAAGTTTTGTTTGATAAAACCTTTTGTGAACCTCTTTAGTTCTGTAGCTCACTTGTATTGTATCTGCTTTATTGATTTATTTTGTCTCTATTTTATTTTATTTCTTGGTTGGTTTTAAACATGTTTAAGCTGCCTTGGTGATAACCTTAAGATGTAAGAAAGATGGACAAAATTCCTTTGAAAAGATGCATAATAATGCATTTCCATTCATTTCAATGCAGCTTGGGCAGAAGATAGTGTAGCAAAAAGGGGTGCAAAGCACTAAATTTTGCAAGTACCTCATTGCATTTGCCTCCACTTTGCTCTAGTGGCCCAGAATGGTTCCAGAGGGGAGTGGGTGGAAGCCACTTGCATGGCATGGCAAGGTACTCATAAAACTTCATGCTTTGCACGCCCCTCTTGCTACACACTGGTGGAAAAACTTCCCAGTAGATTGGGTTCAATGATATACATTGGTCTTTACCCTATTTAGTACAGGTGTATAACACTTTTTTTACTGGCATAGAAATATCTTCTTCTCTTATGGTATCATGCTATGAATGGAGGTCCTAAAACAACATCTAGTATGGCTAAAAAGGTCGATTCAAGAGCGTCAATCCCTTCCACACTTAGGACAGATATAATCTGTCTGCCCAGGAGGCAGCCTCCAGATTTCGCTGGTTCCAGGACTGCCTCTTTGCCTCAGCCTGTTATGTTATTATTATGCATCTCTTCAAAGGAATTTAGTCCATCTTCCTTACTCATTAAGGTTATCACTAAGGCAGCTTAAACATATTTAAAACCAACCATGAAATAAAATAGACCATCCCTGCAATCCAGAGTAACTACAGGAACACTTAAGAGACATTACGTGCACCCATAGTTACTGCACCACCTAGTGAAAACCTGTTGGAAATTCATATTGCAATCCAGAGCAAATTGTTCTTACACCGGAGCAAGAACTCCCCGTAGTTACTCTGGATTGTGGCCAAAATCAAGTTGTAATTTGGAATGTCAATAAGGTCAGTGCTTTATCTAGTTTTGTGCTAAGGTTGACCTCAGACTAACACAGTTGGTTATTTGCCAGCATAGCTGCCAGAGTTTCTTTTTTCAGACTTTCTGGCCCATCGTAGACTTCAGAATCTGGAACAGTCCTGTACCGTTGGCTTTAAGGCACATTTAGGGCACCCAGTACTGATATTAGGGTTCAGCACCAACACTAGGTAAGTATAGGATTTGCTAGTCCTTGAGAGGTTTTTCCAAATTATGATGGTTATAAAATTTCCATATACAGATAGTTATGAAATTTCCACTTACAGAAAATTATACAAGAGCAAGAGAGATAATAACCTTCAAGTCCTGCTTGAAGTCCAAGTAATAATCTTTAAGTCCTGCTTTTGGATTTCCTGGAGGAAATTGATCATCATGGGAAGCAAAACTAAGGTAGTGTTTTGGTGTCATCCAGCAGGTTATTCCTTATGTTCTTCAGCAGGTTTTTCCCTATTTCCTTCAAATAGCTCAAGGTGGTGTAGTTGAAGAACAAAGGAAGAGAGATGAAAGATAATTCCTTTGAGATTTATGGGGCTGGGAGTCTATGGAGACACAAATCACAGCATATTCTCCATGAGCCAGTTTGGTCTCCACAACATACCTGACATTATTTCAAAGATTCAATGTATATTTTAAGCTTGTGTTGAATAAAAGTCTACCCTCAGTTTCATCACTGCCTCAGTGGAAACATGTCGATGTAACAGAGCAGAAATTCCTCTTTAAATTGGTATAATGCTGTGATATCTTGATATAACACTGTCAAGAGTGAGCCTAAAAAATAAGCATAAACTTGATATTGATGGGTTCATTGTCTTAACTCATTCATTTTTATTTTTCTAATCCAACATTTTTGTTTCGTATTGATTTAGTTGCAATAATAGGAGAGGCGATGTGCAACTGACCATCATCTGATCAAAGCAAGTACCATCTTGAAAGGTACCAAAGCAGGTACCAAAGCAGGTACCGTTCACTGTTTTGGGGCTATTTTTGAGGTGGGCTAGACTGCAAGAATGTTGTCAGGAAGGTCTCTACCTTGGAGACTTCCAGCCAACCAGCGTTAATGATACAGGCAGCCGGAACCCATGGTATCTATCACAGGTCAGGAGGACTCCTCCGGGTAAGGAAATATTTACCGCTTATCCCAAATAATGCTTCAGCCTGTCCAATGGGTTCATTTGGATCTGCACCAGCTAAATTGCTGTTGTAAATCCAAGCAGCCTTGTGTAGAAAACACTTGTGCAGCCTTGTGTGACAAAAACCCTGTGCACACCTTCTTGGGAGTAAGTTCCATTTGGAGACAGTGGCACTTACTTCTGAGTAGATCTGCATAGAATTGGGAGTTGAGACTAGGAGGAATGGAACTCACTGTGTCAGCCTCCCTCTGGGTAGGGGATGGATGGCAAATGTACTTACATCATTTTTGTGACACTCCTGAACCTGTGCAAGAGACTTGCACTGGCCTAAGAGCACTTCAGGGTTATACCTTAGGGTGCACCTTACACCTTAGGGTGCAACCCTAACCAATTTAAGTCAACACTTGCTCCCTGTTTTCGTGATGGCATGGGAAGGCTGGTGCATATATGTGCACTGGCCTAACCCCCCCCCCCCCTCCAATAAGGTACAAAAGTGCTTTATGGCACTTTTGTGACACCCCAGGCCAGCATGGGACTTGTGCTAGGATGTATGACAGCCTAACTGGGGGTTAGAATTGCAGCCTTTGAGAAATAAAACCATGCCAGTTATGAAAGTAAATTCATGACGATGCTTAAATTGAAAACAGGAAAAAGAAGAAACATAAAAAGAGAGCTGTATACTGGAATTTGTAATATTATTTGAGTAGCAGGTGGAAAATAACAGAGGAGTAACCGCATTTAATGGGAGATAAGATGCCCTTGTGGAAAATAACAAAAGAATGAAGTCCTGTTTGCACAAATTGGGAAATAGATGTGTAGTGCTACCCATAAAAACACCCTCACCATCTTTTATGTGTCAAAACTCCAAAGCAATATTTTAAAATGTATGGGGAGATACATGCCAATGGTGTTGAAATCTATTCACTCTAATAGTACAAATGAGAAAAACGGTATCATTTCCTTTGCCGCAATGTAGAGTTAACCACAGCCTTTCAACAAAACTGTGCTGTTTCTTTGCTTCCTTTTAAATTGCACAATGCATTAAATTCTCTACAAGCAAAAGGCTTTCACTGGCAACATGTTGGGAGAAAATATGTCTTTTTCACCCACTGACAGGTCTCTGATCAGATTTTTTTTAATCTGACATGTATTTAGCCATGCAGGCTTACATTTAGAGATCACTCCTGACCCAGCCTTCATTACAGATAACTTATGAGTAACACAGACAGCTTCCACCTGAATCAATAAAGAATCTGTAACTGAAAAACAAGATTCCCTTGGGGTACAATCCCATTCACACACACTTGGGATTAAGCCATTCAATGGCCAGCAACGTCCTAAAGTGTACTGATGCAGCCTGGCCAACTGTGCTGCATCCAATGGGGCCAACTGAAAGCCTCATTAGAGTAAGAGGATATTTTTCCCTTTACCCTATAGGGCTGAGAGGAGAATTAGGGTATGGTGGAGGCTCCTGGTTCACCCATTCTGCCCCTTGATCTGCCATTCTGTCCATAACCTACCTCCAACATGTTGTCTCTCCCCATCCCCCCGACATGAATGTATCTATACTGGTTAGTGCTGGTCCAGATGAGTCACCAGTGGTGGGCTCCAGCAGGTTCACACCTACTCTATAGAACCGGTTGTTAATGAGAGATAGGACATATAAAGTTTAAAAACAGCCATTTAAAAGTGGCTGCCAGCTGGGCATAGAACCGGTTGTTGATTTCTTTGAATCCCATCACTGGTCAGCACACCCAGCTCAGGAATAGCCACGCTCTGAGTTGGCACATGGATGTCGGTACCATGGTATTTTTGATGGCAAAACATAAGTTCCACCATGATAAAGGATTGGGATGGTACTAAATGGATGGATGGATGGATGGAAGAAATGTATCTGTAGGTAATATTTTGGCATCATCCAATAAATAAGCAACTCATAATTCCAGAATCTGGGGAGCATTTTGGATGAGAATGCCCATATATGAGATACATATACATGCACTGACAAAGCTATTGACCATCATTCAAAACATTACAGTAATCTATTCAAGATACAGTGGCGCCTTCACATAACAAATGCCTCACGTAAAGTATGTTCCACGTAACAAACAAAAATCTCTCCAGGATTCTGCTTCACGTAACAAACTGTGCTTCACCTAACGAACACAATCATTGGCAGTTGGGACAGATGTGCTGGCCGGCAGCCCTTTTAAAAAGTATCAGGCTGCCCATAGCGAAAGCAACACTTCCGCGCTGTTCCGCCTGTGGCCGGGCATCCGTTGGGCAGAGGGAGAGAAGAGCAGTGGAGAAGAGGGAAGCAGCTCAGGGCTAGTCAGAAGAGAGCAGGGGAGAGAGAGGATCAGGATGGAGAGAGGGAGAAAGTGGGGAGACACTTTGAAGGTGTCTTGGATTGCAGCCTCCTAACCATGTCTACCCAGAAGTAAGCCCCATTGTGTTAAATGGGGCTTACTCCCAGGAAAGTGTCTTTAGGACTGCAGCCTAAGTAGACTTCATAGGATTTGTTTTGAATTCAAATCCAGTGTTTGTCATCATTTTCACCTCCAGTTAGTATTTTTATATGAATATTTTTTGGGTTGTGGAACCAATCGTCTGAGTTTCCATTATTTCCTATGGGGAAATCCACTTCATGTAAAAGAACATTTCACGTAACAAACATGCATCTGGAACGAATGAAATTTGTTACGTGAGGCGCCACTGTACTTGCTTCTGCACACACACAAATTTCCCAAAAGTTATACAATAAAAGTAGCCCAGAACTTAGACTTGACTTGATGTCTGGTCTGTTTACATCTCTAATAATTTTAAGAGGCCAGAAATTTTTCCTCTAGAAATTTGTTCAATCCTTCTAAAGGCATCTAGACCAGAATCTTTTTCAATGCCAGATGCCAAGTCACCTTTGCCACGCCTTGTGGCAAGGAGTTCCACCAGCAATGATATTCACATTCAGATTTATTTATCTAATTAATGATCTGATTGCTTAATTATTTGATGATTTAATTATTTATTATTTGATTTCCAACCAAGGCAGCTCCCGGCTATTTCCAACTCTTGCGTAGACAGTGGACTATATATTTAAGAAATGTGATTAGATTGGAAAATGTTTGTAAGAGTTAAATGAGGTTCCAGTGCAGAATGAGTGGTCCTTCCTCTTTCCTGAGTGTGCAAAATGGAAAAGTTTCTCAAAACAGCTGATATAAAGATGCTGAAGTGTTTAATCTTTAGGCTCGCAAAGAATGGCAAGGAACCTGTCCAAGGAGCCGTAATTCATACAGGGGAAGAAAAGGATGGGGCCTGGCATTTCATGTAATGAATCAGGCTTTCTCCTTTGGAACCTTTCTTTTGATTTGACAGATTTATAGAGTTTGGAAACATTGAGCCAATTAATTTAGTCAACTTTTGGATTTAAACAATAGTGAATTAGTCTAATACTCTGTCATGGACTCCATTTCTCTTATGTCACAAAGATCGGTGCCAGATATAGACTATTCATCTTCCAAAAGAGACACGTCTGAATGCAGAATGAAGAATTTTGTGTATTTCAAGAATCTGTTCAGATAAATTCTTCTGTATTCTTTCTTTTCATAGTCTGGCATCCCAATTCTATCATCAAGTTATGCTGCTGTTGTTCATGTTCTGGCAGTAAAACCTGACTTATGGCATCACAACAGACCAAAATGTGCAGGACCACATTAGTGAGTTGTGTTGGCATTGGCTCTCCTCCAGTGTAGCGGTGAATGCCTGCATTTCGAACGGCTCCAAAGAGGGACAAAGAGGGGCCACATACATGCTGCAGTGAGGGTTCCTACCAGACCCAAAATTCCTATACAGGTCACTTTAAAGTCCAGATTTTCACATGAAAATCCAGACTTTTATTTAAAAAACTCATGAGTAAAGCCACGATATTGGGCACTTTCACTTTCTCATAGAGCTCAATACGTATTTTCTTAGTTTTTTGGCTATAACTTTAGATAGGAAGGAGATATTTCAAAACCGAAATTTGCATTGGATTCTGCTCTTCAGTACAAATCCAACAACATATGACATGATGGGGTACTGCACACCATTGCAAAGTTCCAAAATGAAGCCAAAATGGAGGACAATGAAGCCCTTTTGGAGGACACACGGACAGGAGACTAAAAAAGAGTACAAATCCAGAAATTTCTGGTCATATGGTCACCATAAGGAAGGTCAACTCTTCCCATTAACCTCAATCCCATTTAACCTGTCAGGAACCCAGATCCACAGATAACTGAAGCTGTGTTTCAGATACACTGAAATCCAAGGCAATTTTTAATAGGAAATAATTCTTAACAACAAACAACTCTTAACAGTCATTCACAATGCTCTTTTCATGCTGCGTATGTGACCTACGCTCTCAACTACACTTTCTCATAAAGTTTCCAGCAGTTTCATTGCTACCCAGGAATCCCGTGGAATAGTCTATTTAAAGTTGTGGCAGCCACCTTGTCCTAAAAGAATGAATACTCAAAACATAGATAAACAAAACAGCGAGAATGAAATGTGTTGGTGATTTCTTGGAGAGATGCTCTTTCAAAAAGCTGATCCCTACAATCCAGAGTAACTACGAGAGCATGTGAGAGACATTACATGCAACTGTAATTACTGCACCACCTAGTGAAAACCTATGGGAAATTCATATTGCAATCCAGAGTAAATTGTTCTTACACCAGGGCAAGGACTCCCCGTAGTTACTCTGGATTGCGCCGTATCTCAGATTTCCTCAATTTAGAAATCCTTTCAAAAATCCTTCTATACATTTTCCCCCTCATTATAGGTGTTTAACTACCAAAGTGGATTGGGGAGAAGACCCTTTCTTTTCTAGTATTTTCTACTTGTTCTGCCTTTTTCTGCGGATAGTTTCACCCACCTGTCTCCATTGGCTTTCTATGGTCCTATGGAACTGGTCTCCAGCACTTAGGCCAGATCCTAAACCCACTCCTGAGCAGCACAGCCTAACACTGGGCTAGTCGTATCTTGGGGGGGGGGGGTACAGAACCCTGGGTATCACCTTCAGGAGGGTGACACCCGGGGGTGACCAAAATCATTAAAATTGCTAAAATTGTTTGGAATAATCTCATCAAGTCATGTGCTGTTGGATGTGTATTGTTCAGAAGAATCCAATGCAGAAACAGCTTTGAAATATCTCCTTCCTATCAAAAGTTACAGCCAAAAAAATCTTTAAAAAAATGTATGGAGCTGTATGAAAAGTGAACCATATCATGCCTTTACTCCTGAGTAGGCAAATGTGCCATAGGCCTATATCCTAAACTGAAATTAAGCCCCTTGCTCTGGAGCAGTTAAGATGACTTTCCATAAATAACACTAGAGGGTGACGTAACTGTGTGGACCCATAACTGCTCTGCATTTAGCCCTTAGACTATTGGAAAGTCTAATAGGAATCATTAGACTGGTCCTGATCCAATGAACACAGCCCCCATAAATCAATCCAGAAGAATAGCCTTGATAATTATATTGAGCCCTATGAAAAATGGAACTGAGCTACACAGCAGTGTTTACTCATCAGCAAGCAAACATTCCTTGGCTTGTATTCAAGAATGCAAGGCCACTAGAATGGTCCCAATCCAATGAAAGTGAAGCTCAGCAAGTTCTCCAGAAGGCAGCCTCATCCCCTCCCAAACAAAAATAAAACAGAGGCTCAACTGTTAAGGTGATTTTTAAAAAAATGAAAATATTAATTAATATCTAATTTATTGTATTAATTAGTACTGATAATAATAATTAAATAACTTTGACATATAGAGTGACAAAACATTTGTGGGTCCTGGGTGCCAAATGGCCTATGTACGCCACTGGATCTGCACTAGCAATTTGGGGGAGATCTGAGTAGTCCCATTGCGCTGACTGAGGCCTTGCCCTGAATGGCACTACAGTCACCTCCAACCCTGCCATCTCCAATCTTGCACTTGCACTTAAGCCAGCCAAGTTTCCTTAGGCCTGAGTTTTCTTTCCCTGTATTATAACTATGGTTCATCACATAATTCCCAGTGCAAAAGAGGATACCTGAAGGTATCCATCCAGAAATCTTGTAGAACATCTAGCAGAAAAACCTTTGTTGACAACAAAGCATGAGATGCCTCCAGGATGTCATTCTGGGTAGAATTTCCATTGAATTTATGGAGAGGTGACAGGTATGTCACTTCCCTATCCATTTGGCCATCTTAATTTCTCAAACATTTATCAGTCTTACCTCTTTAAAAACTCTTTCCTTCCTAGAATCCCTGCCAGCATCTACATTTCTTAGTATTCTTACATTACTACTTTCCATACATATCAATAAAACCTCCATCTGTCTGTGTATATATGTGTGTATGTTTTTGAAATTAATACCCATGTTCAGCTCGGAAATAAAAACACTCCCTGGCTGATTTCAGAATAAGGGCTGGGAATTTCAATAGATCTTTTTAATAGTGGCTGTGGAAAGAACCCTCTGTTCTTACAGAATTTGCTGCAAGTGTTCTCAAGTATTATTATTGTGGTGGGTTTGGTTTGATTGGTTCAAAGCAGAAAAAGAATATTTTGAAAATCAATAAAAAATGCAGTTGGTGCATCATCTTTCCTTCCCATCTGTCTTTTCAAATGGGAAAAAAATGCAGCGTGTTTTAAGCAGAGTTGCTATGGTTTTCTTTTAAGACTTACAATACATTTTAATATGTCCTAATATTTTAATACTTCCTAATAATTATTATTAGGAATAATGGTGCAGTCCTGCCCAGGATTGAGCTGAGAATGCACAAGAGCAGAACAGTTCAGCAAAGAGGTCGGGAAGGATGGATCGGCTCCAGGAAGGGATGAATTTGTGGCAGCGGCTGTTAAATCTGAGACCCAATGTGGACCAAATCCTGAACACAGGTCCACACAGGTCTGGGGTAGTGATTTCATCATGTAAACCCTTTTAATTTAGAGGTTTATCAAGAGGAGACCTCTGCTCTTAGGATGTTGCACAAGCCATTTTAGCTTTGCTGCATCATAGAAGGAGGAAAGGTAGGACTGGTCCTTAGATATTTAAGAACCCATATTGCCGGCACTGAGCTTCAGCACAATTATGACATGCACACTGCAATCCTAACTTCTGGTTAGGCCAGCACAAGTCTCAGCATAAGCCCCACGCTGACCTGGGTGTATCACAGAAGTGCTGTACTCCTGAGGGGTGGGGGTTATGTCAGTGCACAAACATGTGCTGGCCTCTCCACACCTTAGGAAAAGGGAGGTGGATGAGTTGTGCTGGTCTATAATTGCACGAACAGCATGGCAGCACAGCGTCGGTCAGGGCTGAGCTCAGCACCAGGCAGATGCTGCCCAGAGCAAGGGATGAGGAGTGTTCAAAGTGTTGTTGGTGTGAGGAGTGTTCAAAGTAGCTGGCTAGTGCATTGCTCAGACTTCAGCACCGACCATGAAATAATGATTACACAAGGACAGCAGAATCCTCAGATCATCTGATCTAGTTTTGCTGACAAGCTGCATACACTGTTTCCACCGTTATCAGGTCTGCAGTTCATTCATTCATTCATTCATTTATTCATTCATTCACTTGATGGTACTGATATGAAGGCATATCAACCTTACTGCCAGATCTCTGGCTCTGAACTCTCTGCCAACCCTACACTGACATCTAGATATTATTTTAGGCCAAGGAATCTTCCACCAAATATTAGTATAACATAGTGGAATATGTGCACAAAATGTGCAGGCAGGATTTTTAATGAGACCTGGGGAGGATTCACTTCTGTTATACTAACCTCTTAATCCATGCAGGTGATGGGAGAACATAAGTCCATAACCTATGGAAAGCTGCTTGTATAAAGTCCATTGCCATGCACTAAACCTTATGTAGCTTCGCTGCTGATTCTCGATCATAAGTTCCCTGAATTGTAAATGAAAGAAATTGTGCATTGAAAACGTAGCTGCCAGGACAGTGTAAAAAAAAATGTAACTGTGGAGTACTCTCATGATTTATTGATATTGTTCCCCATCATCCCTGCATATAATCGGGAAATAAATTCTTGTTGCCACTCTCTCAAAGAAGGAAATATTTATTCCAGCAGATTCCAGTAGCAGATTGAATTAATCATGATACGGCAGTCTACGCTCTGGGTAACACTAACCTTTGCAAGGTTTGCTCAGAAGTTCTCAAGCTTGCTCCAGAATACAAATATACCAAACGCCAGTCTTAAGAGTTTACACTTCTATGACAATGTAAAAATAAAATCTGTTTCCTCCCTACTTTCCAGCTAAGATTGCAGGGTTGGGCTCTGGCCAGTTTCAACCTTGACTGGTGAACCAGCTTCACTTAGGCCTCGGTCTTCTTTGCCAATCACATTTAATCAAAATTCAGGTGTTTAAACCATCTCATACTGGTGTAATGTGAAATTTCCCCTTCAGTCTTTCCACCTACTACTCATGTTTGTTGGCACCCAGTCAATACCAGGGTGCAGAATTTCAAGGCTTTTTGTTTGGGAAAGAAGTAAACCATTGAAAATAGTGGATTGTTATAAACAACACGGGTTTATTTGTTCCCCTCTAATTTCCTTGGATTAAACAATATTTTGGAATCAGGAAAAAGGGTGATTCGCTACTGAAGATATCCTGAAGAAGAAACATTTTGAGTGTAAATCCTAAGAGGCAGATGGGCGGCAGAAGTCCCTTGCACCAGCCCATTGTCATCACAAAAGTGACATAAAGTTAGGACAGTGCACATTCATTCATTTGTTCGTTCATTCATTCATTCATTCATTCATTTCAGGAGATTCCGGTTGGATATCCGGAAAAAATTCCTGATGGTGAGGGTGGGTTGGCAGTGGAACAGATTGCCAAGGGAGGTGGTGGACTCTCCCTCACTCACTGGGATCTTCAAGGAGAGGCTCGACGAGCACCTGTCAGGGATGCTCTAGGGGGATTTCCTGCTGCAGGCAGGGGGTTGGACTAGATGACCTACTAGGTCCCTTACAACTCTATGATTCTATGATTCATTCATTCATTCACAGTTATGAGCTAGCCTCTTTGTACCAACGTAGGCTCCAGCAAAGGTTCATACAGCCAAGTTCTGCTAGCTTGGGAATCTGGAGAGGGCCACGAGTAGGTTGGAGAGAGATATTTCTGGGGCAGGAGGGAAGGCTGTCTATCTATCTATCTATCTATCTATCTATCTGTCTGTCTGTCTGTCTGTCTGTCTGTCTGTCTGTCTGTCTGTCTACAGTATTTATATACTGCTTTTCAACTAAAAAGTTCACAAAGCGGTTTACAAGAAAATGAAAAACAGAAACTAGTTCTGAAAGCAGAACTAGAACCAATCGGGAACAAACTGCAGGAAAGGAGATTCCGGTTGGATATCCAGAAAAAAATTCCTGATGGTGAGGGCGGTTTGGCAGTGGAAGAGATTGCCAAGGGAGGTGGTGGACTCTCCCTCACTCACGGAGGATCTTCAAGGAGAGGCTCGATGAGCACCTGTCGGGGATGCTCTAGGAGGATTTCCTGCTGCAGGCAGAGCTTTGGACTAGATGACCTACTAGGTCCCTTCCAACTTTCCAGTGAATCATATGATTCTATGATTCTAATAGCTAATTAATAGCTAATGGGTCTATTGAAAATTATTGAAAATACAATTGCGACTTCCTGGCCCTTCTTCCCACAGCAGCCCTATTCCCCCCATATAGGCACCTTTTCTGCATAAAGCTTTGCTCAGTGTACCTATACATCCCAACACTTTCCAGTGGATCTCCTCAATCCTCAGCAGACACTTATTAAAGAGAAGTTCAACAAAATCATGCACAAAAATTTGCACAAGTAGAAGATATCTCTAGAAGTGGGGTGTTTTCTCACAGAGCAACACCTTTCCACTGGGTTGGAAACAATCTGAGAAGAAGGTTTTTTCCCCATTTGCAAAAGGGCATTTGAGGATCAAAAGCATCCTCTCTTGGGATTTTGTGTTCAAATTGTACTCTGAGTTGTTGCAAATTCTTCCTTCTTTTCTTTTAGTAAAACATTATTTATGTCTAAATAACAAAATTAACTTTTTTTTCCTTCACATCCCACTAAGATCACAAACACACTGAGACTAATGCCCAAATGGGCCCTTTTTCCAACTGAAACCCTAGTCTTATTTGATACGGCCCGTTCTTCTTTCCTCATTTCAGAGAGCGACCTATTTTAAAACGTGTCCCATTTTGTTCCATTTCATGTCAAGCCATCCTTCCTTTAATTGGAAGAGAGCCTTGCTGGAGAGCATCTCTCAGCACAGCGGTGGACATAACGGAAGTTTTCTGGCTGCTGACACACAAGTTTTACATTTTCATCTTCAAAGATATTATTATAAAAGTTGAGCAAAGTTCTGCATCCACATCAGGTTTTTTTTCCCCTATGGGAGAAGGGGGACGAGACTTTGAAAAGTTACCGGTACTTGGTACCAAGAGTTTTGCTTCAACCACTGTCAAACAATGCCAGCAATGCGTCTTGGGGTGACTTTGCCAAGACCAAAAAAGAAAGAATTAAACTAAATATACATTTTACTTGTCATTGATCGACCTAAGAAGAACATTTTTATAATAAGGAGGCAGGAAAAGGGACTGATTCTAATATTTATACTGGTCAGTGAGCTTTACAATAAAGAACCAATCTATCAGTGCTAAGTTGGTGGTTCTCAAGACGTGGGTCCAAAGCCTGTCAGTCGGTCATGACCCAATTTTTGATGGTACATAAAGCTGACAGATTAGGCTATGGGCAAAATCCAGAGTAACTACAGGGAGTCCTTGTTCCAGTGTAAGAACAATTTACTCTGGATAAATTGTAATATAAATTTCCCATAGGTTTTCACTAGGTGGTGCAGTAACTACAGGTGCACATAATCCCTACAATCCAGAGTAACTATGGGAGCACGTAAGAGACATTACATGTACCCATAGTTACTGCACCACCTCGTGAAAACCTATGGGAAATTCAGATTGCAATCCAGAGCAAATTGTTCTTACACCGGAGCAAGGACTCCCCGTAGTTACTCTGGATTGCACCCAATGTCTCTTACGTGCTCCCGTAGTTACTCTGGATTTGGGAGTATGTCAGGTTCCCAGAGTCTTTGGGAGAGTTGCAAGTATTGGAAGGGGGCAGGTGGCAATGTAACTGCAGGGAAGGGAAGAGGTTTTCAGACTTAAAGGTAAACAGGTTTAAAAAATATCTTTCAGTTTTGCAGCTAAAATAGCAAATGGCTTTTTAACAGAACTTTGGAGCTACCTGGGGAGCTTCAGCAGAGGTGGCACGCTTCCCAGTCTCTTCGGAGATCTATTACCGTACAAACCCCATGTAAGGTGGAAAAAACCCTTCCCTCCCCCTGAAGCAGTGCGATCATCCTAATGTTTCAGTCGCTGTCACTGTGCCTCAAGGGGGTATCTGCAGAGGGTGACACCCCCATTTGGAAACCTCTGGACTACGTGCATCAAGGGTTGAACAAGCTGCTTCTTGAGCACTTGTTCCCATTCACCACTATGCACTGCTTCCCATTCACCACTATGGTCACACATTTGGTGCATTTATAAATCTGGCAGCCACCACCAGAGCCTCTGAAAAGTCTGTGAACCAGTGTGATATGTCATAGGGATCAATGAATCAAAGAATTGAAAGGCACCTCCAAGGTCATCTAGACCAACCCTCCCTCGGTAGCAGGAAATTCTGTTAGAGCATCTCCAGCTTGAAGATCTCCAGTGAATCCACCACTGCCCTTGACAATCTGTTCCACTGAACCCACCCAGACCATCAAGAATTTTTTTCCAATATCCAGCTGGAATCTCTTCTTTTGCAGAACTAGTACAGGTATCCCCCACTTTTTGACAGTTCATTTTCTGAGGATCCACTCTTTCAACACCTTTGAATTAATACCCAGTACTCATTCATTCAGTGCACGTCCCACTCTTTCAACCTCTCTTTGCTGTTCTTAAGGCCAAAATTGCCCTCCCCTATGCTGCAGATCCTGGACCAATTCCATTCCCGAAGCAGTTAATGAGAATCCATTTGCAGAAATTTTTATGTGGCAGAATGAATTTGCAAGATAAAAAGGACATTTGCAATTTGCTAGCTAAAAAAGCATTGGAAGCAATATTTATAAACTGAAAAAAACTGGGATCCACTTTTCAACTATTTTCACTTATGGACGGTGCTTCGATGCTTAACCCATCCAATAAGTGGGGGATGCCTGTATTAGAAGAACACTATCATATACTCTTTTCGCCTTCTCTTTTTCATGCTAAACATACTCAGTACCTTCAGCCTTTGCTTTCATTATTAGAGGGATTTTCCCCCCCATAACTTTTGTTTTCTTCAACCTTCTCCTGGTTATTGCAGAATGACAGATCGTTCTCTCCGTTCCACTACTGCCCCTGCTCTGAATGCTTTGAAAAGCTCATCCATACTTTCTTATTGATCGCAGCCTCGTTCTTTGGAGAAAAAAAGCAACGTATGCTTCCCAACTCACAAACAGGAGAAACTGTAGCAACATGTTTAAATACCATGTGTAAAACCAGAAGTAGCAACATGTTTCAATACTCTCTACATATACAGTTTTATGTAGAATGACAAAGCAGATCACTGCCCCAAATGGCTTACAAAAACTACCCCAGAGGAACACCAAAGGAATGGACATGGATTTAGCATTAGCGAGAACCAAGCTTACTATGTACATTGTTGGTATTATAGTCAATAAGTACCATAGCGAAGGCACTGTGTTAGGTTTGCACGGCACAAGTCTGACACGGGGGTGTTGCAAAAGTAAGACACTTCTATGCCATTCCTGAAGAGGTTAGGCGAGTGCAATGACATGCGCCAGCCTCCCCACAGCACCACAGAAATAGAGGGCAGGGGAGTTGTGCTGGCCTAAATGGGTTAGGATTGTGCCTTCAGTTCATAAATAGCAATAGAGCGTTGCAAAAGGCTCTGCATCTGCTTAGTGTACAGTGGCATAGCTAGAGGGGGTGCAAAGGACTAAGTTTAGCAGGGAGGCTTATGCAAAGCGCCCTTGCCTTTTGGAGCCATTTCAAGGGAGGGGGATAAAGGACTAAATGGGGACTGGGAGATCCATCATACATTTCAGGGAGGCTCCCTGCAGGATGTAATGCTTTCCACCCCCTTTACCTACACCACTTATCTTGAGGTCAATGGAACTAGAATTGCACAGTTGGACACCCAACTATCCTTGGCCTCATGCAGCGATCCATGGCAAGTACATGGCAAGTATATGGCAAGTTTGATGTAAGTTGATGTAGAAAATTCTTTGAGGATCAGAATCTTGGGCGTTGTTGGTCAAGCCACTAATGTTGTTGTTGTATCACGAGCAGAGAATTCCTTTGGTGTAAAAAAAATTTCTTTGTGCAATTTTCCCTTCTCTGTTTTGATCCTTTTCTATCTTGATATAGCCTTATTATTACAACTGGGTTTTCATGAATATAAATATCATTACAGCTCACTTTTCATATATCCGAGTAATATAGCCTATTTATGAAAGCTCTGATACCAAAAGGAGAAAGAAATATTATTCATATTATTTTACTGCATTTGATGGCTTTGTAGGGCAGTCAGGATAACAGAGGGGGGGAAGAGATAAGCTTTCATCTTGGTAGAATATCGCCCTGTAGTGAATACAGGTGCGAAGGAACCAAAATGAGAATTGAAAACAACCAGGCTTCATTTCTAATATTTTTTTTTTTCTGTCCAAAACTGTAAGCAAGAAGCTAAAAAGTAAAAGTCAGGTCTATATATATTGCTAGAGCAGTTTGCCTGTTTCTTTTTCCCAGCAAAGCAGAAAGTATAACTCTATAGGTGAAAGATGGAACCATGGAATTTACCGTATATCCATGTCCATATACAAACATAAAAAAGTGAGTCAATGGCATATGTTTTGCAGGGAGCCTCACCATTGTGTGTAAGGGTTGCTATATGTCCCAATATACAGGGACAATCCCAATTTTCGGGGATTTTTTTGGATTGTGTTCACATATTGGCAAATGGGGCACAGGGTCCTGTCCAGATTTTGTGGAATAGAGTTACGGGAACCCCCCTCCTCTCCTTCAGAGTCATTCTGAACAGGGAGAGCAAAATGGGTTCAACTGCTTCTGCTTTGATTGAACTGCCCACAGTAGCTCCAAAGCCATGTGCCACATGCACATGTGCCACTCCCTGCAAAACTTAGTGCTTTACCTCCATTTTGCTCTAGCAGCCAGGAAAGTCTTTAAAGAGGAGAAGAAGAGGACATGTGCACACTATAATAAGGTTTTCTGCAAAACCTAGTGCTTTGCATTTCCTCAATCTAACCCTACAATCCAGAGTAACTACAGGAGCCAACTACAAGAGATATTACGTGCACCCCTACTCACTGCACCACCTAGTGAAAACTTATGGGAAATTCATATTGCAATCCAGAGTAAATTGTACTTACACCAGAGCAAGGACTCCCCGTAGTTACTCCGGATTGCGCCCTCAAATGACAATTGGGGGGTGCCACTGAATTAGAGCTGTCATGGTCTTGACCATATTTAGTGGAGATTTCTGGCGCAATCCAGAGTAACTATGGGAAGTCCATGCTCTGGAGTAAGAACAAGTTACTCTGGATTGCAATATGAATTTCTCATAGGTTTTCACTAGGTGGTGCAGTAACTACGGGTGCAAATAATATCTCTTACGACGCTCCTGTAGTTACTCTGGATTGTAGCCTTCATCTGCCAACTTAACACCAAGATAATCTCTATTGTTTTCTTCCAAAAGTAACCAGAATAGACCCTTAAAGCTGTTAACTTCCTGCATTTTCTTTTCAAAAAGTTGCTTGAAAACAGATGGGATAATAAAGATACAACTTTGTTCCATTAAGTGCCAGCAAAGCCGCCATTAGTATGCTAATGGACAGATGTTTTCTTAAAGAAGAGATAAAAGAGATAAAAGGTGTCATGAGAATAAATAGCTCCTATTGGTGGTTGGGGGCTTCACATGGAAATGCAGACAAGTGGTGCATTGATTTGGGATCCCTCTGCAATCTTTATGTACCTGGTTATCCTTAGAACATCTTACTGGGCGTATGCCTGCATTTTGCTCCTACTGCTCAAGTGGCTCCAAAGGGAGGAGAGGGACCGCTTGCATACCATGGTGAGGCTTCCTGCAAAACATAGTGCATTGTGTTAAGGTTTGTAGAGGCCTAGAAGCCTAAACCAAAGAAATTAGTTAGCTGCAGATTCCTGTTCTTTAAGTGCAGCCACCTGGGTATGGACTATATGGTATGGCGAGACAGCTGAACAGAGTCAGCAATTAGGATTGTGATCGGTGGGAAAACAGTATATAAACAATTAACGTTGACCAGATGGTGTGGGTTGTTGTGATGGATGGTTGGACGTTATAATCTTGCGGAATTTGTGGTGTTTTGTTATTGGAAGAATAAAACTGTGTTAGACAGACTTTTGTCTCACGGCTTCTTATCTCCAACTGAAGGCCTTGACTGGATACAAAGCTGGTTTAGAGCAGAACCGGCTTCCTGAAGACGCTATTTCTAAGGGATCTCCACGTTCCTTTTTGGTGGAGATCACAACACATTGCACTCCATCTGACCATAAAGTTCAGACCTTTAAAGAGGAAAATATTGAATTTGGCACATTCTTCCTTTATAGATCAAGCTATCAACAAAAAAGAGCTCACCATAGAAGAAACTGTCATGTTAAATATGATTTTCAAGGACATATAATTGAATCCAACAGTTTTATCCAGTACTTAATCCAAAGGACACATTATTTGTAGGTTTGTTTCTAAGATTTTATCCCGTCTTTCCTCTGTCGAGACAGATGCTCATAATGATGTACAATCATAGATAAACATACAGTTTATAAAACAGTGAATAAAATCAGAAAATAAATCTATTTGGAGGAGGGCAAAACTCTTTGCATTACAGTTCATATATTTGCAAAATTTTATATTTGCAATATATTTGCAGTTCATATATTTGAATCCTGACTTTGGGCCAGAAAAATGGCCCAGCTTAGGTGGCCTAAGTTGGCCATATCCTAAGCTGACGGGCCAAATCCACAGAGTTAGAAGGCCTCTGGCTGGCCCAACTGCTGTTGAAGAGGCAGCAGCACAAGGGCAGCATGCTCACTAGACTGCTTGTGCCATATCATGAGCGTATAGTTGTGCCATATCATGAGGTTGAGAGGTAGGGGTTGGCCTAGGACACAGAATTTTTTGCCATCACTTCCAATTTTACTCTGGCTTTTCATGGACCCCCTATGGATCTACTCAGATTTGTTCCTGCTCCTTAGGTGCCCTAATTCTGCAGAGCTTTGATGGGGCATGTCTACCCTGGAAACAGGCTCGAGATACAACCTGACTGCACTGTTCTAGGCCAGGCTCAACATGCCTTTCCTGAACTGCCCAGGTCCAGGATGGCACAGCTAGGCCGGCTCAGGTCCATCTGTCTTGGGCCAGCCTAAGTTCACTCAGGCCAGCTCAAGCCTTTCTGGTATAACAGAGCTGAGTCAGCCCAATTACAGATAGTAGCCCAAGTGCACTTCGGGACTACAGCCTTGGTTCACTACCCCACATTTATTATACAAATCAATGTATATATTTCATGATCTTATGGAAACTTCCACCTGAAACGGCAAAGATCAAGGGTGTATTCATGCTGTCAGATGCACACACACACACACACAAACACCACAATGCTCTATTTCATGGCTTTTTATACCTGGACTTCCGGTCTTGCTCTTGCTGAATTCCAATGTTTTATTGCAACAAGTGGACCTTTCAGGAACCTTGAAGGAAAATCACGACCCTCTTCGAAATAATATCCTTCACTGGAATGAAAACCTACAGCTATAATGAATGACACCTAGAATGACTCGAACCCCTTTCTGGCCAGTATGATGTTTTATTGGCCTAGACAATCCCATTCATTTCAAAGTCATGGGCTATGAAAATTACTTTTGGCGGAGTTTATTACAGCAGGTAATGAGACCATAAATCTGCAAGCTGTTTGCTTAGCTTTCTGGACAGTAAGAAAAACTGTCAGTATTTAGGCTGCATTGAACAGGGAGTAAAATTGTACCTTTAAAAACAATCTTATATATACCCTGGATATATGTGCTGATGCTCAGGTCCACTTGTTGTACAGCAACTTAGTCAAAGCTATGTATACTTAATGGGATATTAAGTCACAAATGGTCCATCTGCCCTACACTCACTAATGATGCCATTTTTGTAGGTATAATTATTAATTTCACTCTTTTCCCTTGTCACACTTGCATCTCCTCCATCTCCCTTTATTGCCCCCAACATGCCAGGGTTGCCTGATGCTACCAGTGTTGGGTGGGCTATCTACTGAGGAAGATGGAGGATGGTGACCGTCCATTCTCTGTGTAGATGAGAATGCTGGACTATCTATTGTATATTGGATTAAGTACTGGATAAAATATCTAGGTTGGTGCTCCCAACTCAACTGGCAACAGCTGTCTATGGTTTCAGACAGGAACTTCCTCTGCTCTAGCAGGGAATGCCAGGGATTGAACTGGGGCAGTAGAATAGCCAGAGCAGGGAGGCATAGTAAGTACTGCAGGTGCACAATGTGCTATGTAAGTGGCCCCTTCCACTAGCTATTGGAGCCATTCCAGGCATAAATGGCAATACACAGACTGTGGGGTGCTTTTTGTGCCTGGAATGGCTCCAACAACAAATGGGAGGGATTGCTTAAACAGCGTACTGCAACCCCTGCAGTTCTTACTGCGCCTCCCCCCTCCGGCTATGCTACTGAACCTGAAAGTTTCTGCATGCAAAACAGATGCTGTGCTGCTGAACCACAGCCTTTTCCACATGGAGATGCTTCAAAGCACAGTGATTGGTGTAAAATCTATGTGAAATTTATTCTTCATTGGGTTTTCAGAAAATTTTATACCCAGAAAATGTTCTGGTGAAAGCCAAATGGATTCAGGGTGCAAAGCATTAAAAGCTCTCTCTTGTCAGGGCGTCCAGACACCCGGAAACCCCTGGACAGTCCAGAATTAGAGGACTTGTCTGGCCTGTCCGGGCATGGGGGGGGCTTGTCTGGGGATGAGGGGCTTGTGTTGTGCTTTGGGACCACTAAAAACGTTGCTTGTACCAGCGCGCGTCTACAGCAGCTGTCCAAGCAGCCATCTTGGGCTATCCCTGCCCGCAGAATTTTTTCTACAAGCAGAGGCTGTGCGCATGCACACAGCCTCTACCTCTGGGAGACCCTCTGGTCTCTTCTCGGATGGAGTGGTCTGGCAACGGCAGCGTCCTCCCTCTGCAGACTGCTCGCCTCAAGCGACCAACAGTGCAGCCAGCACGTGCTTGAGGCAAGCAGTCTGCAAAGGGATGCTTCGCCGCCGCAGACCACGCTCCATCTTAGTAGAGACCAGGCGGTCTCGCAGAGGTAGAGGCTGTGCGCATGCACACAGACTCTGCTTGTAGAAAAAATAGTGTGGGCAGGGATAGAGAGGCTGTGCGCATGCGCACAGCTTCTCTTTACCAAGGTGGCTGCTCGGACGGCCGCTGTAGATGCACACCGATCCGAGCAACATTTTTAGTGGTTGCATAGCACAACATCAAGCCCCCCATCGCTGGACAAGGTAAACCCCCAAGGAGTAATCTTTTTAAAAAATGTAGGACAAATGTAGGACAAAAATGTAGGACAAGGTCCTCCAAAAGTCCAGATTTTCAACTGAAAATCTGTACTTTTGGGGACCCTTGTCCAACATTTTGAGGTGTACCATATGGTCACCCTGTCTCTTGTTTAGTTTTTACACAGTAAGGCTGCAATCCTATAGACACTTTCCTGGGAGTAAGACCCATTTAACACAATGGGACTTACTTTTGAGTAGACATGGTTAGGATTTTGCTCTAAGACACTATCCCTCTTTCTCAGCTCAGACCTACCCACTGTAACTCTTTGGACACACATCAGCTAAACAGGTGGCATAGGTCTGAAGGGAACTTCGACAGCCCATGGCTTTACGGGGAGGTAAGTTAAAAAAAGTTTACTTCCCATATCCTCCTTCCATAGGAAGTAGTTTGCACACTGTTGGTGAGGAACAGAACAGGAACCTTAATCTAGTCATTGATTTGAGTTCGTCATTCTCAACTGTGAGCCATTTAGAGGCTTTCTGTGTTGCTGAAAATGATTTAGTTATTGGTATCGGAAAGGTTAAAGTAACAAACATTTGTCTTCGTCTTCCTACACTCATCCCCTGTGATCTCCAGCCAAAGGGATATCCAGCAGCCACTGATCAGAGAGAGAGAGAGAGAGAGAGAGAGAGAGAGAGAGAGAGAGAGAGAGCTCCACCTAAGATGATGCCCGGGACACATAGCCAGCCACAGTATAGAAGGTTGGGCTATATGAATCAATGATCTGATTCAATATAATTAGGTTTCAATTAGTAGCATAGCTAACGGGGGTGCAAAGCACTACAGGAGCCTCACTTTCGGGGAATGCAAAACATGCACACACTTGGGTGCTTGCATGCTGTGGTGAGGCTCGCTGAAGAACGTAGTGCTTTCCACCCCTCTAACTATGCCACTGGTTTCAATGCAGGTCCATCCTATGAGAACACATAATGAAGGTTGCATCAGCTGTGGATTATAAGTGGTCCACAAACTCAGAGAGTCTTTCCATCCAACCTGCTGTTGATGCAAGCCACAATGATCTGCTTCCATCTTACTGGGTTCCTTGCACACGGTCCCCATAATTAAACCCAGAAATCCGACACCTCCAGGAATGACAACAGCACATGAGGAACAAAGTAAGGTTTCAGGGAATTTTTTGTAACCAGAGGTGGGGAATCAGGCTGTATTAAGGATCACACACCCTGGCTTGTTAGATTTCATGTCACATACACAACACACAAGGCAAAGTTGGTAAACTGTGTTCAGGTTGTTGGTTCACAACTGTGTCAGCCTAGAGTAAAGCACTATGCAAAGTAGGTATTGAAATTTCACATTTAAGGGAGGACAATAACAACTAGTGCAATCAATGCCTGACATTATTTAGCTGTCAAAGTCAAGCCGTGCCAAAATACAATCAATGTGAATGTTAATTGCAGAAATTAATTCTAACTCAACTTCATGTTTATGCACCCACAGAGGCAGCATCTTGTTCTCACAGTGCTTGGACTGTACCGCTTTACACTATGGGTGGGTTGTCCCCAAATACAAAAACATAAGAGGTTGCTTTGGACTAAGTCAGACCACAGGTTCATGGTGTATATTTGTATATGATGGAGTACAGGCATCACTCCAAGTGAGCTCCCGTCCTTAGCCCAGCTCCTGCCAACCTAGCAGTCCGAAAGCATGCAAAATGTGAGTGGAAAAAGGGTACCACCTTGGTGGGAAGATAAGCAGTGTTTAGTACCATCATGCTGGCCACATGACCAAGATGTCTTCGGACAGCACTGGCTCTCAGCTTTGAATCAGGGATGAACGCCACCATCCAACAGCTTTGGCTGGTGCTTGTATAGGCAGAAGGGCAACCTGCAGCCAGTCACTTCTGGCAGGGCAACCTACCAGGGACCTTTACCTAACCTTAATCTCAATCCAAAGTTTTACTGTGAGGATGAAGAAGATGAAATGCAGTTTTATAGGCACATAGAATCATAGAATCATAGAATCCTAGAGTTGGAAGGAACCTAGTTGGTCGTCTAGTCTAACCCCCTGCCTGCAGCAGCAAATCCTCCTAGAGGATCCCTGACAGGTGCTCATTGAGCCTCTCCTTGAAGATCCCCAGTGAGGGAGAGTCCACCACCTCCCTTGGGAATCTGTTCCAATGCCGGACCACCCTCACTGTCAGGAATTTTTTCCAGATATCCAACCGGAGTCTCCTCTCTTTTAGTTTGTACCCATTGGTTCTAGTTCTGCTTCCAGAAGCAGTTATGAACAAAAGAGCCCCTTCCTCCCTATGACAGCCTTTCAGGTATCTGAAGAGGGCAATCATGTCTCCCCTCAGCCTCCTCTTCTCCAGGCTGAACATCCCAAGTTCCCCCAACCTTTCCTCGTAGGGCTTCCCTTCCATCCCACATCCTTCTTGTCGCTCTCCTCTGGACTTGCTCCAGTTTGGCTGCATCTTTCTTAAAGTGAGGTGCCCAGAACTGAACACGGTACTCAAGGTGAGGTCTCACCAGTGCAGAATAAAGAGGAACTACAACTTCTTGCGACTTGACATTTCGAGTTTCCAAACAAAGGTATGATGCAGTTGTGTAGGGTAAAAGTCTAACAACAAGATCCTGTTTTGTCCTTCCAGAAACTTGTTGAGATTCAGCTATTGCTTTGAAGCTTACCCACAACTCTTGGGCATACATGTGTGGGTTCCACTTGTGCCTGCAAACATCTCCTATGCATCTAGTCCATTATGCCTAACTTTCCTAATGTCCTAGGGCAGTGGTGGGCTCCAGCACTCTATAGAACTGGTTGTTAATGAGAAATAGGACATACATAGTTTTAAAATAGCCATTTAAAAGTGGCTGCCGGATGGGCTTAGAACTGGTTGTTAATTTCTTTGAATCCCATCACTGTCCTAGGATCATAAGTGCATGGCCCAATTTCCTAAGTTCAAGCATAGTTCACACATACATCAAATACTGAAGCCTCTTATTTGATGTATTTTATCACTATTGCTAAGGCATCATTAGAGACTGTATATCAAAAAGTAATTACTGTATTATTCTGCAACAACTGTATATGATTGAGATCACAATACCGTTTAATCTAATCAAGCAGGGCTTTCCTTGCTATGTGCTCTGCCATGCTCATTCTCTATGTGCAAGGAAATTTTTTTGACCAAGAAGCACTGAGTTGGGCTAGATTTCTTCCCCCGACAGTCAGGTTTGTGTAGGAAATTGTCTGCATGTGGCTCTGGGTGGCGCAAGTATTTAAGGCGCTGTGCCTGTTAACCAGCAGGCCAGGGTTTGAGACCCGGGTTGGCCCCACAAGACAGGGTGAGCTCTTATCCTTAGCCTAGCTCTGCGACGCCAGCTGGATCCGATCATATTGGCTCTGCCTTTCCATTGGACTCATTCAGTGGCATGGAGAGGGGGGATTTGCTGCTTGGGTAGCAGCCTATCCTCCATAACAATCCAACCCAGGCTTTCGTGCTTCACATGCAGCGTATGCCTCGCCGAGCACAATACCATAGTCTTTCAAGACTGACGGAGGCCTGCTTTTTTTTGTCTGTGTGTAAAAAAAGTACAGAGTTTATTTTTTTTAATTCTCCTTTTCCTTTGGCAAAGCAAATGCTAATAGGGACTTACAGTTCAACTATAAAATGTGCAATTTATAAAAACAATGAATTGAATTAGTAAAAGCAGAGGTTCACTCTGGGTACAAGGAAAATAAATCAACGACTGCTGTGAGCAAGACAAGCTTGTGCATTGGCTGCCAAGATGATCATGTCCATAAGCAGTAACTTGGCATCAACAATGTTTATGTGATTCAAGGTTGGTTCTTTAGATGTCAATATTTGTTTGGAAATTAACATATTTAATGCAATCAAATTACAAAAGAAAACTCACCTTGCAGATTATTCACATTTCTGCCCCTTTGTTCCCCAAACTGCTGCTTCTCTTACCAGCTCTGTTTTTGCTGCTTTTTGTTCTTTAACATCGCTGTCCTTGACTTCATTCCACCCCTTCCTCCCAGTGTCATTTAATTCATATGATTCAAGTAACAGTCAGGGATGGGGACTCGAGTCAAGTGGCACAAGTCTGAATTGCAAAAACAATTCATAGCTGTGTTTTTTTCCCATGGAAAGACTCATGACTTGAATCCTTTCAAGTCACCAAAAAGATTGGGGCAACTCAGAAGAAGGTCCCATTAGGGCTTGTTTTGTGAGATGAGTAGCAAGGGGCAGTGAGTCATGACTTGAGTTAAGCTGCATTGGATTTGCCCATCCCGAGTAAATAAAGCCAGAGAAAGTGATGGCAAAAAAGTATAAAAAATATCAGTAAAAGCAACAACAAGTAGAGGAATCAAGGAACATTCAAAGCACACTGAAACAAAGCAAGGCAACACTGGGAAACACCTATCAGCATTAATAAAAAC
Source organism: Cryptoblepharus egeriae (assembly GCA_030015325.1). Classification (NCBI taxonomy): domain Eukaryota; kingdom Metazoa; phylum Chordata; class Lepidosauria; order Squamata; family Scincidae; genus Cryptoblepharus; species Cryptoblepharus egeriae. Next base: position 94,008,306 of record JAREYC010000005.1, on the reverse strand, counting down.
AAACCATAAATTAGCAACCTGATTCTATTAGTACAGTATGTTGGTCAACACCAATATCTATGGGTGTACCACATAGTACATCATTGTAGTTACCTCTCCAATATGGAATTTTTATTTGTTTGTTTGTTTTTTCCTTATTTACTTACTTACCATACTTATTAAATTTATATTCTGCATTTCTCCCCAAAGGTCACCCTAGGCGGCTGATCACTGGTGCATATAATACCACTGGTGCAAAATCTGGACATGTTGGCATGATGTTCCTGGTGGGGAGCAATTTGGGGCAGGGATCAGTCCAGCATGAGGTCAAGGTGGCAGTGATGTCCACTCAGGATGACCAGATGCCAAACTCAAAATTCCCGAACCCCAAAGCCAAAATTCCTACCCCCCCCAAGCCAAAATTCCTCCCCACTTTAAAAAATGCCAATTTTTTAAAATATTTTTTGTTTTTCAGGTTTTTTGCCATAGCTTTTGATAGGAAGGAGATATCTCAAAACTGATTTTTGTATTGGATTCTGCTCTTCAATACAAATCCAATGACATATGACATGATGGTGTACTGAGCACCACTGCAAAGTTCAAAAATGAAGCCAAAATGAATCCAAAATGTAGGACACCCAGACAGGAGGCTAAAAATCCAGACAAATCCAGGTTTTTCCAGTCATATGGTCACCCTGTGTTCACTGGATCCTGTGGCTTCCAGGAAAAGAGCCGGTGTAGATCTGAGTTGACTCATGTTGGATCACAGAGCAGCCAGAGAACTAGTCTCTGCTGAAATGCTAGGGAACATTGCTGTTGAAGCCCAGGAAGGCTTCATGATGTAAAATCATGATGGAGCAGCTTGGATTTATGCTGGTGATGATGCTGGTATACATCCAAGCAGCCCCTTTGCTGCTTCTGGAGCTTTATACAAGGTAAGGGGTTTTGCATGGGATCACCTCATCCCAAGGAGACCTCCAGCATCCTGTAATCCCACACTGCATGCAATGATGGTTGCACAGCAGTGCTGCATTACACTGTGGAAATTTGTTAGGACTGGGCTCATGTTGTACAGAACACAAGCAACTCGTACCATGTTTCCACTGTGGTGATCTTCAACAGCAGGGTTCCCTAGCATTTCATACAACAGGGTCAACCTCGAGAGGAGTGTTGACCTACACTCTATTTATCTGGGTCAAACCCAGCCATAGGTTGAGTCTTCATGGGCTCTTTAAAATGGCCTTGCAAATGTTTTTAGTTGAAAGGAGGTCTAGAAATATAAATACCACGTTCAAATGACATCCAGTACAGGTGATGGTCCCAAAGATCTGCTTTAGGCATAACTAGATTACACATGTCCTGTGGGATATTGCTGGAGACCTTAGACCTCAGCAAACTTATTCACAATTTTTGAATCCTGGCCTTTGTAATATAGGATATCTTTCTCCCCCTCTCCAAGCATACACATATTTTAATGAACTTTCATTTATATTTAATTGTAGAAAATCTGTGATAATCAAACATCAAAGGGATGCAGTTGGAGATCTGCTGAATCATCCCAACAGACAAGCATTTTGTGACCTCACTTCTAAGCATGTCTACTCAGAAGTCAGTCCCGTTAGAATCAATGTGGTTTATCCCCAGGAAATTATGGCTAGGATTGCACCCATAGTCATTGATGTTAGTAGTATATTAAGTATGACTGCAATGTTAACCTCCAGTTAGGCCAAGCCCTGTGCTGACCTGGGGGTTTCATAAAAGTGCCATAAGACACTTCTGTGTCACTCCTGGAGTAAGTTAGGCCAGTGCACAGGCATACACCGACCTCCCATGTTACCATGAGAAGATATGCCAGATGAGTTATGCCAGCCTAAATAAGTTAGAATTGTGTGCTCAGAACTGCAAGCATGCACAAAAATAATCCTAATCTTTTTATTTTTAGGATAAAACCTCCAAATCAGTGCTCAAGTTTTTGACACGTGTGACTTGAGTCCATGGGAGTCATAAAAAGCTTGCTTTCTAAGGGTACAATCCAGAGTAACTATGAGGAGTCCTTGCTCTGGTGTAAGATCAATTTACTCTGGATTGCAATATGAATTTCCCATAGGTTTTCATTAGGTGGTGCAGTAACTATGGGTGCACGTAATGTCTCTTACGTGCTCCCGTAGTTACTCTGGATTGTAGGGTAACTCAAGTGTGTGTCATCCGAGACTCAGTCTGCCCTTTCTAATTTGTGCATCTCCTTCAAGGTATTTCAGAAAAGTTGCAGACGTACTAAAATTTTCCTTAGAGACATGCCAGTAAAGATGAAAGTTTACCAAGTTGTTGACCATTTTTTGTCATATGTTCCCACTTTTTAAATGGTTTCTTGCATGTGCCTGAAATAGTGACCCTCTTTGGGGCAGGTAACATTACGCTCTTTGGGAATGTCAACACCAGCCAAATGATCTCATTTTATATCTAATCAGAAGCCAGAACAAAGCCGCCATCAGACAGCATTCTGGCGTGGTGGTCGCAGAGAACCGCACGCGCATGATTGGCTTCTCTTTGTGCAATTTCACCTCAAGCAACAACACTGGAGTCTGGACAATTGGCATCCTGCAGCTTTGCCTGCTGAAAATCAATAGGATTTCCATTACATTTCAATTGTCTTGCAATGGAGAAAGCCACAGGGCTTTGACGGCTGATGCTCATGCATTTTTAAATATTACCTCCTACAGGTAGGGCTGCACATTTTTTAATCTTCCCCCATCAAAATAACCATTGAGAAACATGTAAAAACTAATCCAATCCAGCCATCAGTTCTCCTTGGGAACAACTGTCAGCCTGATGAGAAAGCAGCTTGCCCTCGATGTTCTCTCTCACCTCTCCATCCTCATAATCCATAGTGGTTTTGGCAAGACATATTTAATTTATGGGCCAGTTTGTAGTAGAACAATTGCTTGGATGGAACAACTAATAGTAGCAAGAAACGGGACTGGCAGATGTAAAGGACCAAGGTGGTGTAGAGTTGCCTCGGAGGGGACCTGACATAAAATTTGACAGAAATGTTATCCAAAAATTAAAGAGACAGCACATTTATTGAAGCACCTAAACCTCCCTTCTCCTGAATTAGACCAATGTTCCATCTGGAACATTGGAACAATGTTCCAACAATGTTCCATCGGTATTGCCAGCATTGAATGGCACTGGTTCTCTGGGGTGTCAAGAAAGGAATTTTTAATTTCTCTCTGGAGATGTCAGAAATTGAATCTGGGACTCGTGTGTGTATGCGACATGGTCTCTCCACTCCCCAAGTCATTTACTCCATCTAGTGGCAGTACTAAAGCATCCTGTACACATGACTCAAAAAATGTGAACACCCCCATAGACCGGATGGCACCCTCTCCCCAAATTTTAACACCACCGTTCAACAACTTAAAGGTAAAGATATCCCAACAGGTTCTACTACTAGTAATGACTAACTGTAGGATGCGGTGCTCATCCCCGTTTCTAAGCCAAAGAGCCAACGTTGTCAAGACACTTCTGTGGCCATGTGACCCAGGTGCATGGAACGCTGTTACCTTCTCACCAAAGCAGCACTTACTTGTCTACTTGCATTTACATGCTTCAAACTGCTAGATTGGCAGGAGCTGGGCAAAGATGGGAGCTTATTCCATCTTGTAGCACCCAGGTCTCAAACCCCAGCCTGCTGGTTGACAGGCATGGTGTCTTAACCACTGAGCCACTCCTGCCCTGGAAGTGTCTTTCAGAAGTCTCTGAGAACCCTCTGAAGATGGGGAGCCTGAAGCAATTCCCCCACCCCCCGTGCTCCCTTAGCTACACCACTGACTCCATCATATACTTATGTCCTGCTTTTCAGCCAGAATGCTCCCAAAAGTGATGTACAAATAAATTGCACATGAAGGTATGATGATACTAGAGATATAAGGGGGTATGGATAGAAAATTCATGTCATCCTGGCAATACAGGTTGGGTTCCTGGCTCTTTCATTCAGAAAGAGGGGAGATAAGGAATTGTTCTTAGATAATAAAGATGGCAACTCTCACAGGTAGATCCTCTGTTGCATTGCAATCTTCTGGAATCTGGACCATGCCAGTTAATGACACAGAACAGCTTCCAGGCTGTTTATGTGAATAAAATCCCAGGTTCAATTCCCAGGGCATCTCTACCTAATAAACTTAGGGTGCAGTCCTAACCCAAGCAGGTGTAACGCATCGATTTTTCTGTTCTGTGGTGATGTAAGGAGACAAGCACATGCTTGTGCACTGATCTAACCCTTCCCTAGGAATGGCACAGAAGTGTCATATAGCACTTTTGTGATATCCCCAGGTCAGCATAGGATTTATGCCAGGGCTTAAGTGGGGCTAACAAGATGCAGTTTTAGTGCTTTGCCCCCCTTTAGCTATACTACTGGGTACAGCATGTCTTGGAAAACAAGGATCTGGCTTATAAACAGACTGTTGAAGACATCATATTCTGCATGTGCGGAGCAAGCCTTATCTTTTGAAGTTATATTGTTAGTTTGTGCTCTGTTACATGCTCTGGGGCGACAGTGTGTGATGCTATTGATTTGGATTTTGGACTAGATTCTAAAGTTAGAACGCTGAATGCCTGTCTCTGCTTTGTATTCTGTCTCTTTGTGCTAACACAATAGAAGAGTGTACATTTATTTTGGGTGTGATATTTCGTTGCTCATTTCTATAGCTAACAAAGTGAAGCAGGAGCTTTTGAAGCTCAGTGTGATGACTGGATTAGGGCATGGGAGATCACCCTCTATCCACCCGCAATCTGTATTTTTCAAGCAAGCACATTAAAATGTGCCAATGGATTAGAATGTGCTTATCACATATGCAATCACTGTAATAAATTATCATTTATTCTATAAAGAGCTCCCTGAGATCATCACAGGCAGTTGCATCACCGGGAGGCATGGGGGATGTGGACCAAACTGGGTCACACACATGGGAGGTGACACCATTACTGGCCAATTTTTTAAAATTTTGGTGTTCTCCAATAATAAAAAGGTAAAAGTGTCCTCCACAAGTTGCCCTACTAGTCATGACCACTCTAGGGAGCAGGGTTCATCTCCGGTTCTAGAGCCATACCAGTGATGGGCTCCAGCAGGTTCGCACCTACTCTATAGAACCGGTTGTTAACAAGAGATAGGACATATAAAGTTTAAAAATAGCCATTTAAAAATGGCTGCCAGATGGGCATAGAACCGGTTGTTAATTTCTTTGAATCCCATCACTGCATACAGTCAGTGTTGTCCAAAGTCACCTCTGTGGACATGTGGCCCACATGCACACAAAACACTGTTACCTTCCCACTGAGGTGGTACCTATTTATCTATTTGCACATTTTTGAACTGCTAGGTTGGCAGGCGCTGGGCTAAAGCAGGCCTCCATCAGTCTTGGAAGACTATGGTATCGTGCTTGGCGCTGCATACGCTGCATGCGAAGCACGAAAGCCTGGGTTGGATTGTTATGGAGGATAGGCTGTTACCCAAGCAGCAAATCCCCCCTCTCCACACCACTGAATTAGTCCAATGGAAAGGCAGAGCCCATACGATTGGATCCAGCTGGCATTGCAGAGCTGGGCTAAGGACAGGAGCTCACCCTATCTTGTGGGGTCAGCCCAGGAATCGAACCCTGGCCTGCTGGTTAACAGGCACAGTGTCTTAGCCACTTTCACCACCCACAGCCCTAAACCACAGGCTAAAGACGGGAGCTCCTAATACCATCATGTTATGTATCATTTTATGCAGAATTCATGCAGAATGCAACGATGGAACAAACTGCATTGAAATATTTCAACACTGCCGTGTTATAGCCAAAAAATGCTGCATCACCACACTCACCACTTGAGATGTCACCCCACTCACTGCAGGAGAGGCGGTCTATCATGAGGTTTTCATGCTGTCTTCCCACATGGGATGACACAATCTTTAGTGGCACCACTGGTAAGAAAGATTTATGGTGCAAAACTTGGTATATTTTTGTTCTCACTGAAAGCCAAAGTCTAATGTCATGGCTCAAATGCCATGTCCTTTTACAGGATGTATCATCCTTTAACAGTGCAATCCTATGAATGTCTACTCAGAAGACCCACTGAGTTTAATGGGACTTCCTCCCAGGCAAACGTGCACAGGATTGAAGCCCAAAGCATGTGCTGGTTTCCAAATATAACTCATAAAGGGTACCAGAAATGCTAATGGATGCAACATTAATATAATCATAAAAACAACATTACATTAATTAGAATGTTGTAAATGCTGTAATTAAGATATTCAGGGACAGCTGTCTTCTCTGTCCCCAAACATCGACAAGAAATCTCCCAGTGCTACTTACTTTAGAGTCATCATCTGCCCAGTTTCATGGAGAACCATCTGTTGGCATATTTTCAATATTGGCTGGCAAAGAGAGGATTAAGAGAATGACATCCAAGCTATTTATAAAAGAATGACGACAACAACACAAACCAGCCAGACGTGCAAAACTCTGGTCAGAAACTGGACATATTGGCCCAACTTGGGTCCATCTTGGACTCACCACTGCATCTTCAACTCCATAAAGCCTCAAGTGACCTTAATGTCCAGAACCAGGGCTGGCTGAAGTCTTCCCTGATGCAGGCAGGATGATTGATGCTGCCCCCTTACTCAGTGATGTGTCACCCTCTGCTCCTCTCATACATTGGTTCCCAAACGTACCTGGATCATGACATCCCCATGGCCTCTTCTTCCTGGTTCAGATCACCATCTTGGCAACACCATCTTGGATCTCTCAAAAACTCACTCAATCCAAGATGGTGGCACCAAAATCTCATATGACTTCATGACATCCAAGATGGTAGCACCCAAATCTCAGAAGTTGTGAAGATTCAATGTCATCTTGGATTGCATGAGATTTTGTGAGATCCAAGATGTTGGCACTCAGGACAACAAGGAGGAGTTACTGGGGACTTCCTGATATAATCCTTTGAGTGTGTCTTGATGCCCATTTCTGGGCATCATGTGACAGTCCATGGCTGGTTTATGAACCACTGATTTAAAGATTTACTGTTTACTCTCAGATTTACTGTTTAACCTCACTTTGATACCTTTTTTAATCTGTAACCATGGCTGAAGTTCTCTCCTGGTTCTAGTAAAGCTCTTAACAAATGTTTGTTTTCATTTGTGTGTGACTCCATTATCACTTCAGGTCTGATAATTATAAATCAACTGTATTAGAGCCTGATCCAGTCTGGTCATGCCAGACCAACACCCACTGTGCACTGTCACAAGCATGCCATAAGGAGCAGGTCCGAGCTGATAAATAGTGGTCACAGATCCAGAAGACACATTGAGGTTGCCTGACTGTAACAAAGGTATGAAAGAATAAGCTCCTTTACTCCAGGTAGTACCAGCACAGCTTTCCAACCAGTTTGGATGTAGCTGTAGCCAATGGTGGGATTCAAATAAATTAACAACAGGTTCTATGTCCCATTAATAACCAGTTCTCAGAATCAGGTGCTCATTAGCATAGAGTTCTATAGAACCTGTGAGAACCGCCTGAAGTCCACTACTGGCTATAGCCACTTAACCATTGCAGCTATAGACACTGGAAAACTCAGGTTTGGGCTGTTAATCAGCACAAGGTGAATAATTATTCAAGACGTACCTGTAAAGTAGACTTCTATATTTGTATATCACTGTTAACCTGTGGGCTGTGGGTGGCGCAAGCAGTAAGATGCTGTGCCTGTTAACCAGCAGGCCAGGGTGTGAGACCCGGATCAGCCCCACAAGACAGGGTGAGCTCCTGTCCTTAGCCCAGCTCTGTGACGCCAGTTGGATCCAATCGCATTGGCTCTGCCTTTCCATTGGACTAATTAAGTGGTGTGGAGAGGGGGGATTTGCTGCTTGGGTAACAGCCTATCCTCCATAACAATCCAACCCAGGCTTTCGTGCTTCGCATGCAGCGTATGCAGCGCTGAGCACGGTACCATAGTCTTTCAAGACTGACAGAGGCCTGCTTATGTTAACCTATATCAAGATTCTTTTATGCAAACCTGTTTTTAAGTTGGGTCTCAGTGCTGAATGTTTTGTTGCTCATCTGGTCAGACCACTCTTGTCCAGTGTACAGAGCATAATCTGATCTTGCTACTTCATCTTTGTGGGTTCCTGATTGCCAATTAAACTTTTTGTTGTTCCTGTGAAGCATTTCCAGATACCAAGCAAATGGTGTGTAGGTTCAAAAAGTCAGAGCAAGGGCCTCAGTGTCATTCAGTAAGGGGTGATGGGCCAACAACAGTGCCATCATCTACTGTATCATGAAACAAGAAAAAATAAAAGGAAACCTGTAAAATGTACAGAATATCAACTTTTCTACTTATTTGATTTTCACTAGGAACATTGTGAAAAATAAAGTACTTTCCATTATTAACAAGTTTTATTGAAATTGGGAACTTGACTCTCTCTCTCTCTCTCTCTCTCTCTCTCTCTCTCTCTCTGTCTCTCTCTCTCTCTGTGATACCGGGTTGGCACCTACTCTCCTAATTCTGCAAGATCCCAAATTCAGGCACATCTATGGTCTGAGTGACTAAAACATAAAAGAACTCTGAACCTGTATGCACATGCAAGGGGCAGCTTTCTTTGGTGGGCTCACAGTGACAGATCTCACAATCTGCTGCCCTAAGTCCCAATATGGCTGGAAAGCACACAGAGCAATGATGTGCATGTATGCACAACAATCAGTGCCAGATACATGGAAGTTAGGGGGTTGGAGTTCCCCATCCACTCCTCCCCAGATCCCACCGCACAGGATGAGTGTTAATGTAATTACATGCAGAGCTCCACTTTTTAAACACATTCCTTTTGAAACATCCTTTTGTGCAGCGGTTTGCAATGTATTTTCTTTCTCATGGCGCACTTATCTATGTGGACCTCACCCCTTGAGATGTTGCTTCTGACATCCATGAGACTCTGAAGGTGGCAATTTTCAACCGGCGGCCACAAAGATATACCATAAAAGTTTGGAGCACAGCAGTTGAAAATCCCTGAAAAACTCTTTTCAGTACTGTGGCTCTGTTTTTAGGGCAACTATCTGTAGTAATAAATTGTCTGCCCGCCCCCTACTTCTACCACAGAACCAAGAAGAGTTTCTAACCCTACAATCCAGAGTAACTACGGGAGCACATAAGAGACATTATGTGTACCCATAGTTACTGCACTACCTAATGAAAACCTATGGGAATTCATATTGCAATCCAGAGCAAATTGTTCTTACACCGGAGCAAGGACTCCCCGTAGTTACTCTGGATTGCACCCTTAGTGATTTTCAATGCTCTGCTTCAACTCCCACAGCACACCTGTGTACCTTTCACAGCACACCTGTTGAAAATTGCTGCTTTATTGCTGCAGGTGGGAAAAGGAACCGCAATGATATCAACATGATAGAAGAGATTACAGAGTTTTAGAATGACTTTGTCGAGCAACTCTTTGGGATTCCAGATGTTACATTTGGCATTAAACAGATTCCAGAATAGCAAGCAAGTGACATAACTCCGTCCTGGAGGTATTCTCATGGATATTTTTAAAATACATTTTTCTCCTGAATATAAAAGAAGGTGTTTAGAAGATTAAAGACTTGGAAAAAATAATTTCTCAAGCTAGAATCTGGAAAAATTGTCTCAAGGAAAAGCTAAATAGTGTATAGTGTAATGGTATATTCCTTGTGTTTCAAGGTTAAGAAGGTTAATAGGGTGTACGGAGATGAAAGAAAGGTACACACCTAAGTAGAACATGATGCTGAACTTTGGAAATATTTTGAGGAACTTCAGAAATTTGGTTTTTTGGGAATTATATTTTTTGACAAATTTCATGCTTCTAGGTCCAAAGGTTGGGGCAGAGCTTCCCTCAGTCAGGGATTCTTCAATGGAAAGTATAGGGAGGGAAATGCATTGTGCCCCTTTTCACCCCCTTCCGGTTTGAATTTTCGAAAACCAGTTCTTAGTGGGTGCCTCCATCACAAAAGGAACACCCTCCCCAAGTTCTAGGCCTGGTGGTTTTGGCTGGGCATTGATGAGTGAGTTAATGAGTGAGTGAGTGAGTGAGTGAGTCAGGCAGGCAGGCAGGCAGGCAGGCAGTCAGTCAGTCAGTCAGTGACTTTTCAGTTTTATATATATAGAAGATGAGCCATGCTAGAAGCTTTCTAGAAGCATGCTAAAAATCCTGCTTCCTCCTACTTGCTATTAGAAAAAAACCCACCAGAGCAGGTAGGACTGGCCATATATGATGCAGGAAGGAGAACAAAGCAGAATCCCAAAAGAAATTGAAGCAGCAACGGATCAGCAAGATTATCTTGTGTGAATGGAAAAATAAAATGGCCATGCACATGATTAAAAAGAGTTCAGTATTCTTGGATTTAAAGATTGGGGGAAATATTTTGAAGTGTACACCCATACCCCTGAAATAACCGCTTTCAAACCAAACATGGGTGCAGAATAACAACTGATCCATCTAGCCACAAAGGTTCACCCTGCATTTGTCCTTCCAAATTCAGCCAATAGCTACAAATTCTACAAATTCCAGAGAAGCTGTCAGAAAAAACAGATATTGAGTTGGCAATTTTTTTAGGCAATTAGGATGCGGTTCTCCTGCCTGATGAAGTTTCATCTTGAGTTTGCCCAATTTGGTATGAATGAAGGTGGAGCATATCTCTGATGATCTTCTCAGCAAAATAAGTGAAATCTTTCCCCAAAATTAATACTGGCAGCCATTTCAAGCATGTGCTGTTCAGTAATAGATTCCTGGGACTTGTTTTTATAGAGCTGACTCTGACCTGCGATGACTGCCGAGAGCTTAACTTCCAAGTGAATTAAAAATTCACTCTCTGTGTCTCTTACAGCCTATCAAAGAGTGGAGAATGTAAAGTCAGAAATGTCTGGAAGAGCAGAATGGGTATACTGTACCTGTATGTAGCCCAATGCACTTTCCACTACCCAAAAACCTGCTAGAGGTCCATAGGGCTTCACCCAGGATAACCATATGTCATAATCACAGAAAGAAGAAAAGCCCCCCCTCCAAAAAAAAAGTAGGACTCCCAAGAAAAATGTAGGATGTGACAAAATAAAAGCTAAATACACACACACACACACACATATCTTTCATTTGCTTAATTTAAACGCTATATTACTTATTATTGATTTCAAAACTAGTATATCGAATTTATATATCCAGAGTACCAGCACCTCTTTGTGAGTACTGGTACCTCTGTGGATGAGTACCAGCACACACACATATAGACACACAGACACAAGTGAGTAACTGTGAGAACTGGCAGGTGAGTATTGGCACCTATTTTGCCAGAAAAAGAGCACTGATTACATATAATTTATTAATTACAGTAATTCTAGATGCTAAGCGCTCACAACGAAAAGGAGGACAATAAAGATATTTTCCAAGACACAAAGCTGGGTCTGCTGCCGCACTACTATGGGAATGGGAAGGCTTTTCCTCTTCCTTGGGGTAGGGCCCCACAACCCCAATAGGTCTATTCAAACTCAGGCCACTGCCAGAGGTGGCCTAAGTCCAAAAAGATGGAAGAAGCCAGAGGCTGCTGCCAGCTGCCAGCTGCCAGCTGCCTTGGAACAGAGGTTTGGAGCCAGCATAACTGCCAGTCCAAGCCCCTGGAATAATGCCAGAGAATCTTACCCTCCACACCATTCCCAGTCACAGGACAGTGCAGGGAGGCTAGCACATGTCCATACCCTTGCCACACCAGGGGTGGAATTGGAGTGTCCTTTTTACCATTTCCAGGTTCATTTACCTTGAATACTTGGGAAGCAACGCTGGTTGTTTATATAGTCCAGCAAGAGACAAAAAGGAAAGGCTGCTTGCTTCTGGTGGACGTGAAACATAAATCCTAAAGACACTTTCCTGGGAGTAAGACCCATTGAACACAATGGGACTTACAGTACTTTTCAGCAGACATGGTAAGGATTGTGCTCAAAGTAATTTTCAAACACTTCATGTTCTTGTACATGGAGATTAATCTGTATCAATGTCCAACTTTTATGAGAACCATTAAGAAAGGTCAGCTTTTTATATCTAGATTTTATTTATAACCTTTTTTCCCCAAACATTTTATACTGAACACTTTGAGCAGGGGAAATTGCCCTATTGAAATTTTAAAATGAGCCACAATGTGTCCAGAAACATGGGAACCCAACTTTTAAAATTCTGGGGAAAAGGGGGAGGCTGTGACTACTTTCTGGTCATCACCAGAATGGCCAGGCTTACCTAAGCCATCCATGTCAAGCGCTGTTGACTGTCAAGGTCATGGATTCCTCTCAGCCTGGCCTTTCTGGCGGACAATGGCACATTTGTCTACTCATAAGTAAAGCCAAGATAATGGGCACTTTCACTTTCCCATAGAGCTCGATGCATATTTTTTATTTTTATTTTTTTGGCAATGATGTTTGATGGGAAGGAGATATCTCAAAACCGATTTTTGCATTGGATTCTCCTCTTCAATACAAATCCAACGACGTGTGGCATGATGGGGTCCTGCACACCAGTGCAAAGTTCCAAAATGCAGCCAAAATGGAGGACAATGATGCCCATTTGGAGGACACACTGACAGGAGGATAAACAAGAGGACAAATCCAGACATTCCCAGTCATATTGTCACCCTGATTATAGAATGCCCCCAAATCTGTTCAAGAATAGGTTGGCTCATTTTGAGAAAGCAAAGGGATTAAATGCCGCTTTTTGAGGTTGAAAAACACAGCTTGTTGGCATTTTAGCAGAAAATGCCTCTGTGGGTTGTGTCAGCAAATGTCTTCAGGAATATGCATTATACATCAAAGGCAGAGACATGTTAAATTAATGCACTGTCATGATGTCCAGCAAATACTTGGCCCATTAATTAGGTGAACTGACAAATTAAATACCTTGGCTGGGAAGACGGCTACATTTTTTTTTTCCAAAGGATATTCTTCCCTACATGTTGATGAATTGCTGTATTGGCTAAAAAGTGTTGCTGTCCAAAGCGTAAATGTTTTCTTAAGGATACCAAGTCTTGGCAAACAGAGAGAGCAAATTAATTCCACATTTTGGATTTAACCTCGCACGCCATCCTTAATTTGCTTTTTCAGGGTGACTTTCAGGTCTGTTTTAATGTGAATTTCCATGAAGGATAGAATTTAATCCAGAGAGGGCTATTTGAAGCATTCAAAATGATTTAAATCATGCATTTTCTTCTGAGTCTTAGCTTATCCCCATGAAAATCTCTGTCCCACCAGGCTAAATTCTTCTAGATCTTTATACCCTCCAGTATTTTACTGCTAAAAAGAGGGTCAATTCGCATACAAAGCACACACACAATCACACACCACAATATTAAGCACTAATGATAGCTTTTGATACCTTTTAGCTAATGTTACAAGTCGATAATATCAAACTATGTACCCATGGCATGAGACACCTCGATCCATAAAGATGATACACCTCTGCCTCACCCCAGAATGCATGCAAGAAACATCCATGCAATTCTGTCTGAAAGCCCTAAAAATAGTGCTGGAAGCCCTAAAAATAGTGCATGGTATGGAAGCTTGGAAATGATGTGTAAACAGTTAGACCCACAATTTAGGCAGTGCCTATAAGGACTGCCCAGCAGATACCAAGGCTCCATCTATACAGGAAAGACAAAAGGGGGTTGCAGCAGTTCGTAGTCTACAGTATAGTGGTTGAAGCTGATACAGAAGTTGCAGGACATCCATGCATTCAAATGGATGTGCACTGCAGAAAGAATACATCCTGCCACACCTAATTACAGTGGTATCTTGGATTATGAGCATAATTCATTCCAAAAGCATGCTTGTAATCCAAAACACCTGGATATCAAAGCAAATTTTCCCATAAGAAATAACGGAAAGTCAGGCGATTTGTCCCACAACCCAAAAATATTCATATACAAATGATCATATGTGTTACTTCCTAAAGAATAGCTGATTAGATCCTATCACAATGTAGGTGAAAAGAGTGCTTGGTTTCAAGAAGTTTCTCCAGACAGTCCGGATCCATGGAAGGCCCACCTGATCTATAGAGGGCCAACCACTGCAAACCAGTAGCATAGCTAAGGGGAGTATAAAGCTCTAGGTTATGCAGGGAGCCTCAGCATGGTATGCAAGCGGCCCCTCTCCTTCTGAGCCTTTCCAGTTGGTGCAAGCAAAATTGCTCTGGAAGCAAGGGGGAAGTAGCCCTATGCACACTATCCCCCAAATCCAGAGTAACTACGGGAGCACGTAAGAGACTTTACGTGCACCCGTAGTTACTGCACCACCTGGTGAAAACCTATGGGAAATTCATATCAGAATCCAGAATAAGTTGTTCTTACACCGGAGCAAGGACTTCCCATAGTTACTCTGGATTTTGCCCCATGTTGAGGTTTCCTGCAAAAAGTAGTGCTTTGAACCCCATCTAGCTACTCCACTGCTACAAGCACACCCAAAGCATGTGCTTAAAGCAGGCTGACCACCTGTCCAGAATTACCTGGTGTTCTCCAATAAACAGCAGGGGGTGAGTAGAGAGTTCCATCAGTTTTCAATTTAAAAAGAAGTAGTGTAGTGTTGAAATGAAGTACAGGAAAGCAATACAAGTGTTTTTAGCTTATTTTAACGTGTCCAACATTTGTCCTACATTTTTGGGGGGGTGTCCTACAATTTTTTTAACACGTAGGAATTTTGGCTTTGGGTGGTAGGAATTTTGGTGAGCTTGGGGGGAATTTTGGGTTTGGCACCTGGTCACCCTGGCTCAAAGTGGCATTGGGCACCTTGCATATTAGAAAAAAGGAGCAAATAAAAATGTTTTAAATCAATAAAAGTAAAAAATGAAATGTGGCTCTAAAAGATGGGAAAGGTGCTGCTTTAGAAAGTGTACAAATGCTTCTAGATGAAAACACAGCACATCAGTACATGTTTTCCCTACGTCTTCGCAAACTGTTAATGCTTATTATTGTCTACTCAAAACAAAACCCTTGAAAAGCACCCAAGGTTGTGTTCCAACATGCTGGTTTCCACTGATTCTTCAATTTAGTCTGGAAGTATACATTGAGTAAATTATTGCTGCCAATATATGCCAAATCAGCTGCATATGACCAATACAATCAACAGCAAAATGGATGTTGTGATTAAAAGAACACAATAGCAATATGATGAAGCTAAATCTGAATAGTTTCAAATGGTCTTATTGCTACAGCCTTAGTAGCCGTAATTACTGCAGATGCAGGACCATTATAATCACATCATCTGTTCCTATAAGTAAAGAAAACAAAATAATCCACTGAAGTTTGTGTTGATTGGCAATGGGGATCAGAACTAAACAGTGAGGGTGGAGAATGGGGTGCAAGATTGCATGGTATATAAATTTTCCATTAAATGGATGTGTGAGTCCAGTTGGAGAAATAAAAGACTCAACCATGTTCGTGCCTTTCCTCTTCGGTTCTTAAATCTATTCTCATTCTTGACCTGCAGCAAGGAAAAAGTGAGACATAGAGCAAAAGCCTAACCATGTTTACTCAAAAGTAATCCCCATTGTGTTCAGTGGGTCTTACTCCCAGGAAAGTGTCTTTAGGATTGTAGCCAAACGAGACTACAATCCTAAAGACACTTTCCTAGGAGTAAAGACCCACTGAACACAATGGAGTTACTTTTGAGTAGGCACGGTTAGGATTGTGCTCAAAGTGAGACAAACTGAGACATTTGTCTAACCATGCTTTCCTGGGAGTAAATACTATAGAACACAATGGGACTTACTTCAGAGTGGTCATGCTTAGGATTGCACTCTATGAGCACAATCCTAACCATGTCTACTCAAAAGCAAGCCCCATTGTGTTCAATACGTCTTAATCCCAGGAAAGTGTGGTTAGGATTGCAACCTAAGAGTGCAATCCAGAAGGCATTCTTAGTCAAGTGCTAGTCCCTTGTGTCAGTCCAGGTTATCACAAATATGTGATAAAGTGTGTCCCCGAAACATGGGGAGGAGGAAAGTCTGGTGCAGGGAGTTGCAACAACATTTCCATGCTGCCACAGGTCCTTAAATATGTTAAGATGTACTGGCTGATCTTCTTTCAGGACAGGAAGAGGAATGGCAGCAAGTGAGTCTGTATGGGCAAGCAGCAAGATACAAGAGGTTGGGCTAAAATCCAGAACTTCTGCTGGACCCAAGCCCCATTCCTGGGCAGCTTGTGGCAGTACATAGCTACTTGAATCTGTGGCCTCAAAATCAGTGGCATAGATCTGAGTAGACCCACTGGGGTTGCTGCAGCATTCCCCAGGGAAAAAACAGGAAGTATTATTATTATTATTATTATTATTATTATTATTATTATTATTATTATTATTATTATAAATGCACAGCAAACAGTTTCGTGCTGGTTTCATTCACTTCACCAGTCGGACCCTTCCCAAGAGTCTAGGACTGTGTGATGTAGCGGCGTATAATTCGTGCTGATCCCAGAAGAGCGGCTTTCTGCAGAAAGTGATATTGGCACTTTCTTGGCAGAGTGATATTTTGTCAATGCCAATAGTTTTCAGGTGCCTGCCAAGGTCTTTGGGCACTGCACCCAGTGTGCCAGTTACCACTGGAACCACCTGCACTGGCTTACACCAGATACGCTGTCATTCGATTCTTAGGTCTTGGCAGCGGGAGATCTTTTCCAGTTGTTTCTCCTCAATTCTGCTGTCACCTGGAATGGCGATGTCAACAAGCCACACCTGACTGCTTTCTCTGATGGTGATATCTGGAGTCTTGTGTTCCAAGACCTTGTCCGTCCATATCCTGAAGTCCCACAGAAGCTTGACCTGCTCATTTGCAACCACTTTTTCAGGCTTGGGTCCCACCAGTTTTTTGCCACTGGCAGATGATACTTTTGGCACAGATTCCAGTGGATCTTCTGGGCAACAGATTGTGCCTCAGTTTGTAGTCAGTCTGCGCAATCTTCTTGCAGCCACTTAGAATGTGGTCGATGGTTTCATCCACTTCTTTGCAGAGCCGGCATTTGGGGTTGTTGTGGTTGTTGTGGTTGTTGTTGTTGTTGTTGTTGTTGTTGTTATTAAATAAATTTACACCTCACCTTTCTTGGTCCATGGCTGACTCAAGGCAGCTGACAAGTGAGAATTTTTTTAACAAACATTCAATAAAAACAATTGAAAACATTTAAAAATATGCATAAATTAAAAACAACAATAACTCCCAATCTCTGCCTCAAATAGAAAGATTGTTTTAAAAACAATTTTTTCGGCATACAGAGGGAGCTTTCCTAACCCTACAATCCAGAGTAACTACAGGAAGACGTAAGAGGCACTTACTCTTGCTCTATGCATTTCCCAAAGGTTTCCCATCGATGGCACCATAACTACATCATTGTAAAAGGTCCTGTAGTTACTCTGGATTGTAGCCTTAGGGCAAAATCCAGAGTAACTACAGGGAGTCTTGCTCCGGTGTAAGAAGAACTTACTCTTTATTCCAATATGAATTTCCCAAAGGTTTTCACTAGGAGGTGTAGTAACTATGGGTGCACGTAAAGTCTCTTAGGTTCTCCCATAGTTACTCTGGATTGGGGGGTACGTTTCCTAAGTACTAGCCCATAATGTATATATTCAATATATTTATGCCAGTGTGTAGCTAGAGGGGTGCAAAGTGCCAAATTTTGGAAGGATCCTTATCTCAGTCAGTGAACTAGCAGCCCATCCCCTTCCTCTTCATAGCAATGTCTGCAATGGTAGCAAAATGGAGGCATTTGACTCTACCTCAGAACTGTGTTGTGACTGCAGTGGCATTGAAAAGCTGTGCAGGATTGGGACCTGACATGATGGGTGCTTTCAGACTCCACACACCATTTATTTTCATTCATATCAGTCCAAGCACTGGTTGTCTAACCTCTAGATGTCTAACCTCTAACATCATGTCTGAATGTACAAGAACACTGGGGTGTCTCTTGGGGTGCAATCCTAACATAGGGCAGCACAGCTCATCAGTCTTCTTGTTCCGGTGGTGAGGCAAGTGCAATGTCTGCGCACTGGCCGAACCCTCCCCTAGGAAAGTGGCACAAAAATGTCTTATGACATTTATAAATGTCTTAT
This sequence comes from Cryptoblepharus egeriae, assembly GCA_030015325.1. Classification (NCBI taxonomy): domain Eukaryota; kingdom Metazoa; phylum Chordata; class Lepidosauria; order Squamata; family Scincidae; genus Cryptoblepharus; species Cryptoblepharus egeriae. The sequence goes on along the minus strand of JAREYC010000005.1, from coordinate 93,990,204 downwards.
GACATTTATGTCTTATGTCTTATGACATTTTTGTGACAACCCCACTTTAGCACAGGACTTATACCTGGGTTTAGGCTGGCTTAAGTGGAGGTTAGGATTGCAGCCAGGGTAGAACCTCCATCCTCAAAGGAAAACACAGTGGCGGAATACACTCCTTCATCTGATGCCGCTTGTTTCCTCAGATGTGGAGCTCCCTGAAGTAACATGTCTTTAGCCATGAATAAATCAATAATAGATTAATCTCAGTAGGCCTTCATGGGGGAAAAAATAAAAATAAACAACAAAGAAAATAGAGAAAAGTAAACTATAAATAAAAGAAATGTGAACACAGGGAAAAATATATATAACCAGCAAAACCTCATTAAAAATACATTTATTTTAAGACCTTTGGAAACAAAGCAATCTGGTGAAGTTTAAGTAATGCAGATATGACATTCACAGTATTGATCAAAGGGCTTATTTTGTCAGGGAAATGTGTGATAAATGTTATTTCTACATAAATCCTGCCACTAACAGGACATAAGGTCTTTCTTCTCCCAGCTCCAGGAGGAATTGTCTGACACACTCAGCAAAAAGAATGTAACCAAGTTATTCGGGAGAGATGAAAGATTAGGGACAAGCAGGGACACGGGGTGGATGGGGAGACAGGTGAGGCACAGCCTCCCCACTGAAGTACTTTGAAAAGCACCACCACATAACTCACCTGGCAGAACTTCCTGTGCTGGTGTGGGGAGGACAGTGCATACTCCAGGGGGACCATATAGGACAGAGTGCCTCTACCTTTAAGCACTGCACAGAAGAGGGATTTTAGGCAGGTGTTACTTTTTAAACCCTTCTATGTTGAGTTTAATCTACCTAAATTTCCTCTTCTATGTAGTGCTTAAAGGTAGAGGCACTTTGTCCTCTGTTCTGTATGGTCACCTTGCACTGTCCCCTTCTGGGGGTGAGGGGGTTACACCAATGTACAGGCATGCGCTGGCCTCCCCACACCACCACAAGAAGTTATGCCAGGCATGTTATGGTGGCCTCACTTGGATTCACAAGTACACACAACCTGTGGATTCTATAGAACTCCTTGCCATGGGATGTGATGGTGGATGCCACAAATGCCACAAATTTCTTCTGGAAAAGCCCATCACTGGTATTAGCAGTAATGGTTATGTGCAACCACCTGATTTAGGTTGAAATCCAGAGTAACTACGGGGAGTCCTTGCTCTGGAGTAAGAACAATTTACTCTGGATTGCAATATGAAATTCCCATAGGTTTCACAAGGTGGTGCAGTAACTACGGGTGCACATAATGTCTCTTACGTGCTCCCGTAGTTACTCTGGATTATGCCCTGAGAACACATCTAGGAACTGGAGATGGAAGGGAATGCACCAGGATGCAGGTCTCTTGTTGTCTTCTGACCTCCCTGAGGCATCTGGTGGGACACTGTGATATATAGAAAGCTGGATCAAGAAGACCTTGATCCAATACAATGAGGCTCTTCTTAGGTTTTAAAGTCCACTTAATATACTCTTACCATATCATAGCATGAAAGCTGGTTGCCTGCATGTTGTCTTCTGTGTGAAGCAAAAATGTTCCTTGTTTAACCAAAGAAAAACATTCTTCTAGAATTTCTCATGGAAAATAAAAGTAAAAAAGGATCAGAGAGTATATTCTTTAGCCCATTTTAATGTAATACCTTCGGCAGTCCTCTATGGAAGATTCCAGAGTATTCCACACCAATGTACAGGCATTGTCCATGCGCTGTGAACTGCGTGGAAACTATCATGCATATATTCTTATACTGCCCATTGTATGTTGTCTCATGTACCCGATACTTGGATCCCCTGCTAGGAAACAAAAGGGGCTTATCTGAAGCTCCAAATCTCCAGTGTTCGCTAATAAGGTAATAAACTTATCGAAACAGGCAATGTATATATCCCCAATGTAAAGCTTGAAGATGACTAAAATTCAGTCCTGGATACATGTCTATTTGAATGCCATGCCAATAATAGTGTTTGAATCTTGGAAAATAAAAGGTGCAGGGAAAGCAGCATGAGGGCTGCTGTTTTTAGGTTCTCCAATATCCATTATTACTATTACTGCAATGGGTCGAGAACAGAGCCCCTCAGATATAGGATAACACCTGCATTTTGATCCATATCAATATGTAAATGGAAATTTTGCAATTCCAAGAGCTGTCCTAAACTATGAATGCACCACATGACGTGAGAATGCCTTCTTTTCTTGCCCTTGTCATTAAAAAAATATTGCAATAGATTATGCATCAGAAAAGATCTGGAAAATCCGCTGTCTCCTTTGTGGCAAGTTGACAGTATCGAACAACTGTTTTTTCCCTGCATCTCATTAGCATTAACAGTCCAGCCTTGGCTCTCCAAAGGGGTAAAGGAGGTGTTGACGAAAGTTCTTGATAAGCTTGTATATAAGAAGCTCATTGGGGAGGGAAATCAATGATATAAATATTTACCAAGGCTTTAGGTGTGTAAATCATGGAGATTCCAGGGAACAGAGTCTTCCTGTCAAACACTCTTCCTATTGATTGTGGCTTGGACAGTAATGTGTTTTTTTCCCTACTACTGATAACAGTATTGGCCAGCAATCAAAGACAACGCTGTCTACACGACTTAAGCAGTCACCACATTCCAATATTAGAGCAAAACTGGACATGCACACAAAGGAGAGTTTCCAACCAGGAGAGTTTCTTATTTGTTAAAAAAATGGGTAGGATTGCCATATATCCCCAAGAAAGTCCCCAATTTCTGGGAACTGTGTTCACATACTGGCAAATAGGACAGAGGGTCCTGTCCCAATTTTGTGGAAGAGAATTACGACAAACCTGCACATGGGGATCTCAGTTGAGATTATCCCTACAATCCAGAGTAACTACAGGAGCACATAAGAGACAGTATGTGTACCCGTAGTTACGGCACCACCTTGTGAAAACCTATGGGAAATTCATATTGCAATCCAGAGTAAATTGTTCTTACGCTGGTGCAAGGACTCCTTATAGTTACTCTGGATTGCACCCTATGTTGTGTGGGGAAGAGGATGATCATTCTTTCTCTTGCATTCAGTTTTCAAGTCAAGCATTGCTCAAAGTTGTTGGCCCCAAAGTCCTGATTTTCTCAAATTGGTATTTCAGGAGGCAACTCCTACTTTATATAGGATTTTTAAACTTGTAAATGGTACATGTGGTGATCCTGGCCTGCTTCACCTACTTTCACCTACTTTCAAAGGTCTCTGGTCACTTCCAGAAGTTACATTTTAAGTCCCTCTGGAGGCCTTAGAAAGCCTTTTGAGGTGTAGGGAAGACACATATTCCACCCCTCCAAAGCCCATTTAAGGGCTCCATAGGGCGATGTTTTCAGGCCTTCAGAAAGGGAAGTGGATTTGGGAAGCCCTAAGGTGGCATGGCTAGGAGCCAATGTCACCCTGCAGCTGTGACACCCATGAGCAATTGCACCTACTGACCCATTTCCCTGGTTCACCAGCGATGGGGGAAAGGAAACTTCCACTTGAATTTGCTGGTATTTCCACCAGTCTTTACTGGTATTGATTGTTCTGGACACATCCTCTCCTAACCCTGTAAAACCCCTGTAAAAAAATGGATTCAGAGAAGAGCAAACGTATCTCGCGAGAAAGTCTTTAATGGGGGCATCACCATAGAAAAGCCCTTTTCTCGGGTTGCCACATTTATAACCTCCAAAGGCAAGGCTATTATTATTATTTATAATATTTCTGTCCCACCTCTCCCTCACTAACGTGGGCACCCAAGAAAGCTCACATAAAATATACATAATAAAACAACAAAATAGAACAATAAACCAATACATAAAACGGCCAACAGGGAGATGCAGACAATAATAAAACAAATATATTATTTTTTTAAAAAGGAAAGAAAAATTTTTCTCAACAATAAAAGAAGCAATAAATAGCAAAGGACACCATCCTATATCTGTCTTACTCAGAAGCAAGTATCATTGTAGTCAGTGAAACTAAGCACAATCCTAACCATGTCTACTCAAAATTAAGCCCCATTGTGTTCAATGGGTCTTACTCCCAGGAATGTGTGTTTAGGATTGCGGCCAAAGAATCCTAAAACAGTATGCAGCATGAAGTTCAGTTAAAAAAATGAATGATAAATAAAACGGCAGCAAAAAATATTAAAACACAGTGAGGTAACAGTTGCAAGGTGGAAGTAAATCAGCTAATAGAATCAAAACAAAAATATTAAGTGGGAAAAAATAAAGTTTTAAGCTGCAATCCTAAACCCCAGTTAGGCCAAATCCCTTTGCAGATCTATTAGGGTGGGTTAGAATAGATGGGTGTCATTGGTCCCTCAGGGTAATCTGGCAAGAGTATGTGGAAGATCTTAATTTGTGGATAGGTTCATGTGCAGGGAAATGTTCCTTTAGATCCCCCAGTCCCAAGCTGGTTATGCTTAGGGTTGCCATACTGTAAGTCCCCCCAAAAACAGAGACAGTCCCAATTTGGGGAGATTATGTTCACATACTGGCAAATGGGACAGCGGATCCTATCCCGATTTTGTGGAAGAGAATTATGGCAACGTTGCTACCTGTTTGCTTTGCAGGGTAGTCAGTACCGAGCAATGCCTTGTATGATTTTTGCTGTAATAGTCATGTATCTAGAATTTATGATGATTGAAGTCAAATGTATATGACATTATGATACAATGCCTTGTAAACACTAATATTTCCCTGTGCCATTCAGTATTTACCGGGCCATTCAATATCCATCCAAGCCATATCAGCTCTGAGTGTTATACTTCAAAGTGTAAACACTGTAAAATAATGAGTACAGGCATTTCACCCAGAGTAAATGGAAACATTATCAATTTTCATTTGTGAAAAACCATTAACAGCTCAGCTATTCTTTCATGTTGGCAATCCCAAAGGGTCACTCGGTGCTACAACCAATGCAATAAGATTTCTGTTTTTCAGCGTACGTGTGAGATTTCAAGGTCCTTATGTTTCTCCGTCCATCAAGCTGTAGAAGTATGAAACTGGAATGGGTGAATTAAAGGGGAGCTCAGGAAAGAGGGAAAGTTACAAGACAACAGTTATGGCAGCATCTGCCTTGGCATCCATCAGTCTTGAAAGACTATGGTATTGTGCTCGACGCTGCATGTGAAGCATGAAGGCCTGGGTAGATTGATATGGAGGATAGGCTGTTACCCAAGCAGTAAATCCCCCCTCTCCACGCCACTGAAATAGTCCAGTGGAACGGCAGAGCGGATGCGATTGGTTCCAGCTGTGTCACAGAGCTGGGCTAAGGACAGGAACTCACCCTGTCTTGTGGGGTCCTGGGTCTTGAACCCTGGCCTGCTGGTTAACAGGCACAGTGTCTTAACCACTTGCGCCACCCACAGCCCAAGCATCTGCCAGAGCTGTGGCTTTCAACACATCTAGGGGGGAACTGTGGAAGTTCCTTAAAAGCTTCTCTGAAGTTCTAAAATAAGAAAAACAGACATGATGGATTGCCTTTCCTAACAGACTGGTTGTGATCTTCCCAGGAATGTGCACTTCCCAGGATTGTACACCCTAGGAACACTTCTGGGGTACCTTCATTTATTTTAGGTCCAATGGGAATATGAGACCAAATCAAGAGCTCGGAGCACAATCCTAACAATGTCTACTCAAAAGTTAGAAACATGTTCAATGGGTCTTACTCCCAGGAAAATGTCTTTAGGATTGCAGCAATGGTATCCCTTGTCAATTGTCCAAAAATTGATGGTGAGGCATGACAATTTTTGGACCTTTTCAGTGTGCCGTGAGTTTTAAAAGGTTGAAAATCACTGACCTAGAACATGTGATCTGGGGCAGCAGTATTTAAACCCAAAGGTACCCACTTTTAAACCCAATCTATTGTACTACACTGTAAGGAAAGAGAGGAACATTGGTTTCCTTCTCAAAAAACACTAGAACCAGCAGGGAACATCCACTAAAATTGAGTGTCAGGAGAGTTAGAAATACTGTGTTTACTCAAATCAAATGCTCACCTTTTCCAGCCAAATTCAGTCTCCAAAATCATCATTAGATTTGATGGTAAATTATATTTGAGAAAATGCAGTATTTTTATTACAAGTATAGGATGCGCATTAGATTCGATTGAGCATTAGATTCGAGTAAATGCGGTATTACTTTGGCAAGCATGTCATTAGTCTGTGGAACATCTTGCCTCAGGGTGGGATAATTGCATCTGGCCTAAATACCGTTGAGGTGACAGATTTCTGGAGGAAAGTACATTACAGGTTACAAACCATGATGGGATATGTGCAGTGGAATATGTGAACGATGTGCAAAATTGGGCTCTAAAGCACTATCTTTTTCCAACTATGAAGGGTTCAGTGAATGCATGTATGGAACTTGCGGGGTTCAGTACCTCCAACAAGGTTAAGAAACACTGCCGTAGAATCATAGAATCGGAAGGGAACCAGTAGGTCATCTAGTCCATGCCAGGTGTAAGGGAATAATATTATAGTCTTGTGTGCTCTGCTGGACCACTGTGAGATACCAGAAACTGGACATTGGTCTTAGACTAATCCAGCGAGGCTCATCTTATGTTCTTACTATGGCGCAGTTGCCCCTTCTCTCTTCCATGTTAGCTTCTCTCCGCATCACTCCCATCTTTCAGCTCTACTTTTTTCTCCTTTTTAAAAAAACAAAACCATGTATCTTGAAATGGCCACACGAATCATTCCTCCGTTTTATCTTTTAACAATGGAAAACATGTCGACTGACAAGAGGCAATGATCTGCACTACGCAGCTTGAGTGATGTGAGGGATGTAGCCTGTTCCTCCGCCAGAAGCCTTTTATTGTGTACGGATTAATGCCATCAACACATCACAAAAAGAGCTTTCCTCAAAGTGATTAGCTTCTATAAAAGAGTTCAGTGTTGCCTTTCTGTTTTTTATTCAATTTATAGGCCTGTCTAATAAAGTAACCTATTGTACTTAAACGGACTTGATTATTAATTAGCTGCATTTGTAAAATAGCTTCCAAGAAGCATCTTTGTCTTTGGGAGCCATAAGAGGGATCAGAAGAGATTATATCGTTCGTTCTTTCAATATTTTAAAAAGCTTCGTAGTTTTTATTTCTTATATTTTGGGGGCAGGCAAATTATTATAAGGGTCTGATCTTTCCTTTTCAGGCATAATTCAAAATGCCACAGCAGAACTAAACATTATCTGGATTAGTAAGCAATTGCCCCAATCCTATCGAGGAGCAACCCAGCAATGCAGGACTTTAGGAGCACAATCCTAGCCATGTCTACTCAAAAGTAAGACCTATTGTGTTCAATGGGTCTTACTCCCAGGAAAGTGTCTTTAGGATTGCATCCTATATCTGTTGCAAAGTACAACAATCCACTTCACGTGGCCACATATGGTGAGCAGCCAGATCGGCATGCCAATGTACAAGAAATACCCACTGGTGCTGGTAAATCAGCATAGGGAATTGGGTGGTGCAGGTAGGGGGAGCAATGGGGCAGGTAGGGGATGAACAGGACCGGAAGAGGTGAAAAGGAAGGCAGATCGGGGAAAGAACAGGGATGAGATGAGTCAAAGGATGAGATCTCGATGGGAATTCTCCAGCTCACCATCCTTCCAATTTTACCACTGTTGCAATTTGATTAATGGGCAGGCCATCCTTGGGGTGATATGTTTGTGCTGGAGTGCAACACACACACACACACACACACACACACACACACACACACACAGTGGCACATTTGCCTACTCGTGAGTAAAGCCACAATATTGGGCACTTTCACTTTTCCATAGAGCATTTTTTTATTTTTAGTTTTTTGGCCATAACTTTTGACAAGAAGGAGATATTCCAAAACAGATTTTTGCATTGGATTTTGCATTGGAACAAATCCAATGACATATGACATGATGGGGTACTGCACACCACTGCAAAGTTCTAAAATGAAGCCAAAATGGAGGATGAAGCCCTTTTGGAGAACACCCCGACAGGAGGCTTAAAAAATTTCTGGTCATATGGTCACCCTGAACTCACCCATCTTGCCATTCCTATGGTGGTGTGCAGAAGCCGGTACATACCTGTGCACTGGCCTAACACCCCCATGAGTGTCACAGAAGTGCCTTATGGCACTTTTGGGACACCCCAAAGCAGCACTGGATTTGTACCGTGACTTGTACTCCTAACCAAGGGTTAGGATTGTGCTGTCACTGAGCACCTGGTTATGTATCTTTTAGAAGTGATGTAACATTATTCCATGCACGTTACTTGTGTTCTCTACTTCCTATAATAGGAGTGTTCCCACAATCATACCCACACTGTACAAGCACATGTACAAGTGTCTTTGGATGCTTTCTGGTACCCTTTTATCAGTGCACACCTGCACATCAGTCACATCACGGGTGGGGAAATGCACATCAGTGGAAGGAATTGAAAACTGTGCCAGTCTGCACATGCTCCTATTCCGAATTTTTTAGAAATTTTCCAACTTAAACTGAAATTTAGGGGGAATGAAACCCAGCATGACGTGACTCAGAGGAATGATAAATGTACTGAATGGGGAATAATCTCCTCCCTATCCAAACTCTTCCCAAAACATAGAGACCCTGCACATTATTGCATTTTTTTCTCCAAGATGCTCATTCAGGGTGTCTATCATCGGTGCTCTTCCTGAAACAGAAGCACATCCCTCTTGCCCTCATCTCTCATGGTTAAGGTTAATTTGTCATGGTCATGGTTAATTTATTACCCCCTCAAAAATGCAGATAGCATTGCCTTCCTTTTTGCACATTCCTTCAGAGATTTACCACATGAGGTATTTTTAAGTACAACTCCCCTAACATCTGCCTTAATTTAGTAGATAGGATCATTAGCGGCCATTATATCCAATCAACATCTAATCCTGGTAGAAGCGATTCATAAACAGGCTGATCGGGGAACACAAACACACTGATGATAAATGTTTATTTCCCTTGAATAAATTTCTCCATTAAAGGAAGGGGAAAAAAACTTGGCAACTGGTTTTGCAAAATTAAAAGTTGGGTTGTTAAATTCAACTCAGGAAGGAGGCGTGCAATCAGACTCGCAGTGGCATTCGTATGTTTTTCAGTGCCCTGGGAAATATTAAGATATTCCCCAAAGTGGGATTTGGATAAACGGGATCATTACAATATCATAAAGCACATGCACAAGTGCCTTTGGATGTTTTCATTCCGTTATCCTTGTCAAATCCCTTATTTTCCTTCCCTACTACTGTTGTCTCCCCAACTCTTGAAATCTAGACTACAAATTCATAGTCTGTCTTAAAAAAATAAAATCATTGGACTAGATGACCGTATGGGTCTCTACTGACTTACCCAGAGTAACTACAGGAGCACATAAGAGACTTTTACGTTGACGTAGTAATGGCACCATCTAGTGAAAACCTATGGCAGCGTTTCTCAAAGTGGGGGTCAGGATCCCTTTGGGGGTCACCTAGAGCTTTCCTGGGGGTCGCCTAAAGACCCCTGGTGCAGGGGGCCAGGTCAGGCTTGCCAGATCTCCAGCTGTAGCTGCGCGTGCACTGGGGCTGACTGACAGCCTCAGGGCCTAATCCTATGCATGCCTACTCTGAAATAAATCCCATTGTGTTCACTATGTGCATAGAACACACATTTCATTTGTAACAATGAAAATACGTACATCCAGCATATCGGATATTTACATTATGATTCATAACAGTAGCAAAATTACAGTTATGCATGCCTACTCCAAAATAAATCCCATTATAGTCAAGGGGGCCTTTACTCCCATGTAAATGTGGATAGGATTGCAGCCTCAGGGCCCAATCCTATGCATGCCTACTCTGAAATAAATCCCATTATAGTCAAGGGGGCCTTTACTCCCATGTAAATGTGGATAGGATTGCAGCCTATGCATGCCTACTCTGAAATAAATCCCATTATAGTCAGGGGGTCCTTTACTCCCATGTAAATGTGGATAGGATTGCAGCCTCAGGGCCCAATCCTATGCATGCCTACTCTGAAATAAATCCCATTGTGTTCAATGTGTGCATAGAACACACATTTCATTTGTAACAATGAAAATACATCCTGCAAATCGAAGATTTACATTACGATTCATAACAGTAGCAAAATTACAGTTATAAAGTCGCAACAAAAATAATTTTATGGGTTGGGGGTCCCCACAACATGAGGAACTTATAAAGGAATCATGGCGTTAGGAAGATTGAGAACCACTATGGGAAATTCACATTGCAATCCAGAGTAAATTGTTCTTACACCGGAGCAAGGACTCCCTGTAGTTACTCTGGATTGTGCCCTCTGTGATTCCCTGAGCACTCTCTATATTGATAGTTGCAACTTGGGACACTATGATCAACAAAAGATCATAGAATCCTAGAGTTGGAAGGGACCTAGTAGGTCATCTAGTCCAACCCCCTGCCTGCAGCAGGAATTCCCCCTAGAGCATCCCCAACAGGTGCTCGTCGAGCCTCTGCTTGAAGATCCCCAGGGAGGGAGAGTCCACCACCTCCCTTGGCAATCTGTTCCACTGCCGAACTGCCCTCACCATCAGGATAGGCAGGTTTTACATCATAAACATCTTCCTCTCTTAACCCTTCTTCACTCTCTCCTGGATGATTTCTGAATACTTGTATCACTTTCAGCAGCATTGGTGCATCAGTGCTGTGGTTATGGCAATGGCACAGAGTGGATGCAAAGGATTTTTCAGAGAGCATCACTGCGATGCGCTAATGGTCTCTCCTCTATGGAGCCATTTTGGGTGATGGGAGCAAAATGGAAGCAAATGCCTAGCTCCAATGGAGAGAGGGAAGGTCTACTTGCACGGTTGATTTTAAAAAACACACCAAATTGATATACCCCCAAATCCAGAGTAACTACAGGGGCATGTAAGAGATTTTACGTGCAACCCACAGTTACTGCAGCAGGTCTCCGTCAGTGTTTGAAGACTATGGTATTGTGCTCGGCGCTGCATACACTGCATGCGAAGCAAAAAGCCAGGGTTGGATTGTTATGGAGGATAGGCTGTTACCCAAGCAGCAAATCCCTCCTCTCCACACCACTGAATTAGTCCAATGGAAAGGCAGAGCCAATACGATTGGATCCAGCTGGCGTCGCAGAGCTGGGCTAAGGACAGGAGCTCACCCTGTCTTGTGGGGCCGACCTGGGTCTCGAACCCTGGCCTGCTGGTTAACAGGCACAGCGTCTCAACTGCTTGCGCCACCCACAGCCCTACAATGGTTACTGCACCACCTAGTGAAAACCTATGGGAAATTCTTATTGGAATCCAGAGATACCCTACAATCCAGAGTAACTACGGGACACCATAAAAGACATTAAGTGCACCCATAGTTACTGAACCACCTAGTGAAAACCTATGGGAAATTCATATTGCAATCCAGAGTAAATTGTTCTTACTCCCTGTAGTTACTCTGGACTCCCTGTAGTTACTCTGGATTGCACCCTAAGTTGTTCTTATACTGGAGCAAGGACTCCCCGTAGTTACTCTGGATTTTGCCCTTCATGAAATTGAGATTTGGCTTGTGCATTGGGCAGACTAAAGAACAAATTGATCCTATATCCTCCGATCCCATAAAAATCCTATATCTTCAGGATTCTGCCATCTTATCCAGCTGCATAAGCACAGATCCAAATTAAACCTGAAATGCACGTTTTTTTTTTCAGATTTCCGTTTTATGGTTGTCCTTCCATGTCATCTTCAATATCTCCCTGCTGTTCTGCATTCTTATCATTGCTGATTCAAATCAATGTAAAATCTATGATTGCACATGAGAAGGTGAACCTCCGATGTCTCACCCCCATCCAACCCAGCTGGCGACACCTGCCAACACCAATAGGACTTAACATTCACTACAGGCAATTCCAGGCTGGATCGCAGAGAACGAAATCTTGCAAAACCAAATTAAAGGGAAAACACACCACAACAGCACAACACCACACCACAACATATGCATGGCAAAAGCTTCATGCATTAGAAGCCCCCAAAGCAGGGTGACCATATAGAATGGAGGGCAGAGTGCCTATACCTTTAACCATTGCATAAAAAAGGGAATTTAGGCAGGTTTAGCTCAACATACAAGGGTTTTAAAAGCAGCACCTGGCTAAATTCCCTCTTCTATCCAATGGTTAAAGGTACAGGCACTCTGTCCTCCAGTCTATATGATCACCCTGCACCAAGGTTACACTTTAATGGGGTCCTTAATCTTTAATCTGCTCATCTTTAATGTGCCACAATCAGGATTATCTATTGATTTTTGCATGCAACAGTTGGACACATTTACTCCTCCAAACCAGTGCTCTCCAAATTTTTTGGACAAAGGCAAAATCAAATGTCTGGCTCTATAGAAGCTCACCAGGGGCTGCGTCTTGCCTCTGGATGGGGGTTTGGAGACCCCTGCTCAAAACTGAAGGAAGGACTTTGATTTTGATGAAAGTATGAAAACATGGGAGGCAGTTTTGTAACCAGTTTTTATTATTTTTTTAATTAAAATGAGGACTTTATGTGGGGGGGGGGGGTTGACTCTCATCAAGCCAGACATTCATTTAGGACTTGATGACCTTTGATGCTTGATATATCCTTGATATATTGATATATCCTTGATGCTTGATATATAGGACTTGATGACCTTTGATACTTGAATATCCTTGATATTCCTAACCAGATCATTCCTAACTGGATGCAGCAGGTAGATCAGGAGGCCAGCATATCATCAGGATGCCTCATTGAATTTGGCCATGAAATTGCTAAGGACAAGTAGGGATGGGGAATCTTCCTTTTACATTTCTATGCATGTTTCTCCTGATATTGTTGAAGACACCAGGAAAGGCCCCTGTTGTGTTGGTTGAGATGTGGGTTGTGACCTGCAACCAATGAGATACATAGGAGCATGGCAATATTGCACAGGTATTTAAACACAGGAGGTAGCCACCAACACTGGTTTTCAGTTTCAGCTAAACCTGAAGTGACATTTTTATGCCTTTAATAGGCATTACGAGGGCCAGGGAAGTAATCCTTGATTTACAGTTGCACAAGCACCAGGCAACTACCTTGTGGTTGTTGTGGAACTGCAGTATTTTCACACCACTTTGTGACATAACATACGAAGTGTCCCCAAAGCACCAGCAGAGAAGAAACAAATCTCTTGCATTTGGTATATGACATCTGTACTTAGAATCCTAGAATCCTAGAGTTGAAAGGGACCTAGTAGGTCATCTAGTCCAACCCCCTGGCTCAGCAGGAAATCCTTCTACATCATCCCCGACAGGTGCTCGTCGAGCCTCTGCTTGAAGACCCCCAGTGAGGAAGAGTCCACCACCTCCCTTGGCAATCTGTTCCACTGCCGAACCGCCCGACGACTTATATCAACAGGAGACAATGTGAAAAGCAAACTCTTCTTGGCACCATCTGGAGAGAGCCCCTGAGCAGAAGCCGAAAACAACGGAACAAAAAGCACTTCCGCATCAAAACAGATCACAAAATTGATAGACTGTTTGCTATTTGGGCTAAACCTGATTTCTGTATGTACTGCCTGAAAACAGAAGAATCAGTTCTTCCTTTGCAAGAAAATTGCCTGGTGCGGACCTGCTTTATTTCATTCACTTCCAGGGATGATGTGTTAATCTGCCCGACGGCTATTCCACTGACTTTGTTTTTACCACCAAATCAATTTAGGTAGTTTTGAATCATACGCCTCCAGGTACTTACGAACTCTGACTTTATACTCATTGAGAAGAGAGGCTTTGATTCTTGTTTGAAAAACACTCATCCCTTCAATCACATTCAGAGGGCAAACTAGATAATTTGAGACTCTCAACATTTTTATTAGGAAGGTTGCTTATTTATTTATTCATTTATTTATAGCCTGCTATATCTCACAGGAACAGGATAGGTGACACCAATTGTTCCATGCACACAATTTCTGTTTCCCAAGAGGAACTGACAGGCACCCTATGTTCATATAGAGGAGTAAAAATAGTGCAAGAATCCATATCCGTGAACTCACTTATGCATGGATCGGCTCCACAACCATCCATCCCCTCCCTGTTCATCAACTTCCCCAAAGCCGAAGAGCCCGTGTTGTCCAAAGACATTTCTGTGGTCATGTAGCCTACATGACTAACCATCAAAAGCACATGGTATGCTGTTACCTTCCCACAAAAGTAGCACCTATTTATCAATTTGCATTTACTTGCTTTCAAACTCCTAGGTTGGCCGGAGTTGGGCAAGAGATGGGAACTCTTGCCATCTTCCAATATTCGGGTCTCACCACCAACCTGCCAACATTCAGGTTGACAAGCACAGCGTCTTATCAACTGAGCCACGGAGGCCACTATATAACATGATAGTATCATTCAAAAATACCAAGATTTTTTTTCACACACACCCCTGAAGGTGTCACCTGCTGTGGTCTGCAAGTGAGAACCTTTCTAGACGTCTGTGATGTTTGGAGGGATGAATGTCCACTACTGACCTGCACTCGTATGTCCTCCCATTTTACTGGAACTTTGACTCTTTTCTGCCCCCCTTGAATTTGCCACTCAGTATGAGGGGTCCAGGGGTCTGTTGCTTGATCAAAGGTTCAAAGCAAAGTTCCATTCACATGGAACCATTTATAAGTTTGTAGTTTTAAAAGTTTAACCCCCAAATCCAGAGTAACTACAGGAGCACGTAAGAGACTTTACATGCACCCGTAGTTACTGCACCACCTAGTGAAAACCTATGGGAAATTCATATTGGAATCCAGAGTAAGTTGTTCTTACACCGGAGCAAGGACTCCCGTAGTTACTTTGGATTTTGCCCTAACTCTGATCCATTTATTTCAGTTGCTCTAATATGTTTCATCTTCTTCCATAGTTTCCCCTAATAGTCCAATTCAAAGTATGTCATTCCATTTTGCCAGGTTTAAAAAATTCTATTTTCTTCCTGTAAAACAAATTCACATCAAAAATGGATTAAAAAAAACATGCACTCCAAACAGCTCTCCATGGTTTGCCATAATGAGCTCTGTGAGGGGAAGAAGATAATCTGTGTCTCTCCAATTACAGATATATGCTCAGGGGAACCTGCTGGCTAGAGATCTCGCAGTGGTACTTTGCATTGGTGAATAACTGGGTCCTTGCTGTGTTGGGACCTTTCCCATGAAATTCAACCCAGATGTTCGTCTTTGCTGTCTATCCATGTCTTTGAAAAGTTGCTGAACTTTTTGTAGCCAAGATGTATTGGGAAATTTTTTTTTGCTGTTTCCTTTTAATTTTAAAAGGAATAATAATAATTATAATAATTATTTAATAATTTTAACTTATTTCCTTTAAACCCGGACTTGGACCTCATGAAATCTTGTGAGTTCTAAGATGACATCACCAATAAACAGATAGGAGAGGGCACCCCTGGTACCCCTGTGAGTGTTCCCCAATGACTGAAGGTATTACAACACAACATATACTTTCAGAAATCAAGATATCGGGGGGTTTTGCAGTAAAAGAGGATGTATGTGAAAGAGGACGAACATGCGGGAAGACCACAGGTGGGCCCAGGCCGGTTCGCACCGGTTCTGCAGAACCGGTTAATTTTGGCCCAACGCTAGCGATCCGGTTGCTAGCGGCGGGTCAAAAAAAGGTAAACTGGTTTGCCCTTGGGGCCCACCACTGGCATCCTGAACAGGACACGACTGCAGGCAGAGGTGCGTCCTAAACAGGATGTGACCACGCACGCCAAGGTTGGCACAGGCGCAGACACATCCTGAAGAGGACACAACCATGCTTGCGCCAACCTTGGCGCAGGCGCAGACGTGTCCTGTTCAGGACGCGTCTACGTGTGCACCAAGGTTTGCGCAAGCGCAGTCGCATCCTCTTCAGGACGCGTCACTGCGCATGCCAACCTTGGCACAGGCGCAGACACATCCTAAACAGGACACAACCATGTGCGGCAACCTTGGCGCAGGCACTGACACATCCTGTTCAGGACGTGTCTACGTGTGCACCAAGGTTGGCACAAGTGCAGTCGCGTCCTGTTCAGGACATGTCTGCGCCTGCATCAACCTTGGCACATGCGCAGTACTCCAGGGTTGGGGCCACCCCTCTCCCCGCCCCCAGCCCCACCCCGACCTTGGCCACACCCCCTGACCCCAGCCATGCCCCCAACTTCCGGCGAACCGGTAGTTAGGAAGGCCGGGGCCCACCCCTGGGGAAGACCCTTCCACAAAAGGGTATATGTTCTCTCTGTGCTGCTCTCCTCATGAGGAATCATTTCTAAGTTTTTCCCCTCCGTGCCATTCAGTCCACCCATCCATCTGTGCCACCCATCCTTCTCTGGGTCATTTGGCATTCTCTTACCACTGCTTTCTCATATAAGGGACCCTTACATGTCCCTTACACCCTTACATGTTCCTGCCAAAGAGGCTTCTGGGTGAAAACAGCTTCGTCCTCCAGTTTTCTCTTTGCAAGTTCAGGAAGAAATAACTTCATGTATTCAAAACAGTCCAAACAATACCAGAGGAAACTTTTGTCATCATGGTTCAAGCTGCGCATTTCCTTTCCTTCACAAGTAGCTCTATTGATTTCAAGTGGCTAGAAAACAGCCTCCAGCAGAGACCCGGACCATTAAAGCCAAATCTTGAGATGCTCACACTGACAAAGACTCCATAAGGAGGGCTTCTCTTTTTAAACATAACTCCCACCAAGTTGTGCATCTCGGCTGCTGATGCTTCTGATCACCGCTGCCTTCTTTTATTTCTCATCATTACAGTTCATCTGAAATTGGAAAAATGAAATAATGTCTGGAGACATTATTTCATCTAGCAAAGCCGCTGGACCCCATGAAGCAGCCTGGAGAATGCAGAGCCAAAGCAATCAATCCGAGCGCATTAAAAGTTGGGTAGTCTCTTGGAATGAGGAGACAAAGCACAGGGTATCCTGGCAAAAGTAATTTTCTGCTCTTTAGTTGGCACCCAATTAAAGAAACCAAAGACTGGCAAGTGGATTGGAAGCACAGGTGGGGGTTTTCTTGGTGGGTAGAGTGTGGAACAGGGGACAGACCAGGCCCAGATTAATGGAGCAGGTTTCTACCATATCCTATCCTCCCCGGTCAAAATGCTCTATACAAGGCTGCTCAGATTAGTCCCAGCGGCATCACCATGTTCAAGAGGTCAGCACGTCACCCCCATGGTAGACCTCCACTTATGGGCAGAACCTGATAGTGTGGAGATGCCACACATACATTCTCACTATACCCAGATTGAGCTATGTGGGTGATGCAAGCGGTTAAGATGCTGTGCCTGTTAACCAGCAGGCCAGGGTTCAAGACCCAGGTCAGCCCCACAAGACAGGATGAGCTCCTCTCCTTAGCCCAGCTCTGCAATGCCAGCTGGATCCAATCATATTGGCTCTGCTTTTCCCTTGGACTAATTCAGTGGCGTGGAGAGGGGGGATTTGCTGCTTGGGTAACAGCCTATCCTCCATAACAATCCAACCCAGGCTTTTGTGCTACGCATGCAGCGTATGCAGCGCAGAGCATGATACCATAGTCTTCCAAGACTGACAGAGGCCTGCACTTAGGAAAAAGAACAACTACAGTGCTGTATCTGCTACCCACACATTCTATAAATCCTTATATTATAAATTCTACGAATTTATAAATTCTATAAATCCTTATATTAATTATATATAACATTTAAAACTCCTGTTGGCCACTTAGTTTGGAGCATCTTTTTAATCAATGCAAAGTTTTTTTCCTTGATTCATCTCATTTATTAATCCACTTAGCATTTCCGTCCTGCTTCTCCTGTATAAAAATCCTATCAACATCATCAGAATTAAGTATTCTGCCACATTCAAAGTCCTCTGTTTCTCATCAGTTTTCCGCACCCAGGCAATATGGTGTGTTTAGCAGCAAGGAGCTTCTAACTGTCCATCCCATTAATCCTAAGCAAGTGATTTCGAACCATCAGAGAGCAGTAAAGAAGTACCAGCATCTTTTAGCTAAACAAAAGACCAGAGGAAAAAGCTATTTTTCCACTTTGCATTCTGCAGGGTTTTTTTTATGGAAATCAGAAGCCATAAGGGAAATCTGCCTTTGAAAACTCACATCACACTCCCTGGTGTTTGTATCTCAAGTTCACTACATGGCTGATATAAGTCACCATGGAGTCATCCTAGCTACCTGGAAGGGACAATTGCTTATAAAAATTCATTGTCTACAAACCATCATTAGACATTAGAATCAAAAGATGAAGGATGGAATAAATGATCTGATTCAGGGAACAGATGCTGATCACGTCATCAGCGTTCATCTCCTGCCTCCCGCTGTAGGGCTGATATCATATAAACCAAACATGTAGGGGTTTTTTTCCTCCAAGATGTTTGCATTTTAGCCCATGGCATGTGTTCCCTATATGTGGTTGATATGTGCTTGTAAAATCCGGACCATAATACATTTCCGCCCTGAGTGGACAAAGGTACTGTCAAGCCTGATCATCTTTAGAATGAAAGCAGAAGATCTTGGCAAGATTCACTTCTAATTAAATTTTACTCTCCATTGAACACTCTGTTGATACTCATTGCTTCTGGCAAGGGCGGGCTAGCCTAGAGTGGTATTCCCATCTCTGATAGCTCCATTGGTTTGGTTGTTGGCATTTCAATAAATAGCCTTCCCTCTGATCACCGCATCAGACCATCCAGTTCTCAACTCAAACCTTGGGTAAAAACAGGTCCAACCCAGGTTGTTGTTGGAAAACCAACCCTCTTAAGGTAGGATGAAACTTTCGAAAGCCATCATTTACTTGCTGCAAAATTGTCAACACAATTTTGACCACATCAGAGGTCTCAAGCTTGAGAATACTGATTTACAAACTACTGCTACTAGGAAGAAACAAAAAATTAGCAATGCTGATGAAATGTGAGAGGCCAGCAACACAAACTCTCCTTGCTCCAAAGGCATGGTTCATTTTCAGCCAAATCTTATGCGGATATATACTGGTGAATTTCATGATCCGTCACCATGACCAGTGCTATGAAGTCATTCTGTCATTCTTCCGACCAACTCAAATGCATGGAAATGAATGAGCAGGAACAAAATAGCAACATGTAGAAATATTATTTTATCAAGATATTCACCAAAGAGAAAAACAGAAATAAAATACACAGCGATTTTCCTGGGTATCTATAAAAATCAAGAACTTTGCTAATAAACAGGGACACTTGTAATCATCACTGGCATCACTAGAGTGTGTGGAGGCTGTACAGTGCTCCAAGTAACACACATGGAGGTTAAACCATGTGTGTTAAACCATGTGTGATTTTGACCAAAATTTTTAAAATCCTGTATTTTTGGATACTACCCTAATGTTATAAGTCATAATTTCATTTATGTAGTGTAGTGAAACAGACAGCACTGATATATCAATCAGTTACAATCAAAACACCAGTGGGAGCAGGATGATGGGAGCACTGTGGGCTGTGGGTGGCGCAAGCGGTTAAGACACTGTGCCTGTTAACCAGCAGGCCAGGGTTCGAGACCCGGGTCGGCCCCACAAGACAGGGTGAGCTCCTGTCCTTAGCCCAGTTCTGCGACGCCAGCTGGATCCAATCATATTGGCTCTGCTTTTCCACTGGACTAATTCAGTGGCGTGGAGAGGGGGGATTTGCTGCTTGGGTAACAGCCTCTCCTCCTAGGCTTTCGTGCTTCGCATGCAGCGTGTGCAGCGCCAAGCACGATACCATAGTCTCTCAAGACTGACGGAGGCCTGCTTACATCCACCACTCAGGTTTGTCCCAACCATTGCAAGGAAGGAGTATCATCACAGGGGTGGGGGCGGGGGGTGACATGCTATCCTTTACACCAGCATGCAAACCCTAGTGATGCCACTGCCTATAGTTAGAACTCTCTTCACTAGTGATGCCTGAATTAAGAAGGAATGAAGAAACACACTTCCTTTTGTCGAAAGAGTAGAACAGCGTAGCTAAACTGGAGCATTTATGGGGATCAGAGCATACGGCAAGCTTATTTAAACTTTAAATACCAAGAAAAAAGAATGATGGTCGGACTATGAGGCAGAAGGCAGGTGTCCCTAATAATCAAGCTTTGAACGAACAGCTGTATCCTGGGGAAAAAAATCTTTGATTGGCCGTACAAAGATAAATCACTAACAGCTGGTTAGTTGCAAAGAAGATCATTGTACAAATGCCCCTACCTCTGCGCCCTCACTTAAATTACTCTTCTCTTAGGGTAAAGGGGAAGACCTATTTATACATCAAATTGACAGGCTGCCATCTTCAAAGAGGATAATGTGTCCAGATTGGAGTAAATTAGTTTTCATTGGTCACTGTGGGATAGTTGACACAGATGTGGTCCATTCCGCTCTGATTGATTCAAAGTCATACTGTTGATGTCTCCATTCAAAGTTGCTGCTGGGGCAAGGCAGGCCAGTGCTTCGGTTCTTGCAAAGCTGTAGTAAAACCCTTCATAGCTTTACTACAGTAGTAATCCTCTAAAATAGTGGTTTTAAACTTTTTTCATTTTATGGCACACCATCAGTTGTTTTTACTATTGACAAGGCACACCATGCTGTTCAAATCTCCAAATTTTTCTATTAAATAAATGTCCCTCCCCAAATTCCCGTGGCACACCTGAGGTCTATCCATGGCACGCCAGTGTGCCACAACACACTGGTTGAAAATCACTGCTCTAAAAGAGAGAGAACCAGGTGATTGGGCAGGTAATGTTACTCCACATCTGAGAGTTTCAGCATGTAAAGCCCTTTGCACAAGATTATGGGAATTGTAAGCATCTCAAACCAGTTTTCACAGTGATTGAAGATGATGGAGTTGATGTGCATCAGAGTCACGGTACACTTGAAATGAACTTGCTCCAGAAATTATGTTGATCCAAAAGAGAAAATGCATTAGCGCTGTTCCATGGACCCTAACAGAAGACGTTGCATAGTGTACCACTGCAATGTATGGGAGAAGGTTTACATCAACTCTATGATTCTATGACTCAGAAGGAAAGGAGAGATAGAGCTGGGTGTCATCAATGTACCGATGACACCTCACTCCAAACTTCCAGATAACCTCTCCCAGTGGCTTCATGTAGAGGTTAAATAGCATGGGGGATAGAATGGAACCTTGCAGCACCCTACACCAAAGAGGCCAGGGTGCCGAACAAGCATCCCCCAGCACCACCTTCTGGGATCTGTCAGCCAAGAAGAAGCTAAGCCACTGCAGAATCGTGCCTCCAATCCCCAACCTGGCCAACCAACCCAGAAGGACACCATGGTCAATGGTGTCAAAGGCCGCTGAGAGGTCCAGCAGGACCAACAGGTCTGGCACTCCCCCTGTCCATTCCCTGGCTTAGATCATCCACCAAGGCGACCAAGGCAGTCTCTGTCCTAAACCCCAGCCTGAAACCAGATTGGAAGGGATCCAGATAATCAGCTTCATCCAGGACCCTCTGAAGCTGGGACAACCACACGCTCGACGGCTTTGCCCAAAAATGGGATGTTTGAGACTGGCCGATAGTTGTTTAGATTATTAGGGTGCAGGGAGGGTTTCTTCAGGAGGGGGCGAACCACCACCTGCTTTAGTGCAGGAGGCAACACCCCCTCCCTCAGAGAGGAACACTACCCTCCCTGCCCATTTGGCCAGTCCATCCCGGTCAGATCTGATTAGTCAGGCTGGGCAAGGGTCAAGCAGGCAAGAAGACAATCTCACACTACAGAACCCCATCAACGTCCTCAGGTTCTACAAACTGAAAAGAATCCCAAAAGATGGATAGGACAGGTGCCCCAGGGACATCGTTGGGTGTTGTTAAAGTGGTGTCCAAGTCATGCCGGATCTGATCGACCTTGTCCGTGAAGTGTTGAGCAAATACATGGGGAAGGGTGCGTATGGGGGATGTTGTACGGGGGTACTGCATATGAGGATGTTGCACATGGGGAGATGGTGCGCAGGGGAGACGGTGCACATGTGGGGTTGATGTGCAGTGAGGTAATGGCGTACAAGGGAATTTTATTCCCACAACGCAGGTATGTTTTTGTTAGTGATCAATATAGGGGTGTCACCAGTGGTTCCTTGCATGCCCTGCATTGTGACTATTCAAGTCATTGCTAGTTATTTAGAAGATCCAGAAGAGCTTTGTAAATTAGCATTTGGTTTCAAGAAGAATCTTAAAAATGAGAAAGCAATCTCATCTCTATTGCTTTGAACTATGTAATTAAAAACTATCTTTCAATTTCTTAGTACAGGGTGCTCTGCTGGCTCATCTCCGCAGATCATTTTCCCGGCACCAGCGTGCCTCTTTTCTATTTAATTATGGGGATGTTGGCATTTTATCATTCTATTTAAATAGCCTACTTGGTATTTTGTCTCTCTAGTGTGCTAAGAACATTGTACCACAGGGAAAATTGGGCATTTTAAAAGATGGCATTGAAAGCTGTTTCCTCAAACTTTCACCACCCATTATTTTGTTTTAGAAACTGCGAGAGCCAAGTCAGTAATTCTCAGCCTGCTTGAGAGAATGACTAGAGTGAAATGAGAAATTTTAATTAGTAGGATACCATAGTATCCTAGTATTGCCCTTCAAGTCACTACTTAATCCTATATTTGCCATGAGCGGTGTGTGTAGAGGTGGACAACCTCAAAATTCCAGATGCAGGGGGGGACACCTGGATTAAATTAAATCCTGTGAATCTGTTTTTACAGTTTTTTATCCACTGATTTTTTTAATACACCCGTATTTACTCAAATCTAATGCACCATCGAACCTAATGCACGTCCCTATTTTAAATGGCTTGAGCTTTTAAAAAATCTTTACTGGCGATGGCAAAACAGGTGCAAAATTTAACTTTACTTGCATACAACGAGTTATATGACAATATTAATATGACAATGGGTTTTTGTTGTAAGGCTATGCAGCCCCCCTTAACCACAGGCTGTGCAAGCCCCCCTTAGCCACAAACAAGCTCTCCATCTAACCAAACCATTTGTAACAACCATCAGATGTAAGCTAAAAGGAGTGACAGCTAAACCCTAGAAAAGTTCCTAGAAAGTGACATGTATCCAAAGTGTGACCTCAGGTCCTAGAACAAAGGAGGTCTGTAAGACTCCTCTAAGAAGTGGGAAAGTACCCAGAGGTTACTGTGCATGCTTACCTGTAAACCCATTAGAATTGTTTGTAATGATCATATTAGGTTGAAGTAGCCAATTTACCCTACAATCCAGAGTAACTACGTGAGCACGTAAGAGACTTTACGTGTACCCGTAGTTACTGCACCACCTAGTGAAAACCTATGGGAAATTCATTTTGCAATCCAGAGCAAATTGTTCTTACACCGGAGCAAGGACTCCCCGTAGTTACTCAGGATTGCGCCCTAAGTGGAAATAATGCTTTTTTGCTTTCTGTAACTGGCTTTGCAACTATAAAAGGTCAGAGCCGAGAGCAATCTTGGCCGCTCCTTCTTTGGATATGAGCTGGGGGAGACTGCCCAACATGCACGTTGAATAAAAGATCCTGAATCTCATATTTCAGTTTGTCTGCTTGCTTGTGCAAACGTGCTACAATGTTATGATTTTTACCTAATTCTACTACTTTATACAACAATGGGATTATGGGCAAAATCCAGAGTAACTATGGGGAGTCCTTGCTCCGGTGTAAGAACAACTTACTCTGGATTCCAATATGAATTTCCCATAGGTATTCATTAGATGGTGCAGTAACTACGGGTGCACATCTCTTACGTGCTCCCGTAGTTACTCTGGATTTGGGGGTATGTTACACTTTTATCACAATACAGCAAACTGTTAAACAAAATACTGTTCTATACTTAAAATTATAATACTATATTTACTCAAATTTAATGTGCCTTCTAATCTAATGCACACCCTGATTTTGGAGACTTAATTCGGATGAAAAGATTGCACATTAGATTTGAGTAAATATGGTGTATTCGGGCATGGTGCAAAAAACAACTTTGTAGTGGTTTGAGGCTTGGACTTAGGCCAATGTAGAAACAGGTTCAAATGCCTGCTTAGCCATGGCCTTGGACAAATCACTGCCTCTCAGCCATACCTACCTCACAGGGTTGTTGTGAGGACAAAAGAAGAGAGTAAATTCTCCACTTTCAGTTACTTGGAGGAAGGGCAGTATAAACAGGTGATAATAAATAAGTTTATTTATGGCTATTTTATAAAAAAAATAAAGTTAGTTTATGGCTAACATTATAAAAAAAGATATCTTTATTTAAAAAAAGATAGTTCATGGCTATCAATCTGAAAAAATGTGTAGGCCTGACATACTGCATCCCTTTAACAGCATTATATAAATACCGTACAATCCAGAGTAACTATGGGAGCACCCTTAGGTACTGCACCACCTAGTGAAAACCTATGGGAAATTCATATTGCAATCCAGAGTAGATAGTTCTTACACCGGAGCAAGGACTCCCCGTAGTTATTCTGGATTGTGCCCATAATGTCAGAGAGTGCCATGAATTCTAAGAGATGGGATGGTCTCCACAAGCAAGCTCAAGTACTTGGCCCTGGATGGACTTTGCTTTTCCATGATTCAAAGTTGGTTAGGAATGAACCTCATTATATATAAGCCACCTCCTCCAGTGGTCCAGCACAGGGTACCACATTTACCATGTCACTCCACCCAAGCCTCTGGGCATTAAGCTAAAACTTGATCAGCTTGCAAAGCAAGACGGTCGATAATTTCCAACATTGTCTCTCCAATTTATATCCTGATTGAAGGACCTGCCATGTTTCTGGACTGTTGGCTTTGCAAGCTTGGCTGCATCTTACCTGCAGATTGCCGCAGCCGCTGCAGTCGGCATCTTCACACTGCATATTGGAACTCATAATTTATCCGTCACCATTCTGTGCCGTTTCAGCTGCAAATCTATTTGGGTAATGCTCGCTCTGTTTGTCAGTGGTGTATTGTTTTGCAACACCTCGGCAAAACGAACCCATCACTTACTGAAGCATTTAACAGCTAGCAGAAGGAATCCATTTGCAACAGGACAAAAATTTGTCTCGCGCACCAGATGTTGGTTGGGCTAAAATAATCTTCATTTTATTTGCGGCTCGGAGGGAAAATCAAAACAAATGGGCAAAATGTTCTCATTGCCGGGTATATTTTTGTAACTATTGACATCTTTGTTTTAAAGGAAGGTATTTAATGAATAGCAGCCTTTGCTGTTAGTGTAAGATGTTATAGCCCATTTCTTATAGCAGTGGTTCTTAGGCATTTCGATCCAGGACCCTGTTTGGACAGTACCAATGGGTCTGAAGGTCCTAGAAGTGATGTCATCAACCTTGAAATGATGTCATGGCCAAAGGTGACAGCACAGAGGAAGTGACATCACTAGGATGTAAGCACATGTGGAAGCATGTCCCATTGCATCCAATGAGACTAACCCTATAATCCAAAGTACAGGAGCATGTAAGAGACATTACATGTACCCGTAGTTACTGCACCACCTAATGAAAACCTATGGGAAATTTATTTTGCAATCCAGAGCAAATTGTTCATACGCCGGAGAAAGGACTCCCCGTAGTATTCTAGATTGCGCCCTTAATCCCAGGAAGGTATCAATTGAAAACTATGCCCATCCTCTCATGTCTACTTGGAAGTATCTCCCCTTATGCTCAGTGAGTGTGTACTCCTGAGAGATAGTAGACAGGATTACAACCTCACAGACCCACCATGGTGTGCATGCGGTCCCTCCTCCTTATCGTTTGATGCCTCCATTTTGCTTCCCCCCCAAATGGCTCCAAAGGGGAAGGGGATGAGCTGCTTGAACACCACAATGAGCACTATAATTTCATGAGTAGTGATTTGAATCTGGATCTTCCACTTCTAAGTCCAACACCAGAACTACTACACCATCCTGGCTATAGTGGCATTTGAGGGCAGGGTGTCCAAAATCTGGTCTGGAGGCCAGATGTGGCCTGAGGACAGCTGTGCTCCCCACATTTCCAGAGGGTATTCTGAGGGCTGTAGAGACTGCACTCACCTCCTCTCTGTGAAGGAAAGTGCTTATGAAGCAGTTTAAAAGTGACGATGAACTGATTTGAATTCATTCATTCAATTTGATCTCTAATATATTCATTTATGTAAACATATGGCTCCTGATACAGTGTCAAAGCGGAGGTCCTCCTGCCAAAAAGTTTGGACACCTCTGTTCTAGGGGAAAACCACATCACAGTTAGTGGCCAGCCAGAGCTTTGCCACATTAGAAGTAACATTTTTTCAAAGTAAAAAAGCAATAAGCCTCAGGGAGTGGTCGCCAGTCCTGTTCAGGAACTACCTATAGTATTATCCTGGGGAAATTGCCCGAGTCCCTAAAGAGAAGAAAAACTCCATTCTCTACCCACGTAAGACAGTTTAATTGAACAGACCTTTTAAAATTTTACAGCTACACCAGCTCGGAGCCCTTTTCTCCCAGCAGTCTGTCTGTAGGGTGGCATTTGATGTAAATTAAATTTGTGACTGGATTAACCTGTACAAAACTATTGGCAGCCTATTTTTTCAGCTCCCGTTTTCAGTTCTCACTCCTTTCCATTTATGGTCACAGGGACCAATAACTTTTAATAGGACTTCTCGTTTTACTGACATAGCTTCAACATTCCCTCGAGAATCCATCTCTTCAGACAACACTGAAGTCCTCTTATATCTTGCCCAGTCCTAGACTAATCTGAGCTATAGGCATGCATACCTTTATTGTACATGAACTGCTGTGGAGTGTTTATGATCTTATATATATATATATATATATATAACTACATTCTGTATTTAACAGTTGCTGATGATATTGGAAATGTATTTATTCCATTTTAATTTTAAGGAAGATTTCTTAGGTGGTTTGCCCCAAAAGGAATATATGTAATATATTCATAAGAACATAAGAAGAGCCTCCACTGGATAAGGCCAAAGGCCCATCTAGTCCAGCTTCCTGTAACACAAAGATGCTTCAGGGAGCACATATGACACCTGCATCCAGGTGCCCTCCCCTTCAACTGGCATTTTGAGGTTGATCCTCATGGCTTGTAACCTGTGATGGTTCTTATTCATGTCCTGGGATGAGCATGAGTGCACATTTGTTGTTGTTGTTGTTGTTGTTGTTGTTGTTGTTGTGTGTGTGTGTGTGTGTGTATATATATACATATATATATGCATATATATATGCATGTTCAGATGATGTGCTGGGATGAGCATGGGTGCACATGATCTAAACATGTAGGAAACTACATCCTTACTAAAGCCACTGCTGAACCTACATTGGAGAAGGTTGTGCAAATGTCCCCAGGTACCAACCCCTAACAGCACCTCACTCCCTCCTCCTGATGGAAGAAGGGATATCTCAGAATCTCAACTAGAGAGGTAATGCCAGACATTGACATAGCTACAGGGGTGCAGGGGGTGCAGTTGCACCAGGCTTCAAGCTTTAGGGGGGCTACAAGCTGAGCTTGACACTTGAGGCTCAAATTGTGAAAAATGGGGTATGGATGAAAGATAATACCATCGTGATATATATCACTGAAAGATAACTTAATGCAGAACGCAATGAAACAAAAAGCATTGGAATATGTAAATTCCATCAAAAGTTATGGCCAATTAACCAGAAAATGAAACACAAAAGCCTATGGAACAAAAAGTGCATTTTTGAAACTCAAACTTTCCCAATATACTGATTGTTTTGAGAGCCAATGAGATATAATTCTAATGTTGTAAGGACCTAATAAGGCATTAATATGAATAAGCTCTCATTTCTATATACATATATCATAATATAATTACCCCTGCTAACTGAATAAAGAGGCATTTCTAAGAGGTGCTCCTCTTATATTTAGCAGGGAAAGAATAGCCATTCCTCTTCGCCGCAGCACAGTTTCCTTAATCAAAAAGGACTCAATTTTCCATTTTTTAACTTAATCTTATTTTGTTGTTACAAAAGGGGGTGCAACAAAATTTTCTTCGATTCCAGATAGAAAATAGGTGCTTTAGCTATGCCACTAGCATAGCAAATGGCAGGTGATCTGCTAAGGAGGAGGAGGAAGAGGAGGAGGAGGAAGAGGAGGAGGCAGATTTTTCTCCAATTTTCTTTTTCAAAATGCCTGGGGATTTCTGGTTGTGACCATTTCTGGGGCAACATTTTCAGCTTTGCACTGGGCTAAATGATCATTAGCTACGCCACTGATTCCAGGAAACCATAAAACAAAGAAAAACTAAGATTAACCATAAAACAAAGAGCATGAGCATCTCCAAGGTACTCCATCCTCTTCCCTTCTTTTTAAACAGGGTTAGCCCTTGACTTTTCATTCTAAGAATTAAAACAAGGCCATGATGGAGCAGGAATTTGGATGATACCTGCGTAGCTAACTTAAATCAGGAGATGACAAATTTCTCCTCCTGATTTGTGGATTTGTACCAACCCAGTCTCTTTCCCAACTGGTGCAACCGCTTTAAGACCACACACCACAAACTCTATTTACCACATCAGCTGGAGGTAAGGAAAGCTGGCCATCACTTGGCCTGGATTTGCTGGTGCAGCAGTCGGCAGCAACAGATGGTGTCCTCTTTACAGGTTCTCCAACAACGGGGCAACAGAAGAGCGTGAATCCCGTGAAAAGCTCATAAATGTCACTGTCTGTCACCACCTGGGAATTTGGATGAAAAGCAAACTGTGCCTCGGGCCTTGAGACCTCAACAAGATGTTCAACGTGAGTTGCCGAACCATCTTCCTGAAGGGTGTTGTGATACCATGCTGTTAACCGGGTTATTTTTATGATTTTCCAAGCCAGGGAGGGATGAAAAGGCAAGAACCTGTGAAGTTTCAATCAGGACTGAAGCAAGAAGACAAGCAAGATCCTTTTCCGATTTTCTTTGATGGACTTATCTCCAAGAAATCAGATTTTGGTTATTAGTTCTTGGTTATCAGATACAGGGTGCAATCCTAACCACACTTTCCTGGGAGTAAGTACTATTGAATACAGTGGGACGTACTTCTGAGTTGACATGCTTAGAATTGCATTGACAGACACTTTAAAAACAATTGTCAATGGCAATAAACAAATGGTGGTTTCAGACACATACAGAAAAAATCCCCTCCCTTGCCTTTGTATGAAGTTCTATAGGCAGTTTCAACCATGTATAGACTGAATGCATGGAGGGGACTGGTTTTGCTGTGGACTGGTTTTGCAGTCCACTGGGAAGTGGACTGGTTTTGCTGGCCATGACCTCATTCAGTGAGCATGTGCATGTCTGCAGGCATAGAGGACTCTGCCAAGTTTCATCTTCTAGATCTTCAAGGTCAGGGTGACCAGATGCCCAAACCTCAAAAGGAGGACAAGGTCTTAGATTCCTCTCAGTCTGGCCTTTCCGGTAAACAATGGCATGTTTGCCTACTCATGAGTAAAGCTGTGATATTGGACACTTTCACTTTCCCATAGAGCTCAATGCATATTTTTAGTTTTAGTTTTTTGTCCATAACTTTTGATAGGAAGGCGATATTTCAAAACTCTGTTCTTCAATACGAAGCCAACAACATAGGACATGATGCGGTACTGAACACCATTGCACTGTTCCAAAATGAAGCCAAAATGGAGGACAATGAAGCCCTTTTGGAGGACACCCAGACAGGAGGCTAAAAAAGAGGGCAAATCTGGAAATTTTCAGTCATATGGTCACCCTGTTCTAGGTTCCTCTTCTAAGATCTTCTAGGAAACCAGACATTCTGTGTGGATGTGTGAATATAAGTTAGCAGACGTATGGTTAATAAGGAGGTGGGGAGATGCTCCAGGATTGTTCCACTGTGCTCTTGCCCAAAAGCCAGGCAGGCAACAGGCAGGAGGAAGAAGTTGTGGTGCACATACTTTGCACCATCAGTACACTAGTGCTACATATACACTACACGTACATGTGGTGCACAAGCACTGCACCACTAATATAATGGTGCACATACACGGCACGCACACTACCCTGTTTGGTATCGCTGTTTTCCCTAGATGGTGTTACATCTTTATACCCAGATGCATCTCACCCAGTCTGCGATCGTGGTGAGGAAGAGGATGTCACGAAGTTGTCTAGCAAATAACTGTTGGCAATGTAATTACGTCATTGATAGGCAAGTGAGGGCAAGCAAGAATGACAGCAACGTATATCACTGAGTGATGATTTCATATGGAGTGCCCAAAAATATCACCGAGAAAGACAGGAATATTTTATCACTACCCAAAAAAGAATTCATAAAAAAGTTATTTTGGTACAGTCCTATTTAAAAAGTATTTTTAATAGCTTCATCTTTCATGGCTGTGCGAAGAACCCTGTGAAACAAACCTTTTAACTCTTACATAGTTTTTGTCTTAAGGGTAATGAACCATATGTGAAGACATCTGTACTGCTGCAGTGCATGATCATTAATTAGAGAGGAGACAGGATACTTTATGACTTTGGGGACTAAAAAAAAATTCAAAAGAAGCTGCAAATAAAAAAGTGTACCATATGTATTCTTTCCATGGGCGTTTTTAATGGATGGTATAGTTGATGATTTGTGGGTTGCGTTTGCTTGCAAGGTTGAACTTTTGGAAAAGCACAGTGAGAACCTGCAGCTTCCTCTCAAAACACCTTTCGGGTATTGCCTTTCCCTTTCCTATCATATGGCCATTTTTTTATTTTGTGGACACATTGATTAACCATACAGTCCAGAGTAACAATGTTAGCCCGTAAGAGACATTACTTGCACCTGTAGTTACTGCACCACCTAGTGAAAACCTATGGGAAATTCATATTGCAATCCAGAGTTAATTGTTCTTACACCGGAGCAAGGACTCCCCATAGTTACTCTGGATTTTGCCCTTATGTAGCCTAGCACTGTCTGATAACAGCTGTCCAGTTCCTTTGCATCAGTGGTACTCAAATTTTTAGGAAGCTTCATTTCCTAGGTAAGTTTTTGCTCAGTGGTAGAGGGCATTTTGAGGGTAGTACTGGGAAAGAATTACAGGTCCAAACATGTTATACATGGTTTTTTTGTACACGGATTTGACTCAACACGGAATGGCCGCTGCAAATCGGAGTTTAAAAATCTGATTTTGTACTGTTGTAAAGAGATAGTTATGCAAGCAAGCAATTCCATTCTTCTGCTAACCCAGGCAGTTTGGCTGTCCTTTGCACTTCTAATTACTACTGCTGCTCCACAACAGTAAGAAAAGCTGTTTTCAAACCAATTATAAAGTGACACACTTTTAATTTTTTTTAACTGCTTGTATTTAACCAATTTTTTTATATCTGCAGGGAGTCCCAGCATCCAACCCATGCAGATACTGAGGCATGATCTTATTCCAATAAGTTCAATGGAGGACCAAGAAATCTGAAAGTGTTTTTATACACTCTTTTTAATCCACTTTTTTTAAATCCACAAGAGGTTCCAGAATGGAACCCTAGTCCATAATGAGGTGCACCTGTACAGAAACCTAGAGAACTGCTTTCACTCAATGTTGTGACTTGATAAAAAAGTAATTATATATGTATGTTCTCCCTTCCCACAACAGTTATTCATGTTGATCATGAATAGTCATGCATGTTGATAGTTACTTGTAAATAAGGGGGATTTCTATTTAAAAAAGTACACAAGCATAAGAAACACCGAGGATTCGGAACCACTTATTCTTGGTAAGATTGCACCATGTGAATCGGACAATCAGATCCTTCTAACTTTTCTATTCTCAGTGTGGTTGAACTAGCCATGAACATAATGACACTCTCTTTTTTAGTCCGCTGTTGATTAAACATGCGAAATGGCATTGGCCTTTTCTGCTTCCGCATGTTTTACAAGGTCTGTCCACATCACTTGATTTAGACCAGTACTTTGTGCTTTCAAATTTAATAAACTCTCCAACTCTCCTGCCACCACATTTCAATTGAAAAGAAAAAGAAAGAGACAAAAGAGGGGAAGGGTCTCTTGGAAGAATATTCTCTCTTCGGTATGGCACTCAATTCCTATTAACACGGCAAACAGACCTCGGTGAATGAATAATTCAGAATTCAAACAAAGTGCCCCGGATTCACTCCCCGATCACGTTCATCCAACACGCCGTTTTTATGGCAAATATTGGGGATCTGGGGACGAGAGTAAATATGCTCAAAATTCAGCACAATTTGTGACTCGATCCTTCCTGGAAATGGAAGAGTTCACTGTAGCAATGAAAAGTACACAGACAATTTTTGTAGCTTTGCATTTGTAATGAAGCACGATTAAGAGCGGGGGAAAGACAGGGAGAGAGAAAAAATCACAACCCGTGTTCAGATAGCCATCTTTTCAATATCTGGAATAAATCCTGCCGAGGAAATGTTATCCACAAGAACCAATGAAACCATCAAAGGCAAGAAAGGCCCTTGGTGTCTGCAAGGAAAGGCATGAGTACATAACATAGCATAAGGCTGCAATCCTAACAACACTTTCTTGGGAGTAAGACCCACTGAAAACAATGGGGCTTACTTTTGAGTAGACATGGTTAGAATTGTGCTGTAAGTGCATAAACAAACCATGCAATCGAGTCACACATGTCAGATTCTCTCCATGCACACTTTTAAGAACATTACACCCATTTATGAACATCCGGTGCCATCAAGAGGCAAGACGGAGCACTCATTGGTCAGGGACACACTGCAATTTTCAGTCCCCATCAAGTGCAGGTATGTAGACTTGGAGAAAACTGTTGTCATGTATATGTTCCTATGCAATGACCAGCTTTCAGAAACATTTCTCTCCCCCAAATCCGGAGTAACAATGGGAGCATGTAAGAGACATTATGTGCACCTGTAGTTACTGCACCTCCTAGTGAAAACCTATGGGAAATTCATATTGGAATCCAGAGTAAATTGTTCTTATACCAGAAAAAGGACTCCCCGTAGTTACTCTGGATTTTGCCCTAAGTCAATACTCGACTATCAAAGACTTGGTTAAATCCCACTTCTTTCCATTTGATTCCCTCCCCACTTTTAAAACCAGCCTGGCTTTAAAACACAGCTAAATAATTGTTCTTTTTTCTTCGGCAACAAAAGTACAACAATTTTGCAATCCTTCTTCATTTTATTTAGAGAGCTTCAGGCCAGGTGGAGGTTATTGGCTCGTTGCGCTTTCTTTTCCCCAGTACTGGATCAATACATTTGGTAGCGCATCAAGACAGAGAACATGATGTGGTTGCACCTAATTGATAGGGAGCCATGGCAGGCAACTCATGCAGGAGCATAAATGTTTTCCAGCAGCAGTGGGAGCTATTAGCAGGAGCAGAAGCCCATTTTGGATCAGGAAGCAATCGAGGTGTTCAATTTGTGAGGCGGCAGCAGAAAACCTGGAGTGCAGCATTTAAAACCTATCTAACAACCAGTGTGAAGCTTGTAAGTCATTAGGATGTGCACACATTTCTTAAGGACCAAGCAGCCTTCAGTCTCAGCTTGATCTTTGTAAATAACCAAGTCATTACAGCAATTGATTATGGTTTATTTTGTAAAAATTGCAAATAAGGGCTCCTTTTCTTTTCCATTACAAAAGTGCCCAGGTGGCTGGCTGGAAACCATGCATGATATTTGGACATCTGGAATCATGTAAGGAGACAACCACATTGAACATTTCTATCTTACCTCCACTAGCCTAAAGGAAGAACTTATAGGACACCCTATGTGATATCCCCATTATTTCATTCATCCAAATATTTCAGCTGGATATCAAGTCAGGTGGGATGTACCATCCTATATTTGTATAATTAGGAGACTGACTTGGGATTAGGACAGTGGTGGGATTCAAATAAATTAACAACAGGTTCTACCAGGTTTCCCCTATAATTAGACCTACCCCGAAAATAAGACCCTTCCAGACTTTCCCTCTGTGGTCTAAAATAAGCCCTCCCCCAAAAATAAGACCTGCTAAAATCCCACTTCCATAGCAGCCTCAAAGCCCAGCACTATGCAGGTCTACTTAGAAGGAAGCACCATTATAGTCAGTGGGGCTTAGTCCCATGAAAGTGCCTGCCACTGCAGGATCGGGGCCATGCGGCTCCACCACGCTGCCCATAGTTTCTCCCCGCCAGCTGGGAGGCATGGATCAGGGCCACACAGTGGAGCCACACCGCCCACAGCTGGCCGGAAGGAATAGCTCAGGGCTGCCTGGCGGAGCTGTGCCGCCCACAGCCTTCCCCGGCTGGTCGGGAGGCAAGGATCAGGGCCACACGGCCCCTCCAGGTAACTGCCTCCCTCTCCCCCCAGATCTCCATCAATGCCCTGCCCCACCACCCTCAGAACCCCCACCAGCCCTGCCAGTAACCTCCACCCCCAAGAAACCCCCCACCAGCCCTGCCAGTTTCCACCATCCCCCAGAACCCCCACCAACCCTGCCAGTAATCCCCACCCCCAGAAACCCCACAGTGGCCATGCCAGTAACCCCCAACCCCAGAAACTCCCCTACCAGACCAGCCAGTACCACCAACCCCCAGAAACCTCCAGTGGCCCTGCCAATAGCCCCCACCCCCCAGAAACCCACTACCAGCCCTGCCAGTACCCACCACCCCCCAGAAACCCCCCAGAACCCCCACCAGCCCTGCCAGTAATCCCCACCCCCCAGAAACCCCCCACAAGCCCTGCCAGTACCCACCACCCCCCAGAAACCCCCCACCAGCCCTGCCAGTACCCACCACCCCCCAGAAACCCCCCACCAGCCCTGCCAGTACCCACCACCCCCCAGAAACTCCCCAGTGGCCCTGCCAGTACCCACCACCACCCAGAAACCCCCATTAGCCTCAGAGTAGGAAATTGGGGTTTGGCATCCGGTCACCTGGGCAGAGCCTGTCCTGAAGCCTTCCTTCAAATCAAAGAGAGAGAAGGAGGCAAGGAGGTAAGAAGAGAAAAAAGCAGTCCTACATTTTTGCTTCATTGTCCTACATTTTGCCGTCAATGTTATTTAAAATAAGGCCTACCCTAAAATAAGACCTGTGGTGATTTTTTGACCCCAAAAATAATAAGACAGTGTCTTATTACCGGAGAAACACAGTATGTCTAATCACCTAAATCAACAACAGGTTCTATGTCCTATTAGTAACCAGTTCTCAGAACCAGGCGCTCATTCGCAAAGGGTTCTACAGAACCTGTGAGAACCCCTGAAGCCTACCACTGGATTAGGATTGCCATGTGTCCTGAAAAACAGGGACAGTCCCAATTTTGGGAGATTGTGATCACATAAATGGAACAGAGGGTCCTGTCCCAATTTTGTAGAAGGGAATTGTGGCAACCCTAATTGGGATGACACCATAGAAAGGTGGTTTTCAAGGTTCTGATTCTTGTCAGCTTCCCATCCTGCTCATGTATTTTGAACAGCAACAGGTTAATGCACAGAATTCACCCTTTTTGGCACAAAGGTCTGTTATTACCTGCTAATCCCTGCAGATCAAGCTGCTGTTTCAAGGCACAGGAACAAGGACCTTAATCTTCAGGGGAACTTTTTGAAATGTGATTTCTAATTGCCAAATATTATCCAGCATACTATCCTAGCCAGCCAAGAATGTTTCCGAAACAGTTTCTCTGTTGTGCTCTGAGCTTCCTATCTTGCTTCCGATTTATGGCTGCATTCGTAAAAAAGTGGGGAGTGTGATTAAAAAGAATTGCCACTTTTAGGTTTCAGCCTTTTCCTGTGTCCATACAACAGTGATTCCTGTTGCTCTACTTGCAAATACAAAGTCCTACTTGGACTTTGGGAACCCTGTAATTCTTTTTGTATGGAAAGAACAGCAACACAATTGCTATGATCGCACTGCAGGAAGGAAAGGGGTTTATCCACTTTCCTGGGAGTTGCTATGGCTTTCTGGAAGGGCTGGAAAACCTTTTGCAGCCCTCCCAGCAGTTTCAAACATGGATCAATAACTTCTTTATGGTCCTCACCTGTTGTGATTATACTTCTGGCTTCCATGAGACTCTATGTTCAGCAGACAGCATGCACAGAACGCAGGTTTCCTTCATCAGATGCAAGTTTTGGCTTGGCCAAGTTCTTTGGGATGAGAGTAAGGATGTCACAAGTAAACAAGTGAGTCCCTTTTGAACTTACACTTAACACTGAAGGCTGATCAATGCACTGACTCATTGCCCAGCCCAAACCCCTGGACTAGCAGTGCCCAGTAGTGCCTGGTGCCTGGCAGGGAAGTCCAGTGCTGCCTGATGCCACCCGGTGGTACATGGCATGTGGTGCCCACTACCATCCAATGGTGCCTGGTGCCCAGTGCCCAGTAAGGATTCCTGGTACCTGGTGGTGCCCAGTGTCTGGCAGGGATGCCCAGTGTATGGTGAAGCCTAATTCCCAGTGATGCCCAGTTCCTAGTGTTTCCTGATGCCCAATAGATGCCTGCTGGTAGCCACTGGTGCCCACTGCTTGCCTCCTGCTGGTGTTTGGTGCATGGTAAGAATTCCTGGTGCCTGGTGGTGCTCAGTGTCAGGTACTGCCCCATAGTGCTCAGTGCCCAATATATACACACACACATACATATAACTTTCAAGTGGTTAATTTAAACTGTATTGCTTTTTATCAAATTCAAAACTATTACATATAATTTATTTCTCTTATTTATTAATTACAAGCCTGCTACATACAAGCCTGCTACATTATTTATTTATTTATTTATTTAATTTATACCCCGCCTTTCCTCACCTGCAAGAGGGAGCTCAAGGCGGCTAACATCACATAAAAAATAAAACACCATTAAAATAGAATTATAAATATAGATTAAAACATAATTAAAATACAATTAAAATACAATTAGATTAAAACTGAACAATTAAAACAGGCTAAAAACATTTAGTAAAAACAGTAAATTAATTTACTGTTTATTTACTACTATTTTATTATAAACTAGTATATAAACTATTACTAGTTTATTTACTCATTTACTATTAATTACAGGCTGCTACATACAGCCTGTTCACATGAAAAAGGAGGACAATGAAGATTTTTTTCCCCAGAACACAATGCAAAAAAGAGGACGTGTCCTAGAAAAATGGGACATATGGACACACTGAGTCTTAAAGGAACATTATTTTTGTCTCCATGAAGCCAATTTCATAAATGCTGCACTGGGTACTAGAATCAGAAACGTACCTAACTTACCTCTGAGCCATCAAATCCTAATGTGTGTGTTTTAATTAGCTGTATGTCTTTAATATCACATAATTACTCATCAAAGTCTACTGTAAATTAAATGTGCTATCAAGTCATTAAAGATTTTAAACTTAAATGCTAACCAACCTTTAAAAAAAAGGTTATCGTCGGCCTGGAGCTTTGAATTATTAGCCTTGTATAATTTTACAGCATTGCTGCACATTCCTTAATGACAAGAAAGTGCAGATAAATACATGATCAAGTGCAAGTGCTTAAGACAGAGGGAGAAACATAAGCAGCCTATTTCAGCAACCAAGAGTATCCGAGGGTCCAATTAGATCTTATACACAGATGTGTCGAACTGAATCCCAATGGCACTTTTTTCTTCCCAAAAAATTACTTACAAGCAGATTACGGTTGTATTGGATTGCTTGTCACTCAATTACATGTAAATGTGTGGTACGCACACCCCAACAGCACTTCAAGAACAGCAGCTCTAAGAGGGGATGAGATAAATTGCAGGCGCAACAGAGGATGCATCGTTTTCCTTTGCATCTGTTGCTACTCTGCTCAGTGGCAGAGGGGGTTAGGGGGGACAGGCTCAAGCACAGTGTGGGTATCACATCACTACTGGCCAAAACTTTTTGATATTTCTGAATAATATATATCATATATTATATATGATCATATATTATAATATCATACATATATCATGAATATATGAAGTATATATATAATATATTATATATATATATATATATATATATATATATATATATATATATATATATATATATATATATAAATTAATGTGAAATTTCATGCAGAATGCAATGAAATAAACCACATAGAAATATTTCTATGCTACCAAAAGTTACAACCAAAAAGCCAGGCAGAGGCAAAGAAATGGTACATAATCACATTCAAAGCCTGGGGTGACAAGCTAGCCTCCTGCACCGGGTGATGCATCCCCTAGGGCACAATCCAGAGTAACTACAGGAGCACGTAAGAGACATTACGTGCACCCATAGTTACTGCACCACCTAGTGAAAACCTATGAGAAATTTATATTGCAATCCAGAGTAACTTGTTCTTACTCCGGAGCAAGGACTCCCCATAGTTACTCTGGATTTCACCACTAGTCATGCTCCAAATCCCTCTCCAAAATGCTTTTCTCCCCACCCACGAGGTACCACACTTCCATTGCAGGTTTTTGATTTTGAAGTGCAGTAGTTTTATTCAAGGCAATATTCTTCCTGTGCATATTTAAAAGTCATAATCATATGTTGAGTGAATAACAGAGTAGTGTTATATGTTCATGCCAAGCAGAGAAGAAAGAGGTCCAGGTCTAACACTATCTGATTCTGACTGATTCTGACTTCCTTTGGAAGACAAAGCACTGGCAACGTATAGAATCTTTCTAATGTCAACACTATTTACAAATGTACAACTGACCCTACAATCCAGAGTAACTATGGGAAGATGTAAGAGGCACTTTAAGCAAAATTCAGAGTAACTACGGGGAATCCTTGTTCCGGTGTAAGAACAACTTACTCTGGATTCCAATATGAATTTCCCATAGGTTCTCACTAGATGGTGCAGTAACTATGGGTGCACATAAAGTTACGTGCTCTTACGTGCTCCTGTAGTTACTCTGGATTTGGGGGTATGTTTGGATTGCTCTATGCATTTCCCATAGGTTTCCCATAGGTGGCATCATAACTACGTTGTACAAGGTCCCGTAGTTACTCTTGTTAAAGGTCCCATAGTTACTCTGGGCTTTAGTTGGAGGCATTGACCTAGCTAGAGGCAACTGTTTATGGTAACAAATGGTCTCTCCGTCCTCTGACGCCAACTCTGCTACTGAACATTACTGCCATATGTGATTTTTTTCCCCACTTTCTAGTAACAGCCTCTCATTCTAGAACCTTTAACCAACCTTTGCTCACAATACCTCCCAATGATATCTCATCCAGCCTTGTTATCCTTTTCATCTTTATGTTCCATCTGGTTCTGTCTGATAACATTTCCTGGTCAATGAGTGGACAGGAGTTGTTACCAAAAGTAATGGCATGTAATAAAATTGTTCTGCTCCAACAATTAAAGACATTTTATTATGTAATAAAGTCAGGGCAATTTTTCTAGCTTCAGCCACACTCCATTAATTTAGACACTGATTTTCTCATGATATATTATTGATGGATCACGAAACCATTTATTAATAACAATCTTTTTTTTCTTTTTCTTTAAAAGGCCCTCCAATGTATAGCTTAACATATTAATACCCACATTCTTCATCTGGCTACTAAAGGATATTTGTTAACTGAGACAAATATAAAAGAGACTGTGGATTGCACTCAAATGGCTTCAAATGGTTGTCAGACCAGTAACCTATGGAGAGGTAGGAATAAAGGGTTCCCTGCAGTCTCCAAATCTTGCTACAATTCTCATTTAGATCCAGTGACTGATTTTTTAAAAGACAAACAAACAAACAAATTTTTTAAGACAAACAAAAAAAAGAATAACATTTTTAATCTGAACAGCCAAACTATGGTATATTCTTTTATGTATGGAATTTCAACCCCACCTTTCTCACGCTAATGCAAATACAGTGGTGCCTCACATAACAAGTTTAATTCATTCCAGAAGCATGCTTGTTATGTGAAACACTCTTTATGTGAAGCAGACTTTGCCATAGTTAATAATGGGAACTCAGGTGGTTGGTTGCCGAACCCAAAAAATATTCATATAAAAATATTCACTGGATGTAAAAATGATGACAAAACACTGGAATTGAATTCAAAACATGCATTCAGTGTGCAGGATCCTATGAAGTCTACTTCGGCTGCAATCCTAAAGACACTTTCTTGGGAGTAAGACACATTTAACACAATGGTGCTTACTTCTGGGTAGACATGATTAGGAGGCTGCAATCCAAGACACTTTCTTCTGTAATCAAAGACACTTTCCAAGTGTCTCCCAATTTCTCCTTCTCTCCATCCTGAGCTGTCTCTCCCCTGCTCCCTTCTGGCTAGCCCTGAGCTGCTTCCCTCTTCTCCACTGCTCTTCTCTCCCTCTGCCCAGCAGACTCCCAGCCACAGGAGGAACAGCGCGGAAGTGTTGCTTATGCTATAGGCAGGCGCGCTAGGCAGCCCTGACGCTTTTTAAAAGGGCTGTCGCCCAGCGCCTCTGCTCCAACTGCCAACGAGTGTGCTTGTTAAGCGAAGCAACACTTGTTATGTGAGGCAGAATCCTAGATAAATTTTTGCTTGTTATATGGATCACTTGTTAGGTGAGGCACTTGTTAAGTGAGGTACCACTGTAACCCAAAAAGCTTACAAAACTTTAGTTCCTCCCTACATGCTGTCCTCACAACAACCCTGCAATGTAGGCAAGGTTGAGAGTGAACAATTGGCCCAATTCCTGGTGTTTCCCCTGCCAAGTTCAGGCAACAGTAGCTGCCACTCGTCTGCAGCGTAGGCAGGGTGCAAATTTTATGAACTGGGTAACGTATGAACGATTAAGAAGTTAATGTATGAACCCAACTTCAGAGAGATACAGGTTTCTATCAATGCTGCATTAACTTTATCTCGCATCCGAAAGAAAGTTAGGAGTCTTGACCTTGAATAATCAAATTTTATTCCATGCTCCACAGGAACCAAGATGAATTTTGAATGATAAGATCCCTTTGAGCTTGAGTTCAAGATCTTTTTTTTGCTTTTAACATTCTGATCTTTCATTTTGACATGCCACTCAGAGTAAAAATAAATGAATAAATCGACAGCATCCGCCAACACTACCACCACACACCTACTCACAAGCAAAACAATATTTCTTCTTTTTCTCTTTATTTGTAATCACGTACAGTTTTATAGTTGTGTTTTAATTAAGCACCATCATGTTTTCTATTAGTGAGGCAGCTAAAAATTTAATGAAAAAGAGCGCTTCACCATCATGGTTGAATAAATTAACAAAATAAGTGAATTGGTTTGCCTCTGCACCGCCAATAAGCACATAAATCTAGTTGGAGTGCAATATTGGGCCACA
The DNA here is from genome assembly GCA_030015325.1 of Cryptoblepharus egeriae. Lineage (NCBI taxonomy): Eukaryota > Metazoa > Chordata > Lepidosauria > Squamata > Scincidae > Cryptoblepharus > Cryptoblepharus egeriae. Next base: position 93,948,976 of record JAREYC010000005.1, on the reverse strand, counting down.
ATCACATTTATTAATAAACCTGCAGCAGATCCGGCTTCAGAACTCCTTCTCCTTAATGTAGGCATCTAATTTAGAGGAGAAAACAAATGCATATCTGTTCCCCTTTCAGGTGTTCCTACCCTGACTCTGAGCTGTGGACCACCAAATGACGGCTCAACCTCCGCTAGGCAATTCCTGAAGGGCAGAAGTGGGCAGCGCAATCCTAACTTGGATTAGACAGGCTGCCCCAAACTGTGCTGAATAGTAGTAGTAATAGTAGTAGTAATACTACTGCATTACTATGGGGAAGGGGATAGTAATTCCCCACAGTACAGCTTCTCCACAGCCCCTACTCAGACACTTCTGGAGGTGGCCTGAGCAGAAGCAGCTCTCAGCTGTCCAGAAGGTAAGGTCTAGATCCTGCATAATCTCACCACCCTCCATCTGCTCATCCTGAAATGCTTCCTCCCATCTCCTGACTCTCTTCTGCCACCAGCTCTGCCACACTGAAACACTGGCACTGGTCCTGGACCAGTGGTGGGATTCAAATAAATTAACAATAGGTTCTATGTCCCATTAATAACTGGTTCTCAGAACCAGGCGCTCATTAGCAAAGGGTTCTATAGAACCTGTGAGAACCCCCTGAAGCCCACCACTGTCCTGGACCACCAAGGAGGAAAGAGTCTACCATTGCATCAGGCTCCACAGGCAAGGCTCCACAGGCATCAGGCAAAGTCTCCACAGCAGTGAGAAGGGGCCCACCCAGCTAGTGGCTGCCATAAGATTGCAGCCTTTGCCATATTTGGGTAAAATATTTCCTATGGGACCTTGGAAGACATCAGCATTGGGATCACCAGGGCATTGTGTCCTCCTGATGCCAACCTTCATCAATATAATGCTTACCCTCTGTTTTCACTGGTGGGTTATCCAAAACAGCTCCCCAACACCAGGTTGTCCTTGAAGAGGAGGACCCACCTGATCCTCAGCTGGCCTACTTTGTGTTACCAGTGTGGTCATAAAGTGCCATGCACAAGAAATCCAAGATCTTGTTTAAGAGATCCTCTCTCTTTTCTTCCAGCCCCCTAAACCAGAGGGCTTCCTGGGATAGAGCATCATTGACTGAGTCCTTCATGAATTGTCACCTCCATCCCAGCATCTGTGGCTTGTCTCCCAAACTTTCTCCTATTCCTTTTTCCAGTCCTCTTTCCCCTCAGTTCTTGGATGGAGCTGGAAAACCTCTTTATCCATATGTTATTCCCAACCAGCCTTTGAAGAAAAAGGAATTGGGACTTGAATGAGCCACCAGCACTTCCTCTGTTAAGTATGTCTGTACCTTAGGGGTCAATATTCACCCCCTTTCAACATATATCTCGTTATATATCGTTGGAAAGGTAATTTAATGCAGAATGCAATGAAACAAACTGCACTGGAATATCTATATTCTATCAAAGGTAATAGCCAATTAACCAGAAAATGAAAACACAAAAGCCTACGGAACAAAGAGTGGATTTTTTTAACTCAAATGTTCCCAAGATACTGATTGCTTTGAGAGCCAATAAGATGCAATTCTGATACTATATGGAACAAATAATGTATTAATGGGAATCAGCTCTCATTTCCATATATATAAGTCATAACACAGTTAACCCATGCTAACTGGGTATAGAATCATAGAATCATAGAGTTGGAAGGGACCTAGTAGGTCATCTAGTCCAACCCCCTGCCTGCAGCAGGAAATCCCCCTAGAGCATCCCTGACAGGTGCTCGTCCAGCCTCTGCTTGAAGATCCCCAATGAGGGAGAGTCCACCACCTCCCTTGGCAATCTCTTCCACTGCCGAACCACCCTCACTGTCAGGAATTTTTTCCGGATTTCCAACCGGAATCTCCTCTCTTGCAGTTTGTACCCATTGGTTCTAGTTCTGCTTTCAGAAGCAGCTATGAACAAATGAGCCCCTTCCTCGCTATGACAGCCCTTCAGGTATCTGAAGAGGGCAATCATGTCTCCCCTCAGCCTCCTCTTCTCCAGGCTGAACATCCCAAGTTCCCCCAACCTTTCCTCGTAGGGCTTCCCTTCCACCCCACTGATCGTTCTTGTCGCTCTCCTCTGGACTTGCTCCAGTTTGGCTGCATCTTTCTTCAAGTGAGTGCCCAGAACTGAACACAGGACTCAAGGTGAGTCTCACCAATGCTGAATAAAGAGGAACTAGAACTTCTCGTGACTTGGAAGCTCCAGTCCTCTTAATGCAACCTAAAATGGCTTTTGCCTTCTTTGCAGACACATCACATGCTGACTCATGTTCAGCTTGTGATCCACGGCGACTCCAAGATCCCGCTCACATGTTGTGCTGCCAAGCCAGGTATCCCCCATTTTATACCTGTATTTTTGGTTTTTTATTGCCCAAGTGCAGAACTTTGCACTTCTCCCTGTTGAAAGTGGTGTTGAAGTGGTGCTTAGAAATGTACATGCATTTCTAAGCATGTACATGCATTTCTAAGTGGTGTTCCTCTTATATTTAGCAGGGAAAGAATAACTGTTCCTCTTTGCCCCAGCACAGATTCCCTAACCAATAAGGAGCACAATTTTCATTTTTTTAATTAAATTTTTTTAATTAAATTTGATTTGGTTGTTGCAGGGGAAAATTAAAAAAAAATTTAATAGCCCAGGATTAGTTGTGACATCACTTTGGGCAACATTTTGAGCTTTGCACTGAGCTACCTAATCATTAGCTCCGCCACTGAACTTCAACCCCTCGATACCCACTCATATCCCCAATGCAAATCACCCTCCCAACTCTGATTAATAGTAGAAAAATTTTCCATAATTCAGGAATTATAGTCACATTGTAGCCAGGGTTGGTAGCAGTGGATGGCGGTTCACCTTCCCATTAAACTTCTGATTTAAGGTGCAATCCTAAAGACACTTTCCTGCGAGTAAGACCCATTGAACAAAATAGGGTTTACTTTTGAGGAGACATGGTTAGGATTGCACCCTTAGTGAATAAGGTTGAGATTGAGCACAATCCTAACCACGCGTACTCAAAAGTAAGTCCCACTGTGTTCAGTGGGTCTTACTCCTAGGAAAGTGTCTTTAGGATTGCAGTCTTTGTGTGGCTCTTTATTTTGGAAACCAGCTGATCCCAGCCAGTTACTTGCCTCTGAAAATTAATTGTTCGATGTTTTTGATTGTCTTTTGGTGCAATCCTAACCATGTCTACACAAAAGTAAGCCCCATTGTGTTCCAGGAAAGTGTCTTTAGGATTGCAGCCTTTGCCACATAGCTGTGCGTATGCTAACAATCTGACATCTCAGTAACATGCATTGAAATTCCAGCCTCCTGCTGCTTTTATATTTTATCTATATTCAGATCAATTCATTAGGCCCAACGCGGCCAGCTCAGTACATTATCAGCATAAATTTACGTACTCCAGGCTTGCTCAACAAATTCAGTAGATCAGCCCAATTTGCATGGGTGGCTGGTTAATGGCGCCGCACAGTATTGCAGTGACAAATTCCCATAATCACTGGAAAGTAGGCCTTCTCTCTTCCAAAATTGAAGCATCTTACTATGAGAAAGCAAAGGAGGTACATCAGTCTAGACATGCATCTTCTAACCATTACTACTACTGGAGAATTGTTATGTGTTTCCACTGCATATATTAAAAAGTGTACTGAGTGGTCAGATAAACAGTAGTAAATGGATGCTGGCTATGAAGCACTGTGTTTTCTATTGAGGATCTTTGTTGTAAATGTCACAGGTCAGTGGTTCTCGAGTATTTCAGCCCAGGACCCTCTTTTGAGAATGAATTATGTCTGGGACCCCCCCCCCCCCAAAGTGATGTCATCAACTTAGAAGTGATGTCATGGCTGGAAGTGACACCACTGTGATGCCAGAGCTCCTTCTTGTCTACTTGGAAGTAAATCCCATTAAGTTCAATGAGACTCAGGTTGCAATCATAACCTAGGCTGATAAAAGTCATCAATCTTCCAGTTCCTATGATGATGTAGGGAGGAAAGAACATGTCTATGCACTGGCCTACCCTCCCCCAGGAATGGCGCACAAGTGTCTTAAGACACCCCCAGGTCAGCGCAGGACTTATGCCAGGGCTTAGGCTGGCCTAACTGGAGTTTAGGATTGCAGACTTGCTCCCAGAAAAGTATGGATTGCAGCCTGTGACCCAGATACCAAGATGGCACCACCCAGTGTCAGATTCCAGGATGGTGGCACCTATCTTTTTTAACTCCCCTGTAATGAAGTTGTGATCCCCCAATGGGATCCCCCCATTTTGAGAACCACTGCATTAGGCAATGTGGTTGAACTACCATGCAAAGAATTTCCATCCAAAGCAGGGTAACCAGATGCCGAACCTAAAAAAGAGGACAAGGTTTCCCCAAATTCCTGACATCCAAGCAAAAATTCCTGACATGTTAAAAAAATATAGGACACCCCAAAAATGTAGGTCAAATGTGGGACATATTTAAATAAAGGCTAAAAACACTCATACTGCTTTCCTATACCTAATTTCAACATTATAGTACTTCTTTTTAAACTGAAAACCTCTTTGCAAGATCAGTTTTCACCAACAATGCACATGTGAAGTGGCTTAAAGTAGGCATGAACTTCCCCCCAACACCAAAGCACCCCAATAAGACTCTCTGGCACTTACCCACATAAAAGGTGGCTCAAAGCAGACAGGAACTTCCCCCAGCACCAATGCACCCCAATAAGACTCTCTGGCACTTACCCACATAAAAAGTGGCTCAAAGCAGACAGGAACTTCCCCCAACACCAATGCACCCCAATAAGACTCTCTGGCACTTACCCACATAAAAAGTAGCTAAAAGCAGACAGGAACTTCCCCCAACACCAATGCACCCCAATAAGACTCTCTGGCACCCATCCACATAAAAAGTGGCTCAGAGCAGGCATGAACTTCCCCCTGACACCAAAGCACCCCAATAAGACTCTCTGGCACCCATCCACATAAAAGGTGGCTCAGAGCAGACAGGAACTTCCCCCAACACCAAAGCACCCCAATGAGACTCTCTGGCACCCATCTACATAAAAGGTGGCTCAAAGCAGGCATGAACTTCCCCCTGACACCAAAGCACCCCAATAAGACTCTCTGGCACCCATCCACATAAAAGGTGGCTCAAAGCAGACAGGAACTTCCCCCTGACACCAAAGCACCCCAATAAGACTCTCTGGCACCCATCCACATAAAAGGTGGCGCAAAGCAGACAGGAACTTCCCCCAACACCAAAGCACCCCAATAAGACTCTCTGGCACCCATCCACATAAAAGGTGGCTCAAAGCAGGCATGAACTTCCCCCTGACACCAAAGCACCCCAATAAGACTCTCTGGCACCCATCCACATAAAAGGTGGCTCAAAGCAGGCATGAACTTCCCCCTGACACCAAAGCACCCCAATAAGACTCTCTGGCACCCATGCACATAAAAAGTGGCTCAGAGCAGGCATGAACTTCCCCCTGACACCAAAGCACCCCAATAAGACTCTCTGGCACCCATCCACATAAAAGGTGGCTCAAAGCAGGCATGAACTTCCCCCTGACACCAAAGCACCCCAATAAGACTCTCTGGCACCCATCCACATAAAAAGTGGCTCAGAGCAGGCATGAACTTCCCCCTGACACCAAAGCACCCCAATAAGACTCTCTTGCACCCATCCACATAAAAAGTGGCTCAAAAAAGTTGGCCTGCTGTTGCTGCAATTTGCCACCTGAGGGCAGTGGCAAGCACCTTCCTTTCCATTTTCAGGCATGAGCTTGCATCTGCCACGTGGCGGCCAAGTTGCAAATTGCAGGGTGCCTAATTTAAAATTTTTAAACCTCAAAAGTGCTTTAAAAGTCAGGTTTGGGGGCTTTCTCCACTGTACAAACCCCATTTCTGGACATGTCTGGCCATTTACGCCTTTCTGTGAACCCTGATCCAATGCCAGTTGAGAATGTCCTTTGCCCATAACATGTTTTGAAATGGGTTGCAGCTTGCTCTTTAGAGTTTTGCAAGGAATTGTATCCATCTGCCATATCTGTTGGAAGTTGTCATTTACAATTGACTGCTTTGGCTGCCGTTGGCTCCCCAACAGAGGCGTGGCGGAGTTCAGTACAATTGAAATGTACGTCGGTTCTTTCATGCGCCTGACAAATATCTTTAGAAAATAAAATGTGTTAGCCGCCACATTAAATGGTTAATGTCATTTCAATCTATTTCCTGAATAATCCTTTTCTTCTTTTTTTCTGTGCGCCAACTATTTTTATCAGCAGCCAAAGACCACAAGAGGCTTACGCAGAACTACTGTTGAGGACCACATCGTAGACAGCTGGGACATTTCATCGTTAACAGTGACATTTTCAAGTCGGTGCTGAGATGTGTTTGTGAAGGAAACAGCAAGCCAATCCCTGTGGGATAGAAAGAGGGCATAAAAAGGATGTTATAAGGATGTGGCTTTTGTGGAAATACATGAAAGGCTTGTTTGTTTGTGTTTTTTACTCTCTCTTTTTTGGCCGACATCAAAAATGGTGGGTTGATTTATATATATATATATATAACTATGTCATCATGTCTACTCAGAAGTAGGCCCCCTTGTGTTAATGAGGCTAAATCCCAAGAAAGTGTCTTTGATTGAAGCCTCCTAATCATATCTACCCAGAAGTAAGCCCCATTGTGTTAAATGGGGCTTACTCCCAGGAAAGTATCTTTAGGTTTGCAGTCTAAGTAGACTTCATAGGATCATGCACATTGAATGCATGTTTTGAATTCAATTCCAGTGTTTTGTCATCATTTTTACATCCAGTTAATATTTTTATATGAATATTTTTGGGGTCGTGGAACCAATCGTCTGAGTTTCCATTATTTCCTATGGAAAAGTCTGCTTCACTTAAAGAGCGTTTCACAGGCCCTACAATCCAGAGTAACTACGGGAACATGTAAGAGACATTACGTGCACCCATAGTTACTGCACCTCCTAGTGAAAACCTATGGGAAATTGATATTGCAACCCAGAGTAAATTGTTCTTACACCAGAGCAAGGAATCCCCATACTTACTCTGGACTGCGCCCTTAAAGAGCATGCCTCTGGAACGAATTAAGCTCTTTATGTGAGGCACCACTATATATATATTTGCAAAAGTACTCCTAGACAGGTTTGGAAAATAACTTGGCTGGCTTTCCATTTGAGAAGCATTTAGAATGAATGTATCAGGCAATGGGGCAAACCAAACAAATATATTCCTGTTGTGTAGTGTGTTGTGGCTGTACCTTTAAGAAAGATTGTAACAGCCCCATGTCCTTACCTAAATCTGGCATCCGATTTCCTGCTACCCCACAAGATCAATCAGGTCTTGCTTCAATCACTATAGATAGTTGTTGAGTTCTTGCGTGCATGCCTGATTCCTGATATGGACAGGCTTCATGAAAGAAGCATGACATGTCTGTATATCACCTGAATGCACGAAGAAGTAAACAAAGGACATCATACTGATTATGCCAACTGGTGGCGTAGCTGGAGGGGAGGAGCAGTCAGAGTTGGAGGGCGTCTCACCCCTTTGAAGCCATCTCCCCAGTGGTGGGATTCAAATAAATTAACAACAGGTTCTATGTCCCATTAGTAACCGGTTCTCAGAACCAGGCGCTCATTAGCAAAGCGTTCTATAGAACCTGTGAGAACCCCCTGAAGCGCATCACTGCATCTCCCCCTCACCTGGAATGTCTCCAAAGGGGTGAGACGCCCTCCAAGACTGACTTCACCCCTCTAGCTACACCACCGGTGTCTGCCTACAGCATTATTCCATCCAAAGACAATAACAAATGCCACAGAATTCCATAGGGTCTGATTTCATGCTGGACCAAGCCCTGTTCTACCAGGATTAGAGCAAAAGCAGAACATCCTTGCTGGTTCTCCCTTGCAGGTTCATGCCAAAAAATCCATCTCTAGCCTAGTATTCCAATACATTTCTACAGAACAAATCTCCCAGTGCTTCTAGGTTGCTAACAAGCTGGATTTGAAAGATAACAAGCGGTACCTTGGTTTATGAGCCTAGTAAAGAAAATTCAGAATATAAAGAAAAATAAAACAAATGAACCTACAATCCAGAGCAACTACAGGAAAATGTAGGATGCAGAGGAGGGCACCTGGATGCAGAGTTTTGTTGTCTTGTGTGTTCCTTGAAGCATCTGATGGGCCATTGCAAGATGCTGGAAGCAGATCTAGATGGGACTTTGGTGTGATCCACTGAAGACTCTTCTTATGTTCTTAACCCTACAATCCAGAGTAACTGCAGGAAGACATAAGAGGCACTTACTCTGGATTGCTCTATTCATTTCCCATAGGGGGCACCATAACTATGTCAGTGTAGAAGGTCCCATAGTTACTCTGGATTATAGCCTTAGGGCGCAATCCAGAGTAACTACGGGAGCACATAAGAGACATTACGTGTACACGTAGTTACTGCACAATATAGTGAAAACCTATGGGAAATTCATATTGCAATCCAGAGCAAATTGTTCTTACACCGGAGCAAGGACTCCCCGTAGTTACTCTGGATTGCGCCCTTAGTCTCTCAAGTCTCTCACGATGCAATCTGCCTCTCTTACACAGGAGTGAGCCCATTGATTATAACAGGGCTTACTTTAGAGAAGACATGCAACTCTAGGTCTCTCAGGCTCCTTTCAATTCCCCCGTTACAAAGGAGTGAGCCCCATTGACTGTAATAGGCTTACTTCAGAGTAGACATGCATAGGCTGGTCTCTCAGGAGAGGCTGAGCTGGTGCTGGTGGAGCACCGAAACCAGCTGTATTTTTTTTTTTTTTGGCTTGTTTATCAAGACATCAAGCTAAAATGTATTAGAAATATTTGCTTGTTTTACAAAACACTCTCAATCCAAGTTACTATCACCTTTTGTAATGTTCCTCTAAAAAGCAGGCCTCCGTCAGTCTTGGAAGACTATGGTATCGTGCTCGGCTCTGCATACGCTGCATGCGAAGCACAAAAGCCTGGGTTAGATTGTTATGGAGGATAGGCTAACAGGCACAGTGTCTTAGCCACTTGCACCACCCAGCAGGCCAGGGTTCGAGACCCGGGTCAGCCCCACAAGACAGGGTGAGCTCCTGTCCTTAGCCCAGCTCTGCGACGCAGCTGGAACCAATCGTATTGGCTCTGCCTTTCCATTGGACTAATTCAGTGGTCTGGAGAGGGGGGATCTGCTGCTTGGGTAACAGCCTATCCTCCATAACAATCTAACCCTGGCTTTCATGCTTCGCATGCAGTGTATGAAGTGCAGAGCACAATACCATAGTCTTTCAAGACTAACGGAGGCCTGCAATGTTCCTCTAGAGGTCAGTGATTTTCAACCAGTGTGCCATGGGACATGGATGTTCTACAGGTGGTCAGCAGGTGTGCTGTGTGAGTTTGTGGAGCATCATTCATTAGTAGGGCAATTGGGGGCTTGGAACCTCCTACCAGTAGCACTGTACTATTTTTCAATTTTTATAAGATTTTTATTGATTTCAGATACAGGTATAGGAAAGATTTATCATATATGGGGAGAGGATACATAGGGTACACGTATTAGGACCATTGTTGTATATCCATTGTTAACTTCTATTTCTTCAAAATATCTTCACTTGGCTCAATCAAATTACAATTTTTCCATATAAACTTATCATGATATCTATATATTTTAAGCTTTTTTCCTAATCCTTACCTAACACATCTATCTTATCTATCTGTCTGTCTGTCTATACTATCCATCTTCAAAAATCGATCTTTACAAAAAAAAAAATAAAGTACAAAAAACTAAACACAATACATCTTAACATTTTTTGGTACAATATTCCATACATACAGCATATTCCATCGTTGACAGGGTTTTACCCTTTCATCCCTCTTATATTTATTTCAGTATACATAGTGAGGGATGAACAAAGTGAGGGATGAGCTCACAAAGCAGGTCCAAAGTGAGGGATGAGCTGCCATAATGATGGAAATTAATTCATGGGGTACTTTTAAATTGCACACCGTTGTTTTTGACCAACCAAACAGATGCATCACTTCTCTAGTGCTTTGTCTCTAGTGCTTAATACCCACCTGTCCTTTACTCAGATGGACAAGGCTGCAGGGCTGTGTTTTATTTCATTTGCTTATCCAAAGAGAAGGGCTGGACTGCCAGGCAGCTCCCTAAGGAAAAGAGGACATTTATTTTTTACCATTCCCGGCATCCAGAAACTGTCAGCGACAGGTCTTGCCCTTCTGAGTAAGCTGCACAGAATGGATCCGCTCAGCACTTGCTTCCTTTTAATGGGCAAGCCAAGTCCTTGAGGGGATGAACAATGAGCGGATGTTGATGCCAGAGAACATCGGGGCTGCTGCCAGTGCCTGGCCGTGCCAAGAATAATGGACATTCAAATTCCAAATGGCAACTTTTTAAGGCTCTTTTCTGTAGTGTCAAATGCATCCATTCCAATTTCAAAACCATTTCGGAAAGAGGCAATGCTAGAGTGAATGCCACATAAAGGGAGAATAACCGAAACTGGAACTAGGCATCGTGTAGGATACATGAATAGCTCCTAAAGTTACAGCTAAGGACAGATCAGGCAAGGTGACCAGATTATTCCTGAACCCCAGGGCCAAAATTCCTGAACTTCAGGGCCAAAATTCCTAATCCCAGGCCAAAATTCCTAAAAAAAATTTTTAATGATGTACGCAACCTCCAAATGGCAGATTTAGGGGAGGGCACCTGGACACAGGGTTTTGTTGCTTTGTGTTTTCCTCGAGGCATCTGATGGGCCACTGCAAGATACAGGAAGCTGTTCTAGATTGGCCTTTGGTGGGATCCAGTGGAGGCTCTTCTTATGTTCTTAAGACACCGATCATTCCAACATAAGGTTGCCATATGTCCCAAAATACAGGGATAGTCTCAATTTTAGGGGATTTTGTTCATATACTAACAAGTATGACAAAAGATCCTGTCCTGATTTTGAGGAAAGAGTGTTATGGCATCCCTATTCCAACAAAAGGAGAAAAGTAGGCAAAAGTGGTTAGGATGCTAAAAGTAGAACCTGACCCAGCTTGCTAAAATACTTATTTTTCCTACCTGCAGCTGCTCAGTGGCCTTTGACCTCCCTGATGTGACACCATCAAGATGCTATTCCCATCTCTTGACGCCTGTCTCAATTTTTCAAACTCTCTTCTCCGCTTAATGATTCCAGCCTGAAATTATTTGCCTAGATCTATCTGGCAGCCTCTCATGGTCTCATCTTTTACTTTTCACCTTTATTAATATAGACATAGGGGCTGAATATAGAAAGTCTTCTGAACACTTAAATATGGAGATGACCTTCTTGTATTTTCAATGAAAGATGAGGTGTCCTGCTTCACTAAATCCCTTTGCTCTCGAGTGGCAAATGGGATCATATGACTTAATGATCCCCTCTTCATTCATGAGAAATAATGTAAGATTTTTTTTTTAAGTTTGCCATCTACTGGTTTCCATTGTTAAAGAACTTTTATTAATGTCCTTATTCTTCCAACTCTTATAAAGCCTGGTTCTCACAGTGATGGCGGCCCCATATTTGAACTGTACTGCGTCATACAAAGCATTGCAAGGCTGGTATGGAGAGTGTGGGTCACTCCGCACATAGGGGACACAGGGTCTCCCCTGTATATAGGGGAGTGTGATGCCACTACTTGCCAATGGTGCAATCCTAACCAATTTAGGCCGGCATAATCATATTGGGAATAATCAACTTGTTCTTAAGATCCCATGTATGAAGCCTGATGCAATTGTTCATTTGATTCTTGCCCAAGGAGAGGAAAGGCATATTGATTTTTGTATTGTAGTATTGTAAATTAAAATAATTTTGAAAAGCCATATCCAGTCTCCACCTCAATCTCAACAGCATTCATACATAGCAATACCCATATAAAAGCGCACACTAGTTTGTTTTTCAGCCTTTTATCAAATTCCATGGTAGCTACAACTTAATTAAGATACCAATCTCCTCATCTATTAAGCTTTGAACATTACAGAGAGAAATTTAAATGGAAGGAATAAAAAGTTTTTATCTCTGCATCCACTTGCAGAGGGGAAAGCTTTTAATATACTTTTTAAACTCTCCTTAATTATGCTATAATAAAAGATGAATAATGGGTATACAGTTCCCCTATAAATGACTCATAGAGCAGAGATCTTTCCAAGATAAAATAATCCATCCAGATACAGTTGTGGAATTTGTGGCCTTAAAATTTCCCCCTGCTTTGCAAGGTGGATGGGCATGTGCCTTCCTCGTTCAAACTAATACATTGCACACAGTATTAATGTGCATATGTATATGATGCTATATGATGTATATGTATATGCACATGTATATGATGTATAAGATGATGCATATAATGTGCACAGTATATGATGCTCCACACCCACTTGCAGTTGGGATGCAAACCCAGAAGCATGTCCATCTCTGATCTATATTTCTGGTTCCCAGTCTAGCAAGCATATCTTCCCACATATTGCCCTTGCTAAGCTAAGCAAGGCAAAAGTCTCCACACCAAGAGTACATGTTCACTGGAAGACAGTGAACCTTTTTACCAAGGAAGACATATCCTGGATCACACATAGAGCCTCAACAGTAGGGTCCAGTTAGCTCACTGCACAAAGTTAAAGGTCAGGTGAGACAAGATAGTTGTGGCAATGATGTCATGGTCGGAAGTAACATTAACAGGAAGTGACATCACTGTGATGCCAGAGTTTCTCCATGTCAACTTGAAAGTAATTCCCATTGTGTTCAATGAGACATTCCCAGGAGAGTAAATTTGCAGCCTGAGTGCCCCAGTCCAGGATGGCATCTCCCACTGCCAGATTCCGAGGTGGTGGTGCCCATATTTTCATGACACCCCCTCCATAAAATTGTGGCACGCCAAAAGGGTCCCAACCCCAACTTTGAGAACCACTGATCTAGGTGACCCCTCTGAGTGCTTGCAAGGGGGCAATGCTACATCTGTAGGTGTGCTACCCAGGGGTAGAATGGTGGGCAAGAGAGCACTGGAGAATTCTAAGCCCACCACTCCTTCTCACTACTTGTCCTCCAATTTATTTTCCAATTCAGGGAATGCAAGGAGGAGGAGTAACGTGGACACACGGAAGTGGTCACCTTCCTGCACATCCCTGCTTTAGTCAATTGTCTCAGTTGGCCTCATTTTGAGCCAGCTCTTCAGCGGTTCTTTCCAAACCTATCCAGCCAAAGGGATAGGTTCTGATTTTTCTAAGGTTCAGTTTATGACAAATGCAGGGGGCTTTCCAAAGTATATACAATTTGACTGTCACAAAGATCATTAAGATTACATGAACAATTGAGACCAAACACTGATAAGGCCAGCAATATATATGGTAATCGGTCTGGTGCACTCCCTTGCTTCATTCTGATGCAACTTGCTGCTCAATCTCTGGAACATTCTGAAAATCACTTGCTTCGCATCACACTGTGGATCAGTACAATGCACCGTTGGAAGGAAGCGGATAAGGAGCATTTAATCTTGGCTGGTCTCTGAAGGGCTGGAGGTAAAAGATAGTTTCCACCTCTCTAAAGACAAGTCAAATGTCAGGGGATGTGTCTGGTGAAGACCAGCTGGACACAAACAAGCTGTTCAAACATTAAAAATGCTTGACTGATGTACAAGCTTGATGCACTAAACACACAACTTTCACAGAAAATGGCAAACCACTGAAAATTTCCGCTCCACTCAGCCCAGGAACATAGAACAATTTGCCATGATGCCACAATTACTGCCCACAATTAACAGGCAAGCCAACAATAAAGATCAACATTCAAACAGAGAAACTGGTCCAGACTCCAAAGCAAGCAGTTGTTTGGTGTTAAAGTGTATGCAGGACAACATGCTTTAGATAATATGGAGCACAATCCTAACTAAGGGCACAATCCAGAGCAAGTTCAGCCTGCTCTGCCCTAACTGCTCTCTCCTAACTATTCTGTATTCAGAGCAAAAAGTTATGCTGCATCCAGAGAGTCAGGAAGCCTGGGCTGCCCTAACTGCTCCAGAGCATGCTAAATAATTGACACATGGGGAGGACTTGCTCCTGAGGAGACACCCCTCAGATCACACTGAACAAGGAACAGCTGTGGTGCCTACAGTGGTGACACAACTCTGCAAATCACCCGGTGTGGAAGTCTGCATCACCCCTGGGATGCATGCACCCCCCTACCTGGACTGCGTAGTCGCCAAAGTTGGCGCCTGCACAGTTGTTTCTGAAGCCAACTGGCTTCAGAAAGAGTACTGCACAGGCATCATCTCTGACGCCCGTGCAGTACTTTTCTGAAGTCTTTCAGCTTCAGAGGAGACTGTACAGGCGTCAGACTTGGTGCCTGTGCAGTACTGTTTCTGAAGCCATTTGGCTGCAGCTCTGCCTCCTGAGTGAGGCCAAATGGCCATGCAGAGGCACAGACTTCCTCCGCTCTAAGGAAGTCTCCTCTGAAGCTGTTCGGCATGCTCAGCGTGTTTCTGTGCAGTGCACCTCAGTTGGCAGTTCGGGCCAGCTCCGAGGACAAGTGGCAGCTTCTGTCTGCTGCTCCGCCTTGGAGCAGGCCTGAATGGGCATGCTGATACCTGGGGCCTGCCAAAGGACAGTCAAACTCCTCTGGCGCATCACCCCATACAGTGCGCGTCACCCAATGCGGCCTGCACCAGCTGCACCAGCCTGGTGACGCCACTGGGTGCCTGTCTTATAAAGAGTCCCTGATGAGTTGCCGGTACATTCTGCAGTGAATACAAGGGGCTTCTTGGAGTGGCCAGCTGTATCTTGACGTTTGTGGGCAGCCGTAGTTTGTTCCATATCCTGAGGTTGAGAGGCAGGGGTTGCAGCTAGGCTGGCTCAGATTTTTGGTCAACACTGCCATTCTTACTCGGACCTTCTCATGGACCCCTATGGGTCTACTCATTACTATACCTGCTCCTGAGGTGGTATATCTCTGAGGAGCTGGAAGAGGACATTTCAGCCTTGGAAACAGGCTCTGGATATAGAGTAACTGCTCTGCCCTAGGCAATGCTAAAGATGCCCTCAACAGGCCTCTCCTGAGCTGCTTAGACTGCCCCAGTTAGGGCAGAGCAGGTCCACCACTCTTAGGGCACCTTATGTTGCCTTGCTCTGCCCTAAGCCTCTTCCAGAGTAACTGGGCTGGAGCATCTTGCAGTTGCTCCACCCTAGTGATAGATAGGGCAACCCAAGGGCTCTTATGCGGACAGATTAGTTGCTCTGGATTGTGCTGCCTGTCTACTCAAACATAAGTCCCATTGTGGTCAATGGTCAATGGGTCTTACTCTCAGGAAAGTGGGATTGCAGCAAATAATTAACTAAAGAAACCAATATAATTAATTGCCATAAGTGCTTGGTAGCTGCTAAAATCAGGTAGCCGCTAACTGTTCGGAGCATCTTGCACTGGTGGCAGGGTGGAGGGAATTGATGGTAGGCTTGAGGTGAAAGTCACCTTGAATCCACTGGGTCCCTTGTGATCTGCCCCCTTGATGAACATCATATTGTGTTCATCACCTGGCAATACTGCATTAGAGTTCCAGATAGCGATCTTTCCCAAATCCACCAAATGATGCCAGGAGTTGAACCCAGGACCTTCCACATACAAAATTAATGCTTCACCTCCTGAGCTATGGGCACACACAGAATTAGTGCAATGCCCAGCAGTGCCTTTTCTTCACATCTACTCAACTGGAAGTTGCCTACCCTCTTATCGAAAGAAAAGGAAGATTCCGTCCCTACAACTGTCTAGTATTTACCCTAGAAATCAATTTCTTACCTCATGGGGTTGTTGTTAGAATGCTAATTATTTTGACAATCTCCTTGAATGGTGCTGGGAGATCTGCTATTATTTGAAAGCAGATGGGCACTCGGCTTTAGTGCTTTACATTTTCAGATGTAAATATTCCCACTATTTCTTGGGGGAGTTTGTCTTTTGACTTTCTCCTTCACAGAAGCAAAATTTCCATTCCATTTAGAATCACAGTTGTTGAATGGTTTTGCAGCAAAACTACAAGATGAAGGGAAACATCTGCTTCTGAACAAACTGGGCGATGGGGAATATAATGTATGAGGTATTGTAATAAGTTATAGGGGAGATCCTTTTTAATGCATGCCAGATTTGCCAAGTCTAGTGCGTGATATTAGACACAAGGCATGGCTACAGACTACCCTTGTTTCTTGGGCACCTGATGACCCCATAAGTCAATTACTGGTGAACCCATCATTGCACCATTCAATTACTCAGCTATTTCAGTGGCCAGTGATCATGGAGCCAATGATCATATAGCCCAGTGCAAACCTCAAAATTTTGCCCCAGAACCAGAAGTGATGTCATCCTGGAGTATTTTTTAAAAATTGGAAATTTTCCCCTGGAACAACCAAATAAAATTTAATTAAGTAAAAAAATGAAAATTGTGTCCATTACTGGTTAGGGAAACTATGCTGGGGCAAAGAGGAATGCTTATTCTTTCCATGCTAAATACAAGAGGAGCACCACTTATATGTGCCTGTACACCCAGTTAGCATGGATAACCATATTATGATATACGTATCATAAAACAGTGGTACCTTGAATAAAGAGCGTCTTGAATAAAGAGCGTTTTGTATAAAGAGCAAAATTTTCTCAGAAATTTTGACTTGCTTAAAGAGCATTGTCTTGAATAAAGAGCACTTCTGAGGAAGTTTGGAACAGGCTTCCATGGCAAGGGAACTCACAGGCGGGACGAGGAGACTAGCTTGAGCTACAGGGGGGCCATGGGCAAAGTTTGGAATAGTCTTCCATTGCCAGGGAACTCATGGGACGTCCAGCGGGAGCAGCCTGAGTCAGATCTGTATGTGGGATCTGTGTGTGGCAGCGTGGAAGGTGTGCCTTATCAATGTTCTAGTGCTGCTCCCCGTCAGCAGCTTGGGAATGTTCAAGTTGCACAAAAAGACAACAGATTCCATTGAGCCCATGGATAGCAGTGACTCCATTAGTGATTTTGAAAGAGCACAATCCTAACCATGTCTACTCAGATTAAGCAGGCCTCCATCAGCTTGGAAGACTATGGTATCGTGCTCGGTGCTGCACACGCTGCATGCGAAGCACGAAAGCCTGGGTTGGATTTTATGGATGATAGGCTGTTACCCAAGCAGCAAATCCCCCCTCTCCACGCCACTGAATTAGTCCTATGGAAAGGCATAGCCAATATGATTGGATCCAGCTGGCGTCGCAGAGCTGGGCTAAGGACAGGAGCTCACCCTGTCTTGTGGGGCCAACCCGGGTTTTGAACCCTGGCCTTCTGGTTAACAGGCACAGTATCTTAGCCACTTGTGCCACACACAGTTCAATTATGTAACAATAACGATATGTAACAATAACATGATGGTATTATTATTCATACATACTCTGTTTTTCACATTTTTAGACACTAATGTCAAGCTCAGCTTGTAGCCCCCCTAAAGGTTGCACCCCCTGCACCCTCTCTAGTTACGCCACTGAGCTATTGATTTGACATTTTCTGGATGATTTATAGACAAATCCTATTTTCCCTTCCTCCCACCCAAAAAAGAAAACTTGTACAGCTTTTCTTTTGCTAAAGAAAAGGTGTGCCAAAATAGGTGTGCTGTATCCAAAAATAGGTGTGCTGTATCCATGAGAGATCCGTGGAAGATCACAGACATCTTTGACACATGTGACTCAAGTCAGCACTAGTCAGTGAAAAAAACATCTGTTTCTGAGACTGATTCAATCACTTAACGGAAGTTCCCATCCCTGGTTAAAAGGAACTTTGTAAGGAAGGAGCAAGGTGCCCATTGCCCACCTCAAAGTGGATCCATCGTTCCTGTGCTACCTTCTGTTGATTATCAGCCACAGCATTCACTTCATGGCTGGACCATCCCAGGACAGACACCTGCAAACGAGACCTTGAGCGCATGATAACCATCTTGCTTTACATTCCCTTTGCTGTTCATACTCAAATGGAACCAACATGCTTCTTCCATTTCAATTTTTACAAGTTGAGGATTTTCAGGCTGGTGGTTGGTAGGAGAAGGAAAACTCCTACTAAACCTCTGCTGCCTTGTGGCTATACCCATTTATGGGAAAGGCTTCAGGAGTAAACCTCGAGGAAAAATCTGGAGCCAGAGTCCCGAAAGCAGTTCGTGACTGTGTTACAGTCAAGTTCTGGTAACTCCTGCGATGCAGCTGGAACCAATCGTATTGGCCCTGCCTTTCCATTGGACTATTTCAGCAGTGTGGAGAGTGGGGATTCTCTGCTTGGGTAACAGCCTATCCCCATAATAACCTACCCAGGCCTTCGTGCTTTGGAAAGGAACTCCAGCCTCGCATACCTCCAATCAGAGCACGATACCGTAGTCTTTCGAGACTGAAGAATGCCAATGATGGTTGCTGTGCTAGCAGGCCAAGCATCTTCCCCGTTCCTGGCTGTCATGAAGAACATGGCAACCAACCACTGTGGAACAGGTAGCAGCAGTGAAAGGGACAGGCAGAAAAAGAAGAAGCAATTTCACCCTTTATTTTTCGGTCTTCCAACTCCCAAGGTATCAGTGGCATAGCTAGAGGGGTGCAGAGCACCAAGTTTTGCAAGATGCCTCACCGCAGCAGTGGAAGCAGACCCTCCCCTCCCCCTTGAGTCAGGCATATCCTTTGTTTTTCCCAACCCCACACTAATAGCTCCTAACACCACACTGAGGCTCCCTGCAACATTTAATACTTTGCCTCCTCTAGCTATGCGAGAAATGTGACCTTTTGTTTGACCAGGATTTTTCCAGCCTTCATTTTGACCATTGACTTCCTGTGATTATTTCTCATTTTGCGTTTTTAGGCTGTTTAATTTTTGCCATGAATTTTGTACTTCACCTGGAAGATGGCCGAGAAACCCACAAATTAATGCATGGAGCTGTTCCTATGGCTCAAATTGGGTCAGGTGGCTGTTAGTGAGGAATGACTTGTAATCCGGCGCTTCCTCTCCAGGAAACAGGAGTGGATCCCCCATTTTCCCCACACAGCTGTTGCATACAACATCATGCAAACAACAGCATTAGTTTAAGCAGCATTTTTTGGACAAGATTTTCAATACATTCTGCCCCACGTTGTCTTCCAGTCCTCCTCTCTTCCCTTCATTATCCCTGTTTCTTATGCATGTTCAGCTGTTCTTTCATCCTAGGTTCCTGTTTTGGCAGATGCATTTTGTCTTTTCTCCATTCACCACAATGGGGTCTTTTGATTTGACTTTTATTTTCACTTGAGATTTGGTTCCTTCCAAAGAGTTGGCTGTAAGCAACTGATGATGGTCACAGCCTGCAAGATAAATTTTCTTTATAATTCCAAGTTCCAAGCAGCAGAAATCCCTGAAAAATTGAGCTATGTGACTGGATTACAGGTAGATCTTTTTTCTAGTACATGTCCTGTTTTTAGCCTTGTGTCCTTGAAAAGAATGGGCAACCCAATCCTGCCAGGAACACCACGACTAGATCAATAGGCAACACTTTATTAGGAAGGTAACAGCGTTCCATGGACCTTCAGCATTTAGTCATACCAGCCACACAGGGGCATACCTAGGCCGCTCCACACCCCATGGCACATGTGATGTCATGATGCCTCTTGAAGTCATGACGTAACACATAACCATGCCTATTTCATTCCTGTGCCATTCATAGACAGCCACTCATAACCTGTGCCATTCACAGACAGCCAGTGAGGGGTTCCCTGGCCACCTGCAAAGGAAGTAGGCACGCTTTGCTGAAGCAGCGCCTGTGCAGTTCACTCCCCAGTCATCTGGAAAAGGCATGGGGAAAAAGGGATAGACAGGTGTACTCGCACCTTGCCGCATACGTGCCCATGATGCAAGTTACCTCGTACCCTATGCACCATACACCATTGCATCCACATGACCATGGAGAAATCTTTCAACAATGCTGGCTTTTCAGCCTTGGGGAATGAATAAGCACTGCTCTTAGTCACAACTAGCTGGGCATCCTAAAGGGAAAAACTTTATATTTTATGCCTTTATTTCATCAGGAGTCTGCTCTGTGGTCCTGCAGTGCTGTGGTTAAACAAAGTATTGAATGATATAGCAATGATTAAATGGACAAATCTCATTCGGAGCCACAAAAGAAGGAGCAACTAGGATCGATTATGAGATCAACAATCAAGGTTCATTAACTTTTGGAATCACAGATGGAAGAATCAGATTGCATTAGTTTGTAAACAAGTGTACAGGTGAGGTGTTTTGTATGAGAGAGGTGGTAGAAAGGAAAATTATACCTAGTGAGGCTTTCCTTGCTTCTTGGAGTTGTGGGCTGAGCAGTTTCTACTTAACTGCTAGCAAAGCGCAGTGCCAGGGTGGTGCAGCTGGTGCAGGCCACAGCAGGTGATGCACCCCGGGGGGTGACACACTGGAGAAGTTTGACACTCCTCTAGCAGCCATAGTACTCTTAGCCCAGCACACGTGCAGCACACTTGACTCAGAATGCTCTGCTCCAGGGAGGGGCAGCCTGCCTCTCTTTAGGGAAGAGTGCTCTGCACATATGCCCAGCACATATGCCCAGAAGTCCAGGCATGCACGCTGGGCTCAGATCGCATCACTCCAAGGAGAAGCAGCCAGGGTACTGAACATGTGTTCAGAAGCTTGCCAACCAAGTCTTTCATCTCTCTTATCCTCCAGTCCATTTGATGCCCCTCAGTATATCCTTAGGCTAGCTTCCTGTCCTGACTGCTTCTGGATTCAACACAAGTCCTCATCCTTATCTTCAAAACTCCACATGTCTCCACTTAGGGGCATCACTAGGTGGATGCAAGAGGTGCGACCTGCACCAGGTGATGTACCCAGGGATGTCATGCACTGGGAGACCCCAAAAATCCAACTTTGAGAGGAAAACCCCATCATATTCCTTGATGGACCCTGTTGGATTCGTATTGAAGAGCAGAATCCAATGCAGAAATACATTTTTAATATAGCACCTTCCTATCAAACGTTATGGCCAAAAACTAAAAAAAACAAAAATATGCATTGTACTTTATGGAAAGTGAAAGTGACCCATATAGCTTTACTCATAGGTAGGCAAACATCCCATAGTCATTGGAAAGAGCAGGTTAAGGGGAATCCAAGGACATCAGAATTGTCATGATCCAATAAACAGACACCACAAATCACCCCGAAGGAGACCCCTGATGACTGCATTGAAATTCATTGAAAACTAGCGAAAAGCGTAGGCGCATCGCGGGAGTAAAATTCCCCTGTACATCATCCCCCCACTGCGCAACATCCCCCCATGAGCATCAGTCCCCCATGCGCATCAACCCCCATGCGCATCAACCCCCATGCACAACCATCCCCCATGCGCAACTATCCCCCCATGCGCATCTATCCCCCATGCGCAAGATCCCCCCTTGTGCAACATCCCCCCATGCACAACATCCCCATGCACATAAGTCCCCTATGCGCATCATCTCCCCATGAGTAGCAAGACCCCATGAGCATCAACCCCCATGCGCAACAACCCCCATGCACATCAACCCCCCATGCACATCAATCCCCCATGCGCATCATCCAACCATGCGCATCATCCAACCATGTGCAACAACCCCCATGTGCATCAAACCCTCGTGCGCATCAACCCCCATGCACATCATCTCCCCATGTGCATCATCTCCCCATGTGCATCAACCCCCATGTGCATAAGTCAGAAATGTGTAACCCCTAGGGACCAAAATGGCTAAAACCATGGTTGTAGAAATAATCCCATCATTGTACATACCGTTGGATGTCTAATCTGCAGCAGAATGCAGTGAAACAAACCACTTTGAAATAACTTTATTCTATTAAAATGTGTGGCTAAAAAACCACACAGTGGAGGCAGGGTCATGACACATAGCCTTGTCCACCATTCAGGTCATTGCCCCACTCTCTGCAGGGAGGTGATGCACTGGCCTCCCAAACTGGGTAACACAAACCCTATTTATGCCAGTATCTCCACTCTCTTATACTGGATCACTGCCGTTTAGTCCTCCAGTGCCACTGTCCTCAGCTGTCCATGCTCCAGCTCCATCAAAGGACATTGTGCTGTCATCTTTGCTATCAATTATGCCTGACTTCTTTACACTTCCTTTACACTTCCAAAACTAGTACATGATCTTTTAAACAAGGAACGGCCATGGTATCCACGGTGAAACAAATCCCTAGATGCTAAATCTGTAGGGTCTCTCTTTACTAGTACGAACTCAACACCCAAGCGTCTCCCATTACCATCTCTCCAGTCCCCATTGTAGCCTCCCCACTATAAGTAGCTCTTGAAAAAGTGCCTCTACCCAGGAAGCAGCTTGCATCTGATGGAATGGGGCAGAGATTCTCTGCTACCACTACTCACACACCACCTCTGCCAAATGCCAAAACATTGTTAAGGAACCCATTTCTAAACTAGTGAAAGAGAAATATTGGGTAACAATGAAGCCAAACTATGCCAAAACTATACAATCCCAATTGCAATGCTTGATTAGATCACATTTGTCCATGTTTCTGTTCCATGGAGCATATCAAGAATAGTAGCACATCTTCATTGGCATCCTTCAGTCTCGAAAGACTATGGTATCGTGCTCTGATTGGAGGTCCTGAAACAACATCTAGTGTGACTAAAAAGGCCAATTCGAGAGTGTCCATCCCTTCCACACTGAGGACAAATAAATTCCGTCCCCTGCCCAGGCCCCAGGTTTTGCTGCTTTCGGGTCTGTCTCTTTGCTTCAGCCTGCCGAACAAGTGTCTCTTCCAGTTGGAGAAGGCCATGCTGGGTCTTTTGCCTCCGCGCTGAACAATCGGAGGTCAAGGTTTCCCAGCTGTTGATGTCCATTCCTAAGGCCTTTAGATCCCTCTTGCAGATGTCTTTGTATCGCAGCTGTGGTCTCCCTCTAGGGCGCTTTCCCTGCATTAATTCATATAGGAGATCTTTTGGGATCCGACCATCAGCCATTCTCACGACATGCCCAAGCCAGCGTAGACGCCACTGTTTCAGAAGTGTGAACATGCTAGAGATTCCAGCACGTTCCAAGACTGCGTCGTTTGAAACTTTGTTACACCAGGTGATGCCAAGAATACGTCGGAGACAGCGCATATGGAAGGTGTTCAGCTTCCTCTCCTGCCATGCATAAAGAGTCCAAGACTCGCTGCAGGACTAGAGTGTGCTCAGGATGCAAGCTCTATAGACCTGGATCTTTGTATGTTCTGTCAGCTTCTTATTAAGCCATACTCTCTTCGTAAGCTTGGAGAACGTGGTAGCCGCTTTACCAATACGTTTATTCAGCTCAGTATCTAAGAAGAGAGTGTCAGAGATAGTTGAGCCAAGGTATACAAAGTCATGGACAACCTCCAGTTCATGTTCAGAGATTGTGATACAGGGAGGTGGATTCACACCCTGACCCATGACTTGTGTTTTCTTCAAGCTGATTGTTAGTCCAAAGTCTTGGCAGGCTTTGCTAAAACGGTCCATGAGTTGTTGAAGGTCTTCAGCAGAGTGAGCAGTAACAGCAGCGTCATCGGTGAAGAGGAACTCCCGCAAGCATTTCAGCTGGACTTTGGACTTTGCTCTTAGTCTGGAAGGATTGTAGAGTTTTCCGTCTGATCTGGTCCGGAGATAGATTCCCTCTGTTGCGTTTCCAAAAGCATGCTTCAGCATGACTGCAAAAAAGATCCCAAATAAAGTTGGTGCGAGGACACAGCCCTGCTTCACTCCACTTCGGATGTGAAAGGAGTCTGATGTTAAGCCATCAAAAACTACAGTGCCCTTCATGTCCTCGTGAAAGGACCTGATGATGTTGAAGAGCTTAGGTGGGCATCCAATCTTGGGGAGGATTTTAAAAAGGCCATCCCTACTAACCAAATCAAAAGCCTTTGTAAGGTCTATGAAGGCTACAAAGAGTGGCTGTCTTTGTTCCCTACATTTCTCTTGCAACTGTCGAAGGGAAAATACCATATCAGTGGTGGACCTGTTGGCTCGAAATCCACACTGTGATTCAGGATAGATTCTCTCTGCAAGCACCTGAAGCCTCTTCAGTATGACACGGGCAAGCAGCTTCCCTACAACACTAAGAAGAGAGATGCCACGGTAGTTGTTGCAGTCACCCCTGTCGCCTTTGTTCTTATACAGTGTAACAATATTAGCGTCCTTCATGTCCTGTGGTACTCCACCTTCCCTCCAACAAAGGCAGAATATCTCATACAGTTCAGTGGAAATGGTCCCTCTACAGCACCTCAGAACTTCAGCAGGGATGTTATCTTTCCCAGGTGGATGAATGAAAATAGCACATCTTACAACAGCAAAAATGATTGTTTGAAGAATAATGTTTCTTTTCTCAGGAGTTCAAAAAGGCCACTCATTCCCAGTTTTATGCCTTGTGTCTGTCTGCAAATAATCATATTTCCTCTTTGGGGGCACCTCTTTGGATCACCCTGCACTGATTCATGTGTCAGTGGATCATTTCCAAAAGAGCCTATGACAGAATCCTTCACATGTGCTTGGGTGCATGAGTCACACTCTTGTGCACAAGAGGGTGTCGTCTTCCAGTTCAATTACATCCATTTGTGCACATGAAGCTATCCTCGCAGAAGCCCCAGCAACAAAATCTTGGGGAAACAAACTGGTGCAACTATGGAATTCTGAAGCAGGTCCTTGATTTAAGGGAAGAGGTAAGCTTCTGTGGAGTTACTCAGTTTAATGGGACATAAAGTGAATGATCATGTTAACTTTAAAGCAGATTAAGCATGTCAAAGTGCATTAAATTACTTTTATCCACTTCTGCAAGATTCTCAGGTGCCAGTCAGCAGGAAGAATAAGAGTAGGGTTGGCTTATTTTGTAAGATGTCCCATTGTTATCACCTTAACCTGCCAACCCTCTAGGACAGACCCATGCAGAATGGAGCTGCTCTGCACTACCTAGGAACAGGGCTAGGATCCAACATAATTTCCATGTCCTTTTTATTCTCTTCAGCCCTGAACCTCCTTTACTGACTTGTAAGTGAATCTCTAATGTGGCATTTCACATATATATCCTCACTGGCATCCTTCAGTCTCGAAGGACTATGGTATTGTGCTCTGATTGGAGGTCCTGAAACAACATCTAGTGTGGCTAAAAAGGCCAATTGGAAGTGTCCATCCCTTCCACACTGAGGACAAATAAATTCCGTCCCCTGCCCAGGCTCCAGGTTTCGCTGCTTTCGGGTCTGTCTCTTTGCTTCAGGCTGCCGAACAAGTGTCTCTTCCAGTTGGAGAAGGCCATGCTGGGTCTTTTGCCTCCACGCTGAACGATTGGAGGTCAAGGTTTCCCAGCTGTTGATGTCCATTCCCAAGGCCTTTAGGTCCCTTTTGCAGTTGTCCTTGTATTGCAGCTGTAGTCTCCCTCTAGGGCACTTTCCCTGCACTAATTCTCCATAAAGGAGATCTTTTGGAATCCGACCATCAGCCATTCTCACGACATGCCCGAGCCAGTGTAGACAGTGTCGTTTCAGAAGTGTGAACATGCTAGAGATTCCAGCACATGCCAAGACTGCGTTCTCCAAGCTTACAAAGAGAGTATGGTTTAATAAGAAGCTGACGGAACATACAAAGATCCAGGTCTATAGAGCTTGCGTCCTGAGCACACTCTTGTACTGCAGCGAGTCTTGGACCCTTTATGCATGGCAGGAGAGAAAGCTGAACACCTTCCATATGCGCTGTCTCCGATGTATTCTAAGCATCACCTGGCATGACAAAGTCTCAAATGACATATATATGTGTGTGTGTGTGTGTGTGTGTGTGTGTAAATAGATAGATAGATAGATACACACACACACACACATATACATATATATACATATATATAAAAACTGAAGAGTCACTGACTGATTCACTGTCTCATCAACACCCAGGCAAAACCGCCAGACCTGGAAGTGTGAAAATTGAGGAGGGTGTTGCTTCTATGATGGAGGCACCCACTAAGAACCAATTTTTGGAAATTCCAATGGGAAGGGGGTAAAAGGGGGCACAATGCATTTTTGTCCCTATACTGCCCTACACCAACCCCTGGCCTTAGAAGCATGAAAATTGGAGAGGGTATTCCTTACGTGATGGAAGCAATCACTAAGAACAGATTTCTAGAAATTTAACCTCTAAGCAGTTAAAAAAGAAAGGGAGGGAGTAAAAAGAGGTGCAATGCATTTTTGTCCTGGCCTTCATGCTTCACATACAGCGTCGAGCACGATACCATAGTCTTTCGAGACTGATGGATGCCAAATCAATCAACAATGAAGACTGATAAAACTCAGTCCTAAACTCTGTACCTGCCTGGTTGGAGTGTCCATGGTCTAGGGAGAGGATGTGTTGAATGGGGGGAGTTGCATGGGGGGATGTTGCACAGAGGGGTATGTTGTTGCACAGGGAGTGTCACACGGGGATGAGGGTATTGCATGGGGGTCCTGTATGGGAGAATGTTCAGAGTGTGCTTAGGCACACACATATTCTTGAATTTTTATTCCTGCAACATGGGTACATTTCGCTAGTACAGAATAACTATCTTGTTTGCTACTGTTGTGCATCTTCTTATGTACCTTGAGCAGAGCTATTTATCTACACCACTGCTGAAAAATCTTGCCTCTGTTCTCCAGAGCTTCTTTGTAGCATATTTTCCACATTTATGACCCTCTGAGAAGCAGAGGTTAAACAAAAGTTGGAAGCGAGAGCTTTTATTTAGAGCCAAGTCCCCAAAGAGCCTCTCTTTTTCCTTTCATGCCACACTAGACGTTCTTTGATCCCTTAACATGCAAATAACAATAGCAATACCCAGCTGTGCCAAAATACAGACAAATCTCCCATCTTGGGGGTGGTTTCTTAGAACCAGCAAAGCCCTTGACATCATATGCAAATAGCGTTTGATCAAATGCCACCTTCCTTTGATGCTTCAATGCCATTTACTGACCAACCACGTTTCCAACATACAAATTAAGCATCTAAAATAATGAAACAAACCTGGTTTTTTTTCCTTCTTTGGAAAGCACCTATTTTTTAGTTTTTTCTGCCTTTCCAAATCCCAACCCCGTTTTGGACATTTGCACATAAGTCACGTGCCAGGACAGTGTCAAGATTGGGCCTGGATGAATATCAGTGGTAACAGCAGGCCTCCATCAGTCTTGAGAGACTATGGTATCGTGCTCGCTGCATACGCTGCATGCGAAGCACGAAAGCCTGGGTTAGATTGTTATGGAGGATAGGCTG
Organism: Cryptoblepharus egeriae; assembly: GCA_030015325.1. NCBI lineage: Eukaryota > Metazoa > Chordata > Lepidosauria > Squamata > Scincidae > Cryptoblepharus > Cryptoblepharus egeriae. Next base: position 93,921,695 of record JAREYC010000005.1, on the reverse strand, counting down.
TTACCGAAGCAGCAAATCCCCCCTCTCCATGCCACTGAATTAGTCCAATGGAAAGGCAGAGCCAATACAATTGGATCCAGCTGGCGTCACAGAGCTGGGCTAAGGACAGGAGCTCACCCTGTCTTGTGGGGCCGACTCGGGTCTCGAACCCTGGCCTGCTGGTTAACAGGCACAGCGACTTAACCGCTTGCGCCACCCACAGCCCTACAGCAACACTGATAACCTATGCTCCAAGCCTGCCCTCAACACACCCCCTTGGACCAAATTATTCCAGCCAAACAGCTACTGCAGATCCAAGTAGGCTTCTGTGGCTCCAAGCAGTGGCAGAGTAGATAAGTGTATTAAATGATGTGTCTCTCTGGCTTTGCCTTCTCGCTAACTGGCATATATGTACAAAATGGAGGCTGTACCAGCAGTCTGTGCTGGTCCAGGATACAATTGGGCCATGATCAGTGGTGGGCTCCAGCAGGTTCGCATCTACTCTATAGAACCGGTTCTTAACAAGAGATAGGACATATAAAGTTTAAAAATAGCCATTTAAAAGTGGCTGCCAGATGGGCAGAGAACTGGTTCTTAAATTTTTTGAAGCCCATCACTGGCCATGATGTGATAGAATGTTAGATTATATGTACAATACTAATGTTGGGAAACATCAGAGCAGGCAGCCTGCGCCAGCACAAAAATTTCACAAAGTGCTACTCAAGAACTGGCAGGGCTATAGCAAGGGCACCTGCTGCCTTGCCCATGCAGGATCCAGGCCCTGCACCAGCAAAAGGGGTTATAATCAGATGTAGTAAGGTGGCGGGGGGGGGAGGAGTTTGGAAGTTTGGAACTCCAGGGAATCTGGAAGGGATGGTTTTTGGGGTGGGAAGGCAGTTCTGATGGAAGATTTTATTCAGAGTTTGGGGCAGGACTTTGTCTGCCTTACCTGCATGTGCTGTGCATTGATGTAGCTAAGAGCATCATCACCAACAACATTTGTATACCACTTTTCAACAATAAAAAATGTCACATTTACTTTCTCTGTAGCTGACTCTGCAGCATTGCCACAGGACTTTATTTCTGCCTTACCTGTAGGTGCTGTGCATTGATGTAGCTAAGGGCATCATCATCATTAACAACAACAACAACAACAACAACAACAACAACAACAACAACAACAACAACAACAGCAATTGTATACCACTTTTCAATGATAAAAATGCCAAAATTCCTTGCTCTGTAGCATTGCCACAGGACAGCCCTCCCTCTTGCCTGGGTCTATGGGATGATTTCTTAAATTTCTTGGGGTGGGGATGGGTTAGACACATCCTCAAGGGTTTTCATCCTACCAGCAAGGATAGCGTCAGGTAGTTATGACACTGAACCAGGGAGGTATGAACAAGCAGATTGTACTTCACGTTCTTCCAAAATGGAGGCACAACTTATACACCATATATCATCCAGGAACAGCAGAGGTAACCCTCTCACAGGCCAGGAAATGTACAGCAGGTCCTGACCCTCTGCTAGGGTCAGCGGCCCTTCCTCACAGTCTGATGAGCTTGAAATTGGTTCCCCACTCCGAAGCAATTGATGGTTATACCACTACTGGGTGCCTCTCCACTGCCATTCATTCTAATTCATTCAAATCCCCCCAAGGTTTTGCATTGGATCCTGCTGGTCCTGATGACTACCAGTGACCTACCATTGCACGTAACCCCATCCCAAAATATTTCCATTTTTATGAATGGAGCATAAAGTTTAGGGTGCCCTAACTTAAAGCAATTTTCAGTTTCTTCCCAAATTCTTATCTAGCCACACAACAAGACAAATCCTGCACATATCCTGCCTGTGACACTTATTAGGAGCTTCACTTCGAGAGGAAAAATTAGTCGTTCCGTTATAGTTTTCTGCACTGTGAGCTACGATGAGTTTGAAAGACATTTTTATAGACATTTTTATGAGCCTTATTTTATGTCAGCCGGTGTTCTATTGCATATGGGCTAGAAATAAACCCCCTAAAATGAAGTATTAAAAGAGATCTGATTTTTTGCCTATTACATCTCATAGACATGTACTGTTCACTTTGGTGAACACTTTTTCTTACTGTTCACTTTGGTGGTAAAATATTGTGCAGTCCTGCATGCTTTTGCTGTGCCATATTCCTAAATGACAGTTAAAGCATGGTATTCCAGAAAGAATGGGGGGGGGGGGGAATTGGCACTGCAATTTCGGATGTGCAAGAGGTGCCATTATAGCCCAAGTTGTCCATTAATTCCTAAAATGGAGAAGGCAACTACAGTATACCTGCTCCATCCATACTTCCTCACAACCGTGAAATCAGAGCACATAAAATCAGAGCCATGAATTTAACAAGTGGAAGAGAATCTTTTTCCAAAAAAACGAGAGCATCAGAGTCAGATTTTGAAATGCAGAAATAACGAAAGAGGTTAGCAATATGAAAGGAGACCCATTTGCAGGAATCAGAAGCATAGCCTAGTTAAGAGCACCTTCCCACTTGTTTCATATGACTTGCAAGGTATCTGACTGAAGAAAAGGAACAACCTTCTAGAAAAACTGGATGTTAAGAAGTGTCTGCAAGGTGTTCTCACCTGCATAGTCCATTGCTAAGCTCTCCCATACAAACACAGGTGCACAACTGCATAGATCAGGGGTCTCCAAACCCCAACCTGGGGGCCAAATGCAGCTCAGGAAGCCTCAATGTGGACCCCAGCAGGACTCTTCTATCCAACCCTTGGGCAAGCCTTGTAATCCACTCCAATATATTTTTATATGTAAATGTATTCAAATTTGAAATGTAAATTAGTTTTCCACCCCCCAACACAGTGTCAGAGAAATGATGTGGCCCTCCTGCCAAAAAACTTTGGAGACCCCATATTGCTCACTGAAAATTGCCTTGGCCTGGTTCTTGCTAAAGTTCCCAAAAGCAAAGGCATGCTTAACAATCCTCCGTCATGTGCAAATGAATGGTGCAGGATTATGGTGATTGATTTGATGGCTTGCACAGATACCCAGCATCTCACTTCCCAGGATCTAACTGGAAAGTTACTACTCCATCAATCATCCCCCAAATGAAGTGTAAATACTTCAGGGAGAAACTTCCTGCTCAGAATGATCTGAGCTCATTTTTGAAAGGGGTTTCCTCTAGGGAATCCCCATTTCTTTGGCTAATGGACAGAATTTAAGGAAGCAGGGGAAAAACTTCAGTGTGAATGCTTGAGGATGGATTTCCTGAACTGGGAAATATTCTGCCTTCAGGAACAATGGCCTAGAGAGGGTGAAAAGCACTAAGGGCAAATTCCAGAGTAACTATAGGGAGTCCTTGCTCCAGTATAACAACTACGTACTCTAGATTTCAATATGAATTTCCCATAGATTTTCACTAGGTGGTGCAGACACTACGGGTGCAAGTAAAGTCTCTTACGTGCTCCCATTGTTACTCTGGATTTGGGGGTAAGTGTCGAAGGGTTTCATACAGCATCCAAATGGCCCCTCTCCTCCCATTCAGAGCCATTCTACACAGCAGACGCAGGACCAAGGCATACGCGGTTCAGAAGGAGCTTAATGCTTGCATGCCATAGTGAGGCTCCCTGTAAAACTTTAGGTACAATCCTAACCAATTTAGTCTGACATTACTCACCTGCCATAACTTGTGGTGGTGCAGCCAGCGCATGTCAGCCAGCACACCCTAACCCTCCCAGGAGTGGGGCAGAGCCATTCCCCACAAAAGCTATACTGCTCCCCTACTTCTCAGACACAGGGTTTCATGTCTTCTGGGCTTGCCACTTACATAGTCATTACACAATAAAGAACTGGCATAAGTTGGTACTTCCATCGCTCAAAACAGCCATTTTAAAGACAGATCCTGTCTGTAACAAGCTTCCTATTATTGCACTCATCGCAGTTGACGGTTTGACTCCCTACCTTCTGCCATGGCCTTTATATAATTCCCTGGGAGCAAAGTATTTGGCGTTTCTTTCAAAAAATATCCATCAGCAACCTGTCTTGCACAAGACTGAGTAGCTGTTAAATGGGACAGGCACATTTATAACCAGTAGAATGGCAGAATTTGCATACCTCACAGCTGGAACTTGGAGAAAATGGTTCAGGAGAATCTGGTGCACTCAATGGGGGATGATTTGTATTGATGATAACTCCTAGGTTGTTATCTGTTGGACTCTTATTGATGCTGTAATTAGTCTGATTTTTTTCCTCTGTTATTTGCCAAAAGTATTTTTTGTATTGCTCTGTGAGTGTCATATGGCCCAATGACCTGTACCATAAACAATCTGTCAGAGATCTTTGCAACAGAAGGTATGTAGACTGTGTGCTCATTATAGAAATGGGTAAACTTTCCCCCCTTTTCTACAGCACTTTCTGTTTTTTCCAAACATTAGCATTCCATGTTCTGGTTAGTTTGTGGATGTGATGGAGGAAAAGTCCATCTCAGGTTACAAGCCGTAATGGGTACCTGTGCAACCTGCGGATTTTAGAAATAGGCTACTTCAGAATAGGCTATGTCAGATGCAAAGGATGGAGGTATCGTGTTGTCTTGTATGCTTCCTAAGTAGGGTTGCCATGTGTCCTGAAAAATAGAGACAATCCCATTTTGGGGGGATTGTGTTCACATTCTGGCAAATGGGACAAAGGGTCCTGTCCCGATTTTGTAGAAGAGAATTATGGCAACCCTATCCCTGATGCATCTGGTGGGCCACTGTAAGATAAAAGAAGCTGGATTAGACGTACCTTTATTCCAGTACATCAGAGCTCTTCTTATGTTCTCTTCTCTGATTTTAACTTTTCTGCATTCACTGTGAGTCCAGCTATTCTGTATGGTACAAAGTAATTGTTCATTAGTTTCCCATTAAAGACCAACCTGGATAACTACTTTGCACAGAATTGCAAAATCTGTTTTCTGTTTAGACCTGGTGATTAGTGCCAAGCTCATTCTAAGTAATTCTTGGTTTAAAGGACAAACCACGCTATTTGGAACCACACTACTGCCCATCTGTTCCACATAGACAAGGAAGACACATCCGGTTACTGCATATCACAGTGAGTATATGGATGAAGAAAAGATGCAAGGCATACGAGTGCAATGCTTGAGCACATATAAGGTGAGCATTACAGCTTATCAAAAGCAGGTAAACTTCGATTGACAGTACATCCCACCTTACAGGGTGAGGGGCAGGACATGAAGAGCAGAATCTCTGGAGCACAAGCACCAACTGAGATCCTATGCCTATGGTCCAAGCCAGGGAAATGAAATAAAAAATTTTGGTTGATTGATTGATTGATTGATTGATTGATTGATTGATTGATTCTTTCTTTCTTTCTTTCTTTCTTTCTTTCTTTCTTTCTTTCTTTCTTTGATTTATACCATGCCTTTCCCATGCCAACAAAAATGCCAAAGCTTTACAAAAATGCCAAAGGTTTACAAAGCTTTCATTTCTCCCTTTCTCCTGTCCTCACAACAACCCTGTGAGGTAGGTGAGGCTGAGAGAGAGTGCCCAAGGTCTCCCAGTGTGTTCATAGGCAAGGAAGAATTTCAACCTGGATTTTCCAGATCTCAGTCCAACTCCCTAACCGCTACACTACCCTGGCTCTTTAATGTTCATGCACTTAGATTAAATCATGATAAATGCACATTTCTTTGCCAAAAACTGATAGTGTGAAGATCACTTTAAGTGCTATTTGTAAAGAAAGCCACTTTAAAATGGTTTCTGGCCAAAGTCAGAAAAATGCAAATACAATTTATAGGTAGCTTAAAAAGAAAATGCTAGGCAGTGGATGAATTGGTGCATGTATTATAGCTACTCCAAAGGAAAAAAAGATGCCTAGCATCTCCCAGATTACATTGATTTAATTTAACAAGAGTGGTTACTCCCAAGAGACAAATGAGTGATGGATTAGAGAGCAGAGTGTGAATATTATATCATACTAAACAGAAAGCAGGGACAACGAAACAACGGAAAAGCAATTCTATGATCTATAATTGAGTGACTATTTTTTTTATGAGCAACTTGTTCTGAATTTTCTGCACTAGAATCCATATTGATTCACTCCACTATCCAAGCATGCTGTATGTACTTTTCACTGGGAAAAGTGAAAACAGCAAATAAAAATGGCTGTGAGTGTGTCCATTGTGAAGCCTTTGATGCATATAACGTTGAAGTGAGGTCAATAAGATTCCAGAACACAAGATCATCTGGTGCTTACAAAATTTACCCCAAAACTCAACCGTTAATTTCTGATAGGGACTCAAGCTAGATATATTGGTTGCTAGCTCAAAAGCTGCACTTCGTTTTGGAATTTCTAGTTTGCCACCTCCTTCTTTCTTACCAGCCCAGCTACTTCTTCAAATAATTTGGTTGGGCAAGACTTTTCATATCACGTATGCATGTACCATACGTGCCACCCAATCAGCATGTACCACCAGCATGTGCCACCCAATCAATTTGTTTTAAGAAGTGGCCAAGTTGCCAAGAAGGAGGTAGAACAGGTGGAATGGTGCTATTTTGACTGGTGACTTAGCTAGGGGGGGGGGGGGGGGGCGATTATTACAGAATCAATTTAGGTCCCCCCACAGCTTCCATCACCAGCACCTCCCAAAGAGGTTGGTCACTCTTGCCCTGAGCTTCTGCTCACTTGTTCTGAGTGAGCAAGAAGAGGATCAAAAAGCAAGGTGTCATGGAGTGGTTAGGTGGTGGGTCACAAGCAAAAGGCAAGGGTCACAAGGATCAAAAAGCAAGGTTGGTTGGGTGGTGGGTCACAAGAGGTCATGCACAGGTTTGGGGAGAAGCTGAGCCACATGCACTACTACTGGATCAGGCTGAATTGAAAACAGCACTTTCTCCCACTCATCAGAGTAGTCTGCAGACCATTAACCAACCTAAGGCCAGAAAATCACTCTGGGATGATGGAGGGGAAAAAATGAAAAGGGCATAATTTAATAATGATTCCTTGACTCCTGACCCTTTTCCAGCAAACTCCGAGACCCAAACTCTGATGCAGAAAATCTTTCAGATTGGATTCTCAGTTCTGTCAGCTTAGATCAGTGCAGCTAGAAGAGGTTACCCTCCAATTGCGCATTTTTAAAGACATACATTTCAATCTTAATTAAAGTTCTGTTGAAACACCCTCAGTAAAATGAACTCATTGAAAAAGCAGATAATTAAAGATCATCTACTGAGGCCCAGTTCTGCAATGCAGAATATAAAATTTTTATTTGATCTTGTAATATAAATGTAATTAGATAAGAAGGGAAAGATTTGTTTCTCTTTTGTAATGCTCATCAAAACTTTATACATTTTTTTCAGTCTGGCCTTAGATGAGATGCCATTGGGGCTCAAGTAGGATATTGACCCCACGAACATAACCCCATTGTCGCTATACACACACATAGTCGAAGTGCAACCCTGCATTGACCAATTGCTGCCAATGGTGCTGATTGTACGTGCACCCATAGTTACTGCACCACCTAGTGAAAACCTATGGGAAATTCATATTGCAATCCAGGGTAAGTTGTTCTTACACTGGAGCAAGGACTCCCCATAGTTACTCTGGATTTTGCCCAATGTGTATATAAGAGTACAGCCTTATTAACTGATGGCTGCAATCCTAAGAGCACTTTCATGGGAGTAAGCCCCTTTGAATGGAACCTACTTCCAAATAGACACAAATAGGATTGCACTGGATGACACAGTCCTATTGTCTGTGCAATCCTAACCCCTGGTTAGGCTGGCACAAGTCCTGTGCTGATCTGGAGGTGCCCTGAAGCACTTCTGTGCCACTCCTTGGTGGACTGGAATCTGCACAGACATATGCCAACCTCACAAGAATGGGGAGACAGGTGAGTTGCGCTGACATAAATTGTTTAGGATTGCGCACTGAGTCTCTGCATTAATGGAAACTGTCACAACAAACATTATAAAGCATGCTGCAAAGGTGTTGGAATTAATAGTGCAGGTGGGCAGATAGTGCAGGTGGGCAGATTTCTACTGCCATAGAAATCCTTGCATTTATGCCTGCTGTTCAACAGGCTTAAGTCCAGCAATAGGTGGCAGACAGCAAGATGGGCAAGGTTAGGATATCAGTGCATAGAAGTGCCATCAATTCCACCTCTCAGTCCACCCTGCCACCCACCCACCCTGGAAGCACTCCTTTTTCTTCCTCCCACCTCTTTCTTCATTTCCCACCTCACCTCTTTATATTTTGGCTAGGATTCTTTTTGTAAATGCAGCACTATTAATCTGCCACACCATCACCACTTGCTCCTTGGTTTAGCTCCCATACTTAATTTAGATGCCTACTTCCTTTTTCCTTCTATCTTCTTCAGAATTTCTCTCTCAGCCTTTGCTCCATGGCTTCATGGTCCAATCTTAACTTCTGCCACACTATAGCATGTGTGATCCATGGATGATCCACGGATGCATGTGCTGCATGCATGCTACAGGGGGATATGATTTGGAAGCCTATTAAACATTTTATAAACATTTTCCCCTTATTTCTGCAAAGGGCTTGTGCTCAGATTTATGCCAGCTATATAGCTGCCATTGGTTGAACAGCATCAGGGGACAGGGCAGGACAGACAAAAACCAGAAGGATAGGATCTGGCATGCCTGACTGCCACAGGATCTATCATCCTCCCCTGACATACCCGTTGGCTTCTTCCCTCACTGCCACTGCTTATTTTTACGACCAACATACCTCCGCCAGCAGTGCCTGGTGACTTGCACATGGGTGCAGTTGCCAGCCATACATGCAAGTAGCTATGTGGTATGCTTCATCACTGCATCAGCAGTGCTGATGAAGAGTGCTATCAGTGGAAAGTGCCAATGTAATCAGGCCCTCAGAGTTGCTTTTGGCTAAAGTATTAAAATCTAATACCATTCCTAATATCAATGAGAACATTCCACTGATGTCCTCAGTTTCCTATGCGCAGTGCTGCAATGGTACCTTTTAATAGACTGGTAGGTTATCAAAGGCATTATTTGGTTTAAGTGATAAAAGTGACACTCACAGTAGCCATTTGGAAATATCCGTTTGAAGAATCCCAGCTGTCATAAAAATAACCAAGCTGTCAGCTTACAAAGTCAGAGTGAAGCAAGGAGGTTAGCAGAAATGAGACCTAACGTGAAGAATTTCCCTGTCACCATGTCTGGGGAGGCATCTGTTGCAAAGCACAGACTCTCCAGTCAACAGGCACTTTGATCGTGGGATGATTTATGTCAGCCGTCAACCAGCCAGCACGCATCTGTCACCCGGACAATGTGGTATAAAAGAGAATTTAATTGCTTCTGAATTATAAATAAAAATGAACATTGCAGGAATGAATTACACAATCACTGTTCATTTGTATGTTGTGCTATCAAGGGCAAGGAAAACCAATGGGCATAAAACAAAATCATTTTTTTCTCCCCGCTTTACCAAGACGTACCATTGGGAATGTTTTCATAACAAATGGCAACCGTCACGTTTTCAAGCAGAGGAGAACCTGTATTGGGGGCGGGGGGAATGCTGGATTGATGGAACTGGCAAACATCTTCAATCAGTTGCTGTGGTTTGCTAATGGAGGAAGCAATCTGGAAAAGAAGGACTCTTGAATGTCATGCACTAAAGAAATTTCCACATGCCAATCATCTCTTTCCCATCACCACTTGCTTTGTGGCCATAGTATGGACCAAACAAAACAGCCAGTTTGGTCATTGGTCACCCAGAGTTGACATTTCCGAGTTTGAGGAAGAGCTGTGAAATTTCCCTCAATAATATATGCAATTGTGGTTTTGCTTCTCCAATTTGGCTCAGTGCACTTTTCCTAAAGAATATACAATTTTGGTTCACTGGATTTGTGCGGAGATCCATGAGTTTCAGAGCTCTGTGTTCCAACTGGATGATCTTTAAAATCTCAGCCACCCCTCCAAATGTAATTCCTTGTGATTGTGCAAGTTCCATTTAGCTTTCACAGGGAATAGCTATTGGTTGAGTTAACATCTCTAACTTTGTTTAATCCTCATTTTAAAATGAGGTAGTGATGGTGGCAGAGGGTATATCTAGTGGCAAAAGAAAATGATGAATCCTATCCCGTTTCAATGTCCATCACAATTCTCCGGGTTCCATCCGGTTCTGCCTCTAAACCATAACCTAGAACTCTCTGTGGTCATCCTTGTGAAATTTTCAAACTAAAAGATGATGAGCATGTACAGAGAAATGGTATCATTTGGGTTATCTAGCAAGTATCTAAAAGGACACAATCCATGGCTGCAGATGTTCAGAGAAGTAGGTAGCAAATTGCCCAAGACTTTAGTCACAAAGTGGATCCTATTACTTTGCTTACAGAAAATCCTTATATTTATGAAGGTCAGAAAAAAATGCAGGACTTTTGTTGCTCCCTAATTTTTGAAACCAGCAAGAGGTGGTTCACTTTTGGTGGCTGGCCTTAATGAGCGATAATGATGTAATGCATGATTAACTGGGTTGATAGCAAGTGCTTAGCAAGACGGATATCCCCTGTCTTGCAAGCAGGACACTCATAAAAATGCCTGCCATCTTCCATTTTGAATGACTTGCTGAATGACAAGTTGGAAAGATCACCTACATTTCTAGGAGAATCCAAGTGAAACAGTGGGGGGAAGAGGAGGGGTGGTGGCAGAGCTGAAATGTGAAGTCTTTCACAAAAGAGTTTATGAACTTATTTCAATTCATTCAAAAGATCCATCTCTAATATATTCATTTATGTAAATTTCAGTTAAAAAATTTTTGAAATTGGAAATGTAAATTAATTCTTTTCTTCCAGCCCCAACACACTGTCAGATAGTGTGCCAAAAAATTTGGACAACCCTTGATTTAAATCAATCAATATAAGGTAGCTTCCTGTGTTCCTAAAACTGATTTCCTGCCTTACAACATATGCAGAGTTTAACTTCTTCCAAGTTGGAGAACTTTCTCCGACTTCAGCCCATTCCCTTGCTTTTATTCCCACCATTTATTCTATCTTCAAGAGGATGACAGAAGTCAAAAAAGGAGTCACACAGCCCAATCCATACTCATTAAGAGCAGTGCGCCTTCCTATTGCTGGTGCTTCCTTTGGTGCTAATTGATGTGTCATTAAACTTTGAGAGGAGAAGGTTCCCTGCTCCCGTGACAGCTGTTCTGCTGTGCGGTGGGCTGCAAAAGAACACCATTAAGCGTAATTAAGGAAAGAGGCTGGAACATAAGGAAGGAAACCTTTACCTCCTTGAGATGAAAAGTCCTCCGTGTATACAAAAAAATGATGATTGCTCATAAGTGACCCCACAAAAACATCAGTGAGGAGGCAGATGTCCAACAGACTGCAGACAAGAGTCAGTGAGGAGGTATCTGTCTGTCCACCCCTTGAAGTCTGTTCCTCCAACACTTCAAATTCACTGTGCACTCATCCTTCATTTGTTCTCCATCTCTTTTGCTCACTTTCATTCCATGTCATACATTTGTAAAGCTAGAAGACACCTTTTATTGATTATGAGGGGGTAGAAGTAAGTACGTCTAGTCCTGTCTAGTTCTCTTTTTCTTTTATTTCAACTTTGAATCTTGTGGCAAGGCATGCACACTGAAGATCTCAGACAAATATAGAGGACCCTCCTTATTTGAGAGCTAGGAATCAATGAATTTGAATAGCCATGGATGCTGACCCTGATACACCTCAAAGACGTTTGCAGGAAAACAGGTTTGCAGCCTCCTCGTGTCCCAGAACATCTCTGTTATGACTGTATGGCTGCAATCCTAACCATGTCTACTCAGAAGTAAGCCCCATTGTGTTCAATGAATCTTGCTCCTAAGAAAGTGTGTTTAGTTTTACAGAATGCACTTCCGGTCTGCTCCTCCTGCAGATTTCATTATCCATGAAATTCAGCATCTGCAAGAGTCCTGAATCCCCCATGGATACTATGGACTCTGTACCTGAAGCAGCTTTGAAGATTGGAAACATCCCACCTTGCCTTTAAAATAACTCCACACATGACATCTCCAACAACCAAAGAGCTTCCAATTTAACCAGGTTTATTAACACATCACGGCTCAGGGCTTAATGATGCTGTGCTTGTCAATCTGCAGGTCAGCAGTTCGAGACCTGATTACCACTCAATAGAGTGAGCTCAAATTACTTCCCAAGCCCTGCCAACCTAGCAGTTTGAAAACCCATAAATGCAAGAAGGAAATGCAAGAAGGAAATCCCACTTCACTGGGAAGGTAATAGTTTTCATGTGCCTTTGGCATTTAGTCATGCTGGCCACGTGACTATGGAGATGTATTTGGACAATGTATTTGTCCAAATGTATGGAGATGTATGGAGATGTATTTGGACAGGACTAAGGAGATATACCTTTGAACAAAAAACCTTTGGCCTTCTAATGGGGATGAGCATCACCCAAACCCTGCAATCCAGAGTTACTACAGAAAGACATGAGGCACTTACTCTGGATTGCTCTATGCATTTCCCATATGTTAACCATAGGTGGCACCGTAACTACGTCAGTGTAAAAGATCCCATAGTTACTCTGTAGCCTTGGAATCAATCAGTCACCACTAGTTGGGCAACCTACTGGAGACATATTTACCTTTGCATTAATAAAACATAATGATTGCCCATTTTCCTCTTTGTGATAATTTTCTTCTTTCAGTACACTTTTTATTCAAAGCCATCTCACATTTATCTGTGAATGGGAAGACAAAAACCCACCAGTAAAATACTGATCCCGATCATTAATTCATGAGTGGGGGGAACAGTACTGCCATTGCTGCTTTGCCTGGTTACAGATTGGACTAAAGGGGCCATTTGTAGTTGACAGATAATATCCTTCCATTCATCTGATAATTCCAAATTCAAAAATGTCTTGTCAGAGTAGTATGAGCTTCCTTAATGGTAAAGAGGGACTTTCATGCTCAGATAAAATTTTGCCTTATAGATTTATTGAAAGGAGGATGGGAAGGGGGTTGTCAAAGTTTTCTCTTAATGAGCCTTCCTAGCAAAAGAAATAAAATCTTAAAGGTTCTCAGGGTAGAACTGAAAAAGAAGGCAGGCAGCCTCAGATGGTGGTGCCTTCCTAAGCTTGGCACACCAAAGGACCCAGGGTGGAGTAAAGCCACAAGTCCTGTGGCATGATTCATACGTGCCACAATGTGAGACTCTCCCCTGCTGAAACAGCAACCATCGGTTACTACCTAATCCGACTCATGGAACTGTCAGTCTCTGTCCAGCCTGTTCACTGAATACATATATTTTCAAAAAAATATAAGAGAAGAAAATTGGCAGTTTTATGTTCACTGGGTGCACACAGAGGCTGTGGAAACTAGTTTACATCCTGTGACAAGCCTCTAGTAGGAAGTATTATTTTAAAATAATAATTAGTTAACTTTTTTCTTTTTATTTATTTTAGTTTTATAAACCAATTTCCAAAAAATGGGTGCCACCAAAGTAGCTTAATGAAGTACAGTGGCGCCTCACGTAAAGAACGCCTCATGTAAAGTATGTTACATGTAACAAACAAAAATTTCTCTAGGATTCTGCTTCACGTAAAGAAAGTGCTTCATGTAAAGAACACATTCGCTGGCAGTTGGGGCAGACAAGCTGGCCGGCAGCCTGTTTAAAAAGCGTCAGGGCTGCCTAGTGCGCCTGTCCATAGCGAAAGCAACACTTCCATGCTGTTCCTCCTGCGGCCGGAGGGAGAGAAGAGCAGTGGAGCAGAGGGAAGCAGCTCAGGGCTAGCCAGAAGGGAGCAGGGGAGAGAGAGGCTCAGGATGGAGAGAAGGGGAAAGTGGGGAGACACTTTGAAGGTGTCTTGGATTGCAGCCTCCTAACCATGTCTGGTTACTTTTTTCAGAAGTAAGCCCCATTGTGTTAAATGGGTCTTACTCCCAGGAAAGTGTCTTTAGGACTGCAGCCTAAGTAGACTTCATAATATCATGGACATTGAATGCATGTTTTGAATTCAATCCCAGTGTTCTGTCATCATTTTTACATCCAGTTAATATGAATATTTTGGGGGTTGTGGAACCAATCGTCTGAGTTTCCATTATTTCCTATGGGAAAATCCACTTCACATAAAGAATGTTTCACGTAAAGAACATGCCTCCGGAACGAATTAAATTTCTTACGTGAGGCGCCAATGTAAATTGATTAATGAAGCAATAGTAATTAAGACAAAAAATTTAATTCCATATTAATTTAATACGCTGCTGAAATACATATGTCATAATCGTCTGTGTAAACACAGGAAGAAAAAGGAAACTGCTATATATTTTTCAACTAAGGAACCCCCTCATAAAAGGTCTGCCTCTGGTGATAGCACAAACAAGACTTCTGAAAGGTTCAACTGGGCTTGGATAGGAAGATGGGCTTGGATAGCCAAAAATTTGATACCACTGTACAAATCAATAGAGAGGCCACATTTGGAGTACTGTGTCCAGCTCTGGTGGCCACATCTCGAAAAGGATATTGAGAAAATGGAGAAGGTTCAGACGAAAGCAACCAAAATGATTGAAGGTCTGGGCCATCAGAGCCAGCAGCCTGCCCCTGGCAGGCATTTTTCATAGATCTGTCCTGTTTTTCACCCTCTTATCCTTCCAGTGGATGTCCTCAATTTTGGTTTTTGTTCACTGAGTGTTCACCCCTCCCTGCAGACCGTCTGTCCAATTAGATCAGGTCAAGAATTGAAGAGGAGCCATCAGCAATCCCCTTTTGCATTACAGGAGAGAGAACTAAGCCTACTGGCTACTCTGTCTTTCCAAGGAGGGGTAAGAAAGCTCATGCCCTACCCACTATAGAGTCCTAGAACCTACGTATCATATCTGGCCTTCTGGCATTAGGTGGTATGCATCTGGGTCATGCAAATAAATTATTACAAACCTATTGATGTTGGGGGTGGAGTGGAGGAGGAGAAATGTTTCTCTTTGGAGAAATCCTGGATGGGTTTCTATTTTCCACTATATTTTTTAATTTAATCCTTGCTTGGAGGATCAGTGGAATCTTTACCACCAGATAGACCACATGGGATCATCTTCGTCTTTGCATTGCAGTGCTGCTATCTTCGCTCCCTTTTCCCTCCATCTCCTTGCCACTTTTTCGGCCTTGGGGTATTTGTTGTTCAGTCCAAACAGGTTTCCATTGCTTTTTCCTTTTCTATGTGTGAGTTTTATTGGGGGAATCTTCCCCCTCCTCTTGTCCCCCTAAAGTTCCCTAACTAGCCTATCCCAGTAGCTTCTCTTCAGTCTGTGGGTCTGAGTCCATGGCTGCTTCTGCATAGGTTGCAGTCTCTTGCCAGGTCTCTTCTGGTGGTGGATGCAAAAAATCCATTGTGGCCCTTAAAGGGGGCTGGGACAACCCTAAAAGGAGGCCCTGCATTAGCTCTACCTTCCTTTTGATTTGTGAGCCCTGAGTTGAGGGCTGTACAGCCTGGGGCTTTCCTATGGCTTCCTGCCAAGTGCTACTGATCCCTTCCTGGGGTTGTACTGTTTTTGCTGAGTCCCTGTCAACTAGGCCCAAGGCCTGTACATCCTGGGCTTTCCTGCTTTCCCTTGTCCAGCTACAGTGCTTGCTGCTGGGGATTGTACTTTTTGGGTGGAACCAAAGATCCCCCTTAAAAATTAATCCGTCTCCATCTCAGCCATCCTTGCTCCCCCCAAGTAGGGGTCCCCTCAAAAGGGGCCCCAGATGTTCCTCTTTCAGTTGATGCCTCTCTTTCTCTTCCACTCTAACTGGGACCTCCTTCAAAATCCTAAAAACTGTGGATTTGTTCATGGGGTTGGGCTGGGTGAGCCTGGCTTTGAGCCTGGAAGGGACAGGAGAAGGCCCTGCTGCAGGCCAGGCACCAGGAGGGCATTCCGAAGGAGAGAGGAGGGAGGCCTGGGAGCAGCAGGTGTAGAAGGAAAACCTGCAAGGAGTGGAGAGTAAGGTCCTGGACTGTGGAGGGAGGGTGGGTGATGGGGCTTTGCTCTGACTGGGTGTCCTGGAGGGAGAAGGGCTGCTGGGTGCTCCTGGACAGGTGAACACAGGTCTGGCTGGAAAGGCTGTCACAGATCCCTGGAGGAAGGACTGGATTCAGCCCTCTGGGGGGTCTGGTTCCCAGAGCCCTGCAGGAACACACAGCCCCCCCCCCCAGGACTCCCCCTTCCTATGAATCATTCATTTGGATTCACATGTCAGAATGGATGCTGAGGAGAGACAAAATAATTTATTTCTGTATCCAACATTTAATTGGTCTGTGGAACTCCTTGCCACAGGATGTGGTGATGACATCTGTATGAGTCACTTTTAAAAGGGGATCAGACGGATTGATGGACTGCCAGGATTTGGAAGTGAGCGACATCAGAACGCCAGGGGTGACAACCATTGTTGTCTTCTATGCTCCTTGAGGCTTCTCTTGGGCCACTGAGATGCAGAAGGAAGACCTGATGGTCCTTCGCCTGACCCAGCAGGGCTCTTCTTAGGCTCTCCTGATGCTCCTCCGAGGAAGGCAGCCTCTGCAGTGAACACTGCTGTTAGTCGTCAGGACTAATGGCCACGACATCCATCCATAAATCTGTCCAGTCTCCTGCAGTCAGCACCATAAATTGTGGGAAGGAATTAGGGATGTTCATCAAGCAGGAATTCCAAATTAAGGAAATTCACACAGGTCTCTTTTCTTCTCCTGACAGATAGCAGAGAATCTAACAAAACCAAACCTTGTGAAGGAAGAAAATGGCAGCCACACGTCCAGGACAGGTAAGGGAGATTTTCTCCCATCTCTCCGCTTTTTCTTTAGAGGAGTCTCTCCTCCCTTTTCACCTTCAGGCTCCATTGTGTGTCCGTGTTGGTGGAAGGACATGTGGGTGGAAAGAGCCCCAAGTGTAGTGTCACAGGAAGTATGTCAGACAAGTGAGTCCCAGCTGAGCCCTGTTTTGGTTCTGAAGCATTTTCAGAAAACTGTGGAGCAACAACATTCCTGCTGTTCTTTCCAAGAAACTGGAATTTGCTCTTTCATTTTCAGTCCTGCCCAGACTGAGATGTTTATAGGATTTTTTTGCCTTCTCTTTGCAGAGCCTTATATTATTTGCAGACGTTGCCCTGCATTTCAGCAGTGACGAGTGGGCTCTGCTGAAGCCATACCAGAGGCGCCTCTACGAAGATGTCATGATGGACAATCATGACAATGTCATCTTTGTAGGTAAGGAGGGTGGCTCTTACTTGTGAGGTGCCCCCAGAAGGAACTTCTGCTCCAATGGACATTGCCAGGGGAAGTTGTTGGTCAGACTGGGCATGTCTCCTGATATGCTGATGTTAAAGTTTTAACCAAGTTTTAAAGGACATCCTCTTTTTCTGGCCAGCCCAGATCTGGATCTCTTAAGTAGCTGGATGTCCAGGCAGAGTTTTGATTTTTTTTTTCCATTGGCAAGGCACATCAATGGTAGGGGACTCAAATCCCTCAGTTGCCCTGTTATAACCGTCTCCAACCTACTGTGCCACACTTGAGGGTCACACACCATCCGCGGTTGAAATTTGCTGCTCTACCCTGTTTGGAGCTGCTCCAGATTTCGTATTGTTTTTCCATAAGTCCAGTATGTATGCGCATTAAATTATGGTGTCATTCTATATAGGTTTATATAGGTTTATCTATATAGGTTTATTAACCTATTTGAATAATTTTGCTGACCCATATACATGTACATTCATTGTAATAATTAAGACCTTTATCATTTTTACCTTCTGCCAATTGAGTATTGTTGCCGGAAAATTATATAACCCAATCTTGCACCTGTCAAGCCACTTACGAGGCTGCTATCCACCCCGTTTCCCGACCCCAAATTGCACTGTGCTACAATCAAGGCACAAGTCACTATAAATGAATCACTACAAGAAGCACAGGTGCCCATAAGTGAACAAAAATGAGTCTTGAAAATAACTGTGTCTCATCCAAGGCAGTTCCTGGTTGCTGGAGTGGCAGGAACACTAGTGTCATTGGTTTTTCGCTAGAAAGGGGACATGGTAACAGGTGTCTATATGGGAAACTCCAGTATAAAGGATTGCAGCGATGCAGAAGAATGCAGGGCTACACTTTGGAGAGCAGATATGGGAGAGCAATTGATTCCCCTTGACATGGAGGCAGAAGAGTTAGGGAAACCTCACATCTCCAATCAAGTGCAGTTTTGTCTTTTGGTCTCTTACTAAATTTCTTTTCTTATTTCCACAGCCTCAGTTTGGGACCAGATTGGAATAAAGAAGAATCAGACTCACCATTCACAGGGAAGAGCCCACAAAGAGCAAAAGCCCCATAAGAGCCATGAGTATGAAAGGACATCCAATGAGAATGGGCAATTTAAGGTCCACCATGGAACCCACATAGAGAAGAAACCCTATAAGTTCCAAGAGTGTGGAAAGGCTTTGAGTCATAATTATGGGTTTAAGTACCATAAGATAATCCACACAGGGGAGAAACCTTATGAGTGTCAGGAGTGTGGCAAGACGTTCAGTCACAATAGAAATTTTATTAGTCACCAGAGAAGACATACAGGGGAGAAACCCTTTCAGTGCAGGGTGTGTGAAAAGACCTTCAGTAATAGTGGGACACTTAAGGTCCATCATAGAACCCATACAGGGGAGAAATCCTATAAATGGCGGGAGTGTGGCAAGACATTCAGTCAGAATAGTAATCTTATTAGTCACCAGAGAACCCATACAGGGGAGAAACCTTATAAGTGCAAAGAGTGTGGAAAAACCTTCAGTAAAAGTTTTCATCTTATAATGCATCATAGAATCCATAAAGAAGAGAAACCCTATAAATGCTGGGAGTGTAGTAAGACCTTCAGTGAGAGTGGGACACTTAAGGTCCATCAAAGAACCCATACAGGGGAGAAACCCTATAAATGCCGGGAGTGTAGTAAGACCTTCAGTCAGAGTGGGACACTTAAGGTCCATCAGAGAACCCATACAGGAGAGAAACCTTTTCAGTGCAGGGTGTGTGAAAAGATCTTCAGTAAGAGTGGGACACTTAAGGTCCATCAGAGAACCCATACAGGGGAGAAACCCTATAAATGCCGGGAGTGTGGTAAGACCTTCAGTCACAGTGTGACATTTAAGGTCCATCAGAGAACCCATACAGGAGAGAAACCTTTCCAGTGCATGCTGTGTGAAAAGACCTTCAGTGAGAGTGGGACACTTAAGGTCCATCAGAAAACCACACGGGAGAAACTGTATGAGTGTCAGGAGTGTGGAAAGACCTTCAGTAAGAGTGGGACACTTAAGGTCCATCAGAGAACCCATACAGGAGAGAAACCTTTCCAGTGCATGCTGTGTGAAAAGACCTTCAGTGAGAGTGGGACACTTAAGGTCCATCAGAGAACCACACGGGAGAAACCGAATGAGTGTCAGGAGTGTGGAAAGACCAGTGAGAGTGATTCTCTTGTTAGACACCAAGTGTTCCACTTATGAGACAATATGTAGAAAACATAGGAATGTTAAAACTAGTTTTCTCCTGTGCAACAAAAACTGAGTCCTTGTTTGCATCCAAAACAATGTTTGAAGAATTCCAACTATTTTTGCAGTGTTTTGTTTGAATTGTAGATGTTTCTTGATTCTCCTTGTTTTTTGAAAAATCAAATTGTGCTGTTACTGTTTACTAGTGTTTGGACTGGGCTTTTCTTAGACATTGTCCAAGCTGGGTTCTGGCACCAGTGCCTGCCATGCAGTGAACCTTCAGTTCAATGACCTTCATTACACAAACTTCCAAAAAGGACACTCTCTGCTCCACTGAAACTAAAATTAGTTGTGTGCAATTTGCAAATGTGCCTCTCACTGGGATTTGCATTTAAAAGGCCTTTAGGCATTCACAAAACCCCTCCGTATTTTTCCAGGGTTTCTTCTACCAAGTTTATTTTTCCATCCTTCGCAGGAAAAGTAATGCCATCCTAGTATTTCCATAATAATTGCCTGTCTAACATTTTGCTTGATTTTTCACCGTCATAATAATGCTAAAACTTTGTAGGAAGTTGAGTCATTTGACCCTTTCTTATATTGAGACACAAAATCCACTCGGTCTAGATTGTAACAATCCTGGTAACATCCTTGTTGAAGCACAACAGATTTGGGATTGTGCATTTGGAATAGCTGTCCCAAGTCCATGCCAATTTGGAGTTAGCCAAGTTGGGTAGTTGCCTGTTCAATTAAGATTTAGGGATGAGCGATGAGGATTTGGATCAAGATTATCAGCATCAGCTGACATGACATCCTAACATGACATCCTAACAGCTAACATGACATGACTTCTCACAGGTGGGGCTCATTTCCCATGTTAGAGACATTCTGGAAATGTCCTGATTACGGTATTCCCTGGCAGCTCATTCCTTGTCCTTCTCCAACAATGGAGTGTACAAAACCCTACACTGTCATTTAGGAAAAATCTACCTTTACAGTTGTCCCGTTTTCTAACAGTTAATAAATATGTGTTATTTAGGGTTATTGCTAGGGATATTTATGGGCTTTTGTATCCATTTTACATTTGCATGCTGAAAAAGACTGGGTTTTCACTTTTGGGCAGACCTCCAGTCCCCAACCCATCCAATAAGAGGGGAATTGCCTGTATTATTGAAATTCCCAGAGCGCAAGGGGGAATTGGATTTGCTCCATGACCATTAGATGCCCACTCTGTGACCAATCCCTTTGAGGAGTTGGAGATGGCATCATTATTTGGCACCACAGCACACTTTGTTCCTTATGCCATTCCATGAGGGGTTTAAGTAACCCTTAACTGAAAGTTCTCATTGTGGGACACCTCCATAACTAGTAAAATCCAGGTATATATAGATGTCCAAAGACTCAAAAGGCGAGAGGTCATGGCACAGAAGTACCCATGAGAAAGCAGTGCAGGAGAGTAAGTTGACCCTCCAGGTCAAAGGAGTGGACAAGGAACTCCTTGTCCCCCCAGGAGTGGCACAGAAGTGTCTTATAGCATTTTTGTGGCACCCCAGTCAGCAAAGGACTTATGCTGGGACTAAGGGTGGCCTTACTGGAGTTGAGGATTGCAGCCATAGAGGGAGAGAATGCCTATACCTTTGACTGCTGTACAGAAGAGGGATTTTTGGCAGGTGCAGATCAACATGGAAGTGTTTTGAGAAGCTGCACCTGCCAAAATTCCCTCTTCCATACAGTGGTGAATGAACTTTCTGTCCCACTTTGTACCTGGCAACCCTATTTATTTTAGTGTTTTCTGAAATCTCTTGGAAACACTGAATATCTTGCTTTTTCCCACCTTCAGTCCCATATTACAAAAAGTGGTTGTGTGTCGTCTGCAACCCTCAGAAAAAATGCCAATTAAAGAGGCAATTATATGTTGATCCTGAGGAGAAAGTTTTGTCAGGTATGAAATACACCTGAGGTAAATTTGCAGCCTGAATGGGCAGATACGGAGTCTGAGGTAATCTCTGCTCCGGCGGTTTCTATGCGCAGCTGAGGTGATCCATGTCAACATTGGTTGACAGTGTTTTGTGTGGAGCTGAGCGAGACCTCACTCTGGGTTGCCATCTCTGAGGAGACTGGAAGAGTCCGCTGAGGGAATGCAGGTAGCCCTCCCTCTCTGACGATCCACTCTTTCAACTCCTTTCAATTATACACAGAACTCATTCATTCAGCACATGTTCCACTTTTTCAACCTCTCTTTGCAGTTTATACAGAGGGATCTGCAGCATTTTTTGTGAAGCTGAGAGACTTTGCTCTAGTTTTGCTGTCAGTTGCGAGGAGACTGGAAGAGTTGAATGAAAGAGTACAGGTATCCCTCACTCTCTGATGATCCACTCTTTCAACACCTTTCAATTATACTCAGAACTCATTCATTCAGCACATGTTCCACTCTTTCAACCTCTCTTTGCGGTTAAACAGAGGGGTCTACAGCATTTTTCTGTGTTGCTGAGAGACTTTACTCTAGTTTTGCTGTTCTGAGGAGACTGGAAGAGTTGAATGAAAGAATACAGGTATCCCTCACTCTCTGATGATCCATTTTTCTGACACCTTTCAATTGTACCCAGAACTCATTCATTCAACATATGTTCCACTTTTTCAACCTCTCTTTGCAGTTTCAACTGAAGGATCTACAGTGTTTTGTGTGGAGCTCAGAGACTTTGCTCTAGTTTTGCTGTCAGTTGTGAGGAGACTGGAAGACTGCTGAGAGAATCCATGTTCGATACTCAGCTGAGGGACATTTTATGGAACTGCTTATGCACATCCTCATTAATACAGACTTCTTCATGCCCTTCTTTGCCATGAAACGCCATACGTCTTGAGGTCAGCATTCCCTGCACTCTGCTGTGGTGTCTGATTTACCTCAGAAACTCCTTCCATGTCCCTGGAGGCTGCTTAAGGACTGTATGCAAAGCCAGAAAGAGCATAAATAGGGCTCAGCACTCAGACCATATGAATACCTTGCCATGCACCATGAGATGCCAAAGGCTGGAAATCACAGCTCTACCTGCTTATCTCCTTCTGCCTATGAGAATGTTTGGGTTTATGATCTGCTTTACTCTTGAGTAAACTCAAATCTTAACTGCCCCTGACTTCTGCCCCTGTTTTCTTTTCCCCTGGGATCTCCAAGGGCTGCCTAAGTTGAGCTGGGGCTGGGCAATGGTTATGAATTCCTCAGCTTTTGATATGCTGATGGCTGCAACCCTAGGCACACTTTCCTGGGAGTGAGTCTCATTGAACACAATGGGGCTTACTTTTGAGTAGACCTTGTCAGTGGCCCAGGACATGTATGCCGGCAGGTCTTGCTGAGACCTGGATTGTGAGCCTGGAAAGGGGAGAAAGCCCTGCTGCAGGCCTGACACAAGGAGGGGATCCCTGAAAGGCCTCAGCCCAGCTAGGGCTGAAGGAGCGGGGCCTGGGAGCAGAAGACCCAGCCCAAGAGTGAGAAGCAGGTCCTGAGTGGCCAAGGGAGGGGGACAGGATCTGCTCTGCACTGGGAGCCCTGGAGGAGAAGGGCTGCTGTGCTGAAATGGCAGCCATGGGCACTGGTGGAAGGACTGGATGTACGTAGCATCCCTGTGATGGTCCAGTTTCCAGGCTCACCCTTCCCTATGATCCATCTTTGCAGGTTCTCGTATTGGGATGATTTCTGGAACACCTGCTGCGCCCCCCATTAGAGCAGAGAGGCTCCTCTTCCGCTGTGTTTCTTCTTGACTGTCTCACACAGCACTGAACAGGGGAACATCCACTGAACTGAGTGTCAAGAGAATTCAGAGGCAAAAGAAACATTTTTTTCCTGGTATGTATTTGGTCTGTGGAACTACTTGCCACAGGATGGACAGATGCCTATGAAAGGGGATTGGACAGACTGATGCACCTCCTGCTTTTAGAAGTGGGTGACGTCAGAACGTCAGATGCAATGATGGGGACCAGGATGCTGGTCTCTTGTCTTGAGTACCCACTGAGGCATCTGTTGGGCCACTGAGAGACGCAGGAAGCTGGACCTGAATATCCTTGGAGTGACCCAGCAGGGCTCTAAGGTTCTACTGATGATGCTCAACGAAGGTGGCTTTTACATTTAAAAATTGCTTTTAGTCATCAGAACTAATGGTTTTGTCATTCAAGCATGAATCTATTCAATTTCCTCTGGAATCTTCGTCATGAATTGT
The DNA here is from genome assembly GCA_030015325.1 of Cryptoblepharus egeriae. Lineage (NCBI taxonomy): Eukaryota > Metazoa > Chordata > Lepidosauria > Squamata > Scincidae > Cryptoblepharus > Cryptoblepharus egeriae. The sequence goes on along the minus strand of JAREYC010000005.1, from coordinate 93,898,067 downwards.
GGGAAGGAATAAAGGATGTACATGAAGCAGGTATACTAAGTATGGAAAGTCACACAGGTCTCTTTTCTCTTTTTAACAGATGACAAAGAATCAACAAACCTTGTGGAGGAAGAAAATGGCAGCAACACATCCTGGCCAGGTAAGAAAGATTTTTCTCCGTGTCTGCACTTTTCCTTTTCTCTCCTCCGGCCACCTTTTAACCTTCTACTTTCATTAGGACTCCCTTGTGTGTCCGTGTTGGTGGAAGGACATGTTGGTGGATTCAGACCCCTGTATAGTGTCACAGGGAGTGTGTCAGATGACTTGAGACCGAGCTGAGTCCCCATTTTGGTTCAGAACCATTGTCAGTAAACTGTAGGGACCAACATTCTTGCCTTTCTTTCCAAGACATTGGAATTAAGTTTGCCCTTTCGATTGCAGTCCTGGCCCAGACGACATACTAATAAGGTTATTTTTTGCCTTTTCCTTTCAGAGCCTGATTTCATTCGCAGACGTTGCTGTGCATTTCAGCAGTGACAAGTGGGCTCTGCTGAAGCCATACTAGAGGAGCCTCTACGAAGATCTCATGATGGAAAATCATGATAATTTGATCTTTGTAGGTAAGAAGGATCCTTTTGGACTTTTGATACCCCAGGGAGGAACCTCTGCTCCAATGGTCATTGCCAGAGGAGTTGTTGGCCAATCTGCTAGAGATGGGCAAGACTCCTGATTTGCTGATGTTTCCACATCCTCTTCTTCTGGCCAGCCCAGATCTGGATCTCTTAAGTAGCTGGATGTCCCTATGTGGCTCTTTGGAGGTAGAAGACATGTTTTGGAGGGCACATCCACTGCTGTTTGGGCTCCTTCTAAGTGCAGGATATCCCTGAGGAACAGCATCCCTGCATAAATAGTGATGTGGCATTCACAGCCAGCTTCTAAATTTCTGCCTGTTCCAACTAAGATGGTGGAGGATGTTCAGGAAGACCTATCCAAGCTCCCTTTGAGTCTGTTGCCTTAATTCCCTTGGCTGAGCCCACAATCGCCTATGCAGAGGTCCTGAACAATAGGAAAAATGCCTTGCACAAGATACTGATGGGTACCCCAGTATCAAAAAAAAAAATTCCATCATCCTTAGGATCCTGGCATATACTGCAGCTGCTGCAAATATCCACCTCCTCTGGTCTCTAAACTACCCTCTACCCTACTTTGATCCTCCCACAAACAGTTCCTCACCAACAAACCTGTTTTGGGAGAGATTCTGCAAGCCACTCATAGGTGGATGGAGCCTCTGACTGTTTGTGTGGTGACAGGTGCCTGCAATAGGCCTGGTTTCTGTAATGTTGCATCAACCATGGTTTGGATGACTCCAATCAGGAAAAAGCAGACCTCGTCACCATATAAAACAAATGCTAAAGAAGTTCCCTCTGTTGTGCAGGTGGTCCCTAACACTATGACAACAACATTACAGTACTGTTTCTGTTGGTTGATCAGCAGATTCACCACCAAAGGTTCAGCTGTTTAACAGCAAGAAAATTCTAGATTGCTGCTTCTCCTCCCTCCCCTCTTTTTCTTGGTCTGCTGTCTTATGTGAGGATTCCCCAGAGGACAATCATCTTTTATGTCCCCTCCCTCCACAAGAGCAGCTCCAGACTCCGTAGTTAGATTAAAACTACGTTGTCTTCTTTTTCATAACTGCTGAATGTGCATCAAATAACGATGCCATTGTATTTCAGTTTATTTGCCTAATGCTAAGCATATCTTCTCAGAAGAAAGTACCATTGTGTCCAATGGGGTTTACTTCAAGGAAAGTGTGCATAGGACTGCTACCCTAGTTGAAAAATTGTATTGACCAATAGAAGTGTCAATACTTCATAATAATTAAGATCTTTATCATTTTTTAGAATATGCCAATTGAATATTGTTGCCAGAAAATTGTGTTTCCCTCTATCTTTGCACCTGCCACACCACAGAGGAGGCTCTGCTCTCCACCCCAATTCCCCTTGCCCCATATTGGCATGGAGCCCCTTGATGGGACACCTGGACAATCAACTGGTGAGTTGCTACAAATGAGTCACCAAAGGAAGCACTGCTGCCCATATGTGAACAAAAGGATGAGAATTCTGTCTCTCCCAAGGCAGAATTCCTGGTTGCCTGAGTGTCAGAGACATGAAGATCCTGGGTTCTTTGCTAGAAAGGGGACAGGACAACAGGTGACTGTATGGGATACTCCAGTATAAAGGAGTGCAAGTATAAATGCAGTGCAAGTAATGAAATACTAGTGAGAGGTTTATGGCAGAGGGTTCTGTGTCCATAGCCATCTGCTGTCAGATCTGGATCCTAATTCCAGCAATGAGGAAGAAGAGAGCAGGGCAACATTTCAGAGAGCAGACATGGGAGAGCACTGCCATGCTCCACACATCATCTTTAAGACACTTCACATGGATGCGGTAGGGGTTAAGGAAACCTCAGATGCCCCACAAACTGCAGTCTCTTCCTTTGGTCTCTTCCTGAATTTCTTTTCTTATTTCAACAGCCTCAGTTTGGGACCAGACTGAAAGAAAGAAGAAGCAGGCTCAGACTTCACAGCAAAGATCCCACACAGTGGAAAAGCCCCAGAAGTCCCACCATTGTGAAAGGACCTTCAATGACAGTGGGCAACTTAACGTTCACCAAGGAACCCACAAAGGGAAGAAACACTGTAGGTGGCAGGAGTGTGGAAAAGGCTTCAGTCAGAAAGGTGGTCTTATAAGCCATCAGAGAACCCAGATAGGAGAGAAACCCTATAGGTGCAAAGATTGTAGAACGATCTTCAGTGAGAGAGGGGCACTAAAGGTCCATAAGATAACCCACACAGTGGAGAATTCCAATAGATACCATGAGTGTGGGAAGAGCTTCAGTCAGAGAGGTAATCTCATAATCCATCAAAGAACCCACGCAAAGGAGAAATCGTATAGGTGCGAGGAGTGTGGGGTGGTATTCAGTGTGAGTTGGACACTTAAAGTCCATCAGAGAACCCACACAGGGGAGAAACCGTATGAGTGTCAGGAGTGTAGAAAGACCTTCAGTCAGAGTGAGAACCTTATGATCCATCAGAGAACCCATTCAGGGGTGAAACCCTATAAGTGCCAGGAGCGTGGAAAGCTCTTCAGTTTGAGTGGGAAACTTAAGATCCATCAGAGACCCCACAAAGGGGAAAAACCCTACAAATGCCAGGATTGTGGAAGGACCTTCAGTCTGAGTGGGACACTTAAGGTCCATCAGAGAATCCACACAGGGGAGAAACCGTATGGGTATGAAGAAGGTGGCAAGTCCTTCAGTGACCATGGGACACTTTTCTATTTATTATAATATAAAAGACCTTCAGTTTGAGTGGGACACTTAAGGTCCATCAGAGAACCCACACAGGGGAGAAACCGTATGAGTGTCAGGAGTGTGGAAAGACCTTCAGCAAGAGTGAGACACTTAAAGTACATCAGAGGACCCACACAGGGGAGAAACCGTATGAGTGTCAGGAGTGTGGAAAGACCTTCAGTTTGAGTGGGACACTTAAGGACCATGAGAGAACCCACACAGGGGAGAAACCCTATAGGTGTGAGGAGTGTGGCAAATCCTTCAGTCAGAGAAGACATCATATAATCCATCAGAGAACCCACACAGGGGAGAAACCCTATAGATGTCAGGATTGTGGAAAGAGCTTCAGTAAATGTGTGACACTTACTGACACTTCATCAGAGAACCCACACAGGGGAGAAACCCAATAAATGCCAGGAGTGTGGAAAGTCCTTCAGTGATAGTGGGACACTTAGGTCCATCAGAAAACCCACATAGGGGAGAAACGCTATAGGTGCCAGGAGTGTGGAAAGACCTTCAGTCAGGGAGGCCATCTTTTAATCCATCAGACATCCTACACAGCGGAGAAACCCTAAAAGTGCCTAGTGTGTGGAGAGACCTTAGTCAGTGTCTTGTGAGACACCAGGAAAGTCCTCAAGACAGAAACCTTATGTGGCTTAGGAACTTTGGAGTTGTTTTCTTCTCAGCCAGGAACAAAACCTGAGTTCCCAGTTTGCACGAATAATGATGTTTCTGCACTGTTTGTTTCAAATGTGGATGTCATTTGTTGCTTCTCCATTTCTTGAAAAATAAAATCTGTTAAACTGACCTAATGCTCCTTACTTGAGTGTATGGATGGGGGTTGCTCAAACATGGTCAAAGCGGGTTCCACACCAGTCTCTGTTGCACAGTAAACTGTCACTTTAACCACCTTGACTACACCTTGATTACACTGACTTCAGAAACAGGAGTCGTGGACTACAGAGCACTGATGGTCAGTGATGGGAAAAGTGGGGTTGCAGTCTCAAGATGGCTCTAGAGTCACTGGACCCACACACCCTGACTCCAGTTGAGTGACTAGATTTTCCCCACCAGTCCCCAAGTCAGGGATTTTCCAGTTAAGAGTGCTCAAGTTGACTCCAAGAACCACTGGACACCAGAGGAAGGACTTAGTGACTCAAGTCAGGAGTTTCAACTTGGAAAATAGAATTTTTGTGTCTTGAATTCCAGTCTTGACGCAGTTCCCATCTCTGCTGCTGCTGCTGCATTGGGAATGGCTGCCAGTTGGAACTAAGCCCGTGCCAGTTGCCACAGGCCAACGTGGGCAATTTCCTGTTCAGTGGAGTTTTATGAAGAAGGCAGGAGGGTTTGGATCAAGTTGAGTCAGCAAATACTTGTGATCAGTGCTATCCTCTGCTGACGTAGCAGGCCCAGACTCTTCTCCTGCACCTACACCATGAATTGAAGCAACATTGGACTGGCCGCCACAAGTGGCTGGTAAAGTACAGGGCATGGCCTCCTTTGGGGATCCAGTTCTGAGCTCACTTCAACAATGGCCAGGCCCCACAGGCCTCCCTTTCCCTATGAAATCATCTCTTCTGGTTCATGTCTCAGGATGATTTCTGGAATCCCCCACAGCCGCATGGTTGACGGACCAGATGCAGCCCCTTTGAGGATCTTGATCCCAGGCCTCTCCAATGATGCCCAGGCCCAGACTCCTTATTGCAGCCACAGCCTCCTGGTTCAGGACATTGTTGCTGGCATGGCGTAGCTAGAAGAGGTGCCAAGCAGTGAGTTCTTCAGGGAGCCTCACCTCCACCTGCAAGCGGCCCCTTCCCCTCCTCTTGAAGCCATTCTGGGCAGGGAGCAAAACAGTGGTGAATCATGAGTTCCTTGTTCAGCTTCCAGAGATAGCCAGAAGCACTACTGAGCTGGTTCTCTTTCAAACCTTCCAGTACATTCAGGTCGTATCCATCACTCGGAAGCCAGCCTGATGGTCGCACCAGAGTCTCAACATTGAGCTTGCATTTAGGAAAGTTGGCCACGTCCATGCATTTGATTTCTCTATTTGATTTCCACTTTCTGAAGCACCGGCAGAAGTAACTGGTGATGACATCATTACCAGTTACTTCTGGGTTGAGAGGCAAGATGCGTTGTGAAAAACACCAGTAAGGACTCCAGGTCAGAGGAACTGTTTTCTGAGTGTGGAAAAACATGCTTTGGAGCCTCCTACCAGTCTTCAGAATCTTGCGTTCCTAATCTTGCTAATGGGTGGCAGGTGCCCAGGGTTCCCGCAAGTACCACCAGACACTAATTCAAGTACCACTGGTGATGCCTGTACCACTGGTTGAGAAACACTGGCTTACAAGGACCTGATTGGTTTCCGGGTGCTGTTGGTGTTAGGAGAGAAACACACACTCTCTCTCTCTCTCTCTCTCTCTCTCTCTCTCTCTCTCTCTGATCAGTGTTTGTCCCAGCAACAGCCTTCCTTCTGCCCAGAGACAACCCTCTCTGCACCCAAAGTGGATACATTCCCTAGAAGGAAGGGGGAGTGAGCAGAGTCCTCCTCAGCAGTGTAGCATGTCCTTTGCAGGACTTTAAAGGAAGCTGTTGGGATCTTTGGGTCTGGGGTCTCCTTGACCTCTTGATAACCCTGCTCAGCCTTGGACCCGCAACTCCAGGCTTCTGCTCCGGCCATCGGAGAGGGAGTCGGCTCAACATCGCTCCAGGATCGTGGCTCCAACTGGCTGGCAGTTTCTGGTTTGCCAGTCCCAGGGTGAGGCCGGGAACTCCTGGGTGTTGGTGCAGGGAGACCAAACTCCTCTGGCCAAGAAGCTCCAAGTCTGGGCTTCACCCTCAGGACTCTCAGTCCAACCAGAAGTGCCAGGAGTGTGGAAAGATTGGCCCCTTCCCCACAGGCCTGGCTGAGACTGGCTTGAGCCTGGCAGGGGAGGAGGAGAAGGCTTGGCTCAAGCTGGAAAGGGAAGGGAGTCCCAGGAAGGCCTGAGCCCATCTGAGGGAGGAGGAAGGTGGTCAGGGGCAGCAGTGGGAGGAAGGCCCAGCCAGGAGTGGGAGAAACAAGTCCTGGACTGCGGAGGGAGAGAGGGAGTCTGGCCTTGGCTCTGACTGGGTGCCCTGGAGGGAGAGTCAGGCCTGCCTGGAAAGGTTTGTGTTGATGTGGAGGGAGAGGGAGGGATTTCTTCATGGAGTTGGGCTGGCTGAGACTGGGCGCTCAGCCTGGCAGGGAAGGAGGAGGCCCTGCTGCAGCCTGGCACCAGGCGGGCACCCAGGAAGCCTGAGCACTGCAGGAGGGAGTCCTGGGAGCAGCAGGTGTGGAAGGAAGGCCTGCAAGGAGTGGAAGGAAGACCTGAAAGGCCCTGGACTGTTGGGGGAGGGAGGGTGATGTGGCCTGGCTCTGACTGGGCACCACAGAGGGAGAGGCATTGCTGGGCTCTCCTCCTGGACAGCTGAAGTCAGGCCTGGCTAGAACAGCAGCAACAGATCCTGGAGGAAGGACCGGATGGGGGTCCAATTCCCAGAGCCCTGCAGAGACAACCAGGCCCCCCCAGGACTCCCCGTCCCTATGAACCATTCCTTCTGGTTCTCATATCAGGACGGATCCCCCATGAAGGCAGGAAGCACCTCTTCCTCTGAATTTCTTTTTTTCCTTCCACACCACATGGGAACATCCTCTAAAATTCACTATCAAAAGCCTGAGGAAAAACTGAAGAATTTATTTCAAAATCCAGCATTCAATGGGTCTGTGGAACTCCTTGCCACAGGATGCGGCAATGTTATCTGTTCCAGTCGCCTTTCAAAAGGGATTGGACAGACTGACGGACGTCCTGGTTTTAGAAGTGGTGCCAGGGAGGGGATGCAGGTCTCTTGATGTGCTCCTGAGGCTTCTGTTGGGCCACTGGGAGATGCAGGAAGCTGGACCGGATGGTCCTTGGCCTGACCCAGCAGGGCTCTTCTGAGGCTCTCCTGACGCTGCTCCAACAAAGGCTGTCTCTACATTGGGAAACTGCCTTTAGTCCTTATGGCTCCAACATCCGTCCATGAACCTGCCTCATCTCCTCTCCAGCCTCCCCTCAAATGGGGGGAAGGAGTTCAAGCATGTGCATGAAGTAGGAATACCAGCTTAGAAAAAACAATCTCACACAGGTCTCTTTTCTCCTCCAGACAGACAGCAGAGAGTGCGAGCCAAACACCCGCTCTGGAGGAACAGAAATGGCAGCCCCACCTCCAGGACAGGTAAGGGAGATTTTCTCCCCATCTCTGCACTTTTCCTTCAGAGGAGTCTCTCCTCCCATCTCCTTTTCACCTTTGGCTGCTTTCTTTGGGGCTCCATTGTGTGTCTGTTGCTGGAAGTACATGTTGGTTTAAAGAGTCCCCTATTTAGTTCCACAGGAGTGTGTCAGCATAGCATGGAAAGGCAAAGGGTCTTGTAAGACTTGGGATCAAGTTGCCCAACACGCATTTCCAGACACACGTGTTTTAAATCCGGCAGTGACCTGTGAGTTTTTTCTCATGGAAAACATCGGGGAGTGTGTGGTGGCCGTGGGTGAATGTATGAAGACAGCTGTACAGTGCACAAGGTTCTCAGTCCTGGGAATGCTTTCCTGGAATCTCACCCCTTGTAAGCACCCCTGGGGTTCACTTTCTGGGCTTCAGTGAGAAGGATTCTGAGGTCAGTTTGGGGACTGGAATGGAAGGAAAGGATCCTTTCAGGAATCATGGGATCTTCATTGGAGCAGGAAGCCTCAAAGGTGGAAATGGAAATGCTGCGTTGTGGCAATGTGTGTCAGAAAGTGTTATCAGATTCAGAAATATGTGTCCTTTCGGGGAAACTGGAATACATTTCCCCCTTTGGATTGCAGTCCTGACCGCTGACTTGCTAATAGGATACTTTATTTTTCTTTTCAGAGCCCGATTTCATTTGCCGAGGTTGCCCTGTACTTCAACAGGGACGAGTGGGCTCTGCTGAAGACCTATCAAAGGAGACTCTACGAAGGTGTCATGATGGACAACCAAGAAAACGTGAACTTTGTAGGTAAGGAGGCTCCTTTGTGTTTTATTTGATTGGAGCCCCAGGTGGAAACCTCTGCGCTAGTGCATGTTACCAAGGGGAGCCAATGTACCTGATAGCACCACAACATCCCCTTCTAAACAGTCCTGTTCTGGGTCTCTTGTAGGGGTGGGGAGTCCCAGCCTGGGGTTTTGTGCCATGAATGAGCTAGAAGTCCCTTGCATGCCCTTTAAAAGAGCTGGGCATGTCTTGGAAGGTTCTTCCCTCTGTGAGTACAAAACAGAGAAGGAGGAAAATATCTTCACTTAGGACTCATTTCAGATTGTAGCTGTCATGGCCATCTATATAGCAGTGGTAATCTATATACTCTATACAGTGCTATTTCTATATAGCCATGATACTCAAAGTGGGAGGTCGGAATCCCCCTAGTTCATGTAAAGGTCCCCTTCTCTCTCTAAGGGTTGTGTAGTGGAGAAAGCATCAGCACGACCCCTACAATAGCATTTCCTTCTGGCTCCACAGTGGTCCTGTCAGGGTCAGGGGGTGGGGAGTCATGAGGAGGGCTTGCAGAACTCCCCACAGCTGAAAATCCCCCCAGTTCATGTAAAGGTCCCTTCTCACTTTAAGGGCTGGGTAGTGGAGAAAGCATCAGCACGACCCCTAGGATAGCATGTCTTTCTGGCTCCACAGTGGTCCTGTCAAGGTCAGGTTGTGGGCAGTAATGAGGAGGGTTTGCGGAACTCCGCACAGCTGAAAATGAGTCAAAGTTCCAGCCACGATCAAAACAGACTTTGATCATGGCTGGAACTTTCACTCATTTCCCAGACGTGGAGAGGTCTACCTGCAGAGCTTCTGAAGGATCACCACACCACCCAGACCCTGGCAAGACCCCTGGTACAATTCTAGGGGTGCAATCCTAGGCATTATGTCACTGCCAATACTCCTTCCCCACAAAGACTTAGGGAGGAGTATATATATAGGATATTGGGTATCCTACTATATAGGCAGGGCCTCCAAGAGAATTTTTTTAAGGCGGTACAAAACCCATTTGTTTTTTGCAAAATTATTTTGAAATAAAAAAAAATTGAGGCTAATTAACTTGCAACAAACTTCAACAAATGTTCATTTATTGATCATATAAAACATGTTAAAACATACTGGTATTCAAGTAATGTGACAATATAAAATACTAAAATCTTATCAAGGAAAAAATTAGAAAAAATTTAACTATTTAATAAGTGCTTTTCTGGCTTTCTTATGTGCAAAATTTCTAATCATGATATCAAAATCAACTTGTATGTATATATATGTATGCATGTGTATGCGTGTATGTATACGTATGTGTGCACATATACCATATTAATTTGTTAGTAAGAAACACTCAAATGGTCCTTCAGTCATGGGCCCCAATGTATCTGCTGGACCCCCCTCTCATAGGCCCTGTATATAGGATCTAAGGAATGTTAGTGTGTGAAGACTCTGAGAAGTATCCGCAAGAGATGGAGAGTGATTCTTCACATCCCTTTTGTCTGATGAAACCCAGACCAGAAGCATCACTTTGACCCTGGACTGATGGCAGGCGGTCTCCGATCCCAGAGGAAGACCACAATGTTAATTGTCAGAGAAACCAGCCCCTCCCTCACCCTATCATTCAGGCCACATATTTGGAAGAAAGACTTTTCACGCATGATGTTGCTTACACAGCACATTTGTCTCAGTGTTCAAAAACCATATCCTGGTAGTGACCTGACTTGGAACAGAGACACACAAGAACATTTCAAAACCATATGTGATCTCGCACCTCTGTGGCAAAGCTGTGTGTTAAGGATGGAGCAACTGGAGTCCAGAACGAGCTAAGATGCAAAAAGGGGGGGAAATACCAGCTCTCATTTGGGCCTCCTGGTGATCCTGCCTTGAAGGGCATCCAGCCCATAATTAGGTTCCTTAATGATACCACTGTCTCAAAGTCAAATACCATATATACTCGCATATAAGCCGAGTTTTTTAACCCTTTTTTGGAGCTTTAAAAGCTCCCTCGGCTTATATGCGGGTCAAGCAGCCAAGAGTTCTCTGGCAGGGACAGGTTTCCTCTACATTCTCCTCCCTCTCCCCTCCTGGGAGCCTCCTCCATCCCTCCCCCTCCTTTCCTACTAATCACTTTGCTAAGCACTGCAATGACCATCATTCAAGCAGGCTCTTATTAAGAGCCTAAATTCCCCCAGCCTAAATAAGTGGTTGTCTAAAACAGCTGCATCGTTTACATTGTGGGTAAGAAAATTTCTGTTCCCTGGATTAAGGAAGGAGGGTGTTCTGAACTGGTGGGTTGTCGCCCCTCCTTCGTCTGGAGGCTGGACTCTCAAAGTTCTCCTCCCTGAGGGTCGGCACCCACTGCCCCAGTCTCGTCCAGCCTCGCAGCCAGGCAGGACTCTCTCTGGGAGCTCTCTCTCCCAATCTCTCCTCTCTAATTTCCTTTTCTTTCTACTCACCCTCACGTCTCTAGATTCCTTAAGGGAGCTAAGCAACTGTGCCCGCCTCAGGTTTATCGTTTCCCCTCTTGGGACTTACCGTTGGTTCTCAGGGCCTTAGAAAAGCCACCGTTTGAACCGTTGCATTGCATTGATTTAAAGTTTCTAACGTTTAAAACTCTGTTCTTGGTGGCAATTACGTCCGCTCGACGTGTTTCAGAGTTGGGGGCCCTGTCGGTTAACCCCAATCTCTGTGTTTATCATGAGGATAGGGTGGTTTTACGTTTGGACCCTACCTTTATACCAAAAGTTAATTCTTGGTTCCATAGGGCCCAGGAGGTGGTGGTTCCCTCTTTTTGTCCTCATCCCAAAACTGATCGGGAAAAGGGCTGGCATAAAATTGATGCTAAAAGGGCTTTGAGTTATTATATTGAACGCACGAGGACCATTCGCAAAACCGATTCACTTTTCATTTTTTTTAGAGGTCCTTCTACGGGCAAACGCCCATCAAGAAGTACCTTGGCGAACTGGATCAAAGGGACTATAGCGATGGCCTATTCGTCACTAGGAAGGGACCCTCCTGCCGGCATAACTGCCCATTCTACACGTAGTGCCGCTGCCTCTGCAGTTTTTGATGGGGTAGCGTCAATTGAGGCCATTTGCAAGGCTGCAACATGGATCTCTCCGACGACCTTCATCAGGCACTATAAGATTGATAAGGCGGCTTCTGCAGAGGCCGCTTTTGGCAGGAGGGTTTTACAAAGGGTGGTTACATCTTAGACTCTCGGGTCAGCCCTCCCTTCCTCCGGACGGATACGGCTTTGCTATATCCCACCAGTTCAGAACACCCTCCTTCCTTAATCCAGGGAAAAGAAAGTTTTTCTTACTGTAGACTTCTTTTCTGGGATGAAGGAAGGAGGGTGTTCTACCCACCTCTCTCTGACCCTTGGTCCTTTGTTAGTGCTGATTCGGTTCTGGCCTTTGTCCAGAATTTGGCGGGAAGGTTTAGAGGACACAGTCTTACTAACCCTTGCTCTGCTCTTTTAGTGTTCTTTGTCTGTTTGTTCAGGGTCTGCCCTCGTTTGTTTTGGAAGCAGCCCCTGTTCCTTTCATCTGTTTGGGGTTGGCTGCTGCTGCTCGGCTCTTTTCGAGACTGGGGCAGTGGGTGCCGCCCCTCAGGGAGGAGAACTTTGAGAGTCCAGCCTCCAGACGAAGGAGGGACGACAACCCACCAGTTCAGAACACCCTCCTTCCTTCATCCCAGAAAAGAAGTCTACGGTAAGAAAAACTTTCTTCTTTGATGGCCTGGAAGGAAGCCCCTCTCTGCTAGACATCTTATTTTGCTTAAAATCCTTATTTCTATCAAGTTTTGAAGAGGTATTTTCTTGTTTTTGCAAAGATGTCTATGGAAATGAGCCCTCCTTATTCCTCCAATTGTGTCTGCATTACTAAAAATTCCTGAGGTGGGAGGGAGAGGGGGAGGACCTTTGAGTGGCTGCTCTTCTCTCTCCGTTCACTGGGGCCCTCAAAGCCCAAATCCTTTGCATTCCTCCTCAAAAGCAATCCCATCCTAGTCAATGGAGATTACTCCCTTGTAGGGATGAATAGGATGGCAGCATCAGAGCCCAATTCTTTGCATGCCTCCTCAGAAGCAATCCCACTCTAGTCAATGGAACTTACTCCCAGGTAGGTATGGATAGGATGGCAGCCTCAGAGCCCAATCCTCTCCATGCCTGCTCAGAAGCAATCCCATCCTAGTCAATGGAGCTTACTCCCAGGTAAGTGTGGAAAGGATGGCAGCCTCAGAGCTCAATCCTCTCCATGCCTGCTCAGAAGCAATCCCATCCTAGTCAATGGAGCTTACTCCCAGGTAGGTGTGGATAGGATGGCAGCCTCAGAGCCCAATCCTTAACATGCCTGCTCAGAAGCAAGTATTGAGTGACCATATGTCCTCTTTTCCCAGGACAGGTCCTCTTTTTTAGCCTTGTACCTTGGTGGGGGGAAAAATACATTTTTTCTTTTCTTTGTTTGCTGGCAGCATTGAGCCATCCTGGTCAAAGGACTGACTCCCAGGGAAGCACTGAGTGACCATATGTCCTCTTTTCCCAGGACAGGTCCTCTTTTTTAGCCTTGTATCTTGGTGGGGGAAAAAATACATTTTTTCTTTTCTTTGTTTGCTGGCAGCATTGAGCCATCCTGGTCAAAGGACTGACTCCCAGGGAAGCACTGAGTGACCATATGTCCTCTTTTCCCAGGACAGGTCCTCTTTTTTAGCCTTGTATCTTGGTGGGGGAAAAAATACATTTTTTCTTTTCTTTGTTTGCTGGCAGCATTGAGCCATCCTGGTCAAAGGACTGACTCCCAGGGAAGCACTGACTGACCATATGTCCTCATTTCCCAGGACAGGTCCTCTTTTTTAGCCTTGCATCTTGTTGGAGAAAAAAATACACTTTTCTTCTTTTATTTGTTTGCTGGCAGCATTGAGCCATCCTGGTCAAAGGACTGACTCCCAGGGAAGCACTGACTGACCATATGTCCTCATTTCCCAGGACAGGTCCTCTTTTTTAGCCTTGCATCTTGTTGGAGAAAAAAATACACTTTTCTTCTTTTATTTGTTTGCTGGCAGCATTGAGCCATCCTGGTCAAAGGACTGACTCCCAGGGAAGCACTGACTGACCATATGTCCTCATTTCCCAGGACAGGTCCTCTTTTTTAGCCTTGCATCTTGTTGGAGAAAAAAAATACACTTTTCTTCTTTTATTTGTTTGCTGGCAGCATTGAGCCATCCTGGTCAAAGGACTGACTCCCAGGGAAGCACTGAGTGACCATATGCCCTCTTTTCCCAGGACACGTCCTCTTTTAACTCTTGTGTCCTGGGAAAATATCTTTACATTTACCGGTTACCTACTGATGCCTCAGTAAATGTTATTTTATTTGTATCTATTTTTATGGTATTTTGAAACGTACCAGTAGCTGCTGCATTTCCCACCCTCGACTTATATGCAGGTCAATAAGTTTTCCCAGTTTTTTTGTGGTAATATTAGGTGCCTCGGCTTATATGTGGGTCGGCTTATATGCAAGTCGGCTTATATGCAAGTATATATGGTAAGTCCTTATCCAGTATTTAGCAGGAGGTAGAAATAATCAGGATGCCTTTATCAATTAAGGAGGAATCCTCTTTTTCAAGCATGAATTATGGCACAGTTTTGAATTGGACATGGATTAGGTCAAGCATAGGATTTCCCCTTTTTAGTGCTGTTTTAATTGTACAGTATGATTTTTTGTAGATCACTTAGGGTGTAATCCCAAGGATGTCTACTCAGAAGTAAGTCCCATTATGTTCTGTTGGACTTACTCTCAGGAAAGTGTGTATAGGATTGCAGCGTTAGGCTGATATAAGCTTTGCTGTGTCTCCCCACCCTCAGTACTCACATAGTCCCTAAGGCAATGGCACCTTAACTGGTGGGTCATGACCCACCAGGGAAACTGGAAGAGTGCCATTCCCACTAAATGGAACTAAATCCCCACTAAATTCCCACTAAATCCCAAATTGTGTGCCCCAAAAGTTCCACAGCGATTATAAATCCAGAGATAGGTGCTGTTTAAAGAAGCATGGAGACTTAGGGTGAAATCCTAAGCAATCTTCCAGTATCTGCTTAGCTGTTCCAGTGGGGCATGTGCTGCAACCTAAGATGGGGGGGGGGGGGTACTCATGGAGGGTTGCAAGTGTGAGTAGACTGCACTGCACCACCCTGTCTCTCACTGGCAGGCCACCTGTCAGCCAGTGTTCTCCTCAGATGGATGCTATTTTTCTGACATATGTCCAGGGAGCTTCAGGGACTGATCTGGGCCACAAAAGGGGCATATGATCCTGATGTATCCTGCTGCAGAGCTCCACCCCCTGCAGGCCCCAACCTACCACCTAGCCCTCCTGCTTACCACCCTGATCCACAATACACAATGTCAACAGCATCACAGTGGCATTTCTGTGGCTGGATCAGCAGATTCACCATTGTGTAAGTCCCACTGAATCAGCCTCCCCTTCTCTCCCCTTTTCTTGATCTGCAATCAAGTGGTGTACTATTACAAATGAGTCAAACCTAGTCAAACGTCCCCAACGAGTAGCAGTTTCTTTCTTTAGGATGCAATCCTCAAGACACTTTCCTCAGTTTCCTAGCTGTAAGACCCACTGAACACAGAGGAGCTTACTTTTCAGCAGACATGGTTAGGATTGTGCTCTTAGCCCCATACTGGATTTCTTTTCTTATCTAAACAGCATCAGTTTGGGACCAGTTTGGAAGAAGGAAGGAGCAGATTCCATCCTCACAGAGAAGAGTCCACAGAAAGGGAAAGTCCCAGGATTTGGAAAGATCTACAGTTGGAGGGACAAACATAAGTACCATCAGAGAACCCACACAGGGGAGAATCCCTATAAAAGTCAGGAGTGTGGAAAGACTTTCAGTAAGAATTGGACTCTTAAAGTCCATCAGAGAACCTATACAGGAGAGAAACCACATGTGTGTCATGAATGTGGAAAGACCTTAAGTACAAGTGGGAAACTTAAGCTCCATCAGAGAATCCACACAGGGGAGAAACCATATGAGTGTCAAGAGTGCAGAAAGACCTTCAGCAAAAGTGAGACACTTAAAGTCCATCAGAGAACCCACACAGGGGAGAAACTGTATGAGTGTGAGGAGTGTGGAAAAACCTTCAGTTTGAGTGGGACACTTAAGGTCCATCAGAGAACCCACACAGGGGAGAAACTGTATGAGTGTGAGGAGTGTGGAAAAACCTTCAGTTTGAGTGGGACACTTAAGGTCCATCAGAGAACCCACACAGGGGAGAAACCGTATGAGTATCAGAAGTGTGGAAAGACCTTCAGTTTGAGTGGGACACTTAAGGTCCATCAGATAACCCACACAGGGAAGAAACTGTATGAGTGTCAGGAGTGTGGAAAGACCTTCAGCAAGAGTGGTACACTTAAAGTCCATCAGAGAATCCATACGGAAGAAACCGTATGATTGTCAGGAGTGTGGATAGGCCGTCAGTCAAAGGGGACTCTTGTTAAACACCAAGAATCACACTTAAGAGAGTAACCTTATGAAACATAGAAGTGTTAAAATGTGTGTTCCTCTGCCAGGCAACACAAACTGTGTCCTTTGCATCAATTAACAATGTGTCATGAAATCCTGCTATTTCTGCAGTTTTTCTTTAAATTGTAAATGCTGTTCCTTGCCTCTTGTTTTCTGATAATAAAATTTATCAAAATTGTACTGTTACTATTTACTAGAAAATTCCTCTAAACGGGGTTCTAGCGCCTGCTAACACCAAGAATCACACTTAAGAGAGTAACCTTATGAAACCTAAAAGTGTTAAAACGTGTTCTCTGCCAGTCTGCAAAATCTGAGTCCTTGTTTGCATCAAAGAACAATGTTAGAAGAATTCCAGCTATTTTTGCAGTTTTGTCTGAACTGTAAATGCAGTTCCTTCTTCTTGTTTTCTGAAAATAAAATGTATCCAAATTGTGCTGTTAGTATTTACTAGAGTGTATGGAGAGGGCTTTGCTCAGTCATTGTCCAAACTGGGTTCCGACCCCAATCCCTGCCATGCAATGAACCTTTTATTTAACTGACTTTTATGACACAGACTTTGCAACGGACACTCTGCTCCCCTGAAACTAAAATTAGTGTATACAATTTCCAGATGTGTGTCTCAGTTGACTTAGATGTACAGTGGCACCTTGTAAGACAACATAATTCATTCTGGAGGCATGTTTTTCTTACAAGGCGTTCTGTATACAAAGCAGATTTTCCCATAGGAAATAATGGAATGATTGGTTCCACAACTCAAAATATTCATATAAAACTATTAACTGTATGTAACAATAATGACAAAACACTGTAACTGAATTCAAAACACTGTAATATAATACAGAACACAATTACTGTAATTTTAATTAAAAAACACTGACTGAATAGCAAAACGAAAAAGAAAAACCTTATGGTCAAGGATGACTGGAAATGTGATATTGCATTGTCATTCAACAGATCCATCCCGCGCACTGCTACAGCCTTATTTGGGTGGTGGTTTTCTAAAACTTTTTGCACAATTTCCCAGTGTTTACAAATGTCCTTAATCTTATTTAATGTGCGGGATTTCTCTTCCTTATTCTCTTCCTCCTCTGCAGATGAGATCAAATCCATAACTTCTTGCTGTTGCTCACGATGCATTTGTTTTACAACAAATTTCTACTATTTGTTTTACAGGACACTGTTTGTCTTACAAGGCTGAATTCCTTGGAAATTTTAGTTTGTCTTAGAAAGCATTTATCGTACAAGATACCACTGTATTTGGATTTAAAATGCCTTGAGACTAACCCTAAGGACAATTTCCTGGGAGTCAGACCCATTGAACACAAAGGGACTTACTTCTGAGTAGACACAGATAGAATTGAGCCCTTAGGCATTCACAGAATCTTTTCCTGTTCTTCCATTAAATTGCAGGGTCCTTCTACCAAGTGTATTTTCCATATTTCTCAGGAAATGTAATATCATCCAAATATTTCCCTAATAATTGCCTGCCTACTGTTTTGCTTGATTTTTCACCATCACAATCACACCAAAATAACAAAGTCTCCAGTGACCATATTGTGATTAAAGAGGCGCAGTATAGATCTCGTCGCTTCCCACCTTGTGATAAGTCTTAACTCAAATGTTACCATAATACTTATTGCTCTGAGAACCAATCAGATGCAATTCTGATATTGTATGGTACTAATAAGATGATCCACTGTCATTTCTATATACTGTACATATGTCATAATACAGTTACCCATGCTAACTGGGTATACAGGCACTTGGAAGTGGTACTCCTGTTATATTTAGTGGTGAAAGAATAACCATTCCCTTTTGCCCCAGCACAGTTTCCCTAACTAATAAGGGACACAATTTCCATTTTTTTTACTTAATTAAATTTGATTTTTCTCCTCCTTTGGGTTGCAATTTTGTGCAAGGGAAAATTTAACTTTAAAAAAATATCCTGGAATGACATCACTTCTGGTTGTGACATCACTTCTGTGGGAGGATGCATAGATTCCAGCGTAATTAATTCACACCACAAGACTGTGATCTCATGAATGATCATTATGTCCAATTGCAAGAAAACAAAAAGCTTTCATTTTTTCCCTGGAATTTTTCTTTCTTCCAGTTCAGTTTTGCTTTGGTTTCTCCGCACATCAGTGAGTTCATCTCAGTGGTGTCTGTTTACTGAGCATGTTTTTTCCCCTGTTGTTTAATTATTATTTTTGTACAGCTGTACGTGCCTGCAGTGATAGATGATTACATAAGGAAAATTAGATCGGTTCCCTTGTACATGGAAGTAACAAGTAAGACAATGGAGAAGATACAGTGGTAGTAATCATAGTAGTAGTCATCACAAAATGTCATAGGTTTTATGACATTTACAGTTATAGGTTTGATACCAAGTCCTTGCTCCTAAAAAAATCTGCAACTGAGTGATGTCCATGTGTTTCTCCCCCTTGCATACACTGACTACACGGGGAAAGTGGGAGAACACCGGTTAAGCACATCTTTCTGATGCCACCGTGTCCGGTTCTCAGTTAGCAGTTGCATTGGTTAAGGTTATAGAGGGTCTTTTGATCTGGTCCTCTTAGGAAGGTTTTCTATGCAGATATGGGTGTTCATTGGGAGGGGTCAAAGTGGGGCTGATATTTATCCGTACTCCCATAATTTGAGCATTGAACATAAGAGCATAAAAAGAGCCTTGCTGGATAAAAGGCATGAAGCTGGTTATTAACCTATTAAGGAGTTGGACCCAGGAGGTCACAATGGGTGCATGACTAGAAAGATTAGACCCATTCCTTCCCCATGTTCAGTTTATGTGACGGAGAGGGAGGACACCTCCATAACCTATATATTAATTCTTGATCTTGGTTTGTAAAATCTGCATCCTAATATGTCCTATCAGTCACTAGGGCAAGGATTCTGCTTTGTCAATGCTAATTTTGTTCCTTGTGGGTTCCCATACAGCAGGGGCTTGGGACCCAATAGGTGGGTTGCATACCAGTTTTGGGTCGGTCCCCATCCATTTCAATATTTTCTTTTTAATACAGTGATGCCTCACGTAACAAATTTAATTCGTTCTGGAGGCATGTTTGTTAAGTGAAACGTTCTTTACATGAAGTGGATTTTCCCCTAGGAAATAATGGAAACTCAGACGATTGGTTCCGGAACCCCCCAAAAATTCATATAAAAATATTAACTGGATGTAAAAATGATGATAGAACACTGGGATTGAATTCAAAACGTCTGCCCCAACTGCCAACGACTGTGTTCTTTACGTGAAGCAGTTTGTTACGTGAAGCAGAATCCTAGAGAAATTTTTGTTTGTTATATGAAACATACTTTACGTGAGGCGCCACTGTACATTAGTCTTGATGCTACCCTCTTGATGCTTTCTAA
Source organism: Cryptoblepharus egeriae (assembly GCA_030015325.1). Classification (NCBI taxonomy): domain Eukaryota; kingdom Metazoa; phylum Chordata; class Lepidosauria; order Squamata; family Scincidae; genus Cryptoblepharus; species Cryptoblepharus egeriae. The sequence goes on along the minus strand of JAREYC010000005.1, from coordinate 93,878,784 downwards.
CAAGCTGCTATGCATATGATTTTAACAATGATAGTATATTGGGACTTTCTCTTGAGTAAGTGTGGGTTGGATTGCAGCCTTGCATTGTCAAAAATTTTCTAGTTGATGATGTCACTTTTGGTCATGACATCACTTCTGGTGGGTCCTGATAGATTTTCATTCTAAAAGTGTGTCCTGGCGCTAAAAGTTTGTAAAATGTTATACAGTCCTTATAGAATTTGGGCAGTATTTTGAAGTACAGTGGTGTCTCACGGAACGCTTAATTCGTTCCAGAGGTATGCTCTTTAAGTGAAATGCTCTTTAAGTGAAGCGGATTTTCCCATAGGAAATAATGGAAACTCAGACGATTGGTTTCACAACCCCCAAAATATTCATATAAAAATATTAACTGGATGTAAAAATAATGACAAAACACTGAAATTGAATTCAAAACATGAATTCAAAACATCCTATGAAGTCTACTTAGGCTGCAATCCTAAAGACACTTTACTGGGAGTAAGCCCCATTGAACACAATGGGGCTTACTTCTGAGTAGACATGGTTAGGAGACTGCAATCAAAGACACTTTCCTGGGAGGCTTACCTGGGCTGCTGCTGGAGGTTCAAGGTGGTCAGTGGGGGCACTTGGGGGCAGTTAGGGGCAGCTGCCTCTGACACCTCCAGGCAACTGCCCCCAAGTTGGAACTTGTGAAGCCTTGTGGAACGTTATGTAAAGTGGAACTTTGTGAAGTGGAACTTTATGTAAAGCAAAATGTGAAACGCTTGTTAAGCGAGGTACCGCTGTACTTCTTGTTGATAAAAGGCAGAGAATTCCCATGTCTGCAGTGGAAAGTTGCATCTATTTTCAGACCATTCATTTCTGACATTAATGTTGCAAATGTCTTGCAAGTAGGGCTTGACAAACTATCTTTTCAAGAGAAACCACTGTCACTGCGTTTCAGGCCATCACAACACAAAATCGCAACCCAACGGAGGGAAAAACACTCATCCGCATTAAAACTCAAGAGCCATTTTCATCAATTTTATGACGCCGCTCGACAATTTTTGTGACATATTAAGTGCTGTAAAACAAAGGCGGACCATTATGGACATGACCAACAAAGTGAAGGCGGCACAAGGGAGGTGACATTCAAATGACAGTTTATAGCCACAAAGAGGGATGCTCAACAGTTGTCCAAATGTCAGCTCAATGAATATAATGCTGCTCTCCCATTTTCTGAATTATGAACCACTATATTCATCATAGCAACTTTACACAATGACAATCAAGTTCCACGATCGCAAGCTAGACATCTCGATGCTCTTTTGAGATAGGACAACTTTAGGATTCAGTGATCAAATGGTGGCCTGATCAAGTTCAAGGAAAGACACAACTTTACGTCAGTAGTCCTGGGGTCTCAGGAAATGCTAAGTGTTTGCACATTCTACTTTTATTATCTTTCCACATCTAGAGGTGTTCAAAGCACTCCATTTTGCAAGGGGTTGAACACACCACGCAATGGACTCCCTTTCCTCCTTTGAGCCACTCTTGGTAGCGAGAGCAAAACTGAGATGAATGCAGGGAAACAAGGAGGCAACTCTACATTGCTGTTCCTATGTATTCCATATTGGATTTTTAACTGCATGCTATGGAGGCAGTGACTGGCCCAGGAAAGGTAAATAAAATCATTCTTACTTACTTCCCTATAGGCTGCCTGATCAGTGGGTCTCTTCTATCCTCCCTAGTTCAAGGAATGTCAGGGATGGGTCCAGGCTAGTAAAAGTAATAGGATCCACCAAGTGTTCTATCTTTCCCATGAAAGAGAAGGGCAGATAGCCCTACATGGGGGTGTGGAAATGTTTCCCCTTCTCTGTGATAGTGCGGTAGCATCCCTAAACTTGCGCTGGATAAAGCGCAGGCATCCTGGCCTGCCTGTTTCAGTACAGATTAGGATTGTGCTGCCCATCTGAAAAATGGATTCAAAACCAGTTTGAAAAGGTTCAGATAAACAGAAGTACCTGAGTTACTGCCAAATGCTCCATCACCTTGTTGCAAAATTGTTTATTTTGTATTCATTATCTGGGCACCATTGGTTGATAATTATTCCAAAAAGTAGGTTGTAAGAAGGATGTGAAGTCTGGGCTACAAAGGACAAACTCAAGGTACATTTCCTTGGAAAATTTGGGACCTTTTTTGTGGTTTCAGTAGTCCAGGGTGCTGCAGGCAGTGGCTGTATAGCTGCTGTTCATCACATTTGATCCCCCAATTGCTCACATCCATAGTGAGGACTGTGATGTTTGATATGCCTTCAATGTATAGACATGTTACATGTCAGAACAGACATGTGATTATCATCATGGGTGCTCTTCAGACCTACACATATGAACTACTAGGCCATGCACAAAGGCCATGCACAATTCCACAGCCAGGTATGATGGCTCTTTAGCAGCTCAACCACATTTTGTTACTGTCTGAGGCAAGGTGACCATACAGAATGGAGGATAGAGTCCCTCTACCTGTAACCATTGCATAGAAGAAGAAATTTAGGCAGATTTAGCTCATCTTAGAAGGATTTTAAAATTAACACCTGCCTAAATTTCCTCTTCTATGCAATGGTTAAAGGTAGAAGCACTCTGTACTCCATTCTGTATGGTCACCCTGGTCTGAGGTCATAAAAATATTATGGGATGTCAAGCACCTGACATGCCATAATAAATGTCGAAGAGGATTAAGTTCCCTTTTGAGGGTCATAAGTTGTGCAGTTTGATATCATTTGACAATACAAGAAGAGCCATTCCAAGAGAGCATTTTTGGCCACATAAGAGCCAGTGATGACAAACTCTCCAGATTTGTGGTCCTACTTCTGAATGTGTAACATATTCTTTTTCCTCTTTCTGCAAATAACCTTTCATTATCATATACAAAGAAAAACAGAGCTGTATGTGTTGCTTAACAAGCAGCCTTGTAGCCGGCAGGACACAGGGTGGTTACTCAGTTCTGCAGAAAGACAAGATATTCCAGGATTAGAGTCTGGTTGGATGTCTCCAGGAGAGTTGATTTTCATCGTAATTGCTCTCTGTCCTCAAATGGTTTGCAATAATGTCTTCTTTTTCTTCTTCACTTCCTCTTTTACCGCAGTGGGTGTCGAGGTATTGCAATAATGTGCCATTTAAAAAGAGAGAGAGATCAGGGTGTGGGGAGCAATCATTTGAATATGTTCCTCCAAAACTCAGTGCCTAAGGAGAAATCTCAGCCAGGAGTTATTGGTATTTATCTCATCATAATTAAGTGTGCACATCCAAAGTGTTAATACTGGAGGTGCCTGCTTTTGCTTTTCATTCTGCTCGTTCAAATTACTGAATAAATTGGGCCTGAGTCATAATGAGGGTCCTCTCTGGAGCTGCTAACGTTTTACAACCAGATGGATTGCACCTCCACTTTGTAAGCAAGTTTATTCCACTGACTTCAAGAAAGCTGTTTGAGGTTAAGGTTGGCCTGAGAGTGAAGCTGAGCTTTTTACAGCTCTCTCACATGGAGCTCTTGGTCATGGGACACATCATGTTGGCTTTACCTGTGGGGCTTGCCACTTGTTGAAAGATGGTAAACACTTTGGAATCAGTTCAAGAGGTCCATAATTCCAAACCCATAGTGTCTTTCTAATCCAAATACAGACTGAAATCCAGAAATCTCATTAGATTGAAACTTGGAGTCCAGAACATCCACAACACCTCATACAGGGTGTTCATAGTGTATATGAAAAAGGGCTGTGGGTGCCGCAAGCAGTTAAGACACTGCGCCTGTTAACCAGCAGGCCAGGGTTTGAGACCCGGGTCGGCCCCACAAGACAGGGTGAGCTCCTGTTCTTAGCCCAGCTCTGCGACACCAGCTGGATCCAATCGTATTGGCTCTGCCTTTCCATTGGACTAATTCAGGGCCTGGAGAGGGGGGATTTGCTGCTTGGGTAACAGCCTATCCTCCATAACAATCTACCCAGGCTTTCGTGCTTAGCATGCAGCGTATGCAGTGCCGAGCATGATACCATAGTCTTCCAAAACTGACGGAGGCCTGCTTTAGTGTGTATGGTGACTGTATATGGGAAACAATATTGGATTCAGTGGAGTATGTGCACAGGCCCTCACATATGTCATTGCATGTATGCACACAGTCACTCTGGTAAGGATGGAGGAGATGTTGGCTAACTGCACATCCCACAGTGCTACACCAGCTAACCAGAGTCTACTGCTTGAAGACTCTTCTATATATTGAGCAGTTGCTTTTGCAAAGACATGCTAGACATCCACTCAGCCAGAATGCTCCCTGTGCCACAACAGGATCCAAATCTCCCTCCCCATGACAGCTCTTTAAATTAAAGAACTTCAAAAACTCCAAACACACAATGTCTTTATTCAACGCTGACCCTAGAATAATTGCACCAAATTGGGCTCACACATATGGAGGAGCTTACACGCAGGTGGCATGTGGATCATCGGCTGTCACACCAGCACCTCACTTGCAAACAAGGTAGCCATATGTCCCAGAAAACCAGGACTATCCTGGTTTGGGGGTACTGCGTTCGCATACTGGCAAGTTTGATGGGGGTCCTGTCCCAGTTTTGTGGAAGTGAATTATGTCAATCCTACTTGCAAGACTGGCATATGGAGTGGAGTGCTTGTTGGCCAAAATGGGCACCCTGGAAGCAGCTGGTGGTGACATTAGAGTAGCTATAAGGGACTGCACAGCATAGAGGTTGCAATCCTAAACCAATATAAATCCATAAGTCCCTGCACAAGTCCCATGCTGGCCCGAAGTGTTGCAAAAGTGTTGTAAGGCATTTCTGCACCACTCTTGGGGGGTTAGGCTAGTGCACAGTCATGCGCCAGCCTCCTCACACCACCACAGGAACAGGAATTGGGTGACTTGTGCCAGTTTAAATTGGTTAGAATGGCACCTTACATTTTGCAGATCCCTGAACAAGCCACGCAAGGGGCCCCTCTCCTTCAGAGCCATTTTGCAAGGCACTGGCAAAACTTAGTGCTTTGCACTCCTCTAACTACACTTTTGGGTGACATTATGACACTGTCACCTACTTGTAGATGCCTTGCTTCCCAGCAAGGTGCCGTCAGCCTTCAGTGTGCAAGATTGGCATGGAGATGCAAAATGGTCTCACATCAGTCCCTGCAACTCCCAAAAGCATCTTACCTTTATTCAGATTTGACTCCCCCCTCCCCACAAATGGAGATCAATCAAGAGTTTCAGCTGCTGATTTTAATGTCCTCTTTGTTTTTGGAGCTGCTTCAGGCCATGGGGTTCTATCTTCATGGAGTGATGGAGAGAGAAACTTTTCTGCATGCAGCTTCGGAGTTGTGTTTTCTTCCTGCAAATCAGCCCCACCATCAAAACAGTACACACAGCAAGAGCCTTTTCCAGCCTCACGCCAGTGCTGAGAGCCAGATGGAGCACCTCGCGCCGCTTTGTAGGTGCAGCAGAACACTCTGTGAAACAAATTGGGTGATTGGTTCATTATCCACCCAGAAACCGCTGAATTATTTGCTTTTGTGGACCCCTCCTGGGGTGTTGTTTTGAAGAGCCTGCGGCAAATAATAAGAGATGGATGTTACTTTGACAGGACAGGATGAGAACGGAGGAGACAAAGAAAGGATCTTTGTATAACTCTGCATACAATTTTTAAATTAGCCTTCCAAATTAGATTTGTAATAGACCTGTCCTCAGACGGTGCCAAATGCAAGGTCCGTACACTATGGTGATCATCTCAGGAGATGCTGATCTATTTGTGTAATCACTGTCATTGCCCAGAGGTTAGGCATATATTGGATTTACTTCCGTCAATTTTACTCCTTTTCTAACAGATTGAAGAGGGATCTGAATCCTGTGTATGGAATTTCCCACATGGAGGAATCATCCATGTGCCAAATTTGCAAGCATTTTGTATGTAGTTGTTAACAGATGGTGATTTTATATGTCAATAATTCATTGCGCTCACATGTTCCTGGGAATTTTGCTCTTATCCCACTTACGGGTAGAAGTTTTCTTTCTGTGATCTGCACCCCACACAAGGTAGGAGACAAATACCTTATTAGCACCTGAAGTAGCAGAGTGGCAAGGCCAAAGTAGATCTACTCACATGGGTGGGGAGAAAATGAGAGGAGGGTGAAACTAGGTGGAAAGGGGGAGGAATAGGAGCTGAGGAGCAACTGGCCACAATGGCACAGGCTGGATCCTATCCCCCCTTTGCAAAACCTCCCTCACCCTTTTCTCTCCTAAGGCATACACCATCAAAAGTGATGTAAAGAAGCCATAAGGGTGGTCTGCATGGGCCAGGTGCATGGTGGGAGGTGGAGTTTGTGCCCGCAGATGCCAGTTGCCTCAGATACGCCACTTCCACCATGACACTAAGAGTTGCCTTCGGGACAATTTTATAGAGGCGACAAGCAGTTTATGGAGAGACACTTCTTTGTAATGTCAGCTTCTGCCCCACACATCTATGGAAATTATGAGTTTGCCTCTCAGCAAGGTTGCTGCTCACCTTCAGCCTCAACCACGAGCCACGGTCCTCGGCGCAATCACACAAAATATCCATCGTACAGCAAAGCTGGCTGGAAGCCGCTTCCTCTCCGCTTTCAGACACAACACACCATGCGCTTTGAATTATACAAGGCCAAGTCCCTGTAGGCCCATCCCTGATTCATGCATGGAGACATTTGCACATGGAGAGCATCTCCGAGGATAAAGGAGGAATACAAGTCACTGATTTTGCAGTTTCTTTTTTTTTTATCGAGCCCACACACTGTTCAATTATTCAGGTTATTATTAAAATATGAACAATAAAAGATTTGCATGGAAAATGTATTTTAATTTTTAAACAGGGTGCCTCTTAACCTGTGTTTATGAGGCTGGAAAGCATCCTGACGGTGTGCAGACTTCTCTTTTCATATTCAAAGAGTTAGAAGAGGTCAGAGTCTTAAGGAGGTCAAGTTCTTTCTCATTCCTTCTACATCCATTTCTCTTCAGTGAAAGTCTGACCTCCCCACAGCATCAGGTATTTCCTTTGAAGAAACTTCTCTCAGAGGAGGAAAGTTCATGAATTTATCACCGTTTGTGCTTTTTCTTCTAAAACCACTAAATGTTGAGGCTGAGCAGTGAATTGATGGGGAAGCGCAAGTTCCAGAATAAGCATGGAAGACACAAAACATGGGAAAGCATCCATTGAAATGAATGGTTGCTGAGCAAAAACTCATGCGCAACCTCCATTTATTTTTGTAGGGCTTGGGCAAGAGACCTTCGCACTGCTTTAAGTCTACATGCTTTTTTAAAATGTTGGATTTTGGGGTGTGCACAATTTATTTTAACTTTGAAGTTTTGTTTAATTCTTTATTTTCATGCATTTCGTTTTTTATTTGTTGGGCAACCTAGTCCTAACCTGCACTGGAACAGACAAGGCCAGCTGGGGTTGGGTCTGGCTGCAGTGCAAATCAGGACAAGCAGAATTGTTTTCTATGGGTGCAATCCAGAGTAACTACGGGGAGTCCTTGCTCTGGTGTAAGAACAATTTGCTCTGGATTGCAGTATGAATTTCCCATAGGTTTTCACTAGGTGATGCAGTAACTACGGGTACACGTAATGTCTCTTATGTGCTCCCGTAGTTACACTGGATTGTAGGGTAAGTGTGTCACCTCATTCGTATTCTGATTCATTTCCATTGTCCTATTCCTTCCAAAGAAGCATTCATGGCTTTCACCAAGTGACTGTACAACAAACCCACTAATGAAAACTCCTTACACAATCCTCTTGTGCAGTACATTTGTTCCTATGGGACTTTTGCCCCTGTCAACAAAATAAGCATGTCCTTTCTGTACCCCATAACATAGACTTAGGACACAATCAGTGGTGGGCTCCAGCAGGTTCACACCTACGCTATAGAACCGGTTCTTAACAAGAGATAGTACATATAAAGTTTAAAAATAGCCATTTAAAAGTGGCTACCAGATGGCCAGAGAACCGGTTCTTAATTTCTTTGAAGCCCATCACTAGACACAATCCAGAGTAAGTATGAGAAGTCCTTGCTCTGGTGTAAGAACAATGTACGCTGGATTGCAATATGAAGGTTTTCACGAGGTGGTGGAGTAACTACAGGTGCATGTAATGTATCTTACATGCTCATGTAGTTACTCTGGATTGTAGGGTAAGCCTACAATCCTAAAGATACTTTCCTGGGAGTAACACCTTTGAGCACATTTGAGTAGACATAGGATTGTGCTCTTACCCCTATGAGAAGACACTGAGCCTGAGGAAGTACACCATGTGTACTTTTCTTAGTTTAAGTGTGTTTCTTTCCTTGGAGGAAGTGACTCTACTGTCATGGATAACAAAAGAGTGTGAGACCTCATTGGATTGTCTGAAGATAGACAAAGGGCGCAATCCAGAGTAACTACGGGGAGTCCTTGCTCCGGTGTAAGAACAATTTACTCTGGATTGCAATATGAATTTCCCATAGGTTTTCATTAGGTGGTGCAGTAAGTACGGGCGCACGAAGTGTCTCTTATGTGCTCCCGTAGTTACTCTGGATTGTAGGGTTAGAGTTGAGCCATAAGGGGGAGATAGGAAAAAATTTGTATCATTTTTTTTAATAGACGAGAAACCAAGAATAAGAATCTTGGAGAAAAGAGAGAAAAGGGAATGGAGAAGAAAACAGCTGATATAATGTCATGGTACAAATTGATGGTCAGGCTGCACTTGGAGGTTGTGCGTGCAGTTCTGATCACCACATCTTTAAAAAAGACAATTAGCAACCCAGGAAGGGGATTAGGTCGAAAGGGGGGCAGCTCATCATGATCATGCTTTTCACTGCATGGCTGGTAGGTGGAGGAACCCTCATTGCATGATCAACTGCAGTGATCCTATTTCTAAGTAACCCTACAATCCAGAGTAACTACAGGAGCACATAAGAGCCATTACGTGTACCTGTGGTTACTGCACCACCTGGTGAAAACCTATGGGAAATTCATATGGCAATCCAGAGCAAATTGTTCTTACACCGGAGTAAGGACTCCCTGTAGCTACTCTGGATTGCGCCCTAAGGCTTCCAAGACTTCCAATGAACAGTCAGTATTGATTTATTGTAGGAGTGACTGATTTGATCTCTTTGCAAGGGACTCTCCAGTGTCTTCTCCAATGCCATAGTTCAAAAGCATCTATTCTTTGGTGCTCAGCTGTCCTTATGTGTCACCTCTCACAGCCATACATTGCTACAACCATTGTTGTTGTATAGTCGTGAAGTCACTTCCGACCCTTTATGACCCCATGGATTGTAGCAGGCCAGGGCCCCCTATCCTCCACTAGCTTCCAAAAGTTTATCTGAACTATATGTGGCTTTGTAAAGTCTGTTTTAAATTATACCTTGTTTAGGCCAGTTGCTTACTCCCTGGGAACAGCCAGAGTGAAACTCAAGACTGTTCAAGAGAACTGTACGAGGCTTTGCAAGGTCTGACCTTGTTTGGGCCACTTGCTTACTCCCTGTGCACAATCAGAGTGGAACTTAGGCTGGGAGAAAGAACTGTGCTAGGCATTGTAAAGCTTGTTATAAAGTACGCCTTATTTAAGCCAGTTAATTACTCCCGAGGTGACACTAGAGCCAACTCTTTTGGTTGGGGAGACCAACTATCCTAGGCATGTTAATTGACCTGTTACTGATCTGAACTAGCTCCTGGTGTTAAGGGAGCAATTTGGAAAGTAAACAAAAGCCAGCCTGGCTTAGGGGGAGCTGATGGCTTTATAGCCCAGCTGATTCCTGTCCTGGGTTTACTGTCACAGGAACCATAGTTTTAGGGCACAATCCAGAGTAACTACCAGGAGTCCTTGCTAGGGAGTCCAATGCGGCTAGGATATAAGAACAATTTACTCTGGATTGCAATATTTATTTCCCATAGGTTTTCACTAGGTGGTGCAGTAGTTATGGGTACACATATTGTCTCTTAACTGTGGGTTCACTGCATGACTGGTAGGGGGAGGAACCCTCATTGAATGATCAATTGCAGTGATCCTACTTCTAATTAACCTGTATCCCGTGATCCCGTATTTACTCTGGATCCCGTATTTACTCTGGATTATAGGGTCTCTGATCCATGCCACCTGACCTTCCATGTGAAAACCGTTGAGTTTTGTTTTTTGGCAATAGCCTAATACCCCAAGGGAAGTACTATAGATGCATATTAGTTAGTGAGATCCATTCCAACCCATTACCAATGCGGCTAGGGTTATGAACCACAAACACACAGAACTGACCAAATAACCTTTTTAACTGGATTTAACTTCATGTTAGTCTCTGGAGACACCAATTGTTATATTTGTCTTGTTGTCCCTGACTATACCTGGATTAGAGCCAGTGTATTCAACACTCTCTTAAAATGCTGCTTTTATCCAGTACGCCAACTCCTGTTGAATATTCATGAGCGCAACTACAACTTGCTTCCCAGCCATTGCAACTTCAACCCAACTCTGATTTACGACGGGCAAAACTTCAGCCAAATATTTGAGTGAAATCTATTGACTAACCATAAACCGCTGCAATTTGGAGTGAATAAAAATCTGGTTGCTTTCATTATGTCGCATTCCACAGTCAATATTTAGTCTGTTTCATGAAATATAGCTTTATGGGTGCACCAGTCCTTTTCACTGGAATCAACAACTCCTTTATTTTAGTTTGAAAATATGCAAAAAATCTAAATATGCAAAATCTGCAAAAAAAAATCAATTAAAGCTTTGCTTGGGTCTATAAAGAATAAAAAGCAGGCCTCCGTCAGTCTTGAGAGACTATGGTATTGTGCTTGGCGCTGCATACGCTGCATGCGAAGCACGAAAGTCTGGGTAGATTGTTATGGAGGATAGGCTGTTCCCCAAGCAGCAAATCCCCCCTCTCCAGGCCACTGAATTAGTCCAATGGAAAGGCAGAGCCAATACGATTGGATCCAGCTGGCGTCGCAGAGCTGGGCTAAGAACAGGAGCTCACCCTGTCTTGTGGGGCCGACCCGGGTCTCAAACCCTGGCCTGCTGGTTAACAGGCGCAGTGTTTTAACTGCTTGCGGCACCCACAGCCCATTACAAAGAATAGAATAGAAAAAACAGGATTAGAAGAACAGGGTAGAAAGAACAACAGAAAGAACAGAAGTAGATCCCAGTGCTTCAATCTCAACTTTGGAAAGCATTTTCTGGAGAGTAAGGGGACATTTGTCATTGTCCCTGCACATGGTGTCCCTACACCCTGCACAATGGGACTACTCAGATTTCAAATAATAAAATCACAATATGCCCCACAAAATATGCCCCACAAAATTTACTAAGCATATTCCAAGATGGGGGCCAAGCACCTGGCAGATTTTGAGACGAAAAAATTACTATTTGAATATAGTCCTAGTGAAGTCAGACAAGAATAATACATCATCTAATTATAATTTCAATCAATCACGACACAGCCAAGATTAAACGGCAAGGGTTTTAATCCATGCAAAAGGAAGTCTCATTAAAAAAGGAACTTTTTCCCCCTCCACCCAAATTTCACTTAACACTCTGAATGAAGTCTGTAGAGCAGAATTAATGATCGCATTAACATTTCAGATGAGCTTCAGTGTAAATATCTGTCCTTTGATGGGTTATGAACACACTGACAAAAGTTTGTTAAACGCTTGATCCCCTGCATGGGGTTCTAGTTTATATCATTTAATCGGAAGCCGGCAGCTCAAGATCGGAATGATACCTGCTGCCTTTATAAAACAGCCCCAGGATGTCCACGGAACACACTGTTTGATGTATGCAGGGGTTGGGGGGGGGGAGGTTTTCACAAGAGAAGGAAACACATAAATAAGGTCTAACTTGAATTTCATGGGTGTCTTAAAGCTATAAAGTGGAAATGGAGGTCCATACAGGAAAACCAAATTAGGATCTGAGATCTCTAGAGGTTGAAAAGCGTCTAGGACCTTTCTGGAGAAGGGAGTGTTTTGGTGGTAGTAGTTCACAGAATCAAAACTCTTTTTCCAGACCTGTTTTTCTAACCATGATTCTCCCGATGAGAACCTTAGGAGCTGTAGGGCCCAACATGACACCCTTTTTCATGGGGCCCATCTCCCAAAGACCCTCTCTGATGGCACCTGCAGTGAAGCCAATGACGCCTCTTGTAAGAAGCAGCACCCAGAAGTAGGTGGTGGTAATGTGATCCATTTGCTGCCCTAGCACAGGGCCAATTGGCACAATTGCCGTAGGTACGGTCCTGAAAATATTATCAAGGTTTGCATATTTTTCTTTCTTCATTTGCAGTGAATGAGTTCCTATTTGAGAATAAATTGCTTCTATCTGATGTCCCTTCTGGCGCTTAGCAAGCATCATGAATGCTATTTGGCCCACTGTATGAAATGGATTTGGTAGTCCTGGTCTAGATGCTGAGGGTAGCAAGCAACGGAGATGGCCCTTGTATTCAAACACTACTTTTAAGTTTCCAAAAGCATCTGTTCCCAAAAAAGGAAATGGGAAATTAAATGGTTCTTAGTTGATCCATCAAGCAAGCTCTTATTCTTGTTGCATTGCTAGTTGTGACCGACTCTAGGGAGCAGTGCTCATCCCTGTTCCTTAATCATAGAGCCAGCGCTGAAGAAGATGCCTCCATGGACATGTGGCACACATGTGCATGGAACACTGTTACTTTCGCACCAATGATGGGATTCAAAGAAATTAACAACCGGTTCTCTGCCCATCTGGCAGCCACTTTTAAATGGCTATTTTTAAACTTTATATGTCCTATCCCTTGTTTACAAAGGGTTCTATAGAGTAAGTGTGAACCTGCTGGAGCCCACCACTGCTTCCCACCAAGGTGTACCTATTTATCTACCTGCATTTGCATGCTTTTGAACTACTAGGTTGACAGGAGCTGGGCTTAGGATGGGAGCTCACTCCATCTAGCAGTACTTGGGTCTTAAACCGCTGATCTGCTGATCTTCAAACTGACCACTAAACCTTTGCAGCCCTCCTGGCATAACCCCCACTGGCATAGCTAGAGGGGTGCAAAATGCTACGTTTTGCAGGTGTTTTAACATGCTGCAGAAGCAACCCTCCGCTTCAGAGCTATACTGGGCATATGCCTCCATTTGGATTCCTCCACCCAGAGAGGGGAAAGGAGGAGAGGGCCCACTTGCACAGTATGTTCAGACTCCTGCACCCCCTCGAGCTATGCCACCATTTCTACCATCCAGATTGTGTGGCTCATGCTGCATGCCCATCACACAGCAAGCTGCCTCTCAGTATGTGGTTACAATTGTATTTCCATATTTTGAGGATGTACCGAAAGGGAGAATAAAAAACGATGGGAAGAGCAGAGAAGCAGCTGACTCTCGGTTTCAAGACAGTCTTGAGCAATCAATTAATAGCTTGATCAATACAGCGTGATGTAGAGCAGCTTAATTGAAGGGAATCAGCACTTAAGCAGCTCACATCTCCAGGGGAAAGACCACTGTCAGCAATGTTAGCACCCTTTCGAAAATGCAGCTGCTTCGTTCTGTTCCGGAAAATAGAGACAGAGAAACGGTGTGAAATTAGATATAAGAACATCACAGATAATTGATGTCCAGAGTGAAACCCTTCAACAGGAACATTTCCTACTAATAGTTCCTTGACAGTCCTCATCTCAACCGGGGAGCTTGCCAACCACATATTACGTGTATATTCTCTGTCGGTAACTAACAGCAGGAAGGTATGAATTTTTATATTGTAGCATCACAGTGCTGACGCTGGTTCTTACTAAAATCAACAACGTTCTTTTAAATCCAAAAAATAAAGGAAGGAAACATCTCTGCAGGTTGTTTTTTTTTTTCATTTAATTACGAACCAGTCGAAACCAGGGAAAAAACGTATTATGGTATATTCTTTATAATGAACAAGAGGGTTCGGAGAATTTGAGATGACCGCAGTGGAATAGCTAGAGGGAGTGCAAGGAAGTAGGTTTTGCAGGAAGCCTCACTGCAGAGTGCAAGCACTGGTTTTGCAGGTGCCTCCGTGCGCCATGTAAGTGTTCCCTCGGGAGCAATAATAGAAGCAAACCCTTTGCTCTAGCAACCCAGAATGGCTCCAAAGGGGGCAGTGAGGCACTTGCAAAACATGGTACTTTGCACCTCCTCTACCCATGCTACTGATCCTGTGACAGAGGGACTTATTTAACAACAGCTGTCGTATCTAGCTGTATCCCAGCATTTCCCAGATGGAAGGTGCAATCCTAACCAATTTAGGCCAGCATAACTGACTTTCTTCCCATTCCTGTGGTGGTGTGGGAAGCCGGTGGATGTCTTTGTACAGACCTAACTTCCCATCCTCAGGCCGGCACAGAACTTGTGCTGGGACATATACCGGCCAAAACTGGGATTTTAAGATTTTAACCTGGATCATTAAAGGTGTTTTCCATGCAGTTCAAGCTCTTTAAAAGCTCTTATCCAGCTTATCCAGCTCTTTAAAAGCTCTTATCCAGAACCCTGCATAGTAGTCCTACATCTTTGTCTTTGAAAAATTCACAGTGCAAACCTAATCCATGGTTAGGCTGGCACAAGACCCGGCACAGGTCCTGTGCTGGCCCGGATATGTTGCAAAAGTGCTGTACTTCTGCGCCACTCTTGAAGGGGGGGGGGAGGTAGACCAATGTGCAAACATGCACCAGCCTTTCCACAGCGCTATAGGTCCAGCCTGAAAGAGTCTACATGTAGTTTTAATGGCTTTTTTCCCTTCAATTCTGATGACTATGTGCTTTTGTGGATTGCCCAGAACTGAATATTTTCATAAACTTTCCCCTGCTCCATTCCATTATTTGCCTAACTTGAAATATGCAGGTTTTTCTTGGCTTTGCCTGGCAGGCAAAAAAACTCTTTCTCTTCCTTTCCTAATCCACTTTTGAAATCCATTGGAGGCAAAACAATTATGTATTTCATTTGCTCCTTCTGTTGTTAAGCAGACACATTCTTCTTTCTTGCCCCATAAAGGCGTTTTACTGGTAATCCTAAAAATGACAGAGATGCTAAGGCACAACATATATTTACTACGGCCTTTATGAGCACCCTGGTCCTTGCAGCGAGTACATTCTGAAATGTACTTATTCCTCTTTTACTGCTTTCACTGCTGATTTTTTAATGTGCTTGCATAACAAGAGCAAAATGAAATAGAAGAGCAACAAGCAGTGGCATAGCCAGAGGGAGTGCAAAATATTATGTTTTTGCACGGAGCCTCACCGTGGCTTGATAGAAGCCCCTTCCCCTCCAGATCCAGATGTACACATCCATTTTGTTCCCAGTACCTGGAATGATTTCAAAGGGGAGCGGGAGGGCCATGGTGAGGCTTGCACACCGTGATGAAGCTCTCTGCAAATTGTAGAGCTTTCCGCTCTACGCCACTGGCAACAAGCTGCATACAAAAAAACTTTGCTTGTAGGATGGTCCCATATTATCCCATACGTTGAACTGGCAAAGGGCACATGACTGCTTAGTTTCAGAGTAAGGTCATTCAAGGGCACGGTTATTGGGGTGTGATGAGAGTGTAATTTTCTTTGTTTTTGCTGGGGGCTGTTTTTGCAAGCCCCAAGGAACCAGGTGAGATCAGATTGTTTTGGAAACGGTTCATTTCGGAGTCTACCTGTAGGAAGGATTGGAAAACAATCCCACTGATTGTCACAAATCCAGATTCCAGATTTGATCCCTGTGGGTTTTTTTTAATGTAGAGCAAGAACTCTGCCTGAAACTCTAGGGCAGGGATCTCCAAAGGGCTCCTGGACCTTTACCAAGTGTTAAGGAATTTCAGCTTGTGATCTGTGAGATGAGAAGCTGCAGAAATTCCCTCCTTTAATGGTCCAGGAGTCCACATTTCACGGAGCGATGCTAGATGCAGCACTGTCCTCCCAGGTTACTCCACAAATGTGTCAGCACTGGAGTGCAGCTTGCACCGTGTAGAGAGCAAGTGATAGTACTTCAGAGGACTTTAAAAGTTAAAGTTAAAAATTTGACCCCTGCTCTAGGGCAGTGACTTTCAACCAGTGTACAACGGCACATTGGTGTGCTGCGAAAGGTCCACAAATTGCTGCAGGTGCACAGTGGGTTGATAATTATTTATCAACACTGATAATGGAACTTGCACTCAATTGTCTTGCAGTCCTATACTCTCTTACGTGGGAGTAAATCTCATGGAATTCATTGAGGCTTATTTCTGAGTTGACATGCCTAGGATTGTACTGTACAATCAGTACATGACATGTACATGATAGATGTACATGACTAGATGACCTACTAGGTCCCTTCCAACACTAGGATTCTATGATTCTAGTTGCTCTGGAAAAGATGAATATACATGAGACAGTACATGATCCCCAGTTCTGTACTTATCTCTAGTTGATCCTCAGTGTGGATAAAGATTGAGATCATGGGGTAGTGATGGTGAGAGAGTGAAGATCTGGTCAATCATTACCTTAGAAGAACCCCGAGCATTAACTCATTATTCCATAACAGTACCACAAGCAAATCTGTCATACCCACAGCATCTGTTTCTGCAAAGGATGCGTCCCTTTTTGCCACTTTACCTTACATGCATTTGCTTCTTGTTACTTTCACACTGGAACTACTAAAGCTACATCTGTGGAATCAGAGCTCCAGGTGTAGGAAGGTCAGTTTGCTCAGGGCAAAGTCAGGAGACAATCTCGCATGGCTTCTGTAGAGCCATCCATCAACAACACACCACAGACGTCCACGAGAAGGGGAAGCGGGTAGAAAGTATGCAGTGTTGCAGTTTACGTGATGGAGGGGAGATAATCTTGCCAAATCCCCATTGGTGAAATAAAATGGACATGAGCTTCAATCTGCAGCAAAATCTGCAAACGGGGCTGCTTTCTAGAGTTCCGTGAGCCAATAAAATGATAAGCAGGAACTGAATTCTACCTCTATCCAGAAGGAACGCTGGGGATCTGTTCACTGGGTATGTCCCCCTATGAGTGTGTATGCCAGCAGTGGTATGGGTGGCCATTCAATCTGAATTATACTGTTCTCCTTATAGGCTGAGGAGAGAAAAAAAATATCCAGGAATATCATTTTTGCCGTTAGTGCAGCTGTTTGAGCTGTTAGCACACAAATGTGCACTAACATCTTAAATACAGAGTAGCTGCATTTGTAAGTGCAGGGCACAGGCATACCCAGAATGAAAATGAAAACTGTTCTAGGAAGACCCATTACTTTATAAGAAGCATGCAGAAGTATCTCCTGCCATATTCTGAGGTCAGAGTGCAATTCTGAGACTGTGTGTGTCTGTTGTCTCCTAGTCTCCTGCTCTTCAAGCAGAGGCTCGACGAGCACGTGTCGGAGATGCTCTAGGAGGGTTTCCTGTTACAGGCAGGGGGTTGGACTAGATGACCTACTAGGTCCCTTCCAACTCTAGGATTCTATGATTCTATGATTCTAGTTGCTCTGGAAAAGATGCAGTATCTAACTCAAAGCAGAGCGCAAGGAGGTAGTAAGCAGGTTATGGTAAAAACCAACCGGGAGCAAGGAATTACCAGTCACCGATAGCATGACAGAGTAGCTGGAAACACGAAGCTGAGCTTCCACTCTACAGCACCCATCTATTATTGGTATGCTTTTCAGAACAGACATTAATATACACACATAAGGGAAATCAATTTCATATGCTCCTCTCCCCACCTTGCCCCTTTTCCATTATGTGAAATTGCAAGTGATTATTTTAAATGTCCTTGAGTGCAGTGGCGGAAGGGGTAGCAAAATGTAGCCATTAAATAATTTTTTTTTCTTATAAGGGTCAGTGCAAGAAACATTTCAGACAACAACCAGAGTCGGAGCGAAGAACGCCAGATTCCACCGGCGAGACATGTAATCTTCGCCACATAAAGCGTAACAGAATGTGAAAACCAGGAATTGTTTCACTCACCATTTTATCTTTGACTCATTGTGGGTTCCCCCAGGACCTTCCTCTTCCAACCCTGAGTACATCAATAACATGCAGTCTATTCTAAGTGATTGAATAAAAAGTTATATTTAATTGAGAAATCAATGGGCAGAAGGAGGGCAGCGAGGTCATATAGATTGTCTCGTCCCAACCAATCTAACTCAACTTGCCCTTTCTGCTGGTCTTCCATCATTGCATTTTGCTTGCCAATCCCTCAAACAACTCTTAATTATGGGCCACGGCCATTTGTCTTCAAATATCACACCATGGTGGAATCTATGCATCAATAAATTCAACTCAAAAGCTGTTTTCCACCCCACTGGAGAGTTAATTGCTTCCAGGGCCGAAGCAGAGGCAGTAATTCTTTACATTTTTGGAGGGGGGCTTTTCAAAGATCTCCAGTGACTGACGACAAATTTGTAAAACCGAATTACAAAATATTGCCATGGAATAGAAGGAGTTGTTGAGAGTGTTGTGCAGAACATTAATTTGCAAACAGAGGAAAGAGCCTTATAGCACCATTTCCAGGCAGGAGCTTTGCATGCAGTAAGGCCCAGTTCAGTCTCTGGCATCTCCAGTTAAGGACTGGGAAGAGCCTCTCCGCAAAAGGGTGTGAACTGCTCCAGCTTAAGCCGTTCTTGCCTAATGTTGCATTTAATGTGTACACCTGTGTGCTGGGCAAAACAGGGGTTAAAGAAGGCAGTTCTAAGTTATGGAAGACAATGATTGTTGGAAAAGGGAGCATATAACCATAAGATTGTAGCATCATAGTTTAGAAAGGGATCTACTAGGTTATCTGTTTATCTACAGTATTTATATACCACTTTTCAACTTTAAAAAAAGTTCACAAAGAAAATGAAAAAAACAGCTAATTAATAGCTAATGGGTCATCTAGTCCAACCCCCTGCATGAAGTAGAAAATCCTCCTAGGACATCTCCAACTGCCTATAGATTAATTGGATGAAAGGATACAAAAGGGTCTCATCGGATTTGCAGATGACACCAAGCTGGAAGGAGAAGAAAACACAATAAATAGTAGACACAATAGACAGTAGAAGCCTTCAAAATAGGTTGCCAAATGTCCTGAAAAACAGGGACAATTCTCATTTTTAGGGATTGTGTGCACATAATGGCAAATGGGATACAGGGACCTGTCCTGATTTTCTGGAAGAGAATTGTGGCAACCCTGCTTCAGGAAGACCTAGAGAAAATGGAATACAATACTGGGCTGAAACAAATAAGATGAACACGGAGAAATGCAAGGTTCTACAGTAATGCAAAAATAAAATGGGAGGTACTGGTACAGTGTGTGAGCGAGATCTCAGAGTCATTGAGGATCACAAGCTGAATATGAGTCAGCAGCGTGATGAGTCTGCAGAGAAGGCAAATGCAGTTTTATGCTGCATTAAGAGAACCATATCACAAGAAGTTACAAGTTCCGAGAACCTCATATTGTCCCTTTTATAGACCATTGTGCATTTATTAGACCTCACCTAGAGCACCATGTCCAGTTCATCTTACTTTAAGAAAGATACAGCCAAACTAGAGCAAGATCAAAGGAGAATGACAAGAATAATTAGTGGGCTGGAAGACAAGCCCACAAACAGGGTGATCAGATGTCGTAACTGTAAAAAGAGGACAAGTGTCCCCCAAAATGTAGGGCATCCAACAGAAATGTAGGATATGGACCAAATAAAAGCTAAAGACATTCATAAATATTGCTTTCCCATGGTTAATTTAATTGTTAGGACTCGAGGTTTGAAAAAGGACATGTCTTGGAAAAGGAGGCCATATGGTCACCCTGCCCATAAAGAAAGGTTGAGATCCTGCCACATAGATCCAGCCATTCACCACCCCTGGTGGCAGCCAATGTTCATATTCTAGCTGTTAGCAGTTCACATTTGGCAGCTAACAGAAAGAACTTTTTTTTCCCACAGAACAGCGCAGTAGCAGGACAGGGTCATCAATTCTTCACTCTTTGCAAGGGAAGCTTTTCAGGATACGAGTCTGTTTTGTGCTTATCTGTGAGGCCAACCCGTGAAAATCCCTGCATAATCACATTGCAGTCCCATAAAAGTTTAATTTCATGGGAAACAATTGCCATCCTTCTCCTTAACAAGCCTCTGTACTCTTCTTCCTAAAGTTGCTTTGTTATCTCGACTGCAGGCGTATCTTTATTTTCCTCTCTCCGTTATCGCACCCGATCTGCTGAGATCAGGGCCTTTGAGACTCCAGAAATCAAGTATAGATTTGACTCACTAAACAAGTTGCGTTAGTTCATCAGAACAGATCAAAAACTTTTTCCTCTGTGTTCACATAGGCCTAAGGTGTCATTTAGGCACAAAGATGTCACAGGCACCATACTGGTCTAACTGGTGTCTGTGTTACTCCCTACAGACAACAAGTGGGGGCTCACATATTTGCGGGCACAATCCTGACCAACTTTCCAGCTGTGAGATAAAGGGCAACGCAACTCCAAGTTAAGGGAACCAACATTCCTGTACCTTGAGGGTGCCCCCCTCAACTTCAGGATGCAGCACATATACTCCACTGGCACAGCAATGCCAGTTTTATTCTGCATTATTTTATTTACAATTTTGATAGAGGTTTAAGTACTATGGTAGAAGTTCTCAAACTATGGGCACAATCCAGAGGAACTACGGGGACTCCTTGCTCCGGTATAACTACAATCTACTCTGGATTGCAATATGAATTTCCCATAGGTTTTCACTAGATGGTACCGTAACTACGGGTGCACGTAAAGTCTCTTATGTGCTCCCGTAGTTACTCTGGATTGTAGGGTTTGACGCAATCCTAACCAATTTAGACCAACACAATTCACCCATCTCACCATTTCACCGTAGCATGGGGAGGCTGGCACATGTCTGTGAACCAGCCTAAACCAACCCCCCAAGGAGTAGTGCAGAGGTACCTTATGGCACTTTTGCAACATCCCCCAGGCCAGCACAGAACTTGCACCAGGACATGTGTTGGTCTAACCATGGTTAGGATTGTGCTGTGTGAGTCACAACCTACTGGTGTCTCACAAACAACCTGATTTTGGGGGAGTTACTTGGAATTCACAAGACATTTGGGGGTATAACAAAGTCAGTGAAATGGGTCATCTGTCAACGCTACCCGGAAACTACAAGGCATTCTGGGGCACTACCCACAAAACATTTTGGGGTGTGACGTAGCTGTAAAAAACTGAGAAGCACTGCACTATGGAAGTTTGGTGTGAAGTGTGTTATATAAATGTGCAATAAATACATATATAGCTCCACTTCTTCCACTGCACAGCCCCAGCTCTGGTCACAGCAGAATGTTGTGAACCTAAGATCCTAGAAAGGTAGGTGATGTCTACCATGGTGCATACACCACCCAGAAGTCCGACCCTTCACACAAGAAAGCAAAAGTCATATGGCTCCTTCCAATAAATTATGCAAACCTTTATTAACTTATGAAGATTACCCATACTCTAAATCAGTCTCCCTTATCAACACCATGGCCCAACAAGCTGCACTACCATTAGTTTCGAGCTGCAAATCAATCCACCCTATCAGATCCTACAAGGACATCGGGGACACGCAGAGATGTGAAAATGAATAGCTTAATTACCTGCTATAATTTATTGGATATAGGCAACTGAGTCAATGGATCTCCAAAATTAATGCACGATGTCCTTGAAACGATGCCTGAAATACAGCCAAGAATCTCATCTTATTTTTTTTTCATCTGCAAGATTATTTTTTTTTAACTTTCAAGGTTCATTAAAATATATTGGTAATGGCAGGAGTAGATAAGAGCATTTTCAGCAAATTTCTGCTTTGAATCAAGAGCTAGTGTTAAGAATATGGATAGGGGGTGGTCTCCAGCCACGGAAATGTTTTGAGGATCCTCTTGAGACATCCCTGTGGCTATCGAAAGAAATTCTCCGACCTTCTACCTGCTCATTCCTCAGTTTTCAATATTCAAATATTGGCTTGATTCATAATCACAGACTTTTCTCCCTGGGAGATCCTGTTGTGTATATCACAATCTCCTGTTATTCCTTTCCGTGAAGGCAAGTTTAAATGATCCAATACCTAGGAATTGGTGGTTTCTGTACTCCGCATCTGTCCACGACCACGGGAAGGTGTCACAAAGAACATGTAGAAAGGAACATGTACTGTATAAGTTTCAGAAGATCTCCTATGGTTGACTACTGGATCATCAAGAACTTAAACACAAAAAGTGCAAAGAGACACAACAAGGGTTGAATAGCTGAGTTTGCAAATGGGGCTGTAAGGTGATGAGATTATATGACGGGGCTGGTTTTTCCCAAGGACAATTTAGTTGTCTGTCTTAAGATAAAACTATCTTTGATGTTGATTGGACAGTGATGGTGATGCAGTGAGCTTTGGGTGCCAAAAGTGCACCTATATATAAGACCAGTCCATAGGGTGGGGAGAGGAAAGAACTGTCCACATGATAAAATCCAGGACTGATTTGAAAAGGAAGAAGCCACTCAACCAAAAATTTGAAAACAGACAAGCTAACATTTCTTCTGCCATGATGATATCACACATGAGCCAGCCAAATTGTGAGTCTGACTCCAGGTCCAGGTAACGTTGTGTAGCACTACTCTGAGAAGCAAAGTCTTTCCAAATTTTCATGGGAGATGCTAGGGATTGAGAATCTATCTGTACAACTTGGTGTGGGCCACTTAATTTGGGAAATCCACAAAGATGAATTAATATCAGGGGTCAGGCAACTTTTTTACCTTTTACCCCAAAATATATTTAGATATGCCGACATTACCCCCTTGATACACCAACGTTAACCCCACAAAACCCTGCATCCATCCCTTCCCTAGTGTCCCTTGCTTCCCCTATATTGCTCCGTTACCCTCAGGAATTTCATTTTTACCCCATTTGGGGTAATTTACCCCTGCTCCCTGACCACTGAATTAGTTAGACACCCCACGCCCTGACTATGCCATGCCACTAGTGCAAACAAGGGAACACGGCTGCTTTTTTAAAAAAATGAAAATATAAAGAGAGAGAGAGAGAGAGGGAGAGACATTCAAGTGGAGGAAACCTGACTTTAAAAGCTGGAGTAACAGATGGAGGAACACAGATAAATTCATGTCACACATCTACGATATATTGAAGTTTTCAATTCAGAGGTTTGCACACACTAAGATTTATTTTTCATTCACTTTCCAAAATCAGAACTCAAATGGGCATTGTTTTCTGTTCCTTTCCTCATGACTAGAAATAGCCGAGCCTCGTCCATCATTTAAGAAAAATAAAACATTGGCTCCTTGAATTTGTTTATTTGCTTTCACAGCCTTCGCTTGTGTGTTCATCTTACGCATCATGTCCTGAAGCTCATGGGTGCAAAGGAGAGTCGATAATCTACCTCGGCCCTCATTTATCCACATTAGCCAGCAACAAGGTAAATGCATCCATTAATTTATTTACGGTTACAGATCAATTTGGGGATTTTTGGTGTGACAGTGGCATAGCTAGAAGGGGGGAGCAGTCAGTCATGAAGGGAGGTTTGCAAGAAAGAGTCGCAGAACCCGAAAGAGTTTTTTTCCTGTGCTGCAAACTCACATAGCACACTTTTCATGGCACATCAGTGTGTCACACAATGGCATAGCTGGAGGGGGTGGAGCAGTCTGTCCTGGAGGGAGACTCAATGCACCATACAAAGGGTCTCCAAAGACATTCCAGGTGGGGAGAACAAGCCAGATGGCTCAATTTTGCTCCCCCTGCCTATAATGGCACCAAAGGATTGGAGCCCTTTGGAAACCATAGTGAGGCTCTCTCCAAGACTGACTACTCCACCCCCTCTAGCTATGCCACTGGTGCCATGGCACACCAATTCAAAATACTGTGGTACATTCAGGCATGGGCCCAAGCCGGTTCGGGCTAGATCACCTGAACTGGTTGTTCCCATGACCCCGCCACTACCGAACCATTAGCCGTGGGGTCGCCTGAAAACCCGGCGTACCGGTTCAGACACCAGGAAGAGGAGACACACTGCGCATGCACCGATCTCAGCACACGCGCAGTGCGTCTCCTCCTGGTGAAGAAGACGCACAGCATGCACACGGGGTCGGCGCATGCGCTTTGCATCTCCTCCTGCAGGAGGAGATGCTCTGTGTCTCCCCCCGCGGAAGGAGACGCTCTGCGCACGCGCCGATCTTGGCACGTGCGCAGAACGTCTCCTCCACCTGGAGGAGATGCACTGCGCATGCACCAACTGCGGCGCTTGCGCAGTGTGTCTCCTGGAGGAGACACACTACACATGCGCCCGGGGTTGGCGCATGCGCAGTGTGCCGGGGTTGGAGCCTGCCCTTGCCCCGTCCCCGGCTCCGCCCCTGACCCCGGTCCCACCCCCTGACCCCGGCTCTGCCCCCCAACTTCTGGCGAACTGGTTGTTGGGGTGGCCCGGGCCCATCCCTGGGTACATTGGTTTACAAGCATAATTCATTCCAGAAGCATGCTTGTAATTCAAAGCACTGGTATATCAAAGCAAATTTTCCCATAAAAAAATAACAAAAACTCAATTCGTTCCACAACCCAAAAATATTCATTATCAAAATGATTGCAATGCTGTAATATAATGCAAAATATAAAGAAAAATAAAACAAATTAACCAGGAGGGTGCAATCCTAAGTTGGTATACTCAGAAGTAAGCCCCACTATATTCAATGGGTCTTACTCCCAGGAAAGTGTGTTTAGGATTGTAGCCCAAGGCTGCAAACTGCCCCCTTATACAGGACTGATTATAATAGGGTTACTTTAGAGTAGATATGCAAGGCTAACCCTACAATCCAGAGTAACTACAGGAGCACATAAGAGACTTTACGTGCACCCGTAGTTACTGCACCACCTAGTGAAAACCTATGGGAAATTCATATTGCAATCCAGAGCAAATTTTTCTTACACCGGAGCAAGGACTCTCCGTAGTTACTCAGGATTGCGCCCCAGGTCTCTCGGGCTCCTTTCTATTGCCCACATTACAAGGAGTGAGCCCCATTGACAGTAACAGACTTACTTCAAAGTAGACATGTCTCACAGGAGAGGCTGAATAGGTGCTTGTGGAGTGCCAAAATTGGCCATATCCCAGTCAGGACTATTTTTTCACTTGAATTTGATTGTATTGCAAGTCAAAATGTATTGATAATCGACATCGATTGTATTGCAAGTCAAAATTTATTAGAAATGTTTGCTTGAATTGCAAACAATCCAAGGTTTTGCTGTAGCTTAAAGATTTAGACCTAACTGCACTTCAGAAGTTCAAGCAGAAGGGAAACCAGACCAGGGTCTAATGTGACTCTGCCACTATAATACGTCTGCTCTCATATAGCTTTAAAAATGTTGGTGACCATATGATCAGAAAAACCTGGATTTGTCCAGATTTTTAGCCTCTTGTCCAGGTGTCCTATATTTTTGCTTCATTGTCCTACATTTTGGCTTCATTTTGAAACTTTGCGGTAGTGCACAGTACCCCATCATACCATATGGCGTTGGATTCGTATTGAAGAGCAGAATCCAATGCAAAATCAGTTTGAAGATATCTCCTTCCTATCAAAAGTTATGGTTAAAAAACTGAAAAACAAAAACAAAAAAATACATTTTTTGGCAATTTTTTTAAGCTGGTAGGAATTTTGGCCCTGGGATTAGGAATTTTGGCCCTGGGGTTCAGGAATAAGGTCACCCTGATATCGGTGGAGCGGCCAAGTGGAGCAGACAGACCATGAGAAGACTTAAGCCACATGATCAGAGCAGCAGAAAGAAAAAGGCACTTATTAGAGGTGTTCCAGAATCCTCCGGAGACCAGAAGTGTAGCAGAAGGAAAGCCACTGGTCCTTGGCTCACATGTCACCATAGCCAATATCTAAGATATTGGTTTGATATTGGTAAGATATTGATATTGGTAAGATATTGGACATCAGATATTGATATTGGTAAGATATTGGACATCAGACAGTAGCAGAAAGAAGTTGTCCTCTGGCCCCTTTCTATGCTCCATCAAATTCCCCCAGATATTTCAATGGGTGAAATTCTTGGTGTTTTAGCCCCATCTGATGGGAAAAGGCTAGAATGCACAGTTGAAAATACTAGTCAGTGAAGAAGCATCCCAGCAATACAGGATGAGACTATTTAACCCAGGGTGACCACAACCAGGGTAACCATAACCATATGGTTTTGTGACCATAACCACAAAATAGGACATCCCCCCTGAAAATGTAGGACACTCAAGAAAATCAAGGGACATGAAAGATAAAGACCACAATCCATGTCTACTCAAAAGGAAGCCCCATTGTGTTCAATGGGTCTTACTCCCAGGAAAGTGTGTTTAGGATTGCAGCCTTGATGTGCAAACACTCATCAATATTGTTTTCATGTGGTTAATTTAAGCATCATTTCACGTGGTTAATTTAAACATCATATTCTTTTATTTCTTTAAAAGCAGAAATCTCTCTGCTTTTGAATAATACAACTATGTAATATATAATTTAGAACACAATCTTAACCATGTCTACTCAAAAGTAGGCCCCATTGTGTTCAATGAGTCTTACTCCCAGGAAAGTGTGTTTAGGATTGCAGCCTTGATGTGTAATTTCATACAGAATGCAAGAAAAAAAACCCACACTACAATTCTAACCACACTTTCCTATGAGTAAGTACTACTGAACACAATGGAACTTAATTCTGAGTAGACATGCATAGGATTGCACAGAGAAAGTTATAACAAAAAAAAAACAACACTAGCAGGCCAAGGCAGTGGTGGGAGGCAGTCCATCATGTGGCTGAGGCACCGGCCGCCATACAAGTTGATACAAACCCTAATGATGCTACTGCTTAATAGCTTAATTTGCATAAATTATAATTGCCAGTCAGTGGATCCAGTTGGTCATCTAAGGGTTACGGAGGTGAACGGAACACTTTTCATATTACCAATGAAGTGCTAATCCAGTTCTGGACCACCACATCTGAACAGGTTAACTCTTCCCTCCCTGTCCAGTTTTGTCATGGAAAGTTCCCAATGGTCCCAATCCCAATACTTTGCAGCCACAAAGTAAGGGAACAATTTTCCTTGACCTTGAGGAGGCCTCAGTGACTACCCCTACCACCACATGATGAAGCCCATGCCCTGTTGGGACTGTACTGGTGCTAGAAAGTTGGATAGGATTGGGTCTATTCCTTTTGTCCCATTAGGAACAATAGGATTGGGCCCTCAAGCGGCAGTACATTTGGATAGTACCCACTGTGACTGCTTTTGTTTTGGAGCAAGCTTCCAATTTTGATCTCATCTCTTGAGACATCTATAGATGGAAAATTGAAAAGTCACTGACTCACTGATTCACTGACAGACCGACTCATTAATCCATGAGTCAAAAATGCCAGGCCTCGAAGCCTAGAAGCCTAGTCAAAAATGCCAGGCCTAGAAATTTGGAGAGGGTATTCCTTCCGCGATGTGAGCATCCACTAAGAACCTATTTTTAGAAATTTAACCCCCAACGGTTAACCCAAGAGGACTAACCCTCTCTTGAGCCAACCCCCAAGAGGTGCAACATGTTTTTGTCCAATAATTAACATTGAAGACTGACTGATCAACACCAGCCCCAAGCCCTGCACCTAGAAGCAAGAAGTTTGGGGAGCATATTCCTTCTGGGATGCACTAAGAACTGATCTGGTGCTCAGTTGTGCACAGTGATGCCCGTTGGTACCAGGTGCTCAGTAGGGGTGCCAGGGGTGCCTGGTGCTCAATAGGGGTGCCAGGTGGTGCTCAGCGCCTGCTGGTGCCTGCTGGAGACTGGTAGGGATGCTCGGTAGTGCCCGCTGCCCACTGCATGATAGAGCCCAGTGGTGCTTGGTGGTGTCCAGGGGCCAGTGGTGCCTGGTAAGGAAGCCTGGTATTCAGTAGAGATGAGTGCCCACTGGTTCCTTGTGATGGCCACTGCCTGCTGGAGCCTGCTGTCCACTGGTGCCCAATGGTGTCCACTGCCAGGTGGTGCCAGCTACTGGGTGGTGCCCAGTGGTGTTTACTGCCCAATAGTGCCCACTAGGGATGCCCAGCACCCACTGGTGCCCACTGATGCCCACTGCCTAGTAGTGCCCACTATCGATTGTGCAGTTGTTCCCACTGGTTCCTGGTTGTTCCCATTAAGCATTCCTAATGCCCACTGGTGTCTAATGCTATGCTGGCGTCTGCTATACACTGGTGCCTGCTGTCCACTGCATGATTGTATCTGCTGCTTGGTGGTGCCCATTAGGGATGCCTGGTGCCTAGTGGTACCCACTGTTGACTTTTTATGCCTGTTGTCTGGTGGTGCCTGGTGCCCACTGGTTTTTGCTGCCCACTGCACAGTGGTGCCCACTGCCCAATCCCAGTTAAGATGCCCAGTCCCTGCCAGTGCCCGCTCCTGTGCACCACTGCCCCCTGGTACCCTCCGGTGCCTGTTGCTGCCCAATGCCTGCTGATGCCTGCTGCCAGTGCCCAGCTATGCCCGAAGCCCAGAAATATTCTGGAACCTGCTACTAGTTCCTTTCTGCTAGCTCATTATAAAAATGTTCTTCAACTTTGGGGTTGCAACCCTAAAAGGATCTGAACGCCTCAATTCAGAGGTGTTTTGTTCCATTCTGCTCCCACTGCCCCGAATGGTTCCAAAATGGATGGGAAGAGTCCACTTGAAACTAAACTCCCAGCAAAACTCCCAGTCTGAACCCCCTCCAGCTGTGCCACTGCCTCTTATAAAAATTTCTAAACTGACATCTTCAGATTCCCCAACCTTCTCCTTTTTTTCGTATCCTATCAGAAGCGTTATAAGGATAAGCGCAGCTCACTTGCTCAGAAATATAACTGGGCATCTGGCAGCTTGATTTATAGAAATGTTATGCAAATTGTGTTCATTATGCAAATGGGGAGGTATATGCATACAGTGTAAAAATACGGATGAGCCGCATCCTTCTGGCTCAGGAGCTTCTCCCAGGACAACCTGCAGTGCCAAACGTACCAGCGCACGAAACCGGTTAAAAGCACATTGATAAGAACCTGTAGCCAACAGGTTGTGCACGAACACCGAGGCTGGTGGAAAATCTGGGCATGCAAACACACACACACACAGCAACGTGATTTCATTCCTTAACAGTTGCACACAGCTTTATGAATATGGTAATTGCTGCCATCTGGCTTAGTGAATATCACCTGCCAAGAAGGAAGTGCAACCATTAGCAAAGTACGGACAATCCGTAATCAGTTGTCGGTTGGGCCTCCTGAG
This sequence comes from Cryptoblepharus egeriae, assembly GCA_030015325.1. Taxonomy (NCBI): domain Eukaryota; kingdom Metazoa; phylum Chordata; class Lepidosauria; order Squamata; family Scincidae; genus Cryptoblepharus; species Cryptoblepharus egeriae. The sequence continues at coordinate 93,849,545 of JAREYC010000005.1, read as the reverse complement.
GTGGTACATGCCAATTAGAGGGAAGTAATTAGATTTTAATCCAACATACATCCTTTCATTAGAAGGATATTCATTAGAAGGAAAAATCTTTTGATCCAGCACATGGTGTGGGTATTTTTTTTTAAATAATGCATTTAAGATTTGGCATATGCTGCCACCAAACCTTCTACCTTCCCAGGCCTGATTCACTCTCTCTTCCACCCCATCACCGTTCCACTCCACCAACTCACCCAATTCCATCCAATCCCAAAGCTGAATAGGTTCCTACCACCTCCAACCCCAAGGTGCAGACTTACCCGCTCTAGTGGGTCTTTGCAGATCTGCCACTGCACAGGAGGCTTCCCAGTCTCCACACTGGTGGGTCTACAGCCAGGGTGACCGGATGCCCAAGCCTCAAAAGGAGGACAAGGTCTTGGATTCCACTCAGCCTGGCCTTTCTGGCAGACAGTGGCACGTTTGCCTACACACAAGTAAAGCCGCGGTATTGGGCACATTCACTTTCCCATAGAGTTCAATGCATATTTTTTAGTTTTAGTTTTTTGGTCACAACTTTGAATAGGAAAAAGATATTTCAAAACCAATTTTTACATTGGATTCTGTTCTTCAATACAAATCCAACAACATCTGACATGATGGGGTACTGCACACCATTGCAAAGTTCCAAAATGAAGCCAAAATGGAGGACAATGAAACCTTTTTGGAGGACATCCAGAAAGGAGGCTAAAAACAGGACAATTCTGGAAAAATCTAGTCATATGATCACCCTGTCTGCAGCAGCATTGTTGGGGGCTGCTTTGCGAATGCCATATATCTCCCTCTGATGGCACAATGCTAGGGGTATAGGATTGGGCCACCAATCTTTCCTCTTGCATGGCCAGTTATAGCAATGTGTCTGAGGAAGGAGATCTAGTAAATGAACGAACAGTTGTACTCTTAATTCAGTTCCACCAAATATAATAACCTTCACATACATAGATCAACAATGGTGCAGAATGATCTGATAGCCCAACAGATAATTTAGTCCCCAGGGGATCCAGTCTCTTATTTATTTATATACAAATCTATAGGGAGAAAACAGACAAACAATAAACTATTCAAAAAGAAAAACACTTTCTCAATGGGTGGCAGGAGATCCTGGAACTGCCCCAGAGACCCTTCTGTATTCCGGAAGCGAAGAGAGCCGCTGATGATGGTCAGCCCAGATGGGAGGGACGGTGCATCTTTTGAATGTTTAATACAGGTACATGTTAAAGGTGGATCCCAATGTTACAAAAGATTTGGGGCTCTTCCATGCATTAATTAATCATTCAAAATTTTCTTTTTGTTTTAATTGTATCTGGTTTTAACAAATCAACTATGGCTGCAATCCTAAAGACACTTTCCTGGGAATAACACCCAGTGAACACAGTGGAGCTTACTTTTGAGTAGACATGGTTAGGATTGTGCTCTAACCCTACAATCCAGAGTAAGTACGGGAGCACATAAGAGACATTATGTGCACCTATAGTTACTGCACTACCTAGTGAAAATCTATGGGAAATTCATATTGCAATCCAGAGTAAATTGTTCTTACACCGGAGCAAGGATTCCCTGTAGTTACTCTGGATTGCACCCTGAGGGACTCTTTTTTTCTGAAAGGCATAATATAAATCAATAAATGATAAATGTGGCAGCCAGAGGTGTATCTATCCTGGGGCAAAACAGGGTAAGTGCCCGGGGCACTGTCTGCAGCACGCATGTCCTCTCAGAAGGCAGTCAAGCAAAACATGCCCAACTAGGTGCTGAGAACATGCATGTGCTCCAATTGCTTCCCAACTGGAACGTCCCACTTCCCAATTCAGAAAGTGATGACATGTTGTTTCATGACATCATTGTCCCGTGATGTCACAACGTTGCTGCCCTGGGTGAAACAGGTCCAGGATATGCCTATGATGGCAGTCTTCTGTCAGTCTTTCACTTCCATCTTGGTAATCTGTCCTGCTGTTTTCTCCATGTCCTCTCCATATGGGCTGCATTTCCCCATCCAAGCCTTATTATTGGATGTTGAAGGCATTCAGGGACATCAAGACAGGGAATCAGTTGAACCAGTCATTACAGAGGGGGGAAGCTGGATATGAGGCCCCCATTTTGGGAGGTAGTCCCATGATCTTTGCTTTAACATGCAAATCCAGCAGTAATTAAAAATTACAAAGCAGCCTTAGAGCACAATCCTATCCATGTCTACTCAAAAGTAAGCCACATTGTATTCAATGGGTCTTACTTCCAAGAAAGTGACTTTAAGACTGCAGCCCTAATAATTTTAAATTGGCATTTGAAAGCTTTCTGTGTAGGTATGCAGATTAGCCACTAGATGGCACTGGAGGACTTTGTCCACAAGGTGCTTCTGAATGTAGGTTCATCAAGACCTAATCATGTATCCAGCCCAGGGTGACCATGTCCTCTTTTTCCAGGACATGTCCTCTCTTTTAGCCTTCTGTCCTGGAATAAAAATCTTCATTGTCCTGGAATAAAATCTGTCCTGGAAAAAAATATGTTCTGGAATAAAAATCTTCATCCTCCTTTTCCTTGTGAGCAGGCAGCATGTAGCCTTCTTGTAGTTTGTAAAATATATGTACTAAATTATATTTTATATTTTTAAATTTAATAATAAGTAATATTGTGTTTAAATTAAGCACATGAAAGCAATTTAAATAAGAACACAATCCCAGCCATGTCTACTCAAAAGTAATTCTCATTGTGTTTAATGGGTCTTACTTCCAGGAAAGTGTCTTTAGGATTGCAGCGTTCACATAATGTCACACATCACATCACATTCTTCTCTTGCATGAACTTCAGACTGGAGCTGTGCAAGGACACAAGAATGGGTTTACACCTGATCGTTTTGTCATGAATGGCACCCAAATGCAACCATAACAGGAGCCGTGTCCAGTGCCCAGATAGTTCTTTAGAATCAAATGAGGAGAAAGCAGGCCAGGCTGTCCGTTCGTCTGATGATAGCATGTTAGACAGACGTCCTCAGCAATCTCAGCATATCTAGGAAGAAATCTAAAAAAGGCATCTGAAGTGGAACATGATTGAGACACAAATTATGCAGGGGATAGATAGAGTGTACATGAGGATGTTCTTTCTTCTCTCGCACAATTCCAGAACCAAGAGACATCCATTCAATTTGAGTGTCAGGAGAGTTAGGAGAGACCCAAAAAAATTTCTTTATCCAGAATGTAATTAGCCTGTGGAACTCCTGGTCACAAGATGTGGTGGTGGCATCTTGCCTACTATTGTGATCTCCTGACTAGAATGATCTTGCCCATTAGTGACATATATTGAATATCCCTATAATAATGTCCACTTAGGTTTCACTAAGTAGTTGGGTATGTTGCATCTGCAGTCCTACTCTGTTAGTTTTATGTCCATGTTTGTTACTCAACAGAGTAATAGACCCAGCCATTTGTGTGTGACCTTGTGATGCTTGTACAATGTTGAGCAAATTTCTTACACCCACCAATTTCAGAGCCAATGCCTTAAAGCCAGTACATGATGCAGTGCGGGATTTGGATTCAGATTCTATATGGCTGCTATTTCATTTTTAAACAGTGTCACCAGGCACTTATGGAAGCTATATATACGTATCGTCACTGAGGGCACAATCCAGAGTAACTACGGGAGTACATAAAAGACTTTATGTGCACCCGTAGTTACTGCACCACCTAGTGAAAACCTATGGGAAGTTCATATTGGAATCCAGAGTAAATTGTTCTTACATTGGAGCAAGGACTCCCCATAGTTACTCTGGATTTCACCCTAAGCCAGAGTTTAAGGCCTCCGGGTGGACCAGTTTGTAGAGAATTAAATTCCTTTGAGTCCTGGGGCCAATCCAGTACGGAGCTGGAAAAGACAGGAGCCTTGAATTTGCTGCTAAATTTTAATAGCAGCTCAACACTTGCTCTCCTCTAAGGATCAAATGCTACATTCTTCACCCTACAGCGAGTAAAGGTCTCTCTGTTGTTTGCAAAAAGCCTCAGGTGACCTTCTAAGCACTGTTTAAAATACTTTAAGGACAGATCACCCTTTTTGATTCAGGATGTTTCCTTTCAACCTGTTCTTGGAAGCAACCCAGGTCAAGAGCTCTCTCGAGGTCCGGGCTTTGTTGCGCTCTCCAGCTTTTGTCTCGCACGCTTTTCACGAGACCACTGACCTTTCCGTTCTGGAAAGAGAGGCTTGATCAAATGGCTCCTTAATGACCAGCTTTGGATCACCCACCGGAGAGATTACGAGAAAATGTACAAAGGACATTAAACAGCCAGGAAAGGCTGGGTTTACATTAGAGGGCAAGCTGGGGTCTGGAAGCCAATCGCTCGCCAATTATATTTTGCCAGGCGCTCTCAACTTCCCCATGGAGACCGAAGCGCCGTGTCGGCTGCACCGCACCCAGATGTCAAATGATTTCGCTCTCTGGTCGTCTCACAACTTTTAACAACTCAGTTTCATTGTATTCAATAACAACAAAGATCAATACTTGTAACAAAAATATGTGTTTCTTTTAAAATAACTTAAATTCATTTGGATATCGGAAGTGCCAGCTGAATTCAATAAGACCTATTTACATAGCCGTCCAAACAAGCATAGGTGGGCTGCGCTTGCCAACACATCTTCCATGAATTATGGGAGCCAATGTACAGCCAATGTACACATCTAAGCTGCATCTGCATGGATTCTGGCCACAAAGTCGTTGATCCTGCCAAGAACTTCACTGGGTGGGTGGTAAAATAACCTCTATATGGATAGTTTGTACACATGTTCAGGATGACCATATAGAAACTTCCTCTACTTTTAAGCATTGTATAGAGGAGAGGATTTAGGCAGGTGCTGCTTTCAACCCTTCTATGCTGAGTTAAACTTATCTAAATTCCCTCTTATATGCAATGCTTAAAGGGAAAGGCACTTGTCCTCCTTTCTTTATGGTCACCCTGCACATGTTGCTTTCATGCATTCCAGCAAACACAAGTCAGACCTATGGGAACATCCAGAGGGTACAATCCCGCTCTCCCACTGTTCATTTTCAGATGATCGTCTTGTCAGTGGTACTCAGATCTTTATTTAATCCTTGCTAACTGAGGCTGCAATCCTAAATATATTCCTGGGAATAAGACCACTGAACACATTGGGGCTTACTTCTGAGTAGACATGGTTAGGATTATGCACCGAGTAAAAGGGCACTTTTCAAAGTGCTTCCATCTGATATTTCACAAAGGGAGAGCAAGCGGCTGCAATCATAACCACATTTTCCTGGGAGAAAGTAATATTGAACACAATGGAGCTTACTTCTGAGTAGACATGTTTAGTATTGCACTGAGCATCCCTCTTCACCCTAGAATAGAATCTTTTTCACTGGCTGTTGCTGGAATTTCCTCTGTATTCTTTTTTAAAGATTGTTGCCTTTTGGGGAAAGGGAACCACTTGATTGATTGATTGATTGACTGACTGATTGATTTTACTCTGCAACCCCTTTATGAACTACTTCTGTTGAAAAGTGGTATATAAATATTCTCAATAATAATAATGAATTGCTCTTAAACATATACTTGAAAGACAAAACAATAAAGGGCTTTTTTCATACCACTAGATGGTGACACTGAATCTGAAAATCATGATCCGTATTTTGCAAAGCAGCTGGATCACTAGAGATGCTTGATAAGAACCTTGCTATGCTAGAGCTTCATGATCAGCATAAAGATTGCAGTTTGGTGGAATGGGGCCTAACCCTTCCCCCTTCAAAATTTTTAAAAATCTTTGTATTTTCAAATAATATCATATATATTGATATATTGTACATATATATATTTGTATTTTCAAATAATATCATATATATATATATGTACATCATATATGCATATATGCATTTATATGCATATATATATATATATACACATGTACATCAACATAAACCTTGACTAATCCAGACAAGACATTCAAACCCTCAAGATATTCAAACCCTCTTCAAAGTATGGTTACAGTGCTTTATTTGTGAGGAAACCATGGTTTGCATCTTTTGCATAAATAAAACCAAACCCTAGTTGCTGACTCAGAAGGGAAAGGAAAATCACAAAAGGTGGAGAGAATGTGGCAAGGAGTGTGAACGTTCACAGCTGAGCCCTGATCTCTTTGCTATGGGTAAGAGAACAGCAACCATTGCGTCTGCACTGGGCTACGCTGGTACAAACATACCCTGAAAAAGAAGGAAGACCCTCAGAACGGTTGATGTTCACCCGGTTTAAATAATACGTTGACAATGATTTGACTTTCATAGACTTTAATTAGCATAATTTAATTATCAAATTATGTTTTGTACATAAGATGATCGGTGGTGTTACTTTCAGTGCCTTGACGAGTTTGTGAAAAGTCCACCACCACAGTTTCTGCGCATTGCTTGGAAGAAGCTGGTCTAGTTTCCTTTGTCCAGTCTTGCAGATAAGTCCATTTGTCTCAGTTGTGTTGCTTGCAGTATCCCCGGATACATTGTTAAATAAAAGTATACAGAACAAGTAGATGGATCAATCTATTCGAGCATCAAGGCCCAGGCTGTGGCATATCTAGTGGCGCACACAAGGGACCATCCCTTCCCGTCCCTGAGCCATTTGATGCGGAAGGAACAAAACAGAGGTGTACACCTGGCTCTACTGGGCTCCCTTGCATGCCATGGAGAGGCTCCCTGTGCAATTTAGTTTTCTGCACCCCCTCTAGATATGCCACCAAGCCCAGGATTTAGTAACAATACATTTTGGGCGCAATTGAGAGTAACTACGGGGAGTCCTTGCTCCGGTGTAAGAACAATTTGCTTTGGATTGCAATATGAATTTCCCATAGTTTTTCACTAGGTGATGAAGTAACTACAGGTACACGTAATGTCTCTTACATGCTCCCATAGTTACTCTGGATTGTAGTATCACTGAATAAGAAACACTTGACTTCAGATCAAACACCATCCTGTCCCTAAGATAACCATGGTCCATTCACCAGACTCCATACCCCAGATGGATGTGACCCCAGACCTACATCTTCCCAAGATTTTAGTCATGGGTCTTCTTTTTCTCAGGGTACTCTCTGATAAAAAATGTGGACAGAATTCAGGAGATAAAGGAGCAAAAAAAAAAAAGAATTTACCTTGAAAGAACGATGAAATGGATGGGGGGAGTTAATTTAAAAATGAAGTACAATTAGTCATGGCCGCTTTAGAAAAACAGCCCCCGTCATACTAGACTAGCATCCGGAGCATCTATCAATTTGCACAAACTATGGCTAAGTTTTTTAAAATGTCCATGAGGTTATAAAATAATTTCCAAATGTATTAAATATTTCTCACTTATACAGCTATTTGAATATTACCAAAGAGGCATAACTCAGGTAGGGAGTCACACTTGGATATGTCAGGCCCAGTGGTGTCACTAGTGTTTGTATCACCTGGTGTGGGTGCATCACCCCTATGATGGACTTCTTTCCATGCAGTGCAACATTCAGGCAACATTCAGGCTGCAATCCTATACTTGCTTTCCTGGATGTAAACCCCATTGAACACAATTGGACTTACTTCCGAGTAGACATGCATAGGATTGTGCTTTCCATTTCATATTCAACATCACCCTGTCCTCACTGGGTTTTTTTGGCTATAACTTTTAATCATATAGAGATATTTCATTGGGGTTTGTTTCATTGCATTCTGCATGAAATTACGCATCAAATGCTATATAATATGACTGTATTATTCAAAAATACCAAGATTTTAATTTTTAAAATTTTGGCCGGTGCCGGTGTCACCCTCTGTGCATGTCAGCGAGTGTAGCCTGCACCCCCATAATCCCCTAGTGAAGCCAATGGTAAGTCCATAGCGATGCATTCAACACCGTAATATGCTCACCCATTTAAAATCTCCAATCCACATGAATTGTGTGAAGAGTAAATGCATGCATCCCACTCTAGCAAAGGGGTCTGTGTGTAGAAGCACACTTCTGACTACACAATCCAGCTGAATCCAGATTATGATTTGCACCACATGATCTGGCTGTACATTGGCACGTCTTTATGTGGATATATAGCCCCACCTAAGATGAGTGTTGCACAAGACTAACTGTGCATGACTACAGCTAGATCATGATGTTTCCTGAGTTTTTAAAAAATTATCTCATCAGAACCGCCTAGTATAGTGTCTGTCATTCAACTGATACCAGAATACATGCTGCAATTTGACAGTCTGGCTCAAGCCACCCCATTGAACCAACGGGGCATTCCCCCTGTCACAACCTGACTCCTTACACACACTTTGGGGCATCCTGGATAGTCTCTGAGGGTACCTGCACCTCACCCTATCTCAACAATTTTCAACAAGTGTGTTGCAAAGTGTCCAAAAGTGAGTTGCAGGATTTAGGGCACAGCAATTGTCAGTTGGTGGACAACTCTTTTGAGGTCTGTGGTTGTTTTTAGGGCAACTGTCTTAAGCAGTAGATGAACAAAGAATTTGTTATATGGACAATTTGCCTGAAAGAAGCTGGAAGTGATACCTCAAGTTTCAAAGATCACTGACCTTTGAGAAGAAAAACGTTGAAAATCACTGCCTTATCTAAGAATGGGTCCCCTTCAATGTATCCAGGGATCCATCAGCTTCCCTTAAAATTCTGCTGATCATAATAGGAAGGTGGAATAGAATGAGATATAAGGGCCGTTTCCAAAAAGGCTTTCAGATCAAACACCATCCTGTCCCCAAGATAACCATGGTCCATTCACCAGACTCCATACCCCAGATGGATGTGACCACAGATTTACATCTTGGTCAAGATTTTAGTCATGGGTGTTCTTTTTCTCAGGGTACATAAATCCCAGTGATCCTCATTAAGGGGCCACCCACCTTATAGGACAATTCTAGTTCCCTCATATGACATGGCTACCCAGAGGCGTAACGAGAGTACAGCATGGGATGCGATCTGCCACAGGCGACAGGGCCCCATCTCTCCTGCTACAAGCATGGGGTTGGACTAGATGAAATCCTGAGATCCCTTCTAACTGTTTTGATGGGGCCTTATTTTCTCTAGGATACATCTCATCTGATGAACACTCATGCAATTCACCATGTTCTAGGACACCATGTGAGCAAGCCGGGCAAGGTTCAGCAAGAATATCACCTACCCCAGCTCCATTGATGTGACCAGGAATTTCATAAAAGCACATCCATGCCATGTGCAATATTTGAACAGGGCTTGCATGAAAGAAATTCCTGGTTGACTATGACTTTCACAGAAGCTGTGCAGGTTAGTGTGGGTTAGGCTAGCAAACCTCAAGCTGCAAACCTAACCCCCCAGTTAGGCTGGCATAAGTTCCGGCACAAGTCCTGTGCTGGCTTAGGTATGTCATGAGAGTGCCATAAGACACTTCTGCGCCTCTCCTGGCAGGGTTAGGCCATGAGGCTCACACCACTATGGAAATGGGAAGATCAGTGAATTGTGCTGGCCTAAATTGGTTAAGACTGCACTCTTACTTGCAGAAAATGGAACCACATTCTGGCTTTATATTAAATGCAGGTAGGCTATTTTGATTTTGGTTGACCATGAAGAAGCATTGTGAAAAATGAAGACTAATCCCACCTGCTCCCTGAAATCCTACAGATAAGTATTCAGAACACAACAGAACTGGATGGTCTGCTCAGCACAAAGAATGCTGAATGCAGTGGCATAGATATTGGGGTGCATAACTACGTTCTGCAGGGAGCTTCACTGTGGCGCAGCGTGACCATATATCGTCTTTTTTTCCAGGACCTGCCCTCTTTTTTAGCCTTGTATCCTGGAAAAATTCTTCACTGTCCTCCTTGTGAGCAGCCAGAATGTAGTCTTCTTGTACTTAATAATAAATTATGGCTGCAATCCTAAAGACACTTTCCTGGGAGTAAGACCCATTGATCACAAGAGGGTTTACTTTTGAGTAGACATGGTTAGGATTGTGCTCTAACTCATCACAAAACTGGTTATCAAATGGGGGGGAGCTTTAACCCCTTCCACATGGGCAAATTTTCCAAAATAAATCACACATACTAAGAGAGAGGGAGAGGAAGAGGAAGAGGGAGAGTTTAAAGTTGCTGTTAGTTTGGGGGGGGGGAACACACACACACACACACACACACACACACACACACACACAAGACAGTCAGATTTACAGGCCTGTCAACAGGGGGGTGGTAAAGGGAGTAGTGTTTAGAGCTGAATACTAACTATAATATTAATGCCTTCCATATAATTTGAAGTTGTCATTAGGTGGCCTGAGAAATATTATTGCTTCATTCATTTTTATTGCATAGCATCTTCTGCTGTTGTCTATAATAAAAATAACAAAGCAAACACAAAAACATTGGGGGAGCTATTTTTGGATCTTTTGTACCATATGTACTTTGGATCCAAATCCATAATGGTAACCACCCCATAAAGCGCTTATTATCCTATTACTGTTTCTTATGATGTTTGTTTCTTATTGTTTGTTTCTTGTAGTTCTTACGGTGTTCTTGTGTGATGTTTTAAATATTGATTTTATGTCTATTTTATTGTGAGCCACCTTGGATCTCTAGAGAGAAATGTGGGATATAAGTACAGTAAATAAATCCTATCCACTTAGGAGATTGATTTTTCGGGGGGGTTGCTTCTGGGAAAACAAAAAACAAATTTTGCAAAGGCCAAACGGATATATGGTTATTTCCAACTCTGCTATGTTCAGAGTTGCAATTCACTTTCTGCATAACTGCTTTCATGAGTAGTATCCCTGGTAAACACACAGCAAATATGTCTGTGGATATTTGGACCCACAGCTATTTGGACCCACAAATATGTCTGTGGGATTTGGACCCAAAGCTTCCAAACCACACCAAACACACCCAAAGTGACACAATTTGCACATGCAACTGAACATACAATATAATGCATGCACTCTTTCCTACATCTGCATAGCCATAGGTTGCACATAGGTGAAGCAACCTCATCTATCTCCCTGTCTCAGAATATAAATCAGGAGATATTTTCTGACTTATCCATGTCTAGGAATTGCAGAACAGTCTAACCAGATTCAAATTCTTCCGACTAAGGGCGCAATCCAGAGTAACTACGGGGAGTCCTTGCTCCGGTGTAAGAACAATTTGTTCTGGATTGCAATATGAATTTCCCATAGGTTTTCACTAGGTGATGTAGTAACTACGGGTGCACGTAAAGTCTCTTAGTGCTCCCGTAGTTACTCTGGATTGTAGGGTAAGTCTGGGTTACCATCATAGCACCTCTGTTCACACACAGGGCACATGTCCACAAACTCTTTAAAATAAAAGGTAACCCAGGATTATGGTGGCAATACAACAGGTCATACGCAGGATGCCAATTTGGAAGGCTCACCTCCCTGCAAAGAGAAAGCTAGCACAAATTAAAGATTCAAGGCCCTTTGCTTGCTGCACAGGTCTCCGCATGCAGAGAGCATGTCACAAACAGCACATGAGTATCTGTAATTGGAATCCCCCATATCTAGTCATGCTGTCCATTCAACCACTTGACTTTGTCGCATGTGCAGAAATGCTTATTTGAGTGTAATTCTGGGTATCAGTGCTAAAAGGACACAAAGGAACTGAATCAATCATGGAACTGATGCACCAATCCCAGATGTTTCACCTGGGGTGGTTATGCAAATTTGAAGAGAAAAAACACTCAGTACATGCTTAAAGGCACTCTCTTACAACATATATGTTTGGAGTTTGATTTCCAACACTGAAAACAGATTAAATACAACCATAATGTAACTTTAAAAAACATATTGAGCATTCTGTACTTTCACAATCCTAGTGCACAGTCCAGAGCATCTGCATTTCCATCTAGACACCTACAACACAACTACACGACAATGCAATCCCACCGGAAATGCACATACACCAGGAAATCAGGTTAGATTGTTCAAGATGGGGTGGAGGGAGGGGAACCCCATTCTTTGTGGGGCTGGATTTCTTATAATTTCAAGGAGCAACATCAAGCTGCTGTCATCAGTTTCAAGTGAGCTTCAGATCAGAATTTCAGAGGCCAAAAGGTGTAAACAGGAGCAGGAAGATTGGTGCGTATGTTTTTTCAGCTCAGATTTCTGAACTGTTTTCAGTTCGGAATCATACCAGAAATTTGGATGGATAGATGGATTCCCCAAAAAAATCAATATGTCCATAACCCGGAAAGAACTGATCCTTGTGGGACCACGCTGGAGATCTCACCTCACTCTGCCATTCTTCCATCCATCTTCACAAATTCCAGCTCTTCCAATATGCTTCCAAATAGGCTTCTCCCCAAACACAAGCACCCCTAATGAGCCTTTTCCCCTGTAATCACCCTCTGATCATCCTGTGCAATCCCATGCGCAATCCCATGCTTGCATCATCAGAAGGCAACCCCACTGAATTGAATGGGACTTAATCCCTGGTGAACATGTGCAGGATTGCATTTCAGTGATTCAGAAACCTGGCAGGAGGCACTACAAAATTTAGTGCTTCCCAACCTTTTTGACTGGGCTGGGCCATTGGCTGTGGCTTTAGAGCCACAATCCTATATAGTGTATAGAGCAAGATACAAGGTTTTCCACAAGGATCCTGCTGGTTTCTAGGGATCCACAGCTGACAGTTTACGAACCATGGTTTATATATGTATTATATAAATACTACTGATTGATTGATTGATTGATTGATTGATTAATTGATTGATTGGATTCTAGTTTCAACCTCTGAAACCAGCTTCTCTCCAGGAGAAGCTGTGACCTGCTGCGGGGACTGAGGCTGCAATCCTATACATATTTTCCTGGCCCCATTGAACACAATAGGATTCACCACAGAGTAGGCAAGCATAGGATGGTACTCAAATGCTCCCTCCCAGAACTGTAGTCCTCAAGGTACCCTCCAAGTGGGGGTGCCCTCTTGGCCATTTGGAAGAGAATTGAGGCCATTGGCATTAGGTTAAGATGCGCCACACAGTGGGGGAACAGGGTGTGGAAGAGAGACACCACAGTGGGGTGCCTACAGGGTGCCACAGTGAAATGCCCACTGGGTGCCATGATGGCCGTTTGGAAAGGAGCCAGGGCAATTGGGAGTCAGTCAAGATGTCCCACCAGTGGGGAACACAGTGTGGAAGAGAAACGCAACAGTGGGGTGCCCACTAGGTGCCAGATTTAGTTGCCCACTGGATGCCATGATAGTCATTCAGAAGGGAATCAGGGCCATTGGGAGTCACTCGAGATATACCACCAGTTAGGAAACAGGGTGCGTAACAGATACGCCCAGTGGGGTGCCCACTGGATATCACAGTGAAGTGTCCACTGGGTGTCATGATGGCCATTTGGAAAGGATACAGGGCCACTGGGAATTAGTCAAGATGCCCCACCAGTGGAGGAACAGAGTGTGGAAGAGAGATGCCAATGGGCTGTCTAGTGGGTGTAGGGTTTCCATATGTCCTGGAAAACCAGGACAGTCCAGTTTGGGGAGATTACGTTCACATACTGGAAGATTTTGCAGGGGATCCTGTCCCTGTTTTGTGGAAGAGAATAATGGCAATCCTAAGTGGGCGCCATAGTGATGTGCCATAGTGGGCACCATGATGGCCATTTGGAAGGGAATCTGGACCATTGAGAGTCACTCAAGATACCCAACCAGTGTGGGTCCAGGGGGTGGAACAGACGCCCATTGAGTGCCATTCAGAATTGGGGTGACTCTGCTAGAGGCTGGCATAGGGTCCCCCCCGGCTGTACCCCGGGACATACTCGTAGGGCATGGAGGGGAGGGGGCAGTCGGGGAAGAAGGGGGCGAAGGGGGCCACCTCGGGGTCTGAAGGAGTTGCGTACAGGGGGCCACGCAGGGTGGGCTCGGGGTACAGCAGGTGTAGGGGTTCGTAGAGGGGGGTCTCGGGGTATCCAGTGGGGTCCGGGGTCTGCTGGTCGGGGGGTGGCAGGAGAGCTCCGCAGTCGGGGGTACCCAGTAAGTCCAACAACTCCTGGGGGGCCGGACGGGGGTCTGGCTCGGTGAAGAAAGAGGGGGGCAGGTTACGGTGGCGAAGGGGGATTTTGGCCCCATCAGGGGGCAGGGGTTGGAAGAGGGCGGCCAGGCTGCGGCTCTCCCGTCGGGCTGGGGGCTTGATGGGGGGTCTGGGGGTGGGAAGGGGGTGGGTGACGTCAGGGGCCACTGGGGAGGACCCCCCTATAGGGGCCCCTCCAGGAGCCCCCCTTCCAGAGGTCCCCCCAGGAGACCCCCAAGGGGTCCCCCCTGCGGGAGCCCCCCCAGGAGACCCTCCTCCAGGAGCCCCCCCTACTTGGCCCCCCACTCCAGGAGACCCCTCCCCAGGCGCCCCCCGCAGCGCCCCCACCGAGCATCTTTTGATCTGCTTCTGCAGGTACTTTCTGTGGTTCACCTTCCGACGGGACTTTCCAGGCTTATCCAGCGCCTGCTTGATGTTGCTGGAGGCTGAGTCGATGAAGCTGAGCAGGTCCCCCGGGGAGCTCCCTCCTCCTCCTCCTCCTCCCACCACCCCCAAGTCCCCCAAGCAGAAGTGGGAGAAGGGGTGCTGGTGGTGGGGATGGAGGGTCGCAGCCTGCACGGCCATGGCTGTCCCCCACCTGGAGAGACTCCCAGGCAGGTCTACTCAGAAGTAAAGCCTCATTACGATCCACAGGTCTTAATCCCAGGAAAAGGTGGCTGGGATGGCAGCCTAAGTGTCCAGTACAAGGAAGGTCTACTCAGAAGTAAGTCTCATTACGATCCACAGCACTTACGTATTCCCAGGAAAAGGTGGCTAGGATGGCAGCCTAAGAGTCTAGTCCAAAGAAGGACTACTCAGAAGTAAGTCTCATTAAGATCCACAGGTCTTGCTCCCAGGAAATAATAAGGCTAGGCTTGCAGCCTAAGACTCCTAGAGTAAGGAAGCCTACTCAGAAGTAAGTCTCAGTATGGCAGTCAAGTCAGGTCTACTCAGAAGTAAGTCTCATTACGATCCGCAGGTCTTAATCCCAGGAAAAGGTACCTAGGATGGCAGCCTAAGAGTCTAGAACAAGAAAGGTCTACTCAGAAGTGAGTCTCACTATGATCCGCAGGACTTACTCCCAGGAAAGAGTGGCTCGATGGCAGCATGAGTCTTAGGGTGATCTACCCAGCAGTAAGTCTTTGCGATCCACAGGACTTAGAACCTGAGTCCTTGGCTGGTCTACTCAGAAGTAAGTTTCCTTAAGGTCCACAGGACTTGCTCCCAGGAAAAAGGCTGGCCTAAAGTCCTGTCCAAGGTGGGTCTACTTAGAAGTAAACCTCTACGATCCACAGGACCTACTCCCAGGAAACAGTGGATTGGATGGTAGCTGGAGAACGAGCCCTAGGCAGGTCTACTCAGAAGTAAGTCTCATTACGATCCACAGCACTTGCTCCCAGAAAAAGATCTCTGCCGAAGAGTCCAGTCAAAGGAGGGGTCTACTCAGAAAAAAAGTCTTTACGATCCACAGGACTTACTCCCAGGGAAAAAAAAGATTGGCTAGGGTGGCAGCCTAAAATCCAATCCAAGGAGGGTCTACTCAGAAGTAAGCCTCTACGATCCACAGAACTTACTCCCAAGAAAAGCGTGGTTAGGATGGAAGCCTCAGAGCCCAGTCCTAGGAGGGTCTACTCAGAAGTAAGCCTCTACGATCCACAGGTCTTACCGCCAGGAAAAGCATGGCTAGGATGGAAGCCTCAGAGCCCTGTCCAAGGAGGGTCTACTCAGAAGTAAGGTCATCAGGCGCAACTGGACTTACACCCAGGAAAGTGTGGCTGGGGGCACAGCAGCGTTGCAGATGCTCCCCAGGCCTCCTTTCCTCTCTGGATGTGCCTGGTTGGGTACCAGGGAGACCAAACCACCAGCCCTCTTCTGGGGAGGGAGAGGAGGAGGAGGAGGAGGAGGAGGGGTTGGTACTGGGGAGGGGACCCTTAACTCTTTCCTGCCCCTCTCTGAGGCTTCCTTAAGTCTAGGGCCAGAAGCATAACTAGAGGGGGTGCAAAGCATTACCTTTGGCAGGGACAGGTGACCATGTGTCCTATTTCCAGGACACGTCCTCTTTTTTAGCCTTAAAAAAATCATTGTCCTCCTTTTCCTTGTGAACAGGCATCATTGAGCCTTCTTCTAATTAATAAACTAGTGGAATGAACCGGTCATCGCAGGAGTATAATTTCAAGAATATTTGTGGGCACTGGGCATGGCTGGGCACAGGTGGGCACCAGGCAAGTGGCACTGGGTGGCAGGCATTGGCACCACTGGGCAACAGCAGGCATTGAGCACTGAAGGGTACCAGCCTTGGCAGGTAGTAGCAAGCACTGGATATTTGTACCAGGCACAATTGGATGGCACAGGGCACCACTATGCAGCAGGCACCAGAGGGTGGCAGCAGGCAACACAGGACACTGGGCACCCCGTTGGGAACTATCTGGCAGTGGGGACCAGTGGGCACCAATGGGCAGTGGGCATCCCTACCAGACACCAGGCATGTCTATCAGCGGCACTGGGCACTGGGCACCATTTTACAGTAAGCAGTGGGCATCATTGGGCACCCCTAGGCACCATGCATGATGCACCAGACGCCAGGCAAGACAGGGCACTGTGCATCCCTACCAGACAGACACCACTACTGGGCACCTGGCACCACCAGATGGCAGGTACAGAGCACCACCAGAGACCATGGGGCACCAGATGCTGGGCATGACCAGGCACTGTGCATCTCTACTGGGCACCGGGTACCGCCGGGTGGCAATGGGTAACAGCACCAGGTAACACCAAACAGCAGGTACCATTAGGATTAGGTGTTGTTTGGTCAGCCTTCAGTGTTAAGTATAGGTTGAAAAACCATGTAAGTAATGCACTCCCCAAATTTCATGCTTTGAGGTCCAGGGGTTGGGGCAGGGCAGTGGTCAGTCAGCAGTTCTTCAATGTATAGATACAAAAACATGTTGCACTCCTTTCCAACCCCTTCCAGTTTGAATTTCCAAAAATCAGTTCTTAGTGGGAGCCTCCATCACAGAAGGAAGACTCTCCCCAAATTTCAGGCTTCTAGGTCCAGCGGTTTGGGCTGCGGGTTGATCAGTGAGTGAGTAAAAACTGCTTCTCTTACTGTTGTAGAGATGCAGTCATGCAAGCACTTCTTCCATTCATCAGCTAAGCCAGGCAAAGGTAGAAGGTTCTTTGCATTTTTAGTTGCTGGCTGCCTCTCTACAGTAGTAAGAAAATCTGTTTTTAACCTATTGTAAAGGGATGCACTTTTTAATTTTTTATAACTGTTTTGGACTGCAATCCTAAGCTTCAGTTAGGTCAGCCAAAGCCCCGGCAAACGTCCTGTGCTGACCAGGGGACATCACAAAAATGTCTTAAGTCACTCCAGAGGGGGTTAGGCCAGTGCATGGGAATACACCGACCTTCCACCACCACCATGGGAAGGTAGGCTAGGTGACTTAGGCTAGCCTAAATTTCTTAGGAATTGCACCCTTTATTTAACACATTTTTGGTATCAGCAGGGAGTCCCAGGTTCAAACCCCTGGAGCTATTGAGGCTCAACTTTATTCCAACAGGAGCAATGGAGGAGCAGGAAACCTGGAAGTGCGGCTTTAAATCTATTTTTCCATTGTTTTTTATCCACTGATTTTTTATCCACTGGAACCCTAGTGGATAATGAGAACACCTGTATAGAGTTTCATCACATGAAACTATTTTCTAAATATTGACAGGAAAGAAATATACATGAGTGGTTTTGACTATTAATTTAATACGTTTTTCTTAGATGTCCTACATTTGGGGAGCCTTGTCCTCTTTTGCAGCTATGACATCTACAGCACAATCCAGAGTAACTATGGGAGCTCTTATGTCAACATAGTTATGGCACCAGCTAGTGAAAACCTATGGGAAATTCATAGAGCAATCCAGAGTAAATATTTTTTACGTCGATGTAAGAGCTCCTGTAGTTGCTCTGGATTGTGCCGATTGTCACCCTGTTCAGGGAGCCTCAGCGCAGCGTGCAAGCGGATAATCCCCTTCAATGCCATGCTCGACCCTTGGGGATAAACCAATGACTGGGTTCTTGTGACACGTGAGACCCCAAACGTTTTTTCTTTTGCAAAAAACAATTGATACGCAGACACTTTGCCCACCTGGATTCACTGATCTGTTACTGCAGCATCAGGTCTCATGTGCTACAGCCCCTGCCCTCAGATGCACCCAACGTGCATTCACAGATCTGATGTGCTCTGTGCTGGGTTTGCTATAGTTTGCTTCAGTGGTGTAGCTAGGGAGGTTCAAGGGGGGGCCACTGTACCAGGTAGCAAGCTTTGGGGGCATCAAGCTGAGCCTGACACTAGTGGCCAAAATTACATTTTATTGTGTATGAATAATGCCATCATGTTATATAGTGGTGCCTCACATAACAAGTTTAATTCGTTCCGGAAGCATGCTTGTTATGTGAAGCGGATTTTCCCATAGGAAATAATGGAAACTCAGAGGATTGGTTCCAGAACCCAAAAAATATTCATATAAAAATATTAACTGGATATAAAAATGATGACAAAACACTGGAATTGAATTCAAAACATGCATTCAGTGTGCATGATCCTAAGAAATCCAGATGGACTTAGGCTGCAATCCTAAAGACACTTGCCTGGAAGCCCCAATGAACACAATGGGGCTTACTTCTGGGTGTAGACATGGTTAGGAGGCTGCAATCCAAGACACCTTCAAAGTGTCTCCCACTTTCTCCTTCTCTCCATCCTGAGCCTCTCTCTCCCCTGCTCCCTTCTGGCTAGCCCTGAGCTGCCTCCCTCTTCTCCACTGCTCTTCTCTCCCTCTGCCCAGTGGACACCCAGCCACAGGAGGAACAGCATGGAAGTGTTGCTTACGCTATGGACAGGCGCGCTAGGCAGCCCTGACACTTTTTGAAGGGTGAGGGTTTTTAAAAACAAAATTTTTCTAAATATTGACAGCCAATTGGAGGCCAGAGT
Source organism: Cryptoblepharus egeriae (assembly GCA_030015325.1). Lineage (NCBI taxonomy): Eukaryota > Metazoa > Chordata > Lepidosauria > Squamata > Scincidae > Cryptoblepharus > Cryptoblepharus egeriae. Next base: position 93,830,521 of record JAREYC010000005.1, on the reverse strand, counting down.
GGGGTGGTTAGGGGAGTACCACAGGCACCACTTCAGTTGTATAAACACAGGACCTCCCCAGGGGTGGGCACTTACCGGTTCGGGCCTACTCGCCTGAACCAGATCTTCCGTTTTCCCACACACATGAGAGGTGATGCCATTACTGGCCAGAATTTTTAAAATCTTGGTGTTTTCAAATAATACCATCATGTTACATAACATTCAATGTGTAATTTCAAGCCACATTGAAACATCTTTATTCTGTCAAAAGTTATAGCCAAAAATGAGTGTGGAGGGACAATAGTAGATGCCAGGGCATCACCCTGCCCACTACATGGGAGAAGATCTATCATGGGGGTGACGTGCAGTCTTACGACACAAAGTGATATCATCACTGGCCACACCACTGACTTGAACAGAATAATTGTAATATTAGCAATCTTACCCTTTCCTACTTATTTCTATGATAGAATTTGCTTTCTTCCCAGCGGTCATGAACTGGGTTGATGTTTTCACTTAGCTGTGCCCGACGATTCCAAAGTTGATTTCTTGATCCGTTACGGACTCCATCATTCTTTATGTGAAATTGGGCATTTTTGTGCCCCAGTCTGCCTCACTTTACCCATAGGCACTGAATTGCATTTGTCATTTCATGCATCATTCACCCAATTTGGAGAGAATAGGTTGATCAAGGGTCCAGCTAGATGACCCTGAGGAGGGATGTCTGTCAGGAAGAGGAGCTGGTTCCTCCAGAAGAAATCCAGATGGACTTATTGCATCTCGCTTAGGCATGGGCCCAAGCCAGTTCGTACCGGTTCAGCCGAACTGGTTGTTCCCATGATCCCACCGCTACCGAACCGGTAGTGGCGGGATCGCCTGAAAACCCAGCATACCGGTTCGGACGCTGGGAAGAGGAGACACACTGCGCGTGAGCTGACCTCAGCATACGCGCAGTGTGTCTCCACAGCACACGAGCAGTGTGTTTCCTCAGCGCATGAGCAGTGTGTCTCCTCCTGGTGGGGAAGACGCACAGCGCGCGCTTCTTCCGGAGGAGATGCACTGCACATGCACCAACCCCGGGGCTTGCGCAGTGTGTCTTCTGGAGGAGACGCACTGCACATGCGTCCGGGGTTGGCGCATGCGCAGTGCGCCGGGGTTGGGGCCCGCCATCGCCCCGCCCCTGACCCCTGACCGCCCCCTGACCCTGGCTCTGCCATCCAACTTCCGGCGAACCAGTTGTTGGCGAGGGCCGGGCCCATCTCTGATCTCGCTCTGTCAGAGGCTATTTGGATGCCTTTGAGTCTGCCAGGAGAATGAGATGAGATGACTGATGAGGACAAGTCAAGGGGTGCTGGGATGGATTAGGTGGACTGGCAAGGCTAACAGCAGATGATTGGCAAGACCAGCCCAAGGGCCATCTCTGAAAGGAGGTGTCCCACCAGAGGAATGACCTACGGGCCAGATCCGGACACCTGCACTGCGGTATGTCCCCCTCTCTACCTCCCTTGGAAGAATCCAGGGGGAGGGAGATAGGGGGAAAGTCCCCTATAAAAGAGGAAGCAGGGGGGCAGGAAAGCAGTGGGAGGTGTGAAGAACCCTATTCCATTACATTACATTTCAGCTATGAATAAATTTACATGAATGACTATATTAGAGACAGAACTTATGAATTAATTGATTGATTCAAATCAGTTCATAAGCATATTTTAACACAGAGAGGAGGTGATCTTCAAACCAGTTCATACGGACTTACATCCCCAGAAAGGAGGTGTGTGCAGCAGTGCTCCCCACACTCGGGGGGGGCCATAACAGCATCTGCATCACATGGTGTGGGACCCCAGTGTGTCACCCCCTGCATAGTGCATATGTGCATTTCAGAACATGCACAGTGCACCTCTGAAGCCTGCTGCCCTGAGTCAGCATGTTTGCACATGTGCTGCTCTGAGTGCTCAGTTTGTTCTGGTCGAAGGCAGGGCAGGCTACCTGTGTTGGAGCAGAGCAAACTGAGTCCAGCCTATATGCCTTGACTTCTGAGCATGCGGTGCCAGACCCACAGAGTGCTAAGGCCGCTGGAGGAGTGCCAAACTCCTCTGGCGCATCACCCCCCTGAGGTGCTTTACCCTGTGCGGCCCACACTGGCCACATCATCCTGGTGATGCCCCTGCCTGTGTTTTTCTGAATTACAGAGCTTGCAGGCATAGCGGATAGAGGGTTTGCCGCATGCCGCATGGAGGCTCACCGTGGGCCACATCCCTGGGCCAGGGCTTAGGTACTCCTGACTTTGAGGAACTGTTGAAAGTTGCATGGAGTTGCAGTTCTTATTTCCAAGTTGTTTAATTAGATGGTTGTATCATTTTCCTTTAGAATTGAATTGTTATGTTAGCCTGTTTGGGGATTTAGAAAACTGTATTAAAGGAAGTAATTGATTGATCAAGTAAATACAGCTTTCCCATTGCAATCAGTGGGAATTTCAAAGGCAAGAGACCGACCTGCGTGGCAAGACGGAGGCAACGGATTTGGTTTTCTGTTGGATCAAAGCAGTTTTCTGTAGCGATGGGAAAATCGGAGCAGCCAAACAGGTGTCCGTGTTCCAAACATACAATCTCATTTCCTGCTTGCGTCTTAATCTGCTCGTCAATCCGGCGAGTCGACTCCGCGCGCATTCTTTTGACAGTGGGAATTTCTGGCCTTCCCTGACAAGCATTATGGCGAGGCTTTGACATACAGCCTTCCAGGACCTAAATAGGCTGGCCTATTCTTTGCCTTCCCTGAAAGAGATCTTTGTGCCAGAGATTCATTAAACTGCACCACACAGGCCTTCAGAAACCAGGGGAGGGAGGGGGGGCCCAATAATGAACAGTCGATTTAACTGGAAAAGCTGCTAGAGCTGTTAAATTAAAGGGAAATAAAGCACACTTTGGGCTCGGTGACCTAAAAAGGGGGAAAAAATCTCTTTTGGGGGGGAAGAAGGAGGGAGAAGCTGGAAACTTTGCAAAACTGGACAGGAAGTCTGGACTCGCAACAGTTCAGGAACCAAATCGAGGGCCAAATCAACAGAAATTAAACTATATGTTTGTGGAATGTGTGTAGAAAAACACGTACACACACCTGGTATGTACCTTAGAATCATGGAATCATTTAGTTGGAAGGGACCCAATAGGTCATCTAGTCCAACCTTTCTCTTTAGTGTGTGGAAAGGACTGGACTCCAATGAAAGAGTCCTCAAGGACTTGTGTTTTATGACCTTTCTCCCCTTAAGTCTTAACTATCAGAGCTGTAACTAGTGTAGAACTTGAGGGGCACCAGCCCTGACAGAAGAAGTCAAACACTCCCCAAAATGTAGGACATCCAAGAAAAATGTAGGACGTGACAAAACAAAAGCTAAAAACACTCAGATATATTGCTTTCATGTGCTTAATTTAAACACTATGTTACATATTATTAAATTTAAAACTATTACCTGTACAGTAAAAACTTGGATTGAGTGTAGTGTGAAAGATAAGCAAACATTTCTAATAAATTTTGACTTGCTTTACAAGCAAAAAAATAGTCCCGGTTAAGATAAGTCCAATTTTGGCACTCTGCAGCACCTGCTCAGCCTCTTCTAGAGACCAGCCTATGTATGTCTACTCTACAGTAAGCCCTGTTAGAATCAATGGGGCTCACTCTCGTGTAAGGGGGCAGACAGCAACCTAAAAAACCTGAGAGACTAAATGCAGGTTAATTTGTTTTATTTTTCTTCATATTTTGTATTTTCTTTATTCTTTTTTATTTTATGACAGTATTGTAATAATTTTTATATGAATATTTTTGGGTTGTGGAACAAATTGTCCAAGTTTCCATTATTTCTTAAAGGAAAATATGCTTTGATATATAAGCATTTTGGATTACAAGCATGTTCCTGGAACTAATTGGGCTCGTAACCACTGTAATTTATTAATTACAAGAAGGCTGCATGCTACCTGCTCACAACCCTAGATCTTCCTCCAAGTAAATCCATCCTTTCCCTCTGGTTTCTCCTTATGCAAGTAGCTGCCTCCCTATTTGCAACATGCCACATCACATCTATCGCTTCTGTCTCTCTGTCTCACAAGTTATCCAGTTAAAATAGGGTATGCAAGAGTGGCATAGCTAGAGGGGGTGCAAAGGTTTTGCAGGGTGCTTCACTGCAGCATGCAAGCGACTCCTGCCCTTCAAGAGCCCTTTTAGGCCACAAGAGCAGAATGGAGCATGTATGCCGATGGGATTTCCTTATTATAGATGCTGGAAAGTTGGAAAGGATTTGCATAGTTAAAGGAGAGAGGGGAATGCTGTGCTCCACATCATCACATCACCACAATTATTTCCGGGTGGGTGGTACGCATGACCCCGAGCAGCATGGTCATCAGCTAAGCTCCTGGTCCCGAAACTAGCACATTAATAGCCAACTAAGCATTGGACCTCGCTGTGCTTCACAAGCTGACACTTTGGCTGCAATCCTAACCTCTAGTTAGGCCAGCCTAAGCCCTGGCATAAGTCCTGTGTTGACCTGGAGTACCACCAAAGTACTTAAGACACTTCTGTGCCACTTCTGGGAGAGGGTAAGGCCAGTACACGGACATGCCCTTGCCTTCTTATATCACTAGGGGATCAGGAAGACCCATGAGTTGTGGCATCCTAGGTTACAATTGCACCCTATGACTCTATCAATCACATCTATAGTCCAGAACCTGCCAAGGCCACATCACTCCATTTTGTTCTTTTGGATTGGCGCATATCAACATGCTATATACAAATCACATAGGATACGGTCTACTATACATCAGAAAAATAAGAATTATCACAATAGGAGAAAATGCTTGCATGGTCATAATTACTTGTAAGTTATTGTTGTGCACATAAAAGTTGTGCAGTGAGTTCAGTTCAAAATTGAGCAGACGCCAGCCAGTGGAGTAGCTACGGAGGTACCCTGGCATAGCGAAGGGGGTAGCAGTTGCACTGGGAAAGAAGCTTTTAGGGGGCAACAAGTTGTGCTTGACACTAGTGGCCAAAGTTATGAAAACGGGGTATGTAACCTTATGTATCATTGGAAAGGTAATTTAATGCAGAATGCAATGAAATAAACTGCATTAGAATATCTGTATTCTATCAAATGTTGTGGCCAAGTAACCACAAAATGAAAATACCAAATGCCTATGGAATAACCAAGTGGATTTTCTAACTCAAAACTGAACTATGAGACTGACTGAGAGGGGTGTTGTGCATTGGGGGGGGGGTGTCGTGCATGCAGGAGTGATGAGAATGGGAGGATATGATGTGCCTTGGGGGAATATGATGCGCATTGGGGAATGTTGAGCATAGGGGTTATTGTGTATGGCGGGCATGCATGGGGGGGTGATGCGCAATGGGGGATGGCATAAAGGGTGTAGTATGTTATACTGTATATATGTGATACACAATGTTTGAACACAGAGTTCAATCCTAACTTGCACTGGAATAGGCATGCCAGTGTGCCTATGCTGTATCCAGCACTAGTGGGGTTGCTGTTGCACTATCCTTGGGCAAGGGGAAACTTCCCCTTAGTCCATATAACACACCACTGGGTATACTTGCTTCTGCCACTGATTTCGATGGCACAGATCTGAGCAACCGTGGACTGCCACAGACTGCCTGGTAACAGGGCTTGGATCCAGCACTAGTACCGCATTCCAGCCTCCCTCCTTCATGGAACCCCCTTCCTACCTTTCCAGATCCCTGCACTGGCTGAGCTCAGCCACCACAACTTACCTTTTCCTGGGGGTTGCAGCAGTACAGTGAGACTGCTGTAAGTCCCTTGCATGGGCCTGCCCTATCCCAAGTGAGACTGGGCGCTCAGGATTGTGCCCACACATACTGCTTAAAAGTGAAGGAAGTATGCTTTTTGCTTCAGAACAATTGCTTTCACTAATATGCATATATGAAAATAATAAAAAAAATTACGGTTAATAAGTTAATCAGCTACCACAACTCATGGGCAGCCCCAACCCTACCCAGGTTCACTTGCACCAATGCAGACTGAGCTCCCGTCCTGTGTCCAATCCACTATCACCATCCATCTTTTATCCATTCCGCCCTTCCTTTCTTCCTCCCTCATCCATGCTGCACAATGCAGAACTTATCTGATCCAGTAGGCATCCCCTGCTGTGCCAGCAAATGCAGGAAAGATCTGGTGTTCATGCCAGCACACGTAACTGTAATACCATGACATATACTTGGTGGCATTTTTGTGATGGTAGCACCAGCAGTGCATACACACTGCCAGTGCAATCTTAGATAGGATTTTGCAATGACTAAAATCTTTTTCACTGGATGTGGTCCTGATCTTTAGACCAAACACAAAGCAAATAAAGTTAAAATTATTAAGAACCTGATTTTTTTTAACGGCCCCCCCAAAGCAACTGCAATTCTTTTGAAGTCAGTTGCCCATCACTAGATTGTCCTGAATGTTGTCTTAAAGACCTAATTGCATAAGAACAGGGATCAGAGAATTATCCAATTCTTAAGTGATGCACACCTCTGTGTTTGTGTGTGTGTGTGTGTAAGAGAGAGAGAGAGAGAGAGAGAGAGAGAGAGAGAGAGAGAGAGAGAGAGAGATCAAGTTAGCCACTGGTTTTTTGTTGGTTACTGATTGGCTGGGTGACCAGTGCTGATAGATAGATAGATAGATAGATAGATAGATAGATAGATAGATAGATAGATAGATAGATAGATAGATAGATAGATAGATCGATCCATCCATCCATCCATCCATCCATCCACCCACCCACCCACCCACCCACCCACCCATCCATCCATCCATCCCATCCCATCCCATCCCATCCATCATGGAGGTCGATCATGGGAATGATGCAATGAGCTCTAGAGTTGGGTGATGCAAATCCTAGTAGTGCCTCCGCTTGGAACTATGTTTAGTAAGGGAAAGGAAAGGCATGGCTTACCACCAATAACACCATTAGTGGTCTCTGATGATCATGGGTGGTCGTGCACATTCTTTGTATTGGATGGTAAGTCCCATCCCATCCCCCACCATGATAATATGGTGCACAGGAGCATCCTTTTACATCTCTCTGTGCAGGACAGAATGGCAGCCTTATAGTTCCACTGCATTATTTCCTGTTTGACTTGGGTTTTTCAGACAGAAGGGTGTTGGGGAGAAGGAGTGCACTTTCTGATGCAAATGCAGATAGAAAGGATCCTGAAAATGATAGCAGTGATCTAATTATCCGCAGACCAAAACAGCCCACGCATTGAAGGAGGTTCACAGAAAAGGCTGCCCTCAAAACAAAGAGGGACATAGTAATAGTGTTTAAAACTCACACACAGCTTCTTCCCATGTGCACAAAGAGCTGTTTTTATGAGCATTTTCCCTGTTTTCAGCTCTGTAGAAAAAAACAGGAGAAAAAGGAGGCCACTTTTTTCTCCGATAGTTTTCCATTAGCTTCTTCCATTCTTTTATCACTGCGGGTTTTCTGGTTCTCCTTCTACATAGGGTTGCTGAATGGTGAACGTTCCAGTTCCTGCCATCTGTGGGTAGCTTTTCCGGAGCAGGTCAAATACCCCGAACCCATCAGAAATTTCTGAACTGCAAACCCTTATAAGATGGTTGAGTGTTGCAGAAATGCTGAAATGGATGGGGAATGACAAGATTTTTTTTTTCAGGTTAAGGACTAACAGCATGATTTCAGCATAGGGTTGCCATAATTCTTTTCCACAAAACTGGGACAGAACCCCTCTGTCAGAACACAGTGCCACCTGAATGGTCCTGATCTGATGAACTCACGCCACAAAAATTCTTGAAGGGAATCCATTCCTCCAAGCTGATAAATGTATTGATCTCTATGGAAAGTGAAACTGAGCTACATGTTTGTGTTTACTCATGAGCAAGCAAATGTTTACTGGTCCCTTGGTTCTTTTTCTTCTGTACTTTAAACCACTTCAGTGCTAATTTCAGTTCTGATCTTCTCAGGGTACAATCCTAACATTGAGGCCAGCATAACTGACCTATCTCCCCATTCTTGTGGTTTTGTGGGGAGGCTGGTGAATGTCTGGCTTATCCCACCCCTGCTCAAGGAGTGGTGCAGAAGTGCCTTACAACACATTTGTGACACCTCCAGGCCAGAACAGGGCTTGGAACTTATGCTGGCCTAGTTCCAGCATAAAATATTAAATTTGGAATAAATACACACAACACCACTTTCAGCCCTTATTTTAGGATAACATCATCCATGAAAAAATAAGATCATTTTCATTGCCTCTAATTATAATTATAAGGCATTTCATACCAATTAATTCCCTGTGAAGTCCAAATAGAAAATAAAACATACTCCAGACACATATTCAGTGGTGTCGCTACAAGGGGTACAAAGTGCATTCTCTCCACCCTATAATGCTTCCCCTACCCTCACTGTCCCAACAATCTCTCTGCCACTTGGAGGATGTTAAGACTATTACTGCCATACATGTGCCGTATGGCACATTGGCAGGGTGACCATATGACTGGAATTTTCCGATTTGTCCTCTTTTATAGTCTCCTGTCCGGTTGTCCTCCAAAAGGGCTTCATTATCCTCCACTTTGGCTTCATTTTGGAACTTTGCAGTGGGGTGCATTGCACCCCAATATGCCATTGGATTCATGTTGAAGAGCAGAATCCAATGCAACGATCAGTTTTGAAATATCTCCTTCCTATCCAAAGTTATGGCCAAGAAACTAAAAATAAAAAATATGCCATGAGCTCTATGGGAAAGTGAAAATGCCCAATATCGCAGCTTTACTCTTGAGTAGGCAAACGTGCCATTGTCTGCCAGAAATGCTAGGCTGAGAGGAGTCCAAGACCTTGTCCTCCTTTAGAGGTTTGGGCATCTGGTCACCCTTGCACATAGGAGCTCGGGATTGGGCTCTAAGAATGATAAAAGATTTGATGAAAGATTAAAAATTTGACATCAAATACAGCCAGATTTTATAAATAGAGTTGAAGCAAAAATTCAGAAAATATCAAGTAAAATTCTTTCTATCCCCCAAATCCAGAGTAAATCCTGAGTCGGGATAAATAGCCCGTGAAAGGTGGGATATAAATTTTTAAAATAAATGAAAATAAAATAACTACGGGAGCACATAAGAGACTTTATGTGCACCCGTAGTTACTGCACCACCTAGTGAAATCCTATGGGAAATTCATACTGGAATCCAGAGTAAGTTGTTCTTATACTGGAGCAAGGACTCCAGTTTTTAAAATCCCGTAGTTACTCTGGATTTTGCCCTATATCTCCTTTCTAGAGGAATCTAGAGGGTTGTAATAAATTGTCATTTTAAAAAGTGGATCATGGTGCTAAAACATTTGGGAAACATGACATAAAAGCCTTTTTTAAAATTTAAAATTAAGTGCTGCTTGTACTGTTAACATTCCCCCACCTCTCCCTCCCATCCCAGCATAGTAATGCACACATACTAAACCCCAAATAACAGTAACATCTTCCCTGGAGCCACCAGTCTTTCCAACTTTGTCCCCAACCAAGAGACTCTGTTGAATAATCCTGGTCTCTTCAGTGTGTGGTCTTACTTTGTGTTTCATCATGCAGACAGTCCTGAGACTAGAGGAGGTCATCCGGGTCATCAGAATGCTAATAAGAAATCTGATTGATGACCGTGTGCCAGAGAAATGAATGGGATTTTTAATTAATGTCTCCTGCTCTTTTTAAGAGAAACTTTCCTTTAATTCCTGTTCCTTCTTTTTCCCCGAATTTTTTTTTTTAAACACCACCCCAATAATCCAAAGTTTTGCAAACAGCATAAAAAAAACTTCAAAGACAGACATGGCTGGGTTTTTTAAGCATCACATTGGTTCATTGAGCCTTTTTCTGTCTTTGTCAAGAAGGGCAGTCGGGCTCGATTCCAAGGCTGAAAAAGAAAAGGACATGTTGTTCAATGGGATTGTTTCAAGAAATTTCCTCGCTGCGGTGGGACAATTAACTGCTTAAGTTCTGGACTTATTAATGGGGTATTTATAAAGAATCGGGCACCCTGGAATGGGTGCTGTTCAGTGGTGGGCTCTAGCAGGTTTGCACCTACTCTATAGAACTGGTTCTTAACAAGAGATAGGACATATAAAGTTTAAAAATAGCCATTTAAAAGTGGCTGCCAGATGGGCAGAGAACCGGTTCTTAAATTTTTTGAAGCCCATCACTGGTGCTGTTGTAGCACCAGTGCCCTTGGAAGGCTTTGGACCTGCAGTCTTTGAATTTGCCGGTTGCAGCTTGGAGGAGAGACTTGTCGGCACTCTCATTTAGTATTGAAAGTGGGCCAACCCCACAAGGCAGTTGCCGACTCGAGACTTCATTACCAATGAAGCAGTTTAGGAGCTGTGTGCATCAGGCTGGCTGAAGCCACCCCATAAAAAGGGGCTGCTTGATCCATAAAATAGTCGCTGAAATATAAATCACTTTTAAAGAAATCTTTGACGGTTTCTCCAGCGGCAGAAAAAGCCTTCTCTTGGCTTGTCAAGTCTGATTTTGTTCCCTTAGCATGCCTGAATCCCATTCAATTCCCCCCTTTTAAAAAAGAATCTCATTTAGTTCCCACCGCTCCAGCATCCTTTTACGTCCTTCTGCCTTACAGGAGACCTATGGAAGGGTTAATAAACAAACAACTTTAAACAAATGCATTGACTAGGAAAATCAAATAAATAAAGGGGAAGGAATGGGGGAAAAGTCTGAGAATCGAAAGAGTAAGGAAGGGAATCTTACATCAAACATGTTTCTTAAAGGAAACAGAGAAAAAAAGAGAACAAAGAAAGACTAGCTAGTTAATGCCGAACTGCTAATAAAAAAAAATAAGACCAAAAACATGACACTATCCTTGCAGATCCCATTTGCATCTCTATTGGGCACTTGGGAAATGCTGATAAAACCGGCTTTATTTTTGGGTGGAATTCAGGGAATATCACCAACAACATCTGTGCATAAAACAAAAGAGAAAATAAAAGTTCCCTCTGCATTTCTGTTCTGGGGGCTTTACAGTGATGTCAGAATAATGCGTGTGTGTCTCTTTTCCTTCTCCTCTTTTATTTCCTGAGCCTACACACAATAAAAGAAACGGAGGCACAAAATGGCAGAGGCCTTCCATTGCTTTTCTGGACGCTTGCAAGGCCAAGAAACGTTGCCAACAAATTATTTCTAAGCCATGGATCTGGGAGAATGCCGACAGCTTCAGCCGCACACTTCCCCACGTCTGCTGGGTGACTGCATGACTGCAAGGGACAGCATTAATTATATTAACACTTTATATATGGAAAAAGAAAAAGATAAACATATATATATATATATATATACACATATATATATATATACATATATACACATATATACAGTGATGGGATTCAAATAACAACCGGTTCTGTGCCCATCTGGCAGCCATTTTTAAATGGCTATTTTTAAACTTTATATGTCCTATATCTCATTAACAACCAGTTCTATAGAGTAGGTGCAAACCTGCTGGAGCCCACCACTACACACACACACACACACACACACACAAACACACATCTTTTTCATATATAAAGTGTTAATATAATTAATGCTGTCCCTTGCAGTCATATATGTGTGTGTGTGTTTATCTTACCAATATAGCTACTATACATAGTATAGTATAACTACTATACATTATACAGTGATGTCACTAGGGAATGTGGGGGTGCTGACACTAAGGGAGAGGTTGCACCACTAGTGCAGTGCCGTACCTAGGTCATTACGCACTTGGGGCCCTACAAATTTTTTGACACCCCCCATAATCAAAATCATTATTAGTATTAATTAATACAATTAATTAGATGCTAACATTTTCATGTATAAAAAAATCACCTTACCAAAGAAGGTTGCAATTCTAAGAGCACTTTCCTGGGAGGAATCCCCATTGAATTCAATGGAACTAACTTCTCAATAGACACAAATAGGATTGCACTGTAAGCCTCTGTTTTATTCTTTACTAGCGAAAAGTGTACCCACGTTGCGGGAGTAACATTTCCCCATATGCCATCCCCCTACGGCGCAACTTCCCCCCATGCGCAACTTCTCCCCATGCGCAACTTACCCCTTGTACATCAACTCCCATGCGCAACGTCCCCATGCTCATCAACCCTCATGCACGATTTGCCCCCATGCGCAACAACCCCCATGCACAACTTCACCCCATGTGCATCAACCCCCATGCGCAACTTCCCCCATGCGCATCAACACCCATGCGCTACTTCCCCCATGCGCAATTTCCCCCATGCGCATCAACCCCCATGCGCAACTTCCCCCATGCACAACTTGCCCCCATGCGCAACAACCCCAATGCGCAACTTCCCCCATGCGCAACTTCCCCCATGCGCAATTTCCCCCATGCGCAATTTCCCCCATGCGCATCAACCCCCATGCGCATCAACCCCATGTGCAACTTGCCCCCATGCACAACAACCCCCATGTGCAACTTCACCCCATGTGCATCAACCCCCATGCGCAACTTCACCCATGCGCAACTTCTCCCATGCGCATCAACCCCCATGCGCAACATTCCTCATGTGCATCAGCCCCCCTGCACATCAACCCCCATGCGCAACTTCGCCCATGCGCATCAACCCCCCATGCGCAACTTCCCTCATGCGCAACTTCCCTCATGCGCATCAGCCCCCCATGTGCATCAGCCCCCATGTGCATCAACCCCCATGTGCATCAACCCCCATGCGCAACTTCCCCCATGCGCATCAACACCCATGCGCAACTTCCCCCATGCGCAACTTCCCCCATGCGCAACTTCCCCATGCGCAATTTCCCCCCATGCGCATCAACCCCATGCGCAACTTGCCCTCATGCGCAACTTGCCCCCATGCGCAACTTCCCCCATGTGCATCAACCCCCCATGCGCAACTTCCCCCATGCGCATCAACCTCCCATGCGCAAGTTGGCCCCATGCACATCAACCCCCTATGCGCAACTTCCCCCATGCGTAACTTGCCTCATGTGCATCAACCCCATGCACATCAACCCCCATGCACATCAACCCCCATGCGCAACTTCACCCCGTGCGCATCTTCCCTCCATGCGCATCAACCCCATGCTCATCAACCCCCCATGCGCAACTTGCCCCCATGCGCATCAACCCCCATGCGCATCAACCCCCATGCGCAACTTGCCCCCATGCGCATCAACCCCCATGTGCAACTTCACCCCATGCACAACTTCCCCCATGTGCATCAACCCCCATGCGCAACTTCACCCCATGCACAACTTCCCCATGTGCATCAACCCCCATGCGCAACTTCCCCCCATGCGCATCTTTCCCCATGTGCATCAAGCTGCCCATGCGCAACTTCCCCCCATGTGCACCAACCCCCTTTGCACAGCATCCTCCACAGTGCAACCCCTCCCTCCAAACAATATCCCCCCAGTGCACCTGGCACTGAGCACCAAATTGGCTGGATGTTATTCAGTCTCCTTTTCAGCCCCTGAAGGGTTAAATTTCTGCACTTGGGTTCTTGGTGGGAGTTCAGGTGACAGAAGGAACTCCCAGAATTCCATGCTTCAGGCCCAGCAGTGTTGATGAGTCAGCAATTCTCAATGCAAAGTATAGGGAGGAAAACGCGTTGCGCCCCTTTTCACCCCCTTCCGGTTGCAATTTCCGAAAACCGGTTCTTAGTGCACCCCTCAGTCACGGAAGGAACTCCCACCCCAAATTTCACGCTTCTAGGCCCAGCGGTTTTGGCAGGGCGGTGATGAGTCGGTAATGACGATGAAGATTACTTTTATAAAACGCGTTGCGCCCCTTTTCACCCCCTTCCGGTTGCAATTTCCAAAAACCGGTTCTTAGTGCACCCCTCAGTCACGGAAGGAACTCCCACCCCAAATTTCACGCTTCTAGGCCCAGCGGTTTTGGCAGGGCGGTGATGAGTCAGTAATGACGATGAAGATTACTTTTATAAAACGCGTTGCGCCCCTTTTCACCCCCTTCTGGTTGAAATTTCCAAAAACTGGTTCTTAGTGGATCCTTACATCATGGAAGGAACACCCTCATCAAATTTCACGCTTATAAGCCCAGCGGTTTTGGCTGGGTGTTGATGAGTCAGTGAGGATGATGAAGATGCCTTATATATATATAGATAGATTGGGAGGGGGTGAGGCTGCCTTTTGTAGCACTTGTTGAGCTCCACTTTCACTGGCTTGGGACCCTTCTGGTGGCCTTGCCTTCCTCTGTGCCTGAACTAAACACAAGCAGAGGCACCTTTGCTTAGTCGCAAGTAAACACAGCTGTGTAGCTCAGGTTCACTTTCCATAGGGCTCAATGCAATTATCAATGACTTACTTCTAGGTTGATTTCAGGGGGCTGCATTATCAGATCAGGACCATGCATTCATTGGATCAGGACCATTCTGGGGGCATTTGATTCCTCACAGTGTGCCCTTTCCAATGGACCAGAGTATGTTTGCCTACTCAAACATGAGTAGCTCAAACTCCCTACTCACGCCTGGGTAAAGGTGTGATATGGCTTGGTTTTGCTTTCCATAGGGCTCCATGCATTTTTGTTTTTTAGTTTTTTGGCCATAACGTTTTAATAGAAGGAAATATTCCAAAGTTGTTTTTTGCCCTGGATTTTGTTGGAAAATACGCATCCAATGATATATGACTTGATGGGATTATTCTGGCAATTTTGGTCACCCTCAGTGTTTCACCCTCCTATGTGGGGCCCATATAAATACATTCATAATATATTTATGAATAATGCCATCATATTATGTCACTGGAAGAGCAATTTCATGCAGAATGTAATGAAGCAACCATGTGGAAAAACAGTGCACCCTCCATACCCACGGATTCAGAATCCATGTATTTTGTCATTGCATCTGGGAGCTTTCCTGAGATCTGCAGTGCATGCGCGCACCTATGCATGCACTCCTTTCAAAAACTATATTGCCAGATGGATTTGGGGCCACAGAGGCCGTGTGAGCCTTTTGTGAGCCGTGTGAGCCTTTGAAGGGCTTTGAAATGCTCCAAACTCCGATAGCACACATATGTGTGCACACCTGTATGTTGGAAACTGTTGGCCTAGAACAGTGGTTCTCAATCTTCCTAACGCCGTGACCCCTTTATAAGTTCCTCATGTTGTGGGGACCCCAACCATAAAATTATTTTCGTTGCTACTTTATAACTGTCGTTTTGCTACTGTTATGAATCGTAATGTAAATATCCGATACGCAGGATGTATTTTCATGGTTACAAATGAAATGTGTGTTCTATGCACACATTGAACACAGTGGGATTTATTTCAGAGTAGGCATGCATAGGATTGGGCCCTGAGGCTGCAATCCTATCCACATTTACATGGGAGTAAAGGCCCCCTGACTATAATGGGATTTATTTCAGAGTAGGCATGCATAGGATTGGGCCCTGAGGCTATCAGTCAGCCCCAGTGCATGCAGCTACAGCTGGAGGTCTAGCAAGCCTGACCTGGCCCCCTGCACCAAAGGTCTTTCGGCAACCCCCAGGAAAGCTTTAGGCGACCCCAAAAGGGGTCCCGACCCCTACTTTGAGAAATGCTGGCCTAGAAACAGTTTACCATCTTTGTGACGTCTATACCAGAATAGTACTGCATATGTTAACTACATCATAATCAAAGCATCAGCATCCTCATGTTCTGCACCTGCTTCTTCACCATCTTTGTGGGGCTGGGGCATCCATCTTCAGCAGTTTCCCATCTATTAGAAATCCTAATCATTATCAACAAACTTATACCATTAGAAGAACAACAGTGGCATCCAAGTCGAGAACCCACACTGTAGCTATGTTAGAGCACTGAAGTCCCCATCCAAAGAAACAGATCTGAGCTTTCTTTTGACAGTAGCAACAATGGGATACAACCCAATATACCAGTATTTACTCAAATCGAGTGTGCCATCGTATCTAATGCACACCCTTATTTTTTAAAAGGATGTTTTAAAAAGGATTTTACTGGTGATTGTAATGCACAGCTGCAAAGCCGGTGAAATATTTAAAATTAAAATTTATTTTAAATTTAATTTTACTGCAAACAATGAGGTATATGACAATAATAATATGACAATGGCTCAATTATTTTTACCTAATTCCATTACTTTATATAGCAATGGGTTTGTGTTACATTTTTATTACAGTAAGTTGTTAAACTCAATACTGATTTATGTTTCAGCATTTATAATGCTGAATCTTTATAATAATACTGAAAATTTATAATCTAAATCAGCCGCCTCGGCATCTGTTGGTTACGGAAGAAAAGCAGGATATAAATCTTTCAAACAAACAAACAAATAAATAAATAAATACTGTATTTACTCATGAGCCATTGAAACTAATGTGCATCCCAGTTTTGAAGACTAAATTCAGCTGGAAACAGTGAGCGTTAGATTTGAGTAAATATGGTATTTAATTATTATAAACCCATCTGCGTTCCCCCAACACCTGCATGGATGAAAATGTCTCCTTTTTAAATAGCTTGGGGTCTGATCTTATCCAGTTTTCAAGCACGGATGCAGCTATGCTAATGGGGCTGCAGTCAGCAGTTCTGGAGGCTTCCTCAAAGCAAGGGGATGATTTGTGGAGCTGCAAAGGGTTAAGGCTGCCTATGTGGTCCTGATCCAGACTGAGCCACCTGCACGACTGCTATTTTAAAGGACACAGGGATGGATAGTGAAGGATTAATGTCTCCTTGAGTTTAGCCATGAGCTTTCAGTCATTTGGGAAACCTGGGCAGGAGCTGATCTAGAATGTTCTGCCGCTCAGATTTTGCAGCGGAGATGCCAGTTCTGCCAAAAGGACTCTCTCTCTCTCTCTTTTTTTGCTTCCTCCTGTGACTGTTGCAGTAGCTGAACATGCAGAAATCATCCCCTGAAGTTTTATCCCAGCAGGGCAATAAATATTATCTCTGATGTGCCAAAGTATGTGCATTGAGCTGCTCTTAAAGGACGCTGGAGTAGAGGCTGGCAAGTACACTGGCAATCCCCTCCAGGGCTTGGTTTCACCTTTCTTTTCCACTGACCCGGTTATATTGTCTTGATGACTTATTCCCACGCTGTGGGAAAGAAAAAGGTTAACATTGCTAGCGGGATATTAATTTAAAATGATTCCGGGGTGCCTGGAAACCATTCTCTCTCCCACCCCCCAACCCCTTGTCTCCGTTCTTGACTATCGGCAAAATTGCCGCAGTGATCCACAGACCAGACGTGATCACTGATTTCTTTTCTTCCCTGATCAATTCTCCAGCAAACACTGATGTCTCATTTCCACGGCTGACACAACTGGCTTAAGGAAGAGCCTGCTAAACGCGGCCTTGGTTGCCGCTCATTCATCTTCTGGCCACCACTGGTTCTGCGTCAGCTCGGCCGCTCGCGTTGGGGCTTCTTTTCTGTGCACAAAATGCCCTGCTGGTTGTTGATAGTGTTAATAATCTGAGCAGCAGGAGCCAGTAGACATTTGGGGGCCTCGGCTATGGGATTGTTCCCAAGTGACAGGAGGCCTCCTCTGTAAATTACTTAGCGACCTGGGATTGCGGCAAGTTGCCACAATAACTCAAGCACAGGCGCTTATTGCGTTCGCCTCCTGCTGCCTCCATGTTTATTGGTCTCTGGATCTGGCTCATGGCTTCAGAAGATAAGCAAGACCCAGAATGGTGGCTACCAACGGTGGCTACCAGAGGCCTTGAAGCTTGAAAATAAACATGATATACCTTTGCGCTGCATTTGAAGCATGTACATTGCAGGGCACCACAGCATTTGAAGTCTCAGTCATGCTTTTTGTATCGGCAAACGGGGAATGAAACAACCTATGAGGCAACACAAGGACCTCGACCCCTTCAGGTGTTGCACCCTCTTCTGGTGTTGCGTCTTCTGGAGCTTAAAGCCAGGTTGGTCCTTAGGCTCCCTCAGCAAGGCACACTCTAGTGCCTCGTGGACCCCATCCTACCACATTGGGCCATGTCTCCTGCCAAAGATATGGGTGTTTCTTTTTTTCCTGCATACCTACCTGCATACCTGTTGCATACCTTCTTCACCAAGACCTCTGTTGATGTCACCATCTGTTGCACACCTACCTCACCAAGACCCACATCATCAAGACAAACTGAGGAGGTGGCCAGGTACCTGCCATTTGCTGGCTGGACCCAGTTTTCCACTTGTGACTACACAGTAGTATATAGAGTCACAACATGCCATGTAAGTGGCCCCTCACACTTGTCATCAGAGACATTCTGGGCAATGAGATCCACACAGTTGTCACAGTCCAGAATGACTCAGATGGCAACGGGGAAGAGCTCTTTGCATGGTGCATTGCAGTACCTACAGTATTTACTATGTAGCTATGCTACTAAGAGTGCAATTTTAACTAACTTACCCTACAATCCAGAGTAACTACGGGAGCACGTAAGAGACATTACGTGCACCCGTAGTTACTGCACCATTTAGTGAAAACCTATGGGAAATTCATATTGCAATCCAGAGTAAATTGTTCCTACACCGGAGCAAGGACTCCCCGTAGTTACTCTGGATAGCGCCCTTAGGCTGGCATAACTCACCTGTCTTCACTTTACAGTAGTGGTGGGGGAAGGCCAGTGCATGTCTATGCATTGGCCTAAACCCGCCATCTGCCAGGAGTGGCACAGATGTGCTTTCCGGCACTTTTATGACATGCCAAGGCCAGCACAGGACTTGTGCCAAGACTTATGCTGGCCTAACTAGGGTTAGGATTGCAGCCTGAGACTACATAGGTTTCGGTAATGCTACCTCCGAGGATTTTTATTTAAGCAGAATACTCTCTGCTGGTTTTAGTACCGGTTGCTCTACTGAGGACAAGAACACTAGCCTACCTTACAGGATTGTTGTAAAGCTTCTGTAATATGTTGTATCCAGTTTTCATTCATGGACCACAATGGTGTTTGCACAATTATTAGAAACAAAAACTGGCCTCTGTGATAATAGCTCTGAGTTTCTTCCAGGCTAGTTTGTGGAACATCTGGAGGTGGTTGAGCAGAGGTTGTGGAACATCTGGAGCATAGTGGTTGAACATCATTGATTTCAACTCTTGAGTTTTCAGGAGGATCTTCCCAAATGTGCTTTTCAGGTGCTTTCTTCCTTACGACTTTGTTTTCTGGAGAAAGTGAGGAGTTCAGAGCATAAAAGGAGCAGCGCACCATGCCTAGCCCAGGAGACGAAGCATTTACAGCAGGCAAGAAAGAGCAGTTGCTTTCCAGCACATTGTCCGGCCACATTAGAGAGAGGATTAGGCCGCTACATTCAGCTATTCTAACAGATTTCCTTTAAGCCTTCAATGCCCCCCTCTCACATTCACTTGGATAATCACATTAGTTTTGTCATTAAAAGACACCCCTCTTTCTAGCAAATACCTAAACCGCTTACACCACCCAAAGGGGTCGCATATATTAGGAAAACAAGACAAACGGAAGGGATTTGCCATTCTGAGGCTCAATGTTTCAGTGCCGATTGTTTTCTACATCCAGGAGATGGAACGAAAAGATTTTTGCAAATAGATGCAAAGGGCAGGAGCTGGGAGAGAGCAAGAGAACCTCACCCCCAGCCTTGAATATCTCAGCAAGTTGTAGATGAGATGCTACCTGAAGTACTGTCCAACTGCGCCCCCTTTAGTTGCATCAGCATTTCCACTACATTCGTTAACTCAAAAAGCACACGGCAAGGCCACAAGAAGATGAATGTTCAATCCCATGTTCAGTGGCGTAGCTAGAGGGGGTGGAGGAGTCAGCCTTGGAGGGAGCCTCACCGCAACATGCAAGGGGTCCCTCCTCTTTAGAGCAATTCCAGGCAGGAGTAGCACAAGACTACAGCTCTGCCTCCTCTGGCTATGCCACTGCCCATGTGTCAATGAGAACATGGAAATATGTCTGCTGCAAAATGCACTCTGTACGTGCACATGCGCTAGCCAAAGTGCACTCATTTTAGTTGATATCAATGTTTCCTACTCCGGTCTGCTTCACTTTGGTTCCCTGTAACTTTCCAGAACCTTTTAAGGTATGATAACAGGTCAGGAACCCCACTTGTAGGCCTGGTGTCATTAAACAGAAGTGACATCACTGAAGCAGCAAGTCTGGAAGTGATGTGATTTAGCAGGAAATGATGCCATTAATAAACCATACTTTAAAATAAGTCACATTTTACACATCCAACCTTGATATATGAGGATAATTTATACACAGATTGGCCACTGCAGATCATTAAAAAAACTGCTTTTCTACTATTGTAGAGAGGTAGTCATGCAAGCAATCATTCAGTTTTTCAGTAGCAGAATCAAATGCTGTTAGATATTGAGGCACAGCCTTATTCCATTAGGCCCAATAGAGGAGTAAGAAACTTTATGACTTCCATTTCAGGGGGGTTGCAAAAAGCTGGATGCAGACATCCTGGAATCTGGCACTGGACCCCCTAATGTCACTTCTAGCCATGAGCACCGATATACGTCGAACGTCATAGATAACCAAAGATTACCATCGATTACACATTTGAAAACTACTGCAAATATTTCAAGGTGTTTCCATGTACCTGAAAACATGTTGAAATATTTTTATGGTAAGAAGTTTTTTAGAAAATTTTGAAAAATGAGACTTTTAATGTTGTGCAAATTTGTCTGTTGTAGTAAATAGAGTCTCCATGACCCCATGGAAATCAGTTCATGATCGTCATGTTAGGAACCTTGTTTTACAGCAGTTCTGGATACTTGAAATCACCTCCTCCTATATACAAAAACTAGCAAAAAGCGTACCCGCGTTGCGGGAGTAACTTCCCCATACTACATCCCCCACGGCGCATCAACAACCCGTGCGCAACCTACCACCATGTACAACATTCCCCCATGCGCAACGTTCCCCATGCACATCATCCCCCCACACGCAACTTCTCCCCACGTGCATCTTCCCCCCGTGCGCAACTCCCCCCCGTGCGCAACTTTCCTACATGCACATCATCCCCACACGTGCATCTTCCCCCTAAGCGCAACTTCCCCCCATGCGCAACTTCCCTCCATGCGCATTATCCCCCCATGTGCAACTTTCCTACATGCGCAACTTCCCTCCATGCGCATCATCCCCCAATGTGCATCATCTCACATGCGCAACTTTCCTATGTGCGCATCATCCCCCATGCGCAACTTTCCCCATGCGCAACTTCCCCCATGTGCAATTTTCCCCCATGCGCATCATCCCCATGCACAACTCCCCCCATGCGCAACTTCCCCCCACGCGCAACTTCCCCCCACGCGCAACTTCCCCCCACGCGCAACTTCCCCCCACGCGCAACTTTCCTACGTGCGCATCATCCCAATGCGCAACTCCCCCCATGCACAACTTTCCTACGTGCGCATCATCCCCATGCGCAACTCCCCCCATGCGCAACTCCCCCCATGCGCAACTTTCCTACGTGCACATCATCCCCATGTGCAACTCCTACCATGCGCAACTTCCCCCCATGCACAACTTTCCTACATGCGCATCATCCCCCCATGTGCAACTCCCCCCATGCGCAACTTCCCCATGTGCAACTTTCCTACATGCGCATCATCCCCCATGCGCAGCATCCTCACCAGTGCAACCTCTTCCTCCAAACAACATCCCCCAGTGCACCAGGGTCTGAGCACCAAACTGCCTGGATGTTGTTCAGTCTCCCATGTTAAGTATAGGACAAAAACACGTTGCCCCCTTTTCAGCCCCTGAAGGGTTAATTTCTCCAGATGGTTCTTGGTGGGAGTTCAGGTGACAGAAGGAACTCCCAGAATTCCATGCTTCAGGCCCAGCAGTTGGGGTGGAATGTTGCTGAGTCAGCAATTCTCAATGCAAAGTATAGGGAGGAAAATGCGTTGCGCCCCTTTTCACCCCCTTCCGGTGGGAATTTCCAAAAACCGGTTCTTAGTGCACCCCTCCGTCACGGAAGGAACACCGTTTCACACTTCTAGGCCCAGCGGTTTTGGCAGGGCGGTGAGTGAGTGAGTGAGTCAGTGAGTGACTTTTCTCTTTTATATATATAGATGAAGTGGGAGGGAAGCCCATGCAAGTTCAGGCCTTGGTGATCTTTCAACACATAGCATTAAAGCAGGCCTCCGTCAGTCTTGGAAGACTATGGTATCGTGCTCGGCGCTGCAAACGCTGCATGCGAAGCACAAAAGCCTGGGTTGGATTGTTAAGGAGGATAGGCTGTTACCCAAGCAGCAAATCCCCCCTCTCCACACCACTGAATTAGTCCAATGGAAAGGCAGAGTCAATACGATTGGATCCAGCTGCATCGCAGAGCTGGGCTAAGGACAGGAGCTCACCCTGTCAGGTCAACGATTATTCACCTGTGTGTGTGCTTCCATAGTGCATGAAGTGATGTGAACATCAAAATGATGTTGGTTATTGTAGGAAGACACGGTATTTTTATTAAAATACTTTTCATTCCCAGATCTGTACATTTTACTGTACACATTTCAGCTTTGATTTCCCTTGTGCAAGACAATAGTTCTTGGTTATTGCTTGGTATATAAAAAAATGAACTCTGAAATTCTTCATTTTATATTTTCCCTTTCATCCACGTAGGTATCAATAAAATACGATCCCCACGTGGGATAATAAAAATATTTCAGGCTGCAAACCTATATACACTTACCTGGGAACTCAATGGGACTTACATCTGTGTAAGTAAAGCACAGGACAACATTATAAAATTTTTATTTTTGAATTTTTGAGGATTTTACAAGCAAAAAACATAGAATAGGATAAAAAACAAAGCAGGAAAATAAGAGCACAAATTGAACAATAGTGTCTGATTATTACACCATTTGTTTTGACTTGCTTACTACTTTCTGTGTTTAGAGGTCTAATTGGGGTTCACACTAAAAGCAGCTAAGAGATTTTTAGGTTTAGGCTCAGCTCAATAAGTAAAATAACAATTGGTCCATTTTGTGTTTGATGCTTAGATGTTTTCAAATAACTAGTACTGGAATATTCTATTCTGGAATAATATTTTCTATTCTGGAATAATGAATTCGTAACATTTGAATGAAACTTTCTGAATGTGTAAAGCGGCGGACACACATTATTTTGATGCTGTCCCTGCAAAAACCCTATAAAGTATTATTAGCTCCATATTGCAGCTGGAGGAGACTGAGACCGTGAGAAAATGGCTTGTCAAAAGGCATTCATGGATCAGAAGCAGTTCACAGCTCGGGCTTCAGTCTTGTATAAACTTACCTGAAAATAATAGTATGATCCAATTCTAGGTTGGGGCAGATCTGGCAACCCACACTTTGCCTTGACAATGGCTGTCCCAAACATGACCCAAGGCATGCTGCAGGGGCAGTCGGAAAAGGTGCTGGACCAGTATGCCACTGGAATGAAATACAGGAATGTGCCACAGTGTCCTGCTAAGTGGTGGGAAGGCACCTCTGGGCAAGGGGAATGTGAAAAAAGAGGTGAAACTGGGCAGGGGGATGGAAGCCTAGGGACTGTTCAGTCCCAGTAGGCAGGAGGGATGGCTGCAGAGGCTGCCATGGATTCCAGCTCCTCCCTCCCACCCCAGCCTCAAGCTCAACATAGATCTCCTCAGTCTTGTGAGTAGACCCCCGTCAGGACTGATGGGACTTTACCTAGGTTGGGCTCTGTAGGAAACGGCTGTTTTGGCATTGCTGCCCATTGCAGCAAAAGGAGATCAGATTGGGCTTTCAGTTTCACTGAACTCAGTAAACATGTTTCTGAGTAGGAATTATTAACACTGAGACATGAATGAACCTTAAAGAAGATGCATGGAAACAGGTTCTGGTTCTGAAGGCCACTACTGGCCAATGGAAGAGTTATATGGAAATAATCAGAATCAAGGGCAGAAAGTCTGCCTTCTGCAAAACAGCATCACACAGTTAAAACTTTCAACAACTCCTACCCAGAAAAGAGAGACACATGAGACAGAAAATAGTGGGCTTTGTGAAAGCTAAGCGTGAAAGCTAAGCGTGAAAGCTAAGCGTCCTAGTGTTCCTCATCCTTTTCACAGTTCAAAAGAGCAGTTTCCCTATCAGGGGAGAACATCAAGGAATTATTTTCACTTGGTCCCTGATTTTGATTCCCCAAAGGGGTCAGGGCAGCACGGAAGGCTCTCTTTTTTCACCTTCAACAAGGCTTGTGAGGTAGGTGAGGTTGAGACCTGGCATCTGGTTTTCACTCAGAAGCCTTTATGGTCAAGTTAATTTTAATCTGGCCACCACCATGCCATCAAGGTCCAACGCTAGGTGCTACATGATGCTGCCTTACTAGATTACTTAGCATTTATGGAGATAGCTTCCGTGGGCACAATGCAAATCAGGTATCACCTTGCAATCCTAAAATTAACCTTTGAATGGCCATATTTGGAGACAAAGGGTGCAATCCTAACCTAGGCTGGCACAACTCACTGGTGTTCCTGTGGTAATACAGGGAGACAAGTGCATGTCTTTGCACTAGCCTAAACCTCCCTCCCCCCCGAGTGGCATAGAAGTGCCTTACAACACTTTTGACACCCCCAGGCCAGCACAGGACTTGTGCTGGGACTTCTGCTGGCCTAACTGAGAGTTAGGATTGCAGCCTAATTGTCAAGTCAGGGAGAGGCAAGACAACCTACCTAATTTATGGCAGAGATTTCTGTAGTGAAGGACTTGGGGATGGTGACTCATAATTCAGCCTCTTTTGGGCTCTTGCCACTGAAACAGCTATTTGCACTACGAGCCAAATGCAGCTTTCTCACGGTGTCAATAGCTGCTGGGGTTTGGGTGGGATTTGTTAGAACAGCAGAGAAAAGGATTGAATACCCCTTTGCCCACAGTCCAAGACCCCTATTTCTTCTCATAGCAGCCATTTTGAAAAAAGAAAACAAAACTGCAACAGCAAACTATGCATCTACACCACATGCTATGTGGACCTCAGTAGTTATGCATCACCCATGCAAAGTTTTCTTTCATTCACATAAAAATGGTGAACATGAAATACTTTGAGCCTGATGCTGAATGTGGATTTATACTCAGCACTGCCTCCCCCATTCCTCCATGTGATGCAGAACTTGGTTTGTGTGTTGCATGAAGTCCCCCTATCCTAGTTCATGATGGCCACCTGTAGACAAGCATGAAATATTCAGCATATTCACGTATTCAGTGTACTAAAACTGCAGACTGTCAGGACAGAGAGGCTTTGAAGTGGGGACCATGAGGGATGTTAGACTGGGATGGGATAGATAGGGACAATATGGGTGCCATGACCTGGCTTTGGCCAAAACTGAGAACTACATAGAAACCAGACAGCACCAAGGCAGTTTCTTTGTTCCAATAGGCCAGAACAGATCAGGCAATATTCCCCTAAACTTTAAAAATACATCCAGGTCATATTTGCTAGTTCCGTGGTCTTAAACCCTTTTTGTGCCATGACTCCAATATATAAATAAGCAACTGGGGACCCCCATTGTCAATCTGTACCCCTTTCAGGACCATATCCACTATTCCCATTGCCTCCACCCCCCAAATGCCCTCCAATCACTGTTCACTGTAAAAAAGAGAAAGCAGAATGAAGTACCACGAAACATGGCACTAGAGAAAGTTCTTTTAGCACAACTGCTAAAAACCTAAGCAGAACTGAGACACAAATCTCCTGGTACACAAAAGGGTACACTGTATGCTTCCTCCTTTATTTGGTGGTGCTCTTCATCCAGCAGTGTTCAACTGTCATTCCCATAAGTTGATACAACCTCAACTTGCTTTTGGTCTTAAACATAAGAATACCATTGGATGAGGCCAAAGGCCCATCTAGTCCCACTTCCTTTATCTTACAGAAGTCCATTTGATCCCTCAGAGCATGGCTGAGTACAGTCCAGAGCCAGGATTACAAAATGCCCCCCCCCCCGCTCCTGGAAAAAGTCGCTTGTGGTTTTGTGGAAAACTGGAAACCTCCTGAGATTAATAGGACTTACTCCCAGGTAAGTGTGCATAGAACTGCAGCCTGAACATGCTACAGGGTCACTGGACTCGTTCAGACTAAGGCAGTAGTGCCTGTACTATTTTGCAAACTTCCCATAATATTGCATTCCTAACAGAAAAGCTGTTCTATAATTTCATTCTGAATGGCGGAAGCTTTTCAGTTATGTTTATCTGTAATACAGATGTGGGGATTGAAAATCGGTAGTGGCACACAAGGGAGATCTTACTCTTTCCCCACAAGAAAAATCCTTCTCCTAGTTGGTTTCCCATCCCAGGGATTTGCAGCTACATTACAACAAAGAGAAAACTAACAGGAGACAGATGAGGCATTTCCTCGCTTCTCATCTATTTTAGCCAAAAAGTGGTATAGTCCCAGCAGTATGCACCACCAGATTACACAACAGTGCAAAACAAGTCATACTGATTTGTAGCACCTGCACCATATCCAGTTGTCTACTCTATTGCTGAATTGTGATTTTCTGAGAAGGCAGCTCTCAAGTTCTTCATGATGCCTCCAACCCCACTATTAATTTTCCTTCCGCGAGGCTGGCGGCATGCGAGGGCTCAGGCAAACGCAGAGTTTTCTCATACTGGGGGGGGGGGAGGCACATTATATGGACCAGAAGCAAATGTTGAAGCCCCCACCCTCTGTGGGAAATGGGTTTGTCCAACAACTGACCAATTCTGTGATAGGTAGGCAGAAGAGAATAATGAGTGCACAAAAACTTAAGTTAGCCTAAGGTAGCCATGTTAGGCAAATACTGTACAATGTTCACTCAGAAGTTCATCTCCATCTGATTTTCTGTTCCTATAAACTCTGAAAAGTGGCAAATTATGAAGTGGGGTATCTCAAGTTTGTGAGATAATTTCCAAGGGTGCTTGGACTGGGAAAGAGAAAAAGGAGGGAAGAAAGCTTGTCGAGCAAACCAAGATGACTGACACACCTTCTAACAAAGTCAATGGGGAAAACAGCCACTGCAAATATCCCAGTCATTCCAGTTATTTTAGGGCTTTTTAGAATGAAACTTGGCCAGCCACGTTTTCATGTAGTGAACTTCCAAGAGCCGAGCTTGCAACACGGAGGCTGGATCATAAGGGTTGTTGGAGCGCAGGTCCAAGTGATGTGCCCCTTCTGGGATCACAATGGCAACAAGAGAGTCTGTGATGTTGCGGGTGACTCCACCCCCAGACCAGGGGTCAAGTCCACCATTGCTGGAAAGGAAAAGAACGAGCGTCACACCTACAAATTAGGAACAACCAAGTTACAACAATACCACCACAATGGCCAAGATAGGATAGGACAAGGCTCATCCCTCTGATCTTCTTTTGCCAGAATAATCTAGCCTAGAAATTTGTTTCATCATGCTAGGGACCATTCCTCCACGATCCAAGGGCCATCACTATATGACTCCCTTTTACTTTGTTTTAAAATAGGAGGCCAGGACAAAGGAAATCAAGGCAGAGTTATCACATGTGTGTGAATCATGAATATTTTTTATTATAAAGCAGTGTGTTTCCAATCTGGAAGTCGTGATGCCCCAGGGCAGGCATTCCCAAGCTTCATTTGGGATGCTTCCCCCCTTAAAGAAGGGTTAGCAAGCAAACTGACTGGGGCACATGTAGGTATTGATAATATGGCACTTTTGGGTTGTACAGACAATTGCTTTAGAAATAGAGCTGGAGAAGCTGGAAGAGTTTCAGAATTGACATCACAAGAAGTGGAGACAGCAGAGAAGACCACAAAGGTCAGTGAATCGCTAAAAAACTTCCAGTTCAGTGGCTCTGTTTCTAGGGAAGTTGTCTGTAGTAATGCGTTATCTGTATCTTCCTCTACTGGCTCTGCCATCATAACAACCTCACAAGAGGTGACAACTACAGAGGTCCGTGTGTCACAAGAAAAAACATTGAACATCACTATTCCAGAAGAACCAACCCAGGTTGGGAATAAAATATATGCCTGCTTATCTGGAAATTTCCAATTAAAAGAGATGTCAGTGGCTCACCTGAAGATTATGTTACTGTGAGAACTAATATTTTTCCCTCCATAGCAAGTTGAGATCCAAGAAGGACGAGGTCTCACTTTCCAGGTCTTGAAGCACTCATTAGAGTAGGTACTGAAGTCCCACTTCTGAGGCTCAAACATGTCGCTGATGCCATCAGAACACAAGGGCATCACCATTTCAGTGCAAGCCTAGAAGGAAATGGAGAAGAAATAGCAAACACCACATTTACTCCAATCTAATTAACCAACAAATGTAATGTGCATCCTGATTTTGGAGACTAACCCTACAATCCAGAGTAACTATGGGAGCACATAAGAGGCATTACATGCACCCGTAGTTATTGCACCACTGAAAGAAAACCTATGGGAAATTCATATTGCAATCCAGAGCAAATTGTTCTTACACCGGAGCAAGGACTCCCCGCAGTCACTCTGGACTGCACCCTAAATTTAGCTGGAAAAGATGAGCGTTACATTCGAGTAAATACAGTATTTCCCATAATTCAAGCTTGTCTCAAAAGCGTGACCAAATCCCAATAAGTCCCATTAAGACCAGTGACACATTTCATCACATCATTGCCTCACACACTACAGATCACAGAAAAAGGACAGCCTTGTTGAATGCTCTCCAGTGGTTGTCCAGTGTTCTGGTTCTCATCTTAAAAGTGTGTTGAGCTGCAATACTCTCTTCTGTAGCTGCAATATAGATTACAGTCTCCTCTTGAGTAGGTGCCCATACACTTTGTCGATACCAATGCAGCTATATCAAGGCAGCCAGTCACTTGGTCCATTGAGCCTCCTGTTCAGTGAATCAGAATTTTCTACTCCTATTGTGTATTTCTGATTAAAGTTCATCATAACATCAAGAAGAACAAAGTGACCCCTTTGACTCTTACTGCTTCATTGTTCCAGCATCCCAAAGCCTTGAACAAACCCAGAACTTTTATTATTCCAGTTTTGCTATTCATTAACTTAAATTTTGAACTTTTTTCACCAACTAGCTCCACTTCCTTTTTCTCCCGACACATATTTCCTTTGCATCATTGTTGTCTTTCAGATGTCATGAAATCCCATCCTGTTTGCTTGAGTTTTTAATATCGTAGAATGTTATTTTAAGAGAACATTGGCATTGAAGAACTCCATATTTACATTGCAACTTCGGGCTAGCAGCTAGTCATGCATAGATACAAATAACACCCAGATATGCACACACACCCCCAAAAAATCACATCTGTGTTTCAGGACTTGCCACAGCCTGTGAGAGAGGCAGGAAGGAGTGACACACATACCTGATACTCCCAGCCTTGCATCCCAAGGCTTTTTGTTGCAGTCTGAGTTAGGTTTAGGCATGGTGTATGTCCTGTGTAGTTGTAGTAGACATTGGCTGCCAAGAAGATATTGCTTAGCAATGATCTGTCTGATAGTTTGGGATCTTTCAAGTATTGGCACAATTCCTAAAGTAAAAACAGAAAGGAGATGTCCAAAGAGATATGAGAAACCCGCACCAGACAGGACCAACAGATGCAAAAATCATTTTGGAGGCCCTTGATTCCTTTCAGCTGCAACTGAGGGCATTTATATTGGGTTCTAATTAAGAATCTGAAAGCTTTGCTTTCATTTTAAAGCAAAAACACCAACATGTTTCTGTCTTATGGCTGGAAAAGTATTCCTTAACTCAGGTCAATAGCATATATTAAAGACTTAACAACCACACTGAACTCAGTCTGGAGAAAAGGCACATGAGTGGATATAATTCAGATGTATAAAATTAAACAAATGTATAAAATTATGGATAGAGATATGCTTTTTCCACCTCATCTAACACCAGAACCAGAGAACATCCACTAAAATTTAGTGTTGTGTTAGAACAGACAAAAGGAGTATTTCCTTACCCAGCATGTAACTAGTATGAGGAACTCCTTGCCACAGGATGTGGTGATGGCACCTGGTCTAGATGCCTTTAAAGGGGGGATTGGGCAGATTTTGGGGCAAAATTTTGTCATCATGATTTTAATGTGATGTCTATAAGCAACCACCCCGTTTTATAGGTAGCCTATATCTGAATGCCAGGAGCAAGTGTGTGGCAAATATACAAGTTTCTTGTTGCCTGCCATTCTCCCAGAGGCATCTGCTAGGTGACTGTGAGATATAGGAAATTGAACTAGAAGAGCTTTTAGCTGAACATGAGAAGGCCAGGGTCAGTTCCTCCATGCATTGTTGGTTCTGTAGGAATAGAGATCTCATCCAGTGGCTGGACTGCACTTCCAAAAAGGAGCTGAAGAGCTCCCTGATAGGGAATTTTTAACTAGTTGCAGACAATGCAGAATTTGCAAAGGGGAGGGGAGACATAGCTAGAGGGGTGGTGTGATAAGTGT
Source organism: Cryptoblepharus egeriae (assembly GCA_030015325.1). Taxonomy (NCBI): domain Eukaryota; kingdom Metazoa; phylum Chordata; class Lepidosauria; order Squamata; family Scincidae; genus Cryptoblepharus; species Cryptoblepharus egeriae. The sequence continues at coordinate 93,800,167 of JAREYC010000005.1, read as the reverse complement.
TGCAGGTGCAGCAATGCACAATGCTCTTCCCATTCTTCATCGGAGCCACTGTTACTACCCAGAATGGTTCCTACAGTGAACGGGCAAGGCAGCTTACATGGCGTGCATGGCACCTGCCTGCAATACTTACCACACCACATCACCATTCCCATACTGCACACCTTGGTCTGCTACTGCAAAATATATCTTGTAGCATCTTGAAGCTGAATCAACTTATTTTCTCACAAGCTTTGGTGGACTGCAGTTCACTTTGAGATAAATGAATTCAGAGAACTGGGATAAGTGTCTGTTTTATGCCACATGATCCTGTGCTCCAGAACGCAAAGGCAGGAATAGCGGCTCCTGCACCTGAAGCCAATCTTCAGCACTGCATGATCAAGCGAAAGGAAAAAAGACACTTATTAAGATGACTTCTAGCCTCTTCCAGCACAGTAAGCTGCTTTGACTGGAAGATCAAGGACTCTCAAGAGATCCTCTGTTCAGCAAAGATGCACCATACAGGAGTTAAAAAGTGGCTTTAAGAGGAGACAACCTTTATGGCAAGCAGCAGGGAGATGTGGGCCTGGGAGCAGAGGAAAGCCTCCTCTTCCCAGAGGGGACCATCTGCCCCATTACCGAAAGGATTAAGCGGTTACATTCAGCTATTTGAAGGGATTCTTTGCCCTAAGCTCTCCATACATCTCTCCCTCTCACTCGGAGACTAATCACATTAGTTGGGTCAATGAAACCTCTCCATTCCTAAAGAGGGAGGAGGGAAGAGGGGCAACTGAAATGGCTTATGCCACCCAGAGAGGTTGCATATGTTTTAAAAAGAGAGTCAAGACAAAAGAGGAGGAAACCATCTCGGTTTTAGGTGATGCTAGACTGAAGTGTCTTGTCAAAGGCCCTCAAGGAACCCCCGACTGTTTCCAGCCACAAAACCACATGGGACTGTAACAGGTCTCAAAGCAAGCAATAATAAGGACTGTACGGCAATACACACAAAAAGAGGGCAAGAAGACGGTCTTTAAGGACCAACCTACACACAGTATTTAAAGCCATTGCTTAGCTTAACAGGCTGAGTGGCTCTTTAGTTAATAGCCACTGGATTGAGGGCATCACTGATCAGAACCATGGCACAGGATAAATAAATCATGGCTCACTGAAGATCAAACTTATGGCAGGGGCTAAGGATAAAGCTCCTACCCTATGGTCTATCCATGTGTGCCCATAATCCAACTGCTAAGGACTTAAAAAACTTTACAATTGACAAGGCACATCATGCTGCTGGTGGAGGGTTCACATCCCTTCATGGCATATTAATAAATGATATTATCTATTAAATAAATTTTTGAAATATGCATGGCACACTTGTGGAGCACTCATGGCACACAAGTGTGCCACAACATACTGGTTGAAAATCATAGACCTAAGGCACAACAACGCACAGGAAATATGGCCTTCTTAATAGTGGCACATCTTGACCCAGTAATTTGGAACAACTTCAGCTAATTCAGCTAGTCCCCACTTCACCTGTCTACTACTTATAACTAAACTCTGAAAAATCAATATTGGTATTTGGTAATTGCTGGGAGCCTTATTCATGTTTCCTTAAAGGGAAGAGGATACAGCAGGTCAGAGAATTAAGTATCTCTAGGCTTATGTTTTCATTATACATGCACATGGGCTTATCATTGGTTCGCTACAATACAACCTCTGTATCTGCTTGGGTCAGGATTTCTTTCCTTTATATTTCGTGATATTCCAACTTCTCTATGGTATCCCTATTTGGATAACAGCTGTTGGGCTGATAGAATGGGTACAGACCTACTTTTAATATAAGATCTGTGGAGTACCTTGCTATATCACATCTAAGACTTTGGCTGCAATAAGACTCAAACACAAGGGAGCTTACTTTTGTGTAGACATGGTTAGGTTTGTGCTCTTTACATATGGAAATTGGTTAGTGATCTACTGAACTGTGGGCTTGAGATAGATTTCTTAAATTCTGGCTCCAGATAGGTTTTATGGCAGACCAGGACCCTTCACTAAGAGAAGTCCTTATAGATCCATCTGTTTCACCTGGACTGGCACTCTTTTTTAAAATCTAGCAAATGGGGCTCTCAGTGGAATTATTGGAGGCTGGTTTGCTAGTAGACACAACTGGATTATTGATAACTAGATTTATAACTGGACATTGATAGACAAGAAACTATGGCAATGGCCCATATAACTTGCTCTCCATTGTACTACCATCTTGGAGAAACTAAGGTAGCAGATCTAGTTTTCTTTCTCCACTGTTCCCAAGGAAGATGGACATTTATATTATATCACTGCAATGCTCTCCTCATGGAATATGCTTATCCGAAAAAGGGAATGTAATACTCGGGGGAAATAAAATATTTACCACATATTTTACTGCATTGTGGGCTGTGGGTGGCGCAAGCGGTTAAATCACTGTGCCTGTTAACCAGCAGGCCAGGATTCAAGACCCGGGTCGGCCCCACAAGACAGGGTGAGCTCCTGTCCTTAGCCCAGCTTTGCGGCGCCAGCTGGATCCAATTGTATTGGCTCTGCCTTTCCATTGGAGTAATTCAGTGGCGTGGAGAGGGGGGATTTGCTGCTTGGGTAACAGCCTATCCTCCATAACAATCTAACCCAGGCTTTCATGCTTCGCATGCAGCGTATGCAGCACCGAGCAAGATACCATAGTCTTTCAAGACTGACGGAGGCCTGCTTTACTGCATTGTACTAAAAGGCAGATCTAAAATCTGTTCAAGATTTCTTAAATCACTAACCCCTGATAATTGCAAGCTTTAATAACAGCATCTGATCTGTTATCAGGGAAAATAAATGTGTCCATATTTGGTCTGTCTAGTAAAAAGAAGGAACAAGTATAGAGCGAAACAATTTGGTTAAGTTACCTTGATAGGCCAGGCAGGGAGAGGCTGCAAGAAGTTTGCCTTATATGGGTAGTCAACCATGGCTACGTTAACCCAGGTTTCCCTTAGCCACTCTTTGAAGAAGCCAGCATCCTCCCGAGTTTTCAATGGACTGCACAGGTGAAACGAACTTGACAGCCACTGCAAATCATCCTCTGAAGAGGAAGAGAATAACTCCACAAATTAGTTCCAAGTTACTCCTAGACGTGTTCAGGGTAGAAGGCATTGAACATGAATGCACTGGAACATGGTGACCATACGAAGCTGCTCTATACAAAGTCAGACCATTGTGGTGCCAATAATTTATCTAGCATTAAAACTAGAGAACAACAAAGATACAGTACCGACCAAGAGATAAAGCATATAATGCCACTCCAGCAGGTTTATTGTCTAGTATGCTTTGTAGTTGCCTACTTGTGGAAGTGAGACGGTCAATTGCTGCCCAGGACTTCCTGATGTTTTCTGAGCAGTGCTCCCCACTCTTTTTGAAGTCTTCAGTCACAATCTGATAAAATTTGCCACAGGGAACCAGGTTCTCAAACTGCCAGATTGGAGCTGAAGCTGCAAGAGCTCTGTGAATAGAGGCAGAAAAAACAAGAACTGTTACTTAAGGTGTTGACTAGCCTTTCACAACTATTTACATTAAAAGGAAAAAAAAGATGCAGATCTCAATCACCCAATTTGTATATTGTCTAATGTGACCCTTGGATTGGTCTGCACCCAATGGAATGCTTACTAGTTGATTTTCTAAACCACAAAGTTGTTAATTCAGTTTATATCTTTTCTTCCTATGAGGATACCTTAGGTTGTTTGTTCTTGGATCAGAAGTACATGCATTATACATATATCATCTTAATAGAAAGCAGAACCATGGGCAATTTCTTTACTAGTACATCAGAGTACTCTATTCTTTCCAAGAAGTCTCCAGTGGACAGCACTGCTTGTCAGCACCCCTCTTGCTCTGCACTCACCCAACTACTACATGGGGATATTTCATCCGAAACCAGGCAGCAAGCATCCCTCCATATGATCCTCCTACGGCAATAACAGGAGTGTTTTGGGCTCCTGGGATTGTTGCCTTCAGGTGCTTAATGAGTACTGCAAAGTCTGCCAGAGCTTGTTCCGATGTCAGGTAGTTCAGATATTTAGCATCCTGAAATTAGATTGTAGAGCATTTGCATGGGACAAGGGAACTCATGGTCTATCCTACCATTCTGCAAAAAGTGGTAGCATCACTCCAATCCCCCAGAATTCAAATGGAAGAAAAGTAAGAAACAGCAATCTGGGAATAGTTCAGTGCTTCCTATATTCACCGTATGCTCATATGTACAGTGGTACCTTGCTTAACAAGCACCTCGTTTAACAAGCATTACACATAAGCAAAAATTTTCAAGAAATCTCGCTTCACATAACAAGTTCTGCTTCACTTAACAAGCATGCACGCTATGGGCACGCATGCTATGCAGCTCTGATGCTCTGCATAGAGGCTCTTTAAAAGGGCTGCCTGCCAGCGCTCCTGCCTCTAACTGCCCCCAACTTGGGGGCAGTTGCCTGGGGGTGCCAGAGGCAGCTGCCCCTAACTGCCCCCACCAACCATCTTGAACCTCCAGCAGCAGCCCAGGTAAGCCTCCCAGGAAAATGTCTTTGATTGCAGTCTATTCAGAAGGAAGCCCCATTGTGTTCAACGGGGCTTACTCCCAGGAAAGTGTCTTTAGGATTGCAGCCTAAGTAGACTTCATAGGATCATGCACATTGAATGCATGTTTTGAATTCAATTACAGTGCTTTGTCATCTTTTATATCCAGTTAATAATTTTATATGAATATTTTGGTGATTGTGGAACCAATCATCTGAGTTTCCATTATTTCCAATGGGAAAATCTGTTTCACTTAAAGAGCATTTCACTTAAAGAGCATGCCTCCAGAACGAATTAAGCTCTTTATGTGAGGCACCACTGTAATAGGTTATTAGGTTTGAGCCAAACTTTCATTTTCCATTTTGTTCTAGATTTTGGGGTGGTAGAATAAGGTGGATCCCACCATCAGAAAGTCTGTTTTTTATCTGCAGTACAGTATATCACAAAGCCACTAGAATGGTTCCCTGGCAGGATCAGTTGTATAAATGAGAAGCTCTTTCTCTTGGGCAGGTACAGAGAGGGGCTCACATGACTCCCCAGATTTTAAGAACCCTGAAAAACTCCTCCCCACTGTAATGTGCAGTTCATGATGTGCAATACTCTGGAAAATCCACAACAAAACTGGAAACTTCATCCATCCACCTAACATGCAGGTATCACCTCTTGGCACTTGGGAAAACAACTTAGGCCTATGGTGAGAAAGATGCACTGAGATAAGGATGGGGCGATTGAGAAATCTACTCCCTTACCTTTATGAATGACCCTCAGCCTGCCTATGAGAAGAAGCTGCCTATTCATAAGACTGACCTTACCATGGCACCACTGGAGAATTATAGTCAATACTCAACTTAGCAAAACCATGAGGGAAGTTGCTAGGCCACTATGATTAACTATGATTGTATTTAACTGCCTAATCACATGCAGTTCTATTTCACAACACAAACGATTTCATTACTCATGCATTAAACCATGTTCTCCCAACAACATCCTTAAAGTTGTCAGTTGTCCTCTATAATTTAATCTCTACAGAACCAGTGGAACATAACAATTTAATCAACACAACTGCAATAGTTACAGAATCAGTGGTACTCTGAATGGGAGAAAATACTTACAGTGAAAGATGTGTTTCCAAAGGGCAGGGACTCCCCATAGTATCTGTGTTCAGCAAATACCAACATGGCACCAAGCTCTTCGGCCACATTCCACATAAAACCCTGGCAGAGAACAAACATCATTCAAAAAAAAGCAAACATAAAAGAGAGGGTGCTATACTGTACATTGAACTGTGTGTATTGAACTGTAGCAGATTTGAGAAGCCAGAGCTCTACATACTGTGTTATTAGCAAACCAGGTGATGTCTCCTTCATTGCCAGTATAGAAGAGCATAGACCCTATATCCTTCTTCCAGTGCTGGTCTGCGATGAGATAGCGCTGCTTGAATGTGCCATCTTCCAAAAAGCCAAAGTGGTCAATCTGTAGCAATACAGAGTCAAAATTTCATCATTTAGACAGCAGGTAAAATGGAAAACCCCATCAGTGACCACAAGACAACTAGCTATATAATGAAAAGATTCCTCAAGACTTGCCCCCTAGTGAAGTGTAGATGACCTTTTGCAGCCTATAGCGACAAAGGCGAATGAAGGAGGAGAGACAGTAGATGGAGCTAGTGGACAGTCCTGATACCTCAGCTGGTTAAGCCAAAGGCAATCATTGGAAACTGTTTGGTTGACACTGAGAAGTCCTCCAGGGCAGTCAACAAAATCACAATTCTCAAAAGGGTTACAAAATAGTTGCTTGGAAAAGAACTGGTTTGACTTTAAGGAACTGGTTTTGACATTTGTCAGATCCCGGCATTTGAGGCGGGTTTCCCATGGATGACCATACTGTACTATACTACTGTACATGCTTTAACAGAAGTTATTCAGCACTCAAAAAAGACCTTCCAAGCTTTATACCAAGGCAACTGTGCAAAGAAATAAAAAAATTACTATCCCACAAAATTCATTCACTAGTCCATTTGTATTTACACAATTTACAATCATTTGTTTGTAAATGATTGTAAATGCAAGATATCTGGAAAAGAAATTTTTAAAAATTCAAGAAGAAAGCATCTAGCAAGAAACAGAATCAGGCAACTACAACTAAGGGTGCAATCCAGAGCAAGTTCAACCTGCTCTGCCCTAACTGCTCTCTCCTAACTATTCTGTATCCAGAGCAGAAAGTTATGCTGCATCCAGAGAGTCAGGAAGCCTGGGCTGCCCTAACTGCTCCAGAGCATGCTAAGTCAGTGACAGCTGGGGAGGGCTTGCTCCTGAGTAGACCCCCCTCAGATTACACTGAAGAAGGAACAGCTGTGGTGCCTAGATTATAAGGAAGCCCAGCAGTTCCTGACAACCAGTTACAGCTGCAGTTCTTCTAGTGCAAGATGGATGCTTGGAGTGGCCTGCTGTATCCTGAGGTTAGTGGGCTGCCATAGTTGTGCCATATCCTGAGGTTGAGAGGCAGGGATTGCAGCTAGGCTGGCCAAGAACTCAGATTTTTGGTCAACACTACCATTCTTACTCAGGCCTTATCATGGACTCCTATGGGTCTACTCATTACTATACCTGCTCCTGAGGTGGTATATCTCTGAGGAACTGGAACTGAGGTATATCTCTGAGGAACTGGCATTTCTGCCTTGAAACAGGCTTTGGATACAGAGTAACTGCTCTGCCCTAGGCAATGCTAAACATGCCCTCAACTTGCCTCTCCTGAGCTGCTTAGGCTGCCCCAGTTAGGGCAGAGCAGGTCCTCCTCTCTTAGGGCACCCTATGTTGCCGTGCTCTGCCCTAAGCCTCTTCCAGAGTAACTGGGCTGGAGCATCTTGCAGTTGCTCCACCCTAGTGATAGATAGGGCAACCCAAGGGCTCTTATGTGGACAGATTAGTTGCTCTGGATTGTGCTGCCTAATTAATGTCAAAAAACTTCAGTTGAGAAAGCATGTGCATTTGGAAAGCATTTGCATTTTTCCCTCTACTGACTATTCCAATTGTACTGGCCAATATACATTCTAGTGCCTGAAAATTTGGACCTGTTCTTGGATATACAGTACATTGATTCCAAAAGTGATGTATGTTTAGCCATACTGTCTCTACCTCTGAAGATATGGCATGGCCACTTTAAATCCTGTTTCATCTGGTTGTTTACTTATTTAGCATATGGGATACAATACAAGGATGGTAAATCAGATGGGAATGTTCAGTCTATCCAGCCATTCAAGGGCAGATTACTATACTTCAGCACCTTAAGGTGCCTCTTCCATATTTCCAAAACCAGAGCTGATGTGGCCAAACTAATGCCATTTCCTGAATCAGTGCCCAAAATATACAGAAGAATAGGTCTAATTTCCAAAGCACCACCACACCAGCTTGTTGAACTGTGCTATTAGTAAACTCCCATTTTTGCCTTTTTCTTTACTTAGCAAGTAAATATCAAAGGCATTAAATCAAAGCCCTACCTTTCCTCAAGCCATTATTTCATATCTAGAGCTCTCAGTATATCACAAACAATTTCTGCAGCAGTGGTGATAATGTAGCACCTACAGCACAATCCTAACAATGTCTACTCAAAAGTAAGCCCCATTGTGTTCAAGGGGTTTTACTCTCAGTAAAGTGTAAAGCCTTAGACTGCAATCCTGAACACTTACTTAGAAGCAAGCCCCATTGAGCATTATGGGACTAGGGATATATAGGATTGCATAGGCATATATAGGATTGCACAATTATTCTCTAGCTTACTCACATGTTCAATGGGATTCATAACAAAAACAATAATAGGTCTGGTTACCTGGGACATATTTTTTCCAGTGAAATAATTTTCCACTTGAACAAAAAGCATTTCTACCACACTATCATTTCTACCATGGAAGGGATTACCAAATGAACTTCTGATTTACCAAATTCTTTTGAACTTATTTGGAAATGATTCTTACAGGCTGATTACAAACCTGCCTCAAGAAATATTATCCACAAGCAGGTCACATAACCAGTTAAAGCCCTGATAGGTGGGCAGAGACACACCTGTTTAAATACTGTATTAAGCAAGGGGAGGGCAATTGTCCTTCGCCTCAGCATAGCAATTTTTTCCAGTGACAGTGCTGCTGTATTTATTTTATTTTTAAGATTGTGAGTGTTTGAGAAAAGGAACAATTTATTGATTGATTTTTACTGGTGTGTAATTATGTGAAATTCTGTAATTTTATTGCTGTGTAATGTGAAATTCACCCTGATGTGAATTACTGTTGTTAAGTAGTATACTGTATAAATACTAATAATGTAAGCATCCAAGAGTACTTTAGGAAAAATGCATCTCATGCTGCCTTTGGTCCAACTCAGCAGTGTCTGGTCTGATTTACAGAAGTTAAATGTTTCACACAGGAGATTTTCCGAGCCCGTTTTACATTTGATGGCAGGACGGAAACATGGCCATTCCTGCAAAATAGGGTCTTGTCACTCAGCTATAACTTGGCCCCTAATAGGATTAAAAAGACATCTGGCCCACTACAGACAGTGCCCTGATCATATACTTTTCCCAACCTCTTCCTCTTCCAGAGAAATGCCATTCCCTGTCCACTCCCACTGGACTGAATTACAGATTATTTCTGAATTACAGACTGAATTACAGATTATTGTAACAGATTATTTCTGTAACAATTACAATCTCATCTAAAGCTGACCAAAATTGGCAAACACCTTGAAACCAATGCACTCGCTCAAAATCAAGTTCTTTGTTACACAGCAGTTGTTGAGAAGGACGACAAACTGGCTGTTTGTTTGGCTATTAAGCATGCTGCATTCAAATTGGCTCAGCTAACCCTGCTGGATGTTGCCCACACAGGAGCTACATAAGACCAACATAGAAGGAAAAGGAGTAATTATGGGATTTTTATCATGTCCACAGGCACCCAGTGGATGTTTACGTGACATTGTTTTAGGTACAGCAGTTGAATCAGCTAAAGTGGCTATGCCATATGTCCAAAAGTAGAGCTGAGATTCATTTTTGGAATCAATGCCCCAAGAATAGGTCCAACTTTTCAGGCACCAGAATGTATATTTGCTGGTGTAATTGGAAATATGTTTACAAATATGCAGTGGAGAAAAAAACCATAGCCTATGCAGTGATTTTCAACCAGCATGCTGCAGCGCATTAGTATGCTGTGGAAGTTTTGAGTGCAGAGATTGAATACAGCTGAAGATGTCTTTCAGGTTCTGCAGATATATTTATTGGGCACCTTTCTGTAGTAGCATTGTCTGTCCCTCTTCCTCTGCCAGAAAGTCTTCTGGAAGGCAGAAGTGCCATTGTAAGTCAAGATTATGGAGCTCAGTGTCCTGTGAGAATGAAAAATTTGGCAACCACTGGTGTAGAAGAGGGGCCTCCAAACCGCTGCCTTGGGCCAGATCCAGCTTCGCAAGTTTACCCGTTCAAGCACAGATGTAGCAAAGGTTTTTCATTTTGTACTAGTCTTCCCTTTTAGAAGAAACTTGCACAGGGCAGCCATGCCCCCTGAGAAACCAAAATGCAGGGCATGCTGGAGCAACAGGCAGAAGTGGCTGCTGTGAGTTGTGAAGATCAGCATGCCAATAGGGAAGGCTGTCGCACAGAAAGGAAAGCCTACACCACTGTCTTGCCCAGTTGGGTAATTGTGGCCATGGTTTGTAGACTGCTGGTGTAGAGTAATAGTTTTAGAAGACTATAGAAAGAGGTGAGAGTACAATCCAGCTACTGATACTGGATCAGAATTTGTGGGAATAGGACTAAGGAGATTTTACAGCTGGTCCTGTTTTTGATCCTGGAGAAATACTCCCAAGGATTCACACCATCCTGCAATGAATCATAGAGGAGAAGGAAAGGGCACATCCTGTCTACCCTATTTTTCTCTTTGAAAAGGTTGAGGGCTGTTACAGGATATACTTCTGCAGTTTTCAAACCCCTGCCAACAACCTAAGCACTTTCATCCCTCATCTTTATAGGAAACAATACTGGGCTGGGCTGTATTCAGCAGAAGCTCTGAGGCTGGTGCTGCAGTACTGAAGGTAAGGGAAGGGGAGGCTCAATGGGTCTACTTAATGGGCCACTTCTAGAGGTGGCATGTCTGAGTAGACAGAGTAGCCAGAAGTGAAGTTTGGATTCAGCTTTACTGTTTGGATTCAGCTTTACTACATGCCAAAAGGATGTGGAGTACAATGTGTTTTTCCCTTTATACTATTACACTTCTAGCATCAGAAACTATAGGCAGTGGTTGAAAATCATTGGAACAGAATAAGGGCAAGTTCACATGACACTCATCATGTAGTTAAGTGGTCTGAACATTCCCCACTGGGTAGAAGATTATGAGAAAATAAAAAGGGCTTCACATCTCTGGTTCTTTTCCATCTCACCAGGGAGTAGGGGAAGGAATCAGATAAGCAGTGCCTAGAATTACTGTACACAGAGCAGGCATCTCCCCAGATATTTCTACCACAGAACTGTAATCAGGCAGGTAAATATGAGCCAAGAGACCTGTCAATCAAGGACAACATTTTATTTGATCCCCAACATGTGCTAAGTAAATTTATTAGATTTCTATTCTGCCTTTCTCCCAAAGGGGCACCCAAGGCAGCTAACAATCGATAAATACATTGTAAAATATTATTTAAAATCTTAATACAGTTTAAAATTAAAGCAATATAAAACGCAGTCAGCAATAATACCACCAAGTAAAAAACAGTTTCAAGGCAGCTTTAATAGGGCCTCAAAGACTCACTTAAATAAAACAGTCTTCAGGCTTTCCTCATAGGGCTTCCCTTCCCTCCCACTAATCATTCTTGTTGCTCTCCTCTGGACTTGCTGCATCTTTCTTAAAGGCAGGTGCCCAGAACTGGAACCAGTACTAAGGATGAAGTCTAACCAATGCAGAATAAAGAGGAATTAGAACTTCTCGTGACTTGAAAGCTACAGTCCTCTTAATGCAGCCTAAAATTGCATTTGCCTTCTTTGCAGACACATCACACTGCTGTCTCATGTTCAGCTTGTGATTCACGGCAACTCCCACTCACATGTTGTGCTGCCAAGCCAAGAATCTCCCATTTTATACCTATGTGTTTTGTTTTTATTGCCTATGAGCACAATCCTAACCATGTCTACTCTGATGTAAGCCCCATTGTGTCCAGTGGGTCTTACTCACAGGAAAGTGTCTTTAGGATTGCAGCCTATGTCTTGTTTTTACTGCCTAAGTGCAGAACCTTGCACTTCTCCCTGTTGAAATACATTCTATTTGTTACAGCCCAGTATTCCAGTTTATCCAGATCCTCCTGAAGGTTTTTCCTGTCTGCTGTTGTGTTTGCCACTCCTCCCGGCTTGGTGTCTTCTGCAAATTTGATGCTCCCCCTGTATTTCTTCCTCAAAGTTGTTGAAGATATTTAAATGAACCGGGCCCAAGACAGAGCCCTGGGGTAGCCCACTCAAAATAGACCTCCAGGTTTGACGCAGAACCATTTACTAAAAACCCTTTCAGTGCAGCCGTCAAGCCAATTTCAGATCCACCTAACAATTGCCTCGTCTAGCCCACATTTTTCCAACTTCCCAATTAAGATGTCATGCAGGACCTTGTCAAATGCTTTGCTGAAGTCAAAATAAATGACATCCACAGCATTGCCACAGTCCAGTAAGCTCGTAACCTTATCGAAAAAGGAGATCAAATTTGTCTGGCAAGATTTATTCTTGGTAAATCCATGCTGGGTTCTTTTGATCACAGAGTACTTGTCTAGATGTGTACAACTTGTGTGTTTTATTATTTGTTCTAATATCTAAAAGTCTATAATTTCCTAGGTCTTTTTTCCCCTTCTTAAAGATTGGGACTGCACTTACCCTCTTCCAGTCCAATGGCACTTCCCCGCGCCTCAAGGATTTCTCACTGATGATCAACAGAGGCTCTGCAAGGACATCTGCCAGTTCCTTAAGCACTCTGGGACGCAGCTCATCCAGTCCAAATGACTTGAATTCATTTAGGCCAGTTAAGTGGTTTTGAACCAGTTCTCTGTCAATCTTAATCTGCTGTTCTGCACCATCCATGTTTCCATTAAGCATTCAAACATATCTTCCCATCAACCAACGATCCCACATCCACTCTCTGACCTCAGAGAATTTACTGCCCTCTGTCCACATGGCCAGTCCCTGCCGGGCAGAACTAATCAGCTATGATGGGAAAGGAACCAGTGGGCAGGCAGATGGTCTCACACTCCAAAGGATCCTGTCCACATCCTCAGGCTCCACAAATTCTCTTTCAGAAGGCTCAGACCTCTGATCTATACTTTCCAGCTTCCTCTTGGAGCTTGTTCATGCAAAGCAGGAAAGAACTAATGTGCTAAACATGATTTACTAGACTTATGTTTTTCAAGTCAGTATCCATTGCTTGTTTTGTGTTTCATATGAACAGTTCACAATTATTGGATGAGCACCTGGAGGATCAATTAAAGCTATGGTCAACCATGTTGGTTTATTTTATCATTATCATGCAATAACCAATTAAAGTCACTAAAATACCGTAAGTGATAAACCATGTGGTACTGTACTGTCAACTTTGTGTGTTTAACCTTCTCATTGCATGCAGGTAAATAAATTGAGAAACATAGCATGTTGCTGTATATGACATTCAATGTTCTCAACATTTGAACAACATGCGGACCTCCAATATAAAAAGGTATTCTATCCCTAATTCAGATAAACCAGATCTGGCTTTTATTAGATCTATTTGACTGTTGCTCTTCAGATTCTGACTGTAGATTGTAAAGACTTGAGGTGGGTGGGGTAGAGATAGGGTAGTAAGTTGACAAGAGGATTGAGCACTCATTTGTGTAGCCAGCTGTTTAGGGCAGCAACCAGTTGGGTTGGGGGCATATTTATTTGTCACCCCTTCAAAGGCAGTCCCCTGCATTCCTCCTAGGTAGCTTTATTGCAAAGCTGCCCCAGAATGGAGACCTGGTGCTTAAGGATCCACATGTGGAGAGGCTATACAATCAATATAATCAAGCTAGGAGGAAAAGTTGTGCTTCTTGAATGACTAAGCCACATGGGAAAAATCACTGAGCTCCATACAGATATAGCTGTGTTTGGAATTTAAAAAATCTAGTGTTTGCTAACAAAGGAAACTTGAGTCACGTGATTTACTGACAGCATGATTAATTAATTGAAACTTTAGAATGGAAGGTAGAATGGAAGAAATAATTGAAACTTTGGAATGGAAGGAATGGAACTATGCTGGGGGCTGGAGGTTCATTGATAAAGACATCTTGACAGCATCTATGAAGAATCCTGTTCCACCATCCCGGCTCTCAAACTGTTTCTTGCACAAAAGATGATCAAGCAGATGGGGAAGAGATCAAGTATAGAAAGGCAGATTTTATATTTACTTTTAGTTATTGGTAAATTAATATAAAAACTAGTGGGAATTTACTCATTGCAGCAGTAAAATTTCAAGAACATTTGTGGCCCTGGGCACAGCTGGGCACCACTGGGAAGTAGGTATCACCAGGCACTAGCAGGAAGTTAGTACCAGGCATCACCATCCCTATTGGGAACCACTACGCAGTAGGCAGAGGCCACCAGTGCACACCAGGCTTCCTACTAGGCTCCAGACACCACCAGGCACCACATAGAATCATAGAATTGGAAGGGACCTAGTAGGTCATCTAGTCCAACCCCCTGCCTGCAGCAGGAATTCCCCCTAGAGCATCTCCAACAGGTGCTCGTCGAGCCTCTGCTTGAAGACCCCCAGTGAGGGAGAGTCCACCACCTCCCTTGGCAATCTGTTCCACTGCCGAACCGCCCTCACCATCAGGAATTTTTTCCGGATTTCCAGCCGGAATCTCCTTTCTTGCAGTTTGTACCCATTGGTTCTAGTTCTGCTTTCAGAAGCAGCTATGAACAAATGAGCCCCTTCCTCCCTATGACAGCCCTTCAGGTATCTGAAGAGGGCAATCATGTCTCCCCTCAGCCTCCTCTTCTCCAGGCTGAACATCCCAAGTTCCCCCAACCTTTCCTCGTAGGGCTTCCCTTCCATCCCACTGATCATTCTTGTCGCTCTCCTCTGGACTTGCTCCAGTTTGGCTGCATCTTTCTTCAAGTGAGGTGCTCAGAACTGAACACAGTACTCAAGGTGAGGTCTGACCAATGCAGAATAAAGAGGAACTATAACTTCTCGTGACTTGGAAGCTCCAGTCCTCTTAATGCAACCTAAAATGGCTTTTGCCTTCTTTGCAGACACATCACACTGCTGACTCATGTTCAGCTTGTGATCCACGGCGACTCCAAGATCCCACTCACATATCAGCCACTAAGCGGCACCTGTCACCACTGGGCATAACCTGGCATCTCTACTGAGCACCATGCATCCCTGTTGGGCACCAGGAAAACCAGGCACTAAAACAGTTCTTAGTGGATCCTTACCTCACAGAAAGAATATTCTCCCCAAATTTCATGCTTCTAGGTCTGGCAGTTTTGGCTGGGCGTTGATGAGTCAGAGTGTCAGTGAGTGAGTGAATCAGCAACTCTTTGTTTTTATATACATATACCACAGATCATAAACGTGTACATACAGGTTTCATTTAACACTTCACAGTTCTTTCTCCAAGAAACTCTGGCCTTCTTGAGTTTCACATGTTAGACAGTTGAAACTCACAAGTTATGACAGAAGTTATGATACAACTTCATGTCGTAACTGAAGTTATGACACAAGTTAGACAGTTGCTAGATCACCAGCTATTGTGTTACTATCGACAAGAATGGATAAAGTTACTAAAAATACCAAGTCTGTCTTTATGCCACTGACTAAAAGGTAGATTTAGTATTGTTGCTTAATAGTTAAGTCACATCTGACTCTGTGATCCCATGGACCGCAGTACATCAGGTCTCCCCATCTTTTGCAAAAGATTACAATTGCCACCCCAAAAGGCTGCATGTTCCTCACCCCAAACTGAATGGAGGGGTCTTTAGAGCCCATCTTCCATCCAGTGTTAAGAACCCATCCACTCCACCAACTCCGCTGATAGATAGTTCAAGGCAGGTATTCCAAGCAATAAATAAATTATGCAAGTGTTGAGAACAGTCAGAAATCTAGGTTTTATCATCTCCAACTTTGCTTTAATTTGTTGAGCTGTACAGCTTCAGAAGATGATCTAAATTAAGGCATCTATCCAGCAATGATGCCTTTGGGAATAGGCACAAACACCCATCCTGCAGCTCTTCCATGATACAGCACAAAACAAATTACTAACTGAAGTGTTTGCCTGTCTGCCTGTTCATTGTGAAAGATTTACAGTATCTCTAAACAACCCAGTTTGCAACAGACCACTATGCCCAAGGGTTTGTACTTGCTGTTATACCTGTCATGTATCATGTAATCCCCTAACTAGCTTGCTGTAATCCATGCCTGTACTTCA
Source organism: Cryptoblepharus egeriae (assembly GCA_030015325.1). Lineage (NCBI taxonomy): Eukaryota > Metazoa > Chordata > Lepidosauria > Squamata > Scincidae > Cryptoblepharus > Cryptoblepharus egeriae. The sequence continues at coordinate 93,784,157 of JAREYC010000005.1, read as the reverse complement.
TAGCACTCAGTGCTATTATTGGGGAGAATCCACAGCTCAATGTTAGAGCACTCCTGTCCTGTGGGAGGCTGACCAGTTCACTGCTGGCCTCTCCAGGTTGGCATGGGAAGACCCATCTGAAATCCTGGCCAGTCACTACCAGTTAGCATAAATACTAAGGGGCACCAAAGGTCTGACTCAGTATTAAGTTGGAATCTGAGGCATGAAGGGGGTACCAAAGTCTGAAATGGAGAAAAGATAGATAATAGTTAATGCCCCACACAGAAGCAACTGCTTGTAAGATCCCCCTACAATGGGTAATTTCTGAATATAATTGAAAACCAGATGAAAAGGGAGAGATGTCAGTTCCAGGGTGCAGAGGCTACCAACCAGGAATAAGCAACACTTCATTGCTTAATGGTATAGACAGACCATTACGTACCATTCAGTTTCCCTCCTCTTTATTTGTAAATAAATCCATCAGCATCAAGAGATCATGCACCTATAGCAATATCTCCTCTAATGTAAGCCAGAATCCAAGACCAGTGGTGTCATAGGAGGCCAGCACGTAATCCCCATGATGGATTTCCTCCCTATTCAGTAGGTAAGGCAACACTCCAACATTCATTGCCTACTGGTTTTTGAAATATAGATTTCAGCAATGTTTTATTGTATTCTTTACAAAATTATGAACTGATGCATAATTCAGTGGTATTATCCAGATAAACCAATATTTTTAACATTTTGGCCAGTAGTGGTGTCACACCCAGGTATGTCACGTAGAGGGGCCTGTGTTCACACAACCACTGTCAGGCTGATGCAGACTTGTAATTTTCCACTGCCAAGCAATGTAGTAAATGAGCACATTATGCACGGAAGTGGGTTTTATCTGCTAGTTGCATAGTGCAGGCAGCCAAGGAAATTATACTTGGGTGAAGAAAAAGCATTAACTATTCCTCAGGACAGTGCCTGGCTGTTCAAATCCACTTAATATGCAACAGATAGGGCTGTTAATCATTACCCAGAAGAGTGGTCCTTGGTCTGCAGATTTTCTGGTGATGCTTCTAGTTGCACCCGCCATCAGCTAATGTGCCCATGAATTGCTATCATTTGTCCTGTGAAGCAACACTATGGATATAGAGGAAAAATTTAAAGTTGAAGCACACTGCTGAGTAAGGACAATGCAGCCATCTGTAAACACTGTGGCAATTGACGATGCTTAGTAAGCATTTTGTGCTGGAGAAAGGTCTAGTCTGGAAATAAGAGCACCTCAGACAGAGAGAGGTCTGCAGTGGGGAACTCCTGAATCAACCATGAATGCCCTAAGCTTTGAGCTAGTTTCCTGAAAGTTACGAGTTGATATCCTGCAGTGTTGTCCTTAATAAGATCATGGGCGCATGTGTTGATGTAAAAGCTAATCTTAAATCTTTTTGAACAATTTTCTCCCGTGTTCAGTTGTACCCATAGTGGGAATGGGGAAGTAGTAGCTTTTTCACTACTTTCCATGAAGTTTCTATTTAACATCCTAGCTCACTTCCTCTCTTTACAGCAGTGCTTGGAAGGAACGTGTGTAGTCATCACGTTGACCATGACAGAGAAAGTTGAGCAGAGAATCTGCATCAAATTTTGCCAAAAGTTTGGCAACACCTGCGCAGAGACCTAAGCAAAGTTGCAGAAAGTGTATGGAGAGCAGTGTATGAGCCACACATGAATGTACGAGTGTACAAGGCTCAGTTTCCAAGATGGCCAACAAAATGTCAACAGTGATGAATGTTCTGGGAGACCCACAATCAGAACTGAGAAAAACATCGCAGATATGAGCTATGCAGCTGTGACTAGAAATCGCTGAATCACCATCCATGAGTTATCCATCTGTGAATATGTGCAATTAGTTATGGTTCACTTCAGTCCATTCTCACTGAAGATTTGGGTATGAGACGCATAACTGCCAAGTTTGTGCCAAAACTGCTTTCAGCTGACCAAAACAAAACTCGGGTTTAGTTGTACAAGATCTCCTTGATTGTGTCGAGAACGATGAAAACTTTTTGAAAGCAGTCATAATGGGTGATGAATCATGGGTCTACAGCTATGATCCCGAAACCAAGGCTCAGTCTTCACAGTGGAAGACCCCAAACTCTCAGAGACCAAAGAAAGCACAAATGAGTCAAAGCAATGTGAAGACACTGTTGACAGTTTTCTTTGACTACAATGGGATTGTTCATCATGAATAAGCTCCACATGGTCAAACAGTAAACAAGGAGTACTACTGTGATGTGTTGTGGCATGTGCAGGATGCTATTCATTGGAAAAGGCCAGAATTGCATGCTTCTGATGAGTGGCAATTGCACCATGACAACACACCTGCCCATTCAGCGTAGCTTGTGCAGTTGTTTTTGGCCAAGCACAACATCCCCCAGGTCCAACAGCCACTGTACTCCCCGGATCGACTTTCCTCACAACTTTTTCCACTTTCCAAAAATCAAATCCCACTTAAGATTCCAGGACATTGAGAAACTCCAAGTGAACTTGATGAAGCAGCTGCTGATTATCCCAGAAAACGAGTTCCAGGAATGCTTCCATCAATTGAAACAGCACTGGATTAAGTGTGTGGTTTCCGAAGGGGACTACTTTGAAGGAGATTAAATGCCAAATTGTTATGTGTTGTAATTTTATTTTTATAGCACCAGTCCTGATACTTATTGATCACACCTTGTATATACTGCTTTTCAACTAAAAAGTTCAAAGAAAATGAATAGCTACTAGGTTTCCCTATATTTCACTGAAGTTTCATGAGGCCCAAAAGCCATGCCCCAAATCCAATTCCAAATCCAAGCCATGCCCCAATTCCAGGTATTCCTGGAATTTTGACACCAGGGTGCAGTAGTAAACCTGGATAATATGCAATCATGTTGGTCCTATATGATCTTGGCCACACCTTTTCATTATAAGGGCTGGTTTGGAAAGCTATGGTAATGCAACCGTCATACACAATTGTTTTACAAGCTCTTCACTGGTCAGTATTTATGCAATTTTCCCTTGGAATTTCAAAGATTAGGAGATGAAGTCTGATGATTTCAAGTCAGAATGCCACATTTGTCCCCTAGATAGTATTGTCTTTCTGACAATGTACTGAACCTAACTATGGTCAAGAACACACTTATTAAAATTAGAAGCACCCATCTATTACAGAGAATTTTAGTACTGAACACATCTGTATCATAGCATTCAAGTCCACTGACTGGATATCTTGTTGGCCAACAACCAAAAAAATTTGTAATGACAAGAAAAACTACATATTTTTCACTTCTTTAGTTCATACTGGCTGCACAAATCTTCAGTACTGGCCATATGAGCGGAAATAGACATCAGTGGAACTACTGTTTTTGTATCATCTGGAATGTTGCAGCGTTATGCTTGCTAAAAGGTTATTCACAGGTAAGGGAAAGAAAGGATTGAAGTCATTACTACTGTTGGAAACACTGGATCAAGAACCTCTTGCATCTGAACCCAAAGGAAGAAGCCCAAGTGACCCCATGATGCAGCAGCAACTCTGCAATACTTCAGGGACAATAGAAGTTTTTGGTACTGGCTCACCAGCCCAGAACAGTATTTATGTACCCCTTCAACAAAACGTTCAAAGTGGTTCACAGAGGAAATCAAATAACTAATGGATCCCTGTCCCAAAAAGGCTCAGAATCTAAAAAGATGCAAAAGAACACCAGCAGAAGCCACTAGAAAAGACACTTCTTGGGTGAGAAGGGCCAGTTACTCTTCCCCTATTAAATAAAAAGGAGCATTCACTTGGAAAAAACTGCCTCTTACCCAGTTAGCAGGGGCAGAACAGAACATGCTGGCTGGTGGCAAAAGTTCCTATAGCCTCTGCACCTTAGAAATTAGCCAACAAATGCTTGTTTTAACATTTTGTGCTCTGGGGACCAATTGATTATTAGCGGGTAGCCTTAACCAAATCAGTACTGATGTAGATTAGCAAAATACTGAAATGGGCAACACCATTATGTCCCACCTCATAAGAGAGATGCAATTCTTACAAGGAAGCTGCCAGTTAAAATAAATCCATATTTAGTCATGCCAGAAGGAAGAGGGACCTGAAAAATCCATGTGGTAAGAGTATTTGCACCAAGGACTACTGTTCCTGAATTGACCGTGGAGAGGAAGCAGTAGCAAATTAGGCAGGAAGCTCTTCCATCTCCACACATCCTTCAGAGTATAGTCTGCACTGTGACCTATATAGTTCAGTGCATAAAAATAAGGTTTCACTGAGAAAACAAGGACTTCCACACTTTCCTCATCATAGGCCATTGTTTTCACTTCCAGCTTCTCTCACCATTCACTGTATCCTCAGCAAGGCTAGGATGTTATAGATCTGAGTGAGTAACTCAGGTTAGCAGCCTGTGACAGACACCACTTTTAATACCCTGGAGACAACCCCAATAATCTCCTCTAGGAGAAAAAGCAACTATAAGGAAGGAAGTCCTACTTCAGAGCATTCAGTAGTATGTTAACGACGGATTCTCTTGGCCACAACAGGAAAAGCAAGCAACTGTCTCTTGCTCATTGCCCAGAAAAAGAACTGCCTGGGACATGGAGCTCAGAAACATTTGCTGTACTGCACACTGTATTTATATTTAATTTTAAACCAAAATAGGTTGCTGAGGTAGCCTATAACACGGGGTAACCAGATATCACAACTGAAGAAGAGGACACCTCAAATGTAGGGCAACCAAGAAAAATGTAGGACATGACAAATTTAAATATAAATATTCATAACGCATTATGTGTTAAAACACTTATTAAATTTAATACTATTCTATTAAATTAGATTTAAAATTACATGTATTAAATGTATACGTAAATATAATTAAACATAATCAATTATATACATATAATTTATTCATTAAGATGGCTATGTGCTGCCCGCTCACAGGGAAATGGAGGACGCTGGTTTTTTAGGATGCAAGGTTTAAAAAAAAGACATATTCTGGAAAAAGAAGTAATCTGGTCATCCAGACCAGATATAATCATTAACCAGCCCAAGAGAGCACCTCGCAGCAAAGATTACATCAAGAGCCAGAAGACAATAAAAGGAGAGAGAAGAGCAAAGATACTCCAGTATCTGCCACTTAGGTTTCCCTTGCCCCAAAGCAGAATCAGTCCCATTTCTGATTGTGAGGAGGATGCTAGGAAAGAGCAGATACTAAATGCTGTTCCTACAGCAACGGTTGCTTCTCAAAGCCCACCAAAGGGACATAGGTGGCATTTACTTCTTTTTAATAATCCTTCTTTTTAATAATAATAAAAAGAATAATACTTCTTTTTAATAATCATGTAAACTATGCGAGTATTGATAGAGTGTGGTTTTAAAAAGTGGGAGCTGGTACTGAAATGTTTGGGAACTGTTGCTCTGCTGTAAATGTAGGACTCGTCATAAGCTTTTGCTTTCTGTTCTGTAAGTTCTTGCTTTTACTGGGGTTTTGCATCCTAAGTTCTTGCTTTTACTGGGAGTTTTTTGTACTACTTTCTCAAGTGATAGGAGAAAGGATAGCCATGTGCATTTTCAATGTTGTGAGGCACCCCCCCCCCCCCGAGCCTACTAGATCCCCAGCAACTATTCAAGTTGTTCTGCAAGTCAAATACTTAGGGTGCATGTTCTAGCACAGACCCAGCTATCATGCAGCAACAGATCTTAGAGGGGACTGGTAATGTGCTTGAGCTATGCTTGTGTGCCAGTACTCAAACTGCTGACGAACCGATGATGAAATCCCCACTTTCTGTGCCATTGCCAAAACTAGTGTGGAAGCTGTCACACTGCATTGTTGAGTCCTCCATTGTCTGTTGTGATTCTGAGCCAGAAGTTCCACTACTAGTCAAGGCTGCTTTTCCATCACTGCATAATTACTTCTGCATATGAAGCCAGAAAAGCATTAATTACAAATCATTCAGAACAACTCCCAGCAAGCGATACTGCATGCTTCTCCCTTCCCCATTAACCAGCAGCACGTATTAACCAGCAAATGAACCTCCTGGCAGCACTGGATCTTCTGTCACTGAATTCTTTATCAAGTTGCTCAGGGACAGACCTAATAAAAGAAGCAGGTGAAGCTCACTGTCAGGTCTGTTATGGACAACCTGGGAGAAAAAGGCCATGAACATCAGACACTTTTCAGCCCAGGATCATTCAGTTTTCCAGGTGCTGAATGCTCCTTCACTAGCCCAAGCCAAAACATAGGACTTGTTTTAAGTGTTACCTTATCTTCTAATTTTTCACCTAGGTGGTCAGGGAATAAGAGCAGTACTCCAGGAGCTTTCATCCCCTGCAGTGAATAAATTGTCACATGCAGCTGTTAAGTCAGCAAGAGAGACCTGCCTTAATTCTTTTTTACACAAACTACACAAGCTTTATGCAAACATTCCCTTTGCAGACTCAAGATGAGAATGTGGGGTAGGGGAAGAACAGCCATTACTTCTATCTACAATATTTCAGCCATTATTTCTATCTGTAGGGTGGAAGGAACCATGTGTTCAGAGTCTGGCTCCTTATACTTCAAGCCTAAGTAGTTAGGCCAGGATACTGGAATCAGTTGCCTCTGCACAATAACACTGATTTTCAACCACTGTGCCATGCCACAGTAGTACATAAGTTGTGGATGGTCTGCAGATGTTCTCACAGGACTTTGGGAAGGCCATTTATTTACCAGAGCAAGAGGAATTTGAGCCCCCTACCAGCAGCGTGTCAATGGTAAAAAAAATGATGGTATGCCTTGACAATTTTAGTGCCATGCAGTTTCATTCCAAAGTCATTTGGCACCCAGGGCCCACAAATTTTTGACACCCTATACATCAAAATTTAATTACCAGTCTCAATACATTTTATTGGATATTAATTAATATTTTCTTATTTAAAAGTCACCTTACCAATTAAGCCACTGTTTTATTCTTTTTGGGAGGTGATGAGGCTGCCTTCTGGAACGCTTGCTGAGCTCCACTTTCACTGGATTAGAACCATTCTGATGGCCTTGCATTCCTCTGTCCGACCTCAACATGCACCTTTGCTTACTCATGAGTAAACATGGCTGTGTAGCTCAGTTCCATTTTCCATGAAGCTCAATGCAAATATCAAGGACTTCCTTCTGGGCTGATTTGTGGAGGCTGCTTTGTGGGGGGATTCAGTGGATCAGGACCATTCTGGGGCACTGGATTCCTCACAGTTTGCCCTTTCCAATGGAGTAAGGCATGTTTGGCTGCTCACAAGCACAGGCACAATAAAGCTCAGTTTCACTTACCATAGAGTTTCATGCATTTTTGTTTTGGGGCCATAACTTTTGATAAGCAGGAGATATTTCAAAGCTGGTTTTTGCCTTGGAAAATATACATACTCAGCCCCCCTAGGAATACCACTGGTGCCATGAGATGAAAATGTTTGAAATCTCTACATTAAGACCTGCATTAAGTTCTCTGCCACTAAGCTCAGGTGGGTGGCAACATAAGATTTCCCTCATGATGCCCTGGTTATGGAACGACCTCTTTGAACAGACTTGATTATTTTTACCACTAGGTAAAAAAATTTTAATTAAAAAAATTATCCTACTTGCTTTAGTTTAAACTTGATTCCATTTGATTGCGTAATTGATAAAGCTGCTTCAGGTGTTCTTAATATCTTACTGCTAAATTAACATTACATTTCAATCTAATCTAACTATGATAAGTTCTATGATAATCACTGTAATACGTTTAATAGTTTTCAATAAATTCATCTATTAAATCTACCATGTGATCACATCAGCAATGCTCTCCTAGAGCAAACCATAGCCTTATATTTGGAATCATTTATCTATGAATGAAGGTCAGGAAGTTCAGCTGTTCTACTTTATATTCCCCCACTAGTTTATAACTTGAAGAGTCAATTATTGCCCATGCGTTATAGGAGACCTTTACTCTTATAAACAGACTTATTTCAGTACAATTGCTGAAGAAACTGGTTAGGGGTTGACAGCTGACCATTGTGGTCATCCATCCTCCAACAGTGCCCTGCTTGGGTTAATACTGGAATACATCGCAAGGAAACCAAAAGTTCCCTCTCAAGAATTCTGCACTTTCAACAGTACAATATAAGATGAAAGTCTAATAACTGACATGACATACAGTATATGGAACAGCTTGCAGTTTTAACTGGCTTCCAACAAGTGTTGTACCAACAAGTTTAAAGGCAATATCAAAGCCCTACACACCTGCGGCCAGTAGTCCTCAAGAATTGACTGCTCTTCTGGAAGCCTGTAATAAAGGCAATAAAGTTCTCCAGTGTCCTTATGCAGGTTTCCCTGACAGAAGAGGCAAGGAAGTGATAGGGCTTTTATTTATTTACTAGCAAAAAGAATACCCGCGTTGCGGGAGTAACATTTCCCCATATGCCATGCCCCCACGGCGCATCAACATCCTATGCACAACTTCCCCCATGTGCATCATTCCCCCAGTGCGCATCATCCCCCCCCCCCGTGCGCAATTTTCCCCGTGGGCAACTTTTCACCATGGGCATCCTCTTCCTCCTAACAACATCCCCCCGTGGACCAGGGTCCGAGCACCAAATTGGCTGGATGTTGGTCAGTCTCCCATGTTCAGTATAGGACAGAAACACGTTGCCCCCTTTTCAGCCCCTGAAGGGTTAATTTCTCCAGATGGTTCTTGGGGGGTGTTCAGGTGACAGAAGGAACTCCCAGAATTCCATGCTTCAGGCCCAGCAGTTGGGGTGGAATGTTGATGAATCAGCAATTCTCAATGCAAAGTATAGGGAGGAAAACGCGTTGCGCCCCTTTTCACCCCCTTCCGGTGGGAATTTCCAAAAACCGGTTCTTAGTGCACCCCTCCATCACGGAAGGAACACCCACCCCAAATTTTATGCTTCTAGGCCCACCGGTTTTGGCAGGGCGGTGATGAGTCTGTGAGTGAGTGAGTCAGTCAAGTCAGTCAGTGACTTCTCTTTTATATATATAGATTTATTTAATTAGGTTTGTGCCCTGCCTTTCACCTTTAAGGGCACCCAAGGTGATGCCTTTAAACTGTGGTACCTTATGCTCTTCTGAGAGAAGCTTGCCCATTTGCACAGAAAGCACAGAATTCTTCCTGGTCCCAAAGAAAGACCTAGATTTAGCTTCACATCCTGTTCCAGGTTATTTTTATTCTTTTCAGGTGGAAACATGCAAAGCATTGTAGGCAATATAAAGAAACTAAGACCAGTCTCAAAGCAGTCGAGCATTACTAATGCACACAAGCAGACACCTTTGCATGTTGAAGCCACGCCAAGTAAATACCATTCTGAGTTGCCTCATTTTGGGAATCTGAACATGTTGGGAAACTAAGCATCTCCCTTCCTGCATCATTATTCTTAACTGAGCCATCTCCTCTCAAAACACAACCACAACTACAGTATTCTATAATTAGGCCACCCAACCAGGATATCACAAAGGTGGAAAAGGGCAAAGATCAAGAAATTAGAATTGTTCCCTACCTGGAAAATGGAAAGTAGCAGGTTTGGAGGCAAAAAAGAAAGGATCAAAGTTCACCATTATGAAGAGAAATTTCCCTCCCAGTAAAAGAGCTCAAAAAAATCTGAGTGATAGATGTACATAATTCAGTTGCATTGTTAATGTAATTTACTGCCAGTTGCATTATTAATGTAGTTTACTGCCATCAAGCTTAGAAGGACTAAGAAACAGGATTAGATATATTCAGTAGAAGCCCATGATCAGCTGCTAGCTACTGGAATCTCAAGTTTTAGAAACAGTTTGGCAAGGCTGAGAGAGCTGGACCAAAAGGAGGATGACTGCTGATTGTGGTTTGAATTATGGTGCTGGAGAAGACTCTTGAGTCCTTTGGACTGCAAGGAGATCAAATCAGTCCATCCTCCAGAATATCAACCGTGACTGTTCACTGGAAGGACAAATACTGAAACTCAAATATTTTGGCCACATCATGAGAATTGAGGACTCCTTAGAAAAGAGTCTGATGCTGGAAAAATTGAAGGCAAAAGAGGAAGGTAAGGCCAAGGATGAGGTGGTCAGATAGCATCACCAAGGCACTGAACATGAATTTTGACTGACTTTGGAAGCTGGTGGACAATAGAGGGCCTGGGCATGCTGCGGTCTATGAGGTCATGGAGTTGGACACAACTGAATGACTAAACATGGCACAAGTGGTGGTAGATGGGCCAGAGAAGGAGAGGTCTACTGGTTTCCAATTTCTGCTGGGAAGAATGCCAGAAAACAGTGGTTAGCCACTGTCCTGAACAGGCTGCTTAAATCGCTGGCTAAATCATAACTCTGCTGAATCAAACCAAGAAAGTATTTGGTTTCTAAAACCAACTCAAGCTTACTCCCAAGAAACTTTCAGAATCAGACCAATGGTTTGTGTAGCTCCATATTCAACGGGATCAAGTGTGGAAACTAGATCTAGAACATCCACAAATAAAGAATTAAGGTATTTGCTTCTCCAGTATTGCCCTTCAGCAACTGATACCCAGTAGTAAACAGACTCACAAGACTTCATGGCTGTTTGAAAATACAAGTCATACTAGTCATACCTTATCAATGAATTTGTGCTCCTGCTCCCTCCCCTTTCTTAATTATCATTATGGCAGGGCAACCCTATAATTACATAAGGAAAAACATGAGGTGAGCCAATTAACTTGATTCACTATTTGTTCTAATGCTCAATCATTGTCACTTCATTTTCAACACCTCCTGCATACTAATAGATTTTACAGGTACACTGCAATTATCAGCTATGGGAAGCTGATTTCCTGATTCCTTTAGGACAGCACTTGGGAGTATCACTTCAGGCAAACAGACACCCAGTCTTGACTTTCATGAAGTCCTGGGCACAGTCCCAAGCCATGATGTTGCACATATGCATTCTGAGGACATGAAAGCTTTCTATAGGCAAAAGACTAAATTAATGTATAAACTGGCCTTAGGTCAACACAGTTTACCCACCCAAACCAGTACTATCTGCTCTGATTGGTACCAACTCTCTCTTCTAGCCCTACCTCGAGATGCTGGCAAATTAAGGCAATATGCACTGTATGGAATACAAAGTTCTGGCCCTCTGTCATGGCCTATGGGGACAGAAGTATTCCCTAAGAATTCCTTTACATTCATGTTGCTTTACATTTTGTATGTCTTTTGCTCTTTTAATATTTTAATTGTTTTATTTTAATATTTATCCTGATGTTTGTGTGAGCCTATATCTTATAGTTTTGAAAAATACAGAAATCTTTTAAATATTCAGAAAGCAACACAAATCCCATACTCCAAATTCACTACATTTAGGGTTGCTATATGTTCCAGAAAATCAGGACAGTCCTGGTTTTCAGGTATTGTGTTCACTCAGTGGCAAGTTTGACAGGGGGTCCTGTCCTTGTTTTGTAGAAGAGAATTATGGCAACCCTAGGTACACTGTTAAGCATCGCCAACAAAGGCCAATTCTGAATATTTTGCTTTTCTCATAGTGCTCTCCTAGGCAAGTTTACTCATGAGTAAACCCAAGTTCAACAAAACTTACTCCTAGGAAAGTATGCATAGGATCTCAATACCTCTGAGGACAAGGTGGAGAGGCCATTGGTGCAAGTGCATGAAATTACATCTTGTTATGACCTTGACATTATATTGTTCCTTGTGTCTTTTAAAGACCATGAATCCCTCAGGTTAGGAACATTATTTACTATTGTGGTGTTCCATGCACTCCAAAAGTACTAATTTTAAAAAACTAAAACACATCATGGCTGAGGGCTGCCAGCAAAATACTTCCAGCAAAGTCCCAAATCTGATCAGGATGCAGTTACCCACTACCCATTCCAGAACCCTTACGAAGTAGAAAGATTTTTTTAAACGCTTCCAGGTTTTTTCTCCTCCATTGCTACCTGAGCTCCTGCCTCAATATCTGTGAGAGGTGATTCTAGAACTCCCTATTAATACAAAAATATGATAAAATACTAAAAGTGTTCCCCCCATATGCCCCTGTACTAGTAAAATCCCCCATATGCCATCCCACCACTGCACAACAACCCCATGCGCACCAACACCCCCCACAGTGTATCATCCGTGTGCACCACCAAACCCTCCCCCTCGCCGTCTGCATTATCATCCTCTGTGCCATCATCCATCTGCACTATCATCCCCTCTCCCAGTGCATCAGCTGGATGTTGATCAGTCAGTCTTCAAAGTATAGGCTGAAATTGTGTTGCACCCCTTTTCAGACCCTTAGGGATTAAATTTCTAGAAATCAGTTCATGTCAGGTGTTCCCATCACAGAAGCAATACACGCCCAAATTTCATGCTTCTAGGTCCAGGAGTTGGGGCAGAGTGTTCCTCAGTCAGGGATTCTTCAGTGTATAGGAGGAAAACATGCTGCACCCCTTTTCACCCCCTTCCAGTTGTAATTTCCAAAAACCAGTTCTTAGTGGATGCATCTATCACAAAAGGAATACCCACCCCAAATTTCACGCTTCTAGGCCCAGTGGTTGTGGCTGGGTGTTGATGAGTCAGTGAGTGACTTCAGTTTTTATATGCAGTAAAAGTTTTTATATGCAGTTTTTATATAGATAAAAGCAGCTTTAAAAGTGTGCCCCTTTATATTTGTTAAAAAGGCTTTTTTCTACTGCTGTAGAGAGGCAGTCAATAATTAGAAACTCAGAGACCCCCTGCCTTTGCTTGGCTCAACTGAAGAATGATTGCTTGCATGAGTGCCTCTCTACAACAGTAATAAAAGCAGTTCAACTATTTTAAGTTACATTTTTCTTCTCCAGGATTATCCCATTCCTTCTCAGTTGCTGTGACCTCTCATGTTGAGTCAAAAAATTCATGTACAACATGACTGGAGCCATAAAAATGATCAGCCATTCCCAGAACTAAAACATGCCAGTCAACTAAAACCCAGCCAAATGTTGAACAGATTATAACTGGAGAATATGGAATACACTTACAACTAATTTTAAGTGGCAGAACAAAGGGAATTAGAATGATGCCAACTACCCCCTCTGCTGGTAGGCACCAGCAGGTGAATGGTAGGTGAATCAATTCAAATCAATACAAATGAAAGATGAGAAGGAAAAAGTTTAAATAACCAATTTCAACATACATAGAATCCTAGAGTTGGAAGGGCTCTAGTAGATCATCTAGTCCAACCCCCTTCCTATAGCAGGAAATCCTCCTACGGCATCTCCAACAGGTGCTGGTGGAGCATCTGCTTGAAGATCCCCAGCGAGGGAGAGTCCACCACCTCCCTTGGCAATCTGTTCCACTGCCACCCTCACCATCAGGAATTTTTTCCAGATATCCAGCCGGAATCTCCTTTCTTGCAGTTTGTACCCAAGAACAAACGAGCCCCTTCCTCCCTGTAACAGCCCTTCAGAGTATCTGAAGAGGGCAATCATGTCTCCCCTCAGCCTCCTCTTCTCCAGGCTGAACATCCCAAGTTCCCCCAACCTTTCCTCATAGGGCTTCCCTTCCATCCCACTGATCATTCTTGTCGCTCTCCTCTGGACTTGCTCCAGTTTGGCTGCATCTTTCTTCAAGTGAGGTGCCCAGACATGAACACGGTACTCAAGGTGAGGTCTCAACAATGCAGAGTAAAGAGGAACTAGAACTTCTCGTGACATGGACATGCACCTTCTGGACACAAAAGGTTACCACAACCCACATGCCAAACATACAGATACTCTATCAGCCCCAAACATGTGTCACTGGTATGCCACAATTTCTGGACAGGGATACAATCTAACAATTCTGCATTTGTAAGTACAGTGATTCCTCAGGCAACAAATTTAATTTGTTCTGGAGGCATGTTTGTTATGTGAAACATTCTTTATGTGAAGCCGATTTTCCCATAGGAAATAATGGAAACTCAGATGATTGGTTCCACAACCCCAATAATATTCATATAAAAATATTAAGTGGATGTAAAAATGATGACAGAACACTGGGATTGAATTCAATACATGCATTCAATGTGCATGATCTTATGAAGTCTACTTGGACTGCAGTCCTAAAGACATTTTCCTGGGAGCAAGACCCATTTAACACAATGGGGCTTACTTCTGGGAAGACATGGTTAGGAGGCTGCAAGCCAAGACACCTTCAAAGTGTCTCCCCACTTTCTCCTTCTCTCCATCCTGAGCCTCTCTCTCCCCTGCTCCCTTCTGGCTAGCCCTGAGCTGCTTCCCTCTTCTCCACTGCTCTTCTCTCTTCCCACTACACACCCAGCCACAGGAGGAACATCATGGAAGTGTTGCTTTCACAATGGGCAGGTGCGCTAGGCAGCCCTGACGCTTTTTAAACAGGCTACCGGCCAGCACGTCTGCCCTAACTGCCAGCAAATGTGTTCTTTACGTGAAGCACAGTTTGTTACGTGAAGCAGAATCCTAGAGAAATTTTTGTTTGTTACGTGAAACATACTTTATGTCAGGCGTTCTTTACGTGAGGCGCCACTGGTATACCAATTTTATAGACTATATACTCAGTACTTTATTCTTTAGGCATAATCGGAGACTTGTTTCTCATTAAAGATTATATTACTGTTTGTGATTATATCACTTATTACTTTGTATAAGTGAAAGGATGGAGATTTAATAAAACTGATGCTTTTTTACAACCTTGTAAGCCAGCAAACACTTTCATTGCACTTCTCCCACTGTTTGATTTTCTGTTTCACTTCCACTCCAGAAAGCAGAACTCATTTTTTTCCTCCAGAACAGAAGCAATCAGAATAATTTGCAGCTTTTTTATTTTGAAAGGCAAAAATGAAACATTTGCAAAAAACAGCAAATAAATTTTGAGAACTTGAATTATAAGAGAAGCAGCTGAACAGCTTTAACAAGGGCATAAAAAGAAAGTTTGAGCATAAAGAGATTGAAAAGAAGCCAAATGAATTATTTGCATCTCTGTAGGACCTGTGCCTGAAGAAAACTCTTGAGCAAGAAAATTTGGGGGGGAAAATTTAGTTAATCAGAAAAGTACAGTGGCACCTCACGTAAAGAACGCCTCACATAAAGTATGTTTCACGTAACAAACAAAAATTTCTCTAGGATTCTGCTTCACGTAACAAACTGTGATTCACGAAAAGAACACATTCTTTGTCAGTTGGCTGGCAGCCTGTTTAAAAAGCATCAGGGCTGCCTAGTGCACCTGCCCATACCAAAAGCAACACTTCCGCGCTGTTCCTCCTGTGGCCGGGTGTCCGCTGGGCAGAGGGAGATAAGAGCAGTGGAGAAGAGGGAAGCAGCTCAGGGCTAGCCAGAAGGGAGCAGGGGAGACAGAGGCTCAGGATGAAGAGAAGGAGAAAGTGGGGAGACACTTGGAAGGTGTCTTGGATTGCAGCCTCCTAATCATGTCTATCCAGAAGCAAGCCCCATTGTGTTAAATGGGTCTTACTCCCAGGAAAGTGTCTTTGGGACTACAGCCTAAGTAGATGTCATAAGATCATGCACACTGAATGCCTGTTTTGAATTCAGTCCCAGTGTTCTGTCATCATTTTTACATCCAGTTAATATTTTGGGGGTTGTGGAACCAATCGTCTGAGTTTCCATTATTTCCTATGGGAAAATCCGCTTCACGTAAAGAACGTTTCACGTAACAAACGTGCCTCCAGAATGAATTAAATTTGTTACGTGAGGCATCACTGTATAAGGAATGAGAGTCAAAAGCATACTTTTTAAGTGATACAATGATAAAATGAAGCATATCATTAAAATGATCAGTGAGTCATTCTCATTTGATGAGACTCATTGGCAAGAAATTTAGGACAGTCAAAGGGACAAGTTCCTTGACTCAGTTGGACCGAAACCTAAAAGATCCAGGTCCAAATCATTCCTGTTTGGCCAGGAAGCTTCCAGGGTGGGCTTGGGCCAGTCACTCACTCTCAGCCTCACAAGGTTGTTGTGAGACAGGAGGGGAGGAACTAAAGTTGCAGCAAGTCTCCAAAATCTAGTCGCTTCAAGTTCTACAACTTGCTACACAACAATCCGGACACATCAGTACTATATCATCCAGATATAAAATTGTTGCACAATGAGAACACTCCTGCTGTGACCACTACCACTATCCAACACATGTTTATTGGATGCATGCAGGTTGGCACCTCTTGGAGCCAGGGTTGGATCTCCCAGTGCCAAGTGTAATTGCCTGCCAGTGCCATTTTTTTCGTTATAGACCACTCTGTCCAGTAGCAGCTACAAAGCCACTGTAACATTGTTACAATACAAAAGCTACTCTGGAGACTATCCTAACATACATTATGGATGTTGCCTTAAGGGTAGCAGCCACAGCACAAACAGTGGCTGACGCAAAGTCTAAGGGAATGTTGACCCTGTGGAACTCACTGCCACTGGAAAATTTATCACACATGAAAGCTACCCCCTGGAGGCTGCTTTAACACGCACTGAGGTTAGTAGAAGCCTCCTTTAAAACGGTAGGAGCCACCGCACCACCACTGACTGCAGCGATGCTCTAAGGATATGCCAAACCTGTGGAACTCACTACCAATGTAATTGGTGATACAGTATGAAAGCTGTCCTAACATCTTATGAGGCTATTGGGCATCAAGATAAGAAGCCTGCTTAGGAGAGATTTGAGGCACATTCAGTACAGTACCAAAGCTCTAAGGATATGTCTAACTCTAACCTATGGAACTCACTGCCACTGTAACTTTGTTACTATATGAAAGCTAAACTGGAAGCTAACCTAACTTGTTTAAAGTTAGTAGAAACTTCTTTAGAAAAGGCAGCAGCAGCAACAGCATTTTCGGTGAATGTAGCAATAAGAATATGTCAAACCTGTGAAACTCACTGCCACTGTCACAATAAGAGCACTAAACTGGAGAATGTCCTAACTTGCATTTAGATTAGGAGGCCTCCTTTGAAAATGTTCCAGCCACACCACCTCCAGAGACAGAGGCATCGCTCCAAGGACGGGTAAAACCCGTGGAACTCACTGCCACTGGAACATGAAAGCACACTGAAAGGTAGTCTAATCCACATCAAGATTAGAATCCTCCTTATAAAAGGTAGCAGCAGCAGCCACAGCCGCTCCACAGCAAAGCCTAAGGATGTGTCCCACATCTGTGGAACTCCCTGCCACTAGAATACAGTCACAACATGAAAGCAGGTGTAGAAAGCATGTGAAGTCACTGCCCAATTAAGGTTAGCAGAAGCCTCTTTAAGGAAAGGCAGCACCTCCAGCAGTCTGAGAAAGTGTTAACCTGCAGAACTCCCTGTCACAGGAACACTGTATATGTACATGTGGAACTCCCTGCCACTGGAACACAACATGAAAACTACCCTGGAGGCTGCCCTGACATGCATTAAGGTGAGTGGAGCCTCCTTAGGAGAGGCAACAACAGCCACAGCACCTCCAGCAGTGTGAGAGTGTGTTAACCTGTGGAACTGCCTGCCACTGGAACATTGTATATGTATATGTGGAACTCCCTGCCACTGGAAAAGCACATGAAAGCTGCCCTGACATGCCTCCTGAGGAGAGGCAACAGCAACTAGAGAACCTCCAGCAGTTGTGAGGCTGTGTTAACCTGTGGAACTGCCTGCCACTTGAGGGAGGAGACCCACAGGCTGGCTTACCTTCTGGGGCAGGTAGTAGGTGCGGTAGGCGCGGGGGTTGAAGACGGGGAAGGCGCGCACAGGGGAGGCCAGTCGGGGCTGGGAGTGAGCCGAGCCCAGGCAAAGCCACAGCCCCAGGAGCAGCCACTGACACCAAGTCTCTCCACTCCCCTCAAGCGCCATCGCCTGACTGCGGCCGCCACAGCCTCGCCTCTCCCCTTTTATACCCGAGTTTGGGGAGGGCGGGGCCGGAGGAGGGCGCGAGACGCCTCTCGACTCCGCCCATGGCCGGGAGGGGGAAAGGCGCCGCTGGCAGCGAGTGGGCGGAGCTCTCTCGTGATTGGCTGAAGAGGAGCAGTGATTGACAATCTCCCCGCCCCCTTGCGCGTCGCTGATTGGCTGAGAGGGACCGCGTTTCATGAGGAGAATGAGTGGGTTACAGGACAGGGTGTGGGAGGAGCCGCAGGGGGAGAAGGCGGAAATCTGATTGGCTGACTTGGTGATGACGTATGGGGTGTCTGAGCAGCCATTGGCTGCTTTATTTCTGGCGGGAAAAATGGTTTTTGTCATCTCTTTGTCCCATAGAAACAGTCAATGTCTAGAGTCACACTCACTGTTCTGTGAGGGTGAAATCCATGGGGTGCTTTGGAGCTTTCTCCTCATTTTTGGGAGTGTCCCATAGAGACAGCCAATGACTAGAGTCACACTCACTGTTCTGTGAGGGTGAAATCCATGGGGTGCTTTGGAGCTTTCTCCTCATTTTTGGGAGTGTCCCATAGAGACAGTCAATGACTAGAGTCACACTCACTGTTCTGTGAGGGTGAAATCCATGGGGTGCTTTGGAGCTTTCTCATTTTTAGGAGTGTCCCATAGAGACAGCCAATGACTAGAGTCACACTCAGTTTTCTGTGAGGGTGAAATCCATGGGATGTTTTGGAGTTGGCATACTTAGTACTGGCATCCAGAAACAAAATGCAATTATATACATTCTTTCCTGAGAGTAAATTCCATTGAATACAATGGGACTTAAGTCTGAGTAGAAATGCTTAGGATTGAAGCACCAGGATCTCTCACACACCTAGCATGGCTTGTAACCCATAATGGATTTTTCCTCCAGAATTCTAGAGCACAATCCTAACCATGTCTACTCAAAAGTAAGCCCAATTGTGTTCAGTGGGTCTTACTCCCAGGAAAGTGTCTTTGGGATTGTAGCCATAGTCTAGAGAAGACAGGATGATCATTAAACCCAGTCTTTTTTTTGGGGGGGAGAACAAACTGATGTGACACCTTTGGTGAGTCTACATATTCCTAGTCTATGTGCTCAGTGATGGGCAGGTGGGGTGGGGGAGACTGTGCTTGCTGATTGGTTGATGGGGGGAGGATGCTGCTGACCTCACTTCCCAGTGTGTGTGGGGGGGATGAGTGGAGCCTGTGCTGTGCCAGTGGAGTGTCTGTTGGGGAAGTGGAAGTGGGTGAGTCTAGCTGGCTTCTCTCTCTATTGCCCCCTCTACCACCCCCCTCTGAGTTTCTGTCTTTCATTAACTGAGGGCTATAATGGTCCAGTAGAGCCTCCATTCTCAGGAGCAGTCTACCTTTGGATGCCATTGATTGGGAAGCCCCAGTGGGGATGAGTTGGGGTTCTCTTAGGGGGAAGCAACTGTCCCTTTTCAGCCCAGGGAAACCTTCTCCATGCCACCCTGTTGCTGCTTCCAGGTGTCTGTTATTTAATGCTTCAGTAGAGCCTCCATGATCAGGAGCAGTCTACCTTTGAGTACCATTGGTTGGAAAGCAACAGTAGGAATGAACTGGATGTTAGCATGTGGGAAACAATGGTCCCTACTCATCCCAGGGGAACTTTCTCCATCCCACCCCATGCTGTTTCCAGGTGTCTTTCTTAGTTAATGAATTCAATAGAGCCTCCATGCTCAGGAGCAGGCTACCTTCGAATACCATTGGTTGGAAAGCAACAGTGGAGATGAGTTAGGGTTCTCTTAGGGGAAAGCCAGGGGGAAGCAACTGTCCCTGTTCAGCCCAGGGGAACCTCCTTCATCCCACCCCATGCTGTTTCCAGGTGTCTTTCTTAGTTAATGGATTCAATAGAGCCTCCATGCTCAGGAGCAGGCTACCTTTGAATACCATTGGTTGGAAAGCAACAGTGGAGATGAGTTAGGGTTCTCTTAGGGCAGTGGTTCTCAATCTTTCTAACGCCGTGACCCCTTTATAAGTTCCTCATGTTGTGGGGACCCCCAAACATAAAATTATTTTTGTTGCTACTTTATAACTGTAATTTTGTTATTGTTATGAATCATAATGTAAATATCAGATATGCAGGATGTATTTTCATTGTTACAAAAGAAATGTGTGTTCTATGCCCACATTGAACACAATGGGATTTATTTCAGAGTAGGCATGCATAGGATTGGGCCCTGAGGCTGCAATCCTATCCACATTTACATGGGAGTAAAGGCCCCCCTGACTATAATGGGATTTATTTCAGAGTAGGCATGCATAGGATTGGGCCCTGAGGCTGTCAGTCAGCCCCAGTTCGCGCACAACTACAGCCAGAGATCTGGCAAGCCTGACCTGGCCCCCTGCACCAGGGGTCTTTAGGCGACCCCCAGGAAAGCTCTAGGCGACCCCCAAAGGGGTCCCGGCCCCCACTTTGAGAAACACTGTCTTAGGGTAAAGCCAGGGGGAAGCAATTGTCCCTGTTCAGCCCAGGGGAACTTCCTTCATCCCACCCCTTGCTGTTTCCAGGTGTCTTTCTTAGTTAATGGATTCAATAGAGCCTCCATGTTCAGGAGCAGGCACATGATTGCTGCAACCTGTCACACTGATGAGCACTTGGGTGCATCGGGATTCCCTTGCAGTGAAACTCAGATATGATGACAATCCCACAATGGCTAGCATCCTAGACACTTTCCTGGAAGTAAATCCCATTGAACACAATGAGGCTTACTTTTGAGTAGACAGATTGCGCTCAATATCAGACTATCCACTAACTGAGCAGGTGGTGGAGCCAGAGGAACTTGAGTCATAAGTTATTCTAGAACTTAATTCTTTTTATGCAAAAATCGATCCGTGTTCTGCTGTTTCACATTATATGCCTGACTTGATCCCATTGTAATTTCTGCTGCAGTCTTTAGAGTCGCAACCCTCTTTGTGAATGGCTGTCAGGAGTAATGAGTCCGCTAGAGGGTGCTTAACCCTGGGCTTGCAGGGCAGGTGGAAACCCTTAAGAGATGTGATGCTCCCTCTGACTTTATTAAAAGATCCAGCTAATAAAAACTCTGCGGTCTGGATGGAGGAAGAACGGGAAAGATGGATGGATGGGATTGTTGTGCGACCTTAAAGAATAATAAATGTGTTGCAGCACCAGCTCTTGTGAGATGGAGTCTGGATGCACACCATAAGGTGCAATCCTACCTAGGCGGCCACAACTCATTGATTTTCCTGTTCCCATGAAGATGTAGGCATGCACATGTCTGTGCACTGGCTTAACCCTTCTCCACGAGTGGTGCACAAGTGGCATTTTGGTGATACCCCCAGGTGTCTTGTGCGGGGACTTAGGCCTGCCTAACTGGAATTTGGGTTGCAGTCCTAGTCTTCGCACAAAATCCTCAAAGGGTATTCCTCAAGAATAATCAAGAATAATTTTTTTTGGCCACGGTTAGCCTGTTCATATGGCTGAATGTTGTTCACATTAGTAGGATCATTAGTAGGGAGCATGTAGGATCATTAGTAGGGAGCATGTAGTAGGGAGGTATTTGCTATGACTTTGCTACTACATCCAATTTGCTTCTTCTACTCTTCATCCTCCCAGTCTGTAAATTGGATAGGGAAGAGGGAGTGTGGAAGAGGTGGTGGGCTAAGCATCCAGCACTAACCCACTGTTCTCCTCTCTTCTGCACTAGTCTCCAGTGATCTGGCTTAACACCCTTTGGAGCAATGAGGACAGGGTAGGTGGACATACATAGCCACCTCCCACCAATTTATTGCCTGAAACAGCTGCATCAGCTGGCCTAAGAGATGAGCCGGCTTTGCTGCTGCATATTGTGTTTGCTTTCTAAAAGTAAAGCGGTCTGACGCAGGTGCAATGTGGGCATCATCCTCAAGCTCGTATTATGAATCGGTGCAGCAGTGTGGTTAAAAATTTAGCTTACCCCAAGGAGTGCTGAAAATATTTGTGCAGCAGTTAGTGGCTGTTTCCTAATTCAACTATTTTATCTTGTGTCTCAGGCAGGCAGGTGCTGATCGGGCGTTCTGTTCCTGCCCGTGGGATGCTGATGCCGTCGCAGTTTTTTTTGTGGATGAATAAATAAGCTTGCAATTAATCCTGCCTTATTTTTGGCAAGCTGCCCAACTGAGCATCTTTATCTCTTATAGAATTATGTGACCCAAACTTCTAGTTTTGCCCAGGATGGCTTTTTTCTGAATAAATAACAAAGCTGTTTTATTGGCTGTTTTATTTATTGGAGAGTCATAGTAAGAGTTACACCACGGTGGAGACCAGCCCAGGGCAATTTACTCATTAGAAATTGTTGGTGACATTTTTGGCACAAGGAGCTGACAAATGGAGATGTAGGGGGCTTATGAAGCTACCACGTACTGGGTCAGATGATCGATCCATCTATAATGGCCTCTCCCTTTTGGAAGCAACTGTTTTTCAGGGATTCAGGATCTGTCACAGCCTTGCCTGGAGATGCTGGAAGTTGAACCCGGCCACAGAGCCACAACCACCCCCTGACTGTAGGACTCTATGGGCACAATCCAGAGCAACTACGGGAGCACATAAGAGACATTACGTGCACCTGTAGTTACTGCACCACCTAGTGAAAACTTATAGGAAATTCATATTGCAATCCAGAGTAAATTGTTCTTACACCGGAGCAAGGACTACCCATAGTTACTCTGGATTTCACCCAATAGGAGTCTATGTAGGACTCAATCTCTATAGGTGAGTAGCTTGAGCAAATAGCATAGCCAGAGGGGTGCATACCCCTCTCACTCATCATTGGAACGAGCCAGACAGCGACAGCAATATGCACATGCTCAGCACTTGAGCATTGCCATCACTGTCCAGAATGGTTCCAATGGAGTGTGGAAGAGGCTGCTTATATGGCTTGTTGTGATGCCGTCAGTACTCCCCCCGGCTATGCTACTGATTTAATATTATGATGCCCTTTAATTAGTTCATTTGTTTCTTATCACAAATAGCAGGTCTCTAATTGTACACAGTTGGGAATTCCTGGTTACAGGTCAATAGCAGATCAATCCCCCCCCCAATATAGTGCTTGGAAGTTTCCTTCTCACTCCATTGTAATGCCCATCACCAAGACAGAATGTCTTGGGTGTCTTTCTCCATAGTGATGATAAGAATGTGTGAAGGAGGAGGCCAAGTCAACCCACAGCAATCTGCAGTTGTCCAAGGGTGTGCGTGTGTCTCCAAGTGTTAAAGCATGTTTGCCAAGACTGATCTCTATATGGCTGTGTCCCCCATAGGATATAGCGCTCGTTGTGACCGACTGCAGGGTGTGGTGCTCGTCCTCTTTAGAGCTAGTGTTGTCCAAAAACATTTCCATGGTCATGGGGCCAGCATGACTGCCGAAAGCGCACAGAACACTGTTTTTACCTTCCCAACAAAGTAGTACCCATTTATCTACTTGCATTCACATGCTTTCGAACTGCTAAGTAGGTGGTGTATATATTCATTGTAAAAACCTCTTTTTCTATGGTATAGGATTTTCTGAGCGATCCTGCAAATCTCTTTTGGGTCTAGATGAAGAAATCTGTTCTGGACGACGCTGTGAACAGCCCAGTATATAAGTGTTGTGAGCTGCTTTGTTTCTTGGGAATGAACTCTAGAAGCACATGTATGGCCGGAGAAGACTCCTTGCTGCCTCTGTCATTTCCATCCAGAATGCCAACTTTGTGTATCCTTCATGTCAAAGCTGCCTTTCCAGACTGTTGTTGGATTCAGAGAGGTGAGTCCACTCTAGCCAGTGACTCCATAGCTCTTGCCAGAGAGCCTTTTCTGTCATGGTGCACAGTTATGGGATTCTCCCTATAGAAAAGGAGGGTATTCCGAAGCTGTGGTGCCATGGCGGACAAGGCCTTCTTCTGCATCACTGCCAAATGAACCTCAGCCATGGCAGCTCCCATGCGTTGTCTTATTTGATGGAGGTATCTTTCTGTTACCCTGGATTTAATCTACAGTATTTACAGTAGATTAATCTACAGTAGATTAATTTAATCTACAGTATTTAATCTACAGTATCCTGGATTTAAGCCAGGTAGAGACTCATATACCTGAATTGCAGACACGGGAACAGAGTGGCACCACTGTGGGTGGGAAAAGCAGCAACCAGATGAAGCAAAATTATGTGGTCCCAGTCACCGTTCACTGGCCACATCTACTGTCTTTAGTTTCCAGATGGTCTTCAAAGGCTGCCCCGCAAATAAACAGGCATTAAGAAATGGGCATATTAAATAACAACAGTATTTATATACCTCTTTTTAACTAAAACAAATCGGTTTACAAAGGAAATCAAATAACTAATGGCTCCATGTCCCCAAAGGGCTCACAGTCTGAAAATCTGTGATCTAAAAGTCGCTTTGGGTTTCTTTTCTAAGAAGAAAGACGGAATATAAATTGAATGAATGAATAAAAATTTGATAAGTATAAATAAATATACAGTGGTGCCTTGTAAAACAAACATAGAGCCCAATCCTGACCATGTCTACTCAAAAGTAAGCACCATTGTGTTCAATGGGTCTTACTCCCGGTAAAGTGTCTTTAGGTTTGCAGCCATAATTTGTTCCGGAAGCATGTTTGTCTTACAAAGAGTTCCTTATACAAAGTGGATTTTCCCAACGGAAATAATGGAAGCTCAAACAATAGGTTCCACAACTCAAAATAGTCATATAAAAATATTAGCTGTATATAAAAATGATGACAAAACACTGTAATCGAATTAAAAACACTAATATAATGCAGAACACAATTACTGTAATATTAATAAAAACATTGTAATATACTGTACAGTAAAACAGAAAATAAAAACCTTTATGGCCAAGGATGACGAATTTTCATGGAGCAGTTTTCAAAAGAAACCTTCTTATGACACTTGCTTTTGACTCCTGAGGATTTCCTGGAAATGTGACTTTGCATTAAAAGATTCATCGCTCGCACTGCTACAACCTTATTTTGGTGGTGCTTTTCTACAAAATTGGGCACAATTTCCCTATGTTTAGAAATGTCCTTAATCTCATTTGATGGAGGGATTCCTCCTCCTTATTTTCCTCCTCTGCAGATGAGATCAAATAACTTCTTGCGATCCAGATCCATCAATTTGTTCATTTTACCATGAATTTTTATTGTAAAACTGTTTTACAAGGCACTGTTTGTCTTACAAGTAGAATTCCTTAGCAATTTTAGTTTGTCTTACAAAGCATTCTTCTTACAAGTTATTTGTCTTACAAGGTAACCACTGTAAGTTGAATAAATAAAAAAATTAAAGAACACCAGCAGAAGTGAGGAAGGCCCCCTGTTATATAAAAAGGAGCACCCACTTGAAAAAAGTTCCTCTTGCCCATGGGTGACATTAAAGTTAGCATTAAAGTCACATGGATTTACATGGATTATAGCAATGATAGTGGAGATCAGGGTTAGGATATTGGTCTTTCAGAAGGACAATAACGCTGGTTGTAGCCACAACCGTGCTTTGTAAAGACAGCATCATAAACTTGGGCAAGTAAGTTTGCCTTTTGGTGAAATCCAGAGTAACTACAGGGAGTCCTTGCTCCGGAGTAAGAACAAGTTACTCTGGATTGCAATATGAATTTCCCATAGGTTTTCACTAGGTGGTGCAGTAACTATGGGTGCGCGTAATGTCTCTTACATGCTCCCGTAGTTACTCTGGATTGTGCCCTTTGTCAACCTATTGATTTTGATCCCATCCACCAAGGTTACAACAACCATTCCTTTTAATTTTGATGTGACCCACCTTGGGTGTTCCTTATTTCAAAAACTGAAAGGTTGGATCTGAATATTTTAAACAATAAAAAATAAACAGAATAAGGAGAAACAGGTAACATAAACTCTAAAAACAGCAGGAAATGGAGGAGGCAGATGGAACAAAGTCTTCTGCAGATCAGATCAACAGCCTGTTGGAATAAATATCTTTAACCCTTTCTGTGTGTCTTGAGTTGATCCAACATTTGGAGGATCCAAGTTTCTCATATTCAATCCTCCCCAAATGTGGCTCTCTTGCCCATCTGATTTTGGCATCTGTTCATTTTTCTCGTGGGGCTTCGCAGAAACATAGGGGATTATATGATGAAATGCTTGCCTTTCCCAAAGGCTAATGGGACAAACCCATCATCAAATGGTCACATAAAAATCTATTCTGGAATATATATTCTTTCATTAAAAAAAAATCTATACCAACTTTATACCGCGCTCTAAGAGCACAAACCAATTGGTAATCATGTCTACTCAAAAGTAAGCTTCATTGTTTTCAGTCATTCTTCCTGTTGAAAGTGTATTTAGGACTACAGCCCAGGTGGCTTAAAAATAGAACTGTAAATATTATAAACATATTAAAATCAGCACATGAGCACAGTTAGAAGGGACAAGAGATGGTTTCTCTCCCTGTGGTTAATGTAAAAGAATCATTGCTTTAAAGATGTACCTTTACCCATTTAGCAGGGATAGTTTGATGGTGTGTGATGGTATTGTGTCTGATGCTGTTGTGACAGCTACAAGCTGAAAGATTTGATATGGTGCTTTGATATCCATAAGCATGCATGTTTCATCTCCTTGCTTTTCAACAGGTACATGATATGGTACATGATATGGTGATTTGATATCCATAAGCATGCATGTTTCATCTCCTTGCTTTTCAGCAGGTACAGTTGCCTAAGATGTGGCCACTCAGGTGATGCCAAAGATGCAAACTACAGATATCGACTCTCGCTGGAAGTAGCGGATGCGCAAGATGTGTTTGAGGTGACCGTGTTTGGAAGCTGCTTAGATGCTTACTTTGGAGTCACGGCAAAGGGCCTGCAAAGGTAAAGCTGGCAACATCTTTTGTGCTCCCCCATGCAAATCAATCTGCTTGCAAATTTAATTATATCTCTAAAACAGTTGCAGCTCATTTTGCTGCTTGGATACCAAGCTGGTATGTATTAATAGGGGCAGTTAAATCTGTACCACTGTCAACTGTGTGGACCTTCAACAAGGACTGTATATTTCTGTGGAATAGTATTATTTGGACTACTGGGCTTGGATCTGGGAACCTGGTGTGATCTGTTGTGTTTGTTCACTGGGTAAGCTTGAAAAATATTTCCTATCCCACTGCTTTAAAAAAATGCTGATGATACTGCCTAGCTTCAAACTCTGCATTTAATTAAAGCCAAATTATTTGCCAAGAAAAGGTGCCGACAGGTAGAAATCTGTTTATGTTGTTCTCAGGCCCCTAATATGATACTGTTTTGAACACGTGCAGTTTGGAAAATTTTGGTGTAGGTGGTGGAGAGTTCTGAGCACATGACCTGAGACGATAGGAAAGGGACTTCCTTTCTTATACATAATACATGTATACATAATACATGGGACTTCCACCAAATATATTTTGCTAGTTATAGTAATATGTTGTCAAAATTATGAGGACTAGGAATACGATATATTTTGAAAGCTGCAATTCTGTCTGGCTGGTTTCTGATGGCCAGCCCAGAGAGTGATCCTGAAAGCAAAATAACTAACCCTACAATCCAGAGTAACTACGGGAGCAGGTAAGAGACATTACGTGCACCCGTAGTTACTGCACCACCTAGTGGAAACCTATGGGAAATTCATATTGCAATCCAGAGTAACTTGTTCTTACTCCGGAGCAAGGACTCTCTGCTGGATTGCATCCTATTTCTATTGCTGAAGCTTAGGAGATCTGGAACAGTTGGTTGTCTACGTGAACCTCAAAACTACTTATAAGCTGCTCTGAGCTCCTCTCAGAGGAAGAACAGGAACAATTATTTGTAATTGAATCAAATAATAAAAGCCTTCAGCCAAAAAAGAACAACTGGCTAGTTCAAAATCAATAAATGAAATTCACTATACTCATTATACTTCTTTGCTTGCTCTGCTCCTGCAAGATGCAGATCCAGGGCGAACTGAAGGCCATTTCTGAATATAATAAGGTATATATGAGACTAGAATAATCTTGGTTGTGTATAATTTTTTTTGATCAGTGTAACACTTAGGCCAATATCGTAAAGTCATATTAAGCCCTTTGCGATGGAGCAGTTAAGGTGACTTTCCATAAGATAACAGTGGAGGGTGATGTAACTGCATGGACCTGTAACTGCTCTGGATTTTGCCCTTAATCACATATCTATGTAAACTTTTTGCAGTTTTTCTTTTAATCTAGCATAATAAAAAGTTTTTTTTAAAAAGACGCCGCTAGGATGCTGTTACTTCAGCAGCTGTAAAAGTTCTATGTGACATATAGCACAATCCAGAGTAACTACGGGAGCTCTTACGTCGACGTAAGAGACATTTACGTCAACATAGTTATGTTGCCACCTAGTAGAAACCTATGGGAAATTCATAGAGCAATCCAGAGTAAATTTTTCTTACACCGACGTAACAGCTCCCGTAGTTACTCTGGATTGTGCTGTTAGAAAGACGATATATAGATCTAGAAATGGCAACACTTTGCTCCTCAGTTCACTATTCTCAGATCTGAACACAGGAAGCTGCCTCTTAGACTAAGGGTGCAATCCTGAGTAACTACGGAGAGTCCTTGCTCTGGTGTAAGAACAACTTGCTCTGGATTGCAATATGAATTTCCCATAGGTTTTCATTAGATGGTGCAGTAACTATGGGTACACGTAATGTCTCTTAAGTGCTCCCGTAGTTACTCTGGATTGTAGGGTTACCCTACAATCCAGAATAACTACGGGGGCACATAAGAGACATTTATGTCGACGTAGTCACAGTACCACCTAGTGAAAACCTATGGGAAATTCATATTGCAATCCAGAGTAAATTGTCCTTATGTCAGAGCAAGGACTCCCCGTAGTTACTTTGGATTGTGCCCTTAGAGCACAATCCTAACCATGTCTACTCAAAAGTTAGCCCCATAGTGTTCAATGGGTGTTGCTCCCAGGAAAGTGTCTTTAGGATTGGAACCTTAGACTACTAGTGTTGCTGACCTGCTTCAAGGTCTAAAGAGAAGAATTTCCCAGCTCTGCCATCTGAGATCCATTTTGGCCTGAAGATGCTGAGGATTGTCCAGAGGAACCTTAGCAGTCTGCAGATTTAATGAATAAATGTGCTCTACCTATTGAGTTGCAAGCCCTTCTCTCTTGACCCTTCCCTCTGGCTTTCCCTCAAATTCCTGTATCTTTCCACTGCTTGATTTGCTTCTTTCCTCCCACCCTCTTGGATCTGGGTACTCATTAGTTTCCCCATAGTTAGACTTCCCCACAAGTCAAGAAGTAGGCTGGGAAACAGCTGCGGAAGGAACTGGGAACCACACATTGCAAACAGTAATAACAATAATGGAAAAGATCTCCCGCTACCAAGACCTGAGAATCAAATTGCAGCGTATCTGGTGTAAGCCAGTGCAGGTGGTTCCAGTGGTAATTGGCACACTGGGTGCAGTGCCCAAAGACCTTGGCAGGCACCTGAAAACTATTGGCATTGACAAAATATCACTCTGCCAACTGCGAAAGCCGCTCTTCTGGGATCAGCACAAATTATACGCCACACAATCCTAGACTCTTGGGAAGGGTCCGACTGCTGATGTGAATGAAACCAGCACGAAATTGTTCGCTGTATATTTATGTTTGATTTTCAATAAAATAATAATAATAATAATACTTTGTTTGTACCCTGCCTTTCTCCCAGGGCACCCAAGGTGGCTAAGCTGCCACTACCACCTTCGTCCAAATTCAGAAGAGACATTAGTGTGTCGTGTGACATCATGGTGATTCATGATACCATGACCTAACTGTCTTGATGCAATGTCCCTCAATGATATGAATCACCCAAGACTTGTCACTCAAATAGTTATAACAAGTTTCCAATAAAACGATCACTGCATTTTTAAAGCACCTTGGATAGTTTAAATGGCTTACCCTACAATCCAGAGTAACTACGGGCGTACGTAAGAGACATTACGTGTACCCGTAGTTACTGCACCACCTAGTGAAAACCTATGGGAAATTCATATTGCAATCCAGAGCAAGTTGTTCTTACACCGGAGCAAGGACTCTCCGTAGTTACTCTGGATTGCGCCGTATGTGAATATCAAAACAAGATCAGAGGAGGGATGGCTGGGAAGTGGGAAGGCATCCTTTGCTTTAATGTTTTGTCAGCCTGGAAAACAGAATTTATCAACTTTTGCTGTGATGTCTGGGTTTGCGGGACTTGGCGCTTGACTTGAGTAAGACAGATGTGTAGCTTTTGTGTCATGTGGAACAAACGACTGCAAGGCACACTTTCAACTTGAGAATATATTTACAACACGTAGAGCCGGTTCTATTTTGTCTTACACATTCCAGTGTGTCAAAAAATTTTCATGCCTCCTTAGATTGTGAGCCCTGCAGGACATTTGAAAAACATTTTCTGCTATGTAAACCATTTTGTGAACTTTTTTGTTGTTGAAAAGCGGTATTTATTTTTCCCCAATAGCAGCCTGACCATCACCACAGATCTTTGATTGCTGCTCTTCCCCTCTAAGGCTGCAATCCTAAACACACTCGCCTGGGAGTGAAACCCATTGAACACAATGGGGCTTACTTCTGAATAGACATGGTTAGGATTGGGCCCTTAGTTAATTTTGAGTACTTTCCTTACTCAAGGTACATTGAGGAACTGAACCAAGAAGCAGGAGAACCGGACAGTGTTGCATCTTCAAGTGCAGTAATCGAAGCGGTTGAAACTTGTTTCATCGGAAAGAAATTTATCTTTGGAGTTAAGGTAATATGAAGGCTTGATGAGTTGGCTTTTAAGGGGTTCGGAACCCAAGCAAGGCCAAAGAGTATTATTTTGCAAGACCCAGCTCTTGTTCATGGCAGATTTTTTGGTGCCATGTAACTGTCCATTCCGACTGCCAATTAATGTAAGCAGATTGATGTGAGCTGGAAAAGGTGGTGTGATCGAGAACCAGTCACAGAATGAACGGGATCCAGTGGAGTGTAGCAAGGTAGGGACAAATGCTTCTTTCCTTTGCCTGTGCCAGTAAATATCTATCTTAATACAACTGTGTGGGATAATCTCCAACACAGAAAGTTGGAAATTTTCATGGTTTCCCAAACACAGCTTTTGCTAAGAACTGATATGGGGGCGGGAGGGAAAAGGGCCATTGTGCTTCATCGTACCCAGTAAGGTCAACCCCAGGCAGTTCCAGATAGGGGTTGTTCCCTCCTTTTAGAGGCTTTGCAAAGGCACAGGCAGTACTGTCTTGGCTAGATGAAAACAGACTTGATTTTATATCTGGGCAGCAAGCGTAGTCTGGTGGTTGAGTGAAGGGCAGCCAGAAGACTTAAGTTGGAACTTATTGGGTTGAATTTTGGATGGGAGACTATAAAGCTGATAAAGCTGTCATGAAGCAGCAGAACTGCCTGTAGAACAATTACCTACCTCCCAGGGTTGTTGTGATGACAAAAGGACAAAAACTATGTAACCCACCTTGGGCATTTGCTTTGGCCTGGAAGAGGCAGAGCTTACATCCCTTCCCTTAAATATAGAATAACTGGCCCTACAATAGGGCTGTGGGTGGCGCAAGTGGTTAAGACACTGTGCCTGTTAACCAACAGGCCAGGGTTCGAGACCCGGGTCCCCACAAGACAGGGTGAGCTCCTGTCCTTAGCCCAGCTCCGCAATGCAGCTGGAACCAATCGTATCAGCTCTGCCATTCCATTGGACTATTTCAGTGGTGTGGAGAAGGGGGATTTGCTGCTTGGGTAACAGCCCATCCTCCATGTTATTCTACCCAGGCCTTTGTGCTTCACATGCAGCGTCAAGCACGATACCATAGTCTTTCAAGACTGATGGATGGCAAGGCCCTACAATCCAGAATAATCATGGGAGCACGTAAGAGACATTTACGTTGACGTAATTATGGCACCACCTAGTGAAAACCTATTGGAAATTCATATTGTAATACAGAATAATTTGTTCTTATGTCGGAGCAAGGAATCCCTGTAGT
The DNA here is from genome assembly GCA_030015325.1 of Cryptoblepharus egeriae. Lineage (NCBI taxonomy): Eukaryota > Metazoa > Chordata > Lepidosauria > Squamata > Scincidae > Cryptoblepharus > Cryptoblepharus egeriae. The sequence goes on along the minus strand of JAREYC010000005.1, from coordinate 93,752,348 downwards.
TACTCTGAATTGTGCCCTAAATCTGTGATTGGCTTGGCTGATTCAAGGGCAGAAAAGTGCAATAACTATTCTACTATTTGTTTTGTTTTTTTCTGCAGGATTCTGTCAAGCACAATGATGCCAGCTCCCTGCAAAGTGTCTGCCAAGCTGGCGGGCACCCCAGAGCTCTCACCGCCTGTCATATGTTTGTACCAAACCCTCAGTTGGTGGGTTGCACGGTTCTCCAATACCTCCAGCAGCACAGGAGTGTTCAACTCAGGCACAGCCCTGGTGGCCAGTTCATAGCACTGGACCAAAACCTTGAGCACATCTCCTTGCAGGGCTCTGGCAACTTGGGTGAAGTTTTGCCTGGTTGCATAGATGGTCTTTCAAGTCTTTGGCCTCAGTCGTTTGGACTGACTTCCTCGTCCACTCCTGGGGGGACACCTGTGGATCCTGTTGCTCCAAGTCCCAGCTGGACCACCTGTGAGAAGCCAAAAGGGGGAGCCAGTCTGATTTCTCCATACAGCCTGTCAAGTCAATGCCATGATTTCGCTCGAATCAATCAAAATACACAGCAAGATAAGAAATTGCATCCTTTCTCCACTGGGTGTGAGAACTTCCCTGGAAAAGATGCATCAGAGAGCCAGTGCTCTTTAAGAGAGAAAGGGTGTAGTTCACTGGAAGGCTACTTAGAGGAGAAAGGTTCTTGCAAAATTAGTGGCAGACACAGCCCCGATCCAAAAAAATCATGGAACACTTTGCCGTTCCAGAAACATAACGATTCTTTTGGTCCCCTTGTTGATAGTTGTACTGGAATAGATGGGAGTTCAGAAGCCCTTTGGTTTGGGGATGAGCTACCATCTTCTGAAAGCTGGAGTAAATTCATTGCCCAGCTTGAAAGCAACCAAGCTTCAAAGTCACCACCAGAACATTGTCCCAGCCAGGGCTGTAATGGACATTCTCCTAACCAAACGTCTCCCACGGCAGGTGTTTTCCAAGGCACCCTCTTGATTGGACAACCAGATGAGAAGCTGCAAAAGCTGACGGAGAAGGGATGGAAGGAAGGGTGTCTTCGTCGACCATTGAACCTGTCGCCCTTCAAAGGCAACAAATCCCAACAGGAAGCCTTTCACAGCCCTTTGTCTCTTACAAGAAAGGAAGGATGGAGGGGTCTCCCCAGTGAGCAGTCAATCTCCTCCCCACGGTCCTCCCCAGCTGGAGATCACCCTCGTTCCAAAGGAAGTTGTCGGTCATCTACAGAAGGTGATGACCAAGATGGTGGTGGTTCCAGAGATCTCCAGGTCTCTTTTAAATCAATCAAGAAAACCACTCTCTTAAACTGTAAACACAATAGCAATTTTCCATGCATAGGAAGCTCTAGCCATCAGCCACACCAAACCACTATCGCAGACACCCAAAAAGGGGGAGTCATTTCAGTGTCGCATGAAAAATGGGGTGCAATTCATGAGAGAGATAGAGAGCCACTTCCAAAAGTGCAAGCGCATGAATCCAGAGGGAGGAACACTGGCAGTTTGCTACAGGGTGATTCCGATTGCCCTCAGGGTAGTTATGGGTATGATGTTTCAGCTGACCTCTTTGATTGTAGTGCCAGTGGAGTTCCTACTGGAACATCAGAAGCGGTCCACGCTTTCTTGGAAAAGGAGGGCATGTTGATTGAAAAACAGTTCACGCCTGAATTATGGTCAACTGAACTGGATGATCACTGGAACATTTCTCCGTGCAGATTATCCTTGCCGGCTCCTTCTAACCCCCAAACAAGCACACCAGTTGCACCTTCAGGAGCTGAATTGGAAGGCAGCCTTATGGGGACCTCAGATTTTGTGCCGTATTCCCAAGCCACCCCCTTTGCTAAACAATGTCAACAGGTACAACTCCGCAGGGGGAGTGAATCCATTCTTAGTGAATTGCCACTGAATAAATTGTCCTGGATCAATGCAAGATGTAGAAGACCCAGGCATACCTTGGAAAAGTCTTTAAGAAGACAGTGTCTCAGCAAATTCCTGACCTCCAGAAGAGTGAGCAATGCATGCCCGACTGCTGGCATTGCAGACAGCCAGAACTCATTATTTGCCAGTGGCAGCCCAGTTCAGAATTTGTTTGATAATGACAGTGAGGACTGGATTCCTCCATCAGCGAAGAAAGGGGTACACCAGCTTGCTTCCCATAACCAAGAAGTGTTTGGGTTGAGGAAACCCAGGATCCCAATAAGGAACTTCACTGGTGACCAAATTATAACAAAGTCTCCTCTTTCAGAAAACGGCCCTGGGTGTGTGACAGCGTTCACTCCTAAAAAAGTGGCACCAGTTGGAGCCAGGCCCATTCCTGAAGATAGCATTGGTCTCAGTCACCAGATGGGTCCACCTCCTGGCCTCTGTGCTTCTGCAGATGTGGCTGAGTTGAGCCCGGCTTCTGCATCCCAGTCTGTGCCCAATGCAACCATTTGGTCTCCTTTACTGTTTGCAGACTAACTTCCCCTCCCAACACCTAACCTGTCTGAACAGATCCGTCCAGCTGAACATGAATTTCTGCTTTACAAATATGACCTTTTAAATCACATTTTGGACCTTTGGTATGTTTTCAATAATTTATTTCGAGCAAAACTGGGATAGGAAAGGGCTAAACTTAAAGGGGGAAAAACCCAAAGGCGCTCTACTTGCACTGTATCGTTTTTCCTCCTGTTCTTGGCATTTTTTGACAATGAATTACGTTTCCCTGCAGTTCCCTTGAGCATTAAAATACTTTTTCCTTGAAAATAAAACAACATTTTGCCTCTCCTTGTGGGTATTGTTAATACCAGAGATCTAATGAAGGAGATGCCCATCATTCACTGATCACAAGTTTTCAAGGACAGCAATGTGCGATAAAAACTGATCACAAGTTTTCATGTGTGGATTTACAATCCATGTTGTTATAAAAGTCCAGTGTTGTGTTTTGCAATTTTCTGAACTTTGGGGAAACAAGCCCAGGAAAGACATGTTGCTTGAAAAAGCTAGAAATTGCAATTAAAAAGAGCACCCCAACAGATTAACTGTAGAATTCCATTTAACTGAATTCTTAAAGCACACATTTTCTTTATAAAGCTTTTTTATTTTTGTTCTTTTTAGGACAGGAATCCAGATACAGTGGCGCCTCACGTAACAAATTTAATTCGTTCCAGAGGGATGTTCTTTAAGTGAAACATTCTTTACGTGAAGTGGATTTTCCCCTAGAAAATAATGGAAACTCAGATGATTGGTTCCACAACCCCAAAAATATTCATATAAAAATATTAACTGGATGTAAAAATAATGACAGAACACTGGGATTGAATTCAAAACATGCATTCAATGTGCATGATCTTATGAAGTCTACTTAGGCTGCAGTCCTTACTTTCCTGGGAGTAAGCCCCATTTAACACAATGGGGCTTACTTCTGGGTAGACATGGTTAGGAGGCTGCAATCCAAGACACCTTCAGAGTGTCTCCCCACTTTCTCCTTCTCTCCATCCTGAGCCTCTCTCTCCCCTGCTCCCTTCTGGCCAGCCCTGAGCTGCTTCCCTCTTCTCCACTGCTCTTCTCTCCCTCTGCCCAGCGGACACCTGGCCACAGGAGGAACAGCATGGAAGTGTTGCTTTCACTATGGGCAGGTGTGCTAGGCAGCCCTAGCACTTTTTAAACAGGCTGCCGGCCTGCGTGTCTGCCCCAACTGCCAACAAATGTGTTCTTTATGTGAAGCATGTTCTTTACGTGAAGCAGAATCCTAGAGAAATTTTTGTTTGTTACATGAAACATACTTTACGTGAGGCTTTCTTTACGTGAGGCGCTACTGTACTGCTAATATATAGAGCATCTTTCCGGTTGGTATTTTGTGGATGTCTGACATAACTGGCAAATGTTAGGGATGTCGTAATTCTCTTCCACAAATTTGGGACAGGACCCGCTGTCCCATTTGTCAGTATGAGAACACAATCCCGAAAAGCTAGGACTGTCCCTGTTTTTCAGGACATATGGCAACCCTGCTCAAGGGGGCAGAATAGGCCACACCACTCCAAGCGGATGATTATTTTTTGAATGCTACCCCATATCAAAGATATATCTGTCTTGAAAATATATATTTTGCACATATCAATGCCAAGTCGAACAGTAGCACATCAGGGTTAAAGCTTCTATCCTATTCTTTTCCAACTGTGTTCTTGTTGTGGGGAGGTCATAACACAGGCAGGCGCATTCATAGTGTGATCTCTCACAGGTGATCTGCCATCTATGTTTAGATCCAGTATTCCAAGTGTTGAATAAATTGTACTCCTAGATAAATGGGTGTAGGATTGAAGCCTTAAAGTCTCATTCCCAGAAAACTAGCCCGTATACCTCTAGGATATATATCTCTTTCAGTTTGATTGGTATCTGATCCTCCATGCAACTGGAGCTGTACCTTACATTTTTATCTGGTTAGAGATCAGAGCATGAAGTCAGAAATGAATGTCAAAGTACAATATTGCTGACACACAACAGAATGCGTACTGAACACTTTCTCTTCAAAGACTGAATGGAAGAGTGCGCTACCTTGTGTTGCAAGGGAGGTTTTTCCTGTGCAAAGTGGGAGGTGGGAACAAGTCCTATGAAAAGCCCACCCAAAGCACTTCTAATATGTTGGGGTGGGGGACAGTGGCAGCTCTATTCTGCAAAGACAGCAAGCACAGCCTTGGTGTGCAGCTGTGGAAAATGAAAAGCAACATCTGGAATGTAGCATTTTTAAGGAATTTTTAAAAAAGAAAAGCACAAACTCAATCGTCTGGAACAATACATGACTGATTAACTTGTCTACTGTGTTTGGTTTAAAATGAATGCCTTTACACAGTGAACAGCTTACTTTTAATGCAAAAGCCTAAAGGTTTTTGGAAGTCCAAATACCCTATTTACTCAAATCTAACACTCAACTTTTTCAGCCGAATTTAGTCTCCAAAAATGGGGTGTGCATTAGATTTGATGGCAAGAAAATACTGTATTTTGATTATAAGGTCAGTATTAGTGTTGTTTTCAGACACTATGCAATCTTATCCAAAGGCTTGTTTTACTGGTGCAAGCAGTGCCATAAAGCACCTTTGCTCTGAATTGAGAACTGGCAGTCCCGACATAAGGACAAGCACAAGCCTGCCCGTGTTGGATCCCAATCCTGCACTGGCTAGAGCTGGTAGGTGGTACAGGGGGTAGATGAACATTCAGAAGAAAGAAGGGCATAAGGGTGCAGGTGTCCTGTTGTCTTGTGTGTTCCCTGAGGCTTCTGATGGGCATGAAGCTGGACTAGATGGCTTTGGTCTGAACCAATGGGGTTCTGATGTTCATATTATTGGGGCTGAGATGGGACCAGTCAAATGAACTCACACCACCAAATCCTATCCCTCGACTCGAGAACCTTACAGGCTGCTTGAATTTGTGACAGCTAAAAAACTGATGCAGATCTGGATAGCCCCATAAAATAGCAAGGTGTATTTTTATGTCCCAGCACCCACATGCATTTAATTCCTTTTCTCCCTCCACTAGTTTCTTCATCTAAATGCCATTTACCAAATAGCCGCTAATCCCCCAGGAGAAGCATTCAGGTGGCTGTACATGCTGGTCTTCCCTCCCCGAGGAGCTGGGGGAAAAGCAATAGGCAAAGAAAGGTTTAATCACCCCAACCCCAATGCTACTGTTTTGATCACACTTGCAGACTCTCACTGAAGCTTCTTAGTATCAAAAGGGAGATGTGGTTGGCATTTAAAACAAATCAAAAATAAACATCTTTTCTTGCTCAGTGGTAAATATCTTGATTGCATTGATTCTTTGCTTGCTGTTAATTATAGTACAAGTTTTACTGTTGCTCTTTTCAGTTACTTGTAAACCTAGTTCTTTGTAAGAAAGAATAAATCCGTAATTAAGCCAGGGCCGGCCCAAAGATGAGGCCAACTGAGCAGTTGTTGCTGTTCACCTACTTGCCTCCACTGCATCACCTCCTCCTTTTGCATCTGCCTTGGGAATCTGTTTTTAACAGATGAAAGGTTGGATATAAATCTTTTAAATAAATGAATACATTTCATTTCCTGGAAGGAAGAAAAGGGAGACAGAGATGAAGACGAAAGATAAAGGGAAGGAGAGTGTTGCATTAAGAGGACTAGAGAGCAGGGGAAGCAGACACTGACACCTTGTTGGATAAGGGCATGATCTGTCATGCCACTTTAGGCATTGCATCAGGGAAATTTGAACCAGCCCTAGTTTGGAACATAACGCTGATTTTTTAGGATTCCCATGATTGTTAGCCTTAGAAGCTTATGGGGTTAGCCTTAGAATGAAGCCCCTCAACCAAGGACTGAGATCTACCAAATCCTTTTCTTGCTCACCCAACTAGAGAGCAAACCTAATTTTACTGAACTCCTGCTGGAAAATTATGTTGCCTGCCTTTGGTTTTGCTGATTACAGGCTTCCTTACAGGTTGCACACACTTCAGCAGCCAAGATTATGCCCTTTACTTTGAAATAGATGATTGACTCTGTTTTAGCCAAAATCCATAAACACTTAATCCATAAACACTCTCAGAGCTGAAGGTCAAAGCTGAATAATTTTATTCTAAAATCAAGAACAGTAGTACATTAAATACCAACCAATTTATTAAAGCCAAGACTGGCCGAAGCTATTATTGGCTCTAATGCAGCCGGAAAGTGCTGCTGTGTCCCCCAAGCCTACGCTCCCCTTCCCCAGCTCCTTGAATCAAAGTGGGAAATGTGGAGTGCACTGGGATCACTCCTAGCGAGCTCCGCATTTCCTGCTTGATTTAAAGAGCCCACTTGGAGGAAGGCATAAGACTTCAGTGCTCAGTGTGCAGCAATCTGGCCCCCTACAGCCTTCTCACTTTGCTCTACCCTCCTCACTGAGTAAGCCCGACCTTTCATCCAAGCAAGAAATTGCAGTGATTTCTTGGATCTTATAATTAAAGAGGAGCCGAGTTGGACATACCTCAAACCCCCCTCCATGCAAACAACATCATTCACTTTATGGCCCGGATTATAGTATTTTTGTGAGCTATATAGTCTACTACTTCATCGGATGTGAGAAATCAAATCCTTCCTAGTCTTCCCCCTGCACAAATATAGAAGGAACCTGAAAGCTATTCCATTTTATTTTCTTCTTCCAAACATTCTTCTAGGTACTTGCCCATATGTATTTGCCTATACGCATCTCTATAAGTGCCCATTTCTTTCTTCATTGAAGTACACTGTGATTGACAAACTTACAGGTTAGTAATCAAACGGTGTAGGATGATCTGGGGCACAATCCAGAGTAACTACGGGGAGTCCTTGCTCTGGTGTAAGAACAATTTACTCTGGATTGCAATGTGAATTTCCCATAGGTTTTCACTAGGTGGTGCCATAACTATGGGTGCATGTAATGTTTCTTACGTGTACCTGTACTTACTCTGGATTGTAGGGTTGGTTATAGTTGCTGCTGCTCTGAAGACAACTACCCTTGTGGAAGTTGTTTCAAAAATTAAATAAATGTACACAGAGAGTACTTTTTTCCATATCAGCTTTATTTTCAAAATGGCTGAAACTTTAGCAGCTTCATTTTTATACCGAAGGGGCTGTCTAGACACACACTCTGGACCATCACCCCCCTACCAGTGTGCCCGGTGCAAGCCCTATTGAAACACAAAGTAGAAGCACAAGAGCGCAATGCACAGGGTACTACGTACTTGTGCGTCTATGCATCACTCTTCTCCAGGAGCTGGTCCAGCGAGGCCCTGGTGCATTGCCGTTTGGCTTCCCAGTGACTGCAGCCCAAGCTATTCTGGAACTATCCAGCTGAATAATACTAAATACAGAATAACCAGCAAATTCATACTAATGTTACAATCCATTGTGGTTCTGCAGCAATCCTGACAGTTCGCCCTTCCCTTCCAGAGTAAGCACATCAACAGCAGTAACTGAGAAACAGTTGGTGCTGTGTTTCAATTTTGCATCAAGACAAAGTATAAAACCCAGTGCGTTTTTTTAGCATGGCACTAAAGGTGTAATGACGATGGAGATGAGGGCAGGACACATTTCAAGCTGCTTCCAGCTTGGATACTTTGGATTACAGGAATGGCCCAAGCCAACCGCTGCACACACATGCCCGTACAATGTCAGGAGAGAGAGAAGTGGGGAATAATTAGGGGACGGCCATCACAAGGCTGAAAGCAGCAACATTAGGAGGAGAGAGCTTTTTGGACACACCAGCTTAGAACAGCTCCTCAAAGCCCTGGCTTTGCAAGATGATCACAGCCTAAATAAATTCTGAGCATGCACAGTTGGGTTCTTTCAAAGCTTATGAAACCTTCTGAAATTGTGCATTCATTTTCCAGCAAGAAATAGTTCCACAAATAATTGCTATTCAAACCTTGCAGGAGAGCTGATATTCAAAAGCACACCTAAACATTGGCTTACAGGGCCATTATTTGGGGCAGCTCTTAGTTGGACCATTCATGGGCCTTAATTCCATCACCAAGACATTCCTTAAAGGAGCTTGCAACATTTAAACTGAGCTGTCCTATGTTTTTAGCACGGCAAATCACTTCTGATGCTCAAGCTTAAAAGTAGCTATTTGGATATACTGTAGGAGTCCATAAATCTCAGTCATCCATGTTACAATATTCCTATGGACAGATGACCGTCTGAGCTGCCACTAACAGTAGATATTCAGCACTGCAACAGGCTGTTCCTGAAGCTATATCTACGGCCTATTGAAATAATTAACCATTTTTAACACACCTTTTATTCAGTCACTTTGGAGGGAAAAAATTAAGTGGGAAAGAGTTCCACAAAATGGCAGAACAGTAGGAAAAATACTGGTTTAACTGGAAGCTGCACTGCACCTTGGACATTTATTGGATCAGGTCAGGTTCACAGAGGATTCTTAATACTCCTCTTCAATAAACTAAAACATTCCCTCAGAGGACAAAATTTATTTAAATCCATATAAAAAGCACCCAGTTGAATACGAGCACATTGCCTGTACCCACAGAAAGACCTTTTTTAGAAATACAATCAGTGCTTCTTAGTGAACGATTTCTGTCCATATTCAGCACAGAACAGAGCGGGCAGCAACACACTACATCTAAAATTTACCCTGGGGAGCAGATCACTGAACGGTAGAGGCCAATCTCCACTATAGTTGGTTTCAACGTATTGGCATATCTATTTTTAAATCCCATGTCGATGAAAGTGCCTGAACAGGGAAGACATTAACACTTATTTTAAAAATGAAACTCTTGCGCCCGCACACGCACACATTCACACACAGACGTTGTTGAGTTGTGCCCTAAAACCCAATGCTTTGGGCCACAATCTATATACAGGTATTTGCTTAGCCGGCAGCCCACAACAGCTTCCTAATGGTTAATGTGCATTTCACATTCCTCGTTTAAAAATCCAAAAACATGTTGTGCAAGAGAGATCCTGCATTAGTCAACAGTTCCAAAAGAAGCCTTCCCAGTTGCTTCAGAAAATTACAACATCGGCCCCATGTCTGTCTGTCCTTGGAGGCTCAGTGCTCCGTTGCATCCTTAGCCGCCTCCAGATTACAAAGGCGGAGGGAGGGAGAAATGAAACCAGGTTATATTCTGCTACACTGACCCCACGGGTGAAGCCAAGACTGCCATGCTTCCCAATCAGGAGCCTGACGATACCCACCAGTCAGACTGGGTCAAGGCTGCAGGACTCGCCTCCCTTGAGACGAGCCTTGGCAAAAAGAAACAGTCATGTGTATGCCTTGGGGCCTCACAATCATTAGTTGAAATTACAGCAAGTCAAATAGCTGATGCTTTTTCCTTCACCAGGTAATGGAGATTCCACATTGTTCACAAGTGTGTTCTGTTTTGCCTCACTGATCAGCCGGCAAGCTAACTCCAGAAACAGCTTTTCCACGTTATCTGATTCTTTTGCTGAGGTCTCCAGATAATACATGTCCTGAGCTTCAGAAAATTCTTCTGCTCTTTGCTGAGAGACTTCTCTTTTATCAGCTAAATCAATCTTATTCCCTGCAAATATAAAGGGGACAGAGATTAATTAGGTCTAGAACCTCGTAGTTGAAAACCATGAGTGGTGATTTTTAACTGGTGTGCCACAAAAAGTCTTCAAATCTCCTGCTTGAGTTTGGGGCAGAGCAGATGAAAGTGGGTGAAAAACTCTTCTGGAGACATCTGAGCACTTGCAGGTTTAGGAACTCCTGTCCCATATATTCCCAGCCTGCTTCTCAGTTTTGTCCCAGCTCTCCTTTTCCAGAAACTGGCACTGTATACAGCAAGTCCAGAAAGGTTGTAAACTCAGAAAATTACTCCTGAAATCCCAGACTTAGTGCTCTGGTTTTTTTTGCTCAGAAAAAAAACAAACAAAAACCCTGGTGACTCCTGCTGTCGATTGTTAAATGTCTCCCTTTTTCTTTTCCCACCACCAGCAGCTTCACATCCTCTATCAATATATACAAAAGAGAAAAGTCACTGACTGACTGACTGACTGATCAACGCCCTGCCAAAACCACTGGGCCAAGAAGCGTGAAATTTGGGGTGGGTGTTCCTTCTGTGACAGACGGGTGCCCTAAGAACTGGTTTTCAGAAATTCCAACCGGTAGGGGGTGAAAAAGGGTGCAACACATTTTCCTCCCTATACTTTTCATTGAAGAATTGGTGACTGAGGGATGCTCTGCCCCAACCCCCGGACCTAGAAGCATGAAATTTGGGGAGGGTGTTCCTTCTGTCACATCAACACTGAGGATGACTGATGCTGAGAAATTTAACCCTTAAGGGGCTGAAAAGGGGTGCAACGTGTTTTGTCCTAAACTTAACATGGAAGACTGACAAACATCCAGCCAATTTGGTGCTCGGTGCCCAGTGCAGTGGGGGGGGGGGGGTGTTGTTCGGAGGAAGGAGTTGCACTGGGGAGGAGGCTGTGCATGGGGGGTTACGCATGGGGGGTGTTGTGCATGGGGAGATGATGCACACATGGGGAGGGATTATGCACATGGGTGGGCTGCTGTGATTGCGGGTGGGGGGCTGTTGCACCCTGGGGGGACTGATGCGCTGTGGGGGGATGGCGTACAGGGGAATTTTACTCCCACAATGCGGGTACGCTTTTCACTAGTTAGACCATAAGCTCAGAGCCAACGAGAAGCCATTGTGCCTGGTCAGCTGCCCTCACTGAGCCTCTGGACAGCAAATATTGGCTTTTTTCCTGCTGTTAGAAAAACTGGGTTTTTCTGCAATCTGGAATAATGAGGTGTTACATAGTTTCATATGTACTTCAATGTAATTTCAATGTATTTCATATATATTTCAATATAATATGTCGACATACTACATTGTCTTTGATGCCTATTTTGCTGTTCTGGCCAGACTGCGCCCAGTCTCCCTATCAAATGCTCTGTGTATTTAAAAGATTCCATACATGTAACAAAGCACACTAAAGGAGCAGCCATGCTGGCAGGGTTAACTTTGTTTCTAAGGAAATGCCAAGAAAGACCAAAGAGCCCTGCTGGATCAGACCAAAGAGGGCCATCTAGTCCAGCATCCTGCTTCCCACAGGGACCAACCAGATGTTCTCAGAAAGCCCACAAAGGACTGCATAACAGCAAGATAGTGATGTTGTCCCAGCAGCTTGTGTTGAGTGACATACTGTCCTTGAACTTGGAAATGCCACAGAGCACATTTGACCAAACGCAGTCAATAGATGTTTCCTCCAACTTGTCAAGCCATGCCCTCAAGTGTCCCCAGAGAAGGATCTATGGTAGGATGAAACATACTGGGTCACAGACCTGTTTCCAAATCCTTTGCTTGTATTCCAAGAAAAGGAAAATAATCTTAGGAGGGCAGAATTCTTAGAAAACACACGCAGGGATTTAAAAAACTAGGATTTTAACTAGTTTTAGTTACCTCTCATTCTGGTGTATGCTTTTTAAAAAATTGCTGGTGTAAAAAATAAAACTGGGCTTTATTTTCTCCTCTCTCTCTCCCTCCCCACCTCCCCATTCAGCAATATATTGCCTATTCCATTTATTACTGGAGCAATCCCAACAAGCATAGCAATTCACTTTAATTGAGCACTAATGGGCACGTTGAACATCAGCAAGATAAATGAACAAACAGAAAAGTTTTCTGAATATTTTTAAATAGTAAAATACAATGAATTTTTCCCCACTGCAGGAGACAATTACAATCTCAATCACTGCATTTCAGCAAATTACTATTATTGGCTGACCCAGAGAAACACAAGGTTGTCTTGATTCATGGATGGCTTTCCTTTTCAGGTGACAACCTCCTCCTCAAAAACCTTCCAAGTTCGGGGGCCCTTGCAGCAGAACAACATGTGGTGCAATGGGCTGTGGCTAGCCACAAATCTCCCTGTGCCTGTATAGAGATCCTCTTCCAGTGCACATGGGTTTCTCTGCATCCAAATCAGTGTTGGGGAGAGGATGACAACTGTGCATTTAAAACCAACTGGACTTGGATGACTTCTGTGTGAAAACCCCTGGAGATGGTTGCATTTAACACTGTGATTTTACAGAAATGGAAGGTAAGGAGTCTATGTTTCTGGCATGACTTCAGCATTTCTCTTTGAGCAAAGGCTAGGTTCAGCGGTAGGAGTATTTTGCTTGCATAAGATCCTGACTTCAGGTAGTGGAATCCCCTGTTCAAGGAACCCAACTGGACTGGAAAAGTATTGCACCAAACAGAGCCTCCAACAGCCAAGGCAAGACAAAGCTGTGCTTCATCAGGGCTGTGTCCTGTACTAAAACCACATCGAATTTTGTGTCAAGGAAAGTGAATTCTGCAATCTATATAAATTAGAAAACTTTGCAGTGCTGTACTCGCTTTACAACTTTTTACTGTTTGGGTTGGGTTTACTGTAGCCGTCCTAGTCCTAGGAATGTAACTCTATGCAAAGTGTCAAGGACGTATAAATAAAACCATCATTTTCGTGGGGAACTATGCAAAACCTCCACCTCCAACCATTGGTCACAATTTGGGATTCTCTATAGGCCTTAATCACACACCATCACACACAGCTTCACATTCATAAGGGTAGTGGCATAGCTAGAAGGGGTGTGCAAAGCACAGTGCAAAGCACTGATGCCAGATGCATCAGATGCATCAGATGCCAGATGCATCAGATGCATCAGATGCCAGATGCATCAGATGCACCAGAGGGTGTCTGGTGTGGACGCCAAGTGTCTGGTGTGGACCCCAAGGCATCTAGTAAACCACTGCAAGATACAGGAAGCTGGACTAGATGGGCCTTTGGACTGATCCACTAGTGGCTCTTCTTATATACTGTATTTTGCAAGGAACCTCACCACAGTGTGCACAGTGTCACTCCCCTAGGAGTTACACTGCAACTGCACTGGAATAGAAAATTGGATAGGACTGGGCCCTCAGTTCCTTCTATTATTGGAATATTTTTTACTGCCTGATTTTGTTTTACAAAGAGAAATTGGGACATTCATTTTTCTAATAAATAAAATAAAAGGGAGAAGATTGCCTGTATTTCAGATTTAAGCCTAAGTAATCAACACACACCAGGCAATCTCATAAAAAAAAATTTCTCATTTGCAATTTATTCACTAAGCAACTCAGAAGGAAAGAGGGGGAAAAGTGTGTAGCCATATTTGGCCAACTAACCCTTTTCCCCAGATGGCCTCTTCACGCTGCCTAAAGAGTTCCTGGACCGAATCCCACAGAAATGATGCCTGGGTATCAGATTCTCAAAGCAAACGCACTGAAGCGCTAGAATGCCAAATGTTAATAGGCGTCATCACTGTGGCTTCAGTGGAACTGCTGTTATCAGCCAAAATCAGGCTGCATCTCAAGCAGAGACAAAGATGTTAAAAATACCTGAGGACCTGATTTTTGGTGAGGGTAGTTCTCCCTCTCCCCATCAGTTCTGAAGCAAATATGGAAAAAGATTGGAATGTACAAGAAAATATTTTCCTGTTTCCTGAAATATTAAAAATTAAATAACACATCACTTTATTTGGTACCTGTTCTGATCAACACTTCTGTACTGGGCCTTTCGAACAAAATGTCCTTTGGCACAAAATGTCCTGATCCAAACAGAGGCTCTGGAATTTTACCAGGATTTATCCTCATATGCTGGACCATGCCACACTGGTTTGTACAGCTAAGACTTAGGCTATGGCAGCTTAGCTATGGGAGGGTAAGTAGTGCAGGTGACACAGCATGCCATGTAAGTAGCCTATGCAACTTACCAGCGGGGGCCATTCTGGGCAGTACAACTCAATGGAAAGGCTTCTGTCTAAGGAAGATGGGCCACCTGTCTCTGCACTATGCTTTCGTCCTTTACTGCTTCACTCTTGTTTTCTGCCAATTTGCTATAAGGTCCTCCCTTTGCCAAACAGGCCCCAGTGACACTTACCCACGAGGACAGTGATGACCTTATTGCTGGCATACTGCTCGATCTCCCTCAACCACTCCGGCAGGCATCGGAACGACTCTTCACAGGTTATGTCATAGGTCAGTATCAATGCATTTGCGCTGCGGTAGTAACTCTGCGTTATGGACCGGAATCGTTCTTGTCCTGCCGTGTCCCAGATCTGCAGCTTTTTGTGTGCATAACAGGGAACAGATGAGAGAAAGCAGAGGGGGAGGGCAGAGATAGAGAATGACAGTGTTAATTCAAAATTCTTAAACAGTTTTAATATCTCTTTGATCCAAGAATGAATTCAAAACCAAAATGGTTCAAAATAGACTGCATACATTTTTTTTTCAGATGTAGCCTGATAAACCCAATAACCTGCTGGATCAGGTTGGCCTATTGTTTCAACAGCAGCCAAGTAAATTTTTTAAGAAAGGTAACAACACTGATCTGCACTCCTCCACTATTTGGCATTCAAGGATATCCTGCGTCTGTGCATGAAAGATCCTTGTAGCTATCACAGACAGATACTTCAGAGAAGTCATCCAAGGTTGGGGGAACTTGGGATGTTCAGCTTGGAGAAGAGGAGGCTGAGGGGAGACATGATTGCCCTCTTCAGATACCTGAAGGGCTGTCATAGGGAGGGAGGGGCTCATTTGTTCATAGCTGCTTCTGAAAACAGGACTAGAACCAACGGGTACAAACTGCAAGAGAGGAGATTCCGGCTGGAAATCTGGAAAAAATTCCTGACTGTGAGGGCGGTTCGGCAGTGGAACAGATTGCCAAGGGAGGTGGTGGACTCTCCCTCACTGGGGATCTTCAAGCAGAGGCTCGACAAGCACCTGTTGGGGATGCTCTAGGGGGAATTCCTGCTGCAGGCAGGGGGTTGGACTAGATGACCTACTAAGTCCCTTCCAACTCTAGGATTCTATGATTCTATGATAAGCTAGGTGTCTTCACCACATCCTCTGAAAAAGAGCTCCATCTCCTAAGTTAACCTATTTCCATTTAAATTTATACTCCTCTATTCCACCACCTTGTGGTCCTCTCACAACAACATGTGATATTCTAAGCAATTTCACTATGATTCTGAATTGTGTGTTGTGCACTTCCTTTTGTTTCTTCCGCACCAATTTTTCTGCATGAGCCAGGATGGTGATTCAGGAGTTAGACCGAGACCTGGAAAATCCAAATTCAAACCCCCAATTTCTCTCAGCCTCAACTACCTCACAGGGCTGTTGTGAGGACATAAGGAGGAAAGGAACTATGTTCATCATCTTAGAGAAAGGTTGGTATAAAATTCTTAAAAATAAATCAGAGTTCTGCTCTTACAAGAGAGGGAGGAATAAATATTCTTCTCTTTCTTTACATTTCATAACATTATCAACTGATATTATGGCTCCGTGGCTTTTTGTGATTCTTCCCCCTTTCTGCATTTAGAGATCTATATTCGAGGCACGAAGTTGAGATGACACACCAGGTGACTCTGCTCAGAAGCTGCCAAGTCTGGAAATATGCATGTGATATTTATCATTTTCCCATCAGCGATGGGGACCGGCAGCCTTTCTGCTGCAGAATCCTAATGCCAGCATCAGAGCACAAGCTGGAAGCTCCATAAATGTCGCACACCCCAGAATCACAGCAGCCGAACTAGCAGAGCGAAGGTGGTCAATAGGACAGGAGGAGGAAAACCAATTAATCTGTAATATTTTTCAGTCCAAATAACAGCTCAAAAGCAGACATCTATATTTGTGCTATCCTTCTTGGCCTGATTTAAGGCTGCAGTGGTCCGGTGGCGCAAGTGGTTAAGTCACTGTGCCTGTTAACCAGCAGGCCAGGGTTCGAGACCCGGGTCAGCCCCACAAGACAGGGTGAGCTCCTGTCCTTAGCCCAGCTCTGCAACGCCAGCTGGATCCAATCGTATTTGCTCTGCCTTTCCATTGGACTAATTCAGTGGCGTGGAGAGGGGGGATTTGCTGCTTGGGTAACAGCCTATCCTCCATTACAATCTAACCCAGGCTTTCATACTTCGCATGCAGCGTATGCAGCGCTGAGCATGATACCATAGTCTTTCAAGACTGACGGAGGCCTGCTGGTCCATTAAGTTTAAAATAAACATGTTAAACAATTTAAGCTATGCAACCTGATAGCAGAAATCTACCTAGAAATAAACACCTGGTTTTTAATTTAATTTTGGGTTTGGAAGCTCAGTTTCATGTGGCTCTGCCATCAGATAGGAGGTGCCGCCTCAGAGGGGGAACTTTTTCATTTGAGGAGCTCCAGCCCAAGCAGGTTCACAGGGTACCAACACTGGCTTCCTTTGCACACCCAGTCAAGTCCTTTGTCATCTCTAAGGCTTT
This sequence comes from Cryptoblepharus egeriae, assembly GCA_030015325.1. Classification (NCBI taxonomy): domain Eukaryota; kingdom Metazoa; phylum Chordata; class Lepidosauria; order Squamata; family Scincidae; genus Cryptoblepharus; species Cryptoblepharus egeriae. Next base: position 93,735,572 of record JAREYC010000005.1, on the reverse strand, counting down.
TAAACTGAGAGGTCTGGATCGGTGTATATTTTATCTGATCTAAAATGCAACTTTTTGTAATTTTTTGTGTGTGATTCTTTTCCCCCACCCAGTCCTCTTCTGCCAATGCAATTCTTCCATCTGTGCATGTTAATTATTTTAATTAGGAGTTGCTGTTTTTATAACCCACTCTGGTTACTTTGGAAAAGAAAAGCAAGATACAAATATTAAATAAGAAAATCAACATAGCGTAAATGCACAATGAGAGCTTTTTCCTAGGTGGAAATGAAGAGGACTGCAGCCCAAACTGATTGACTGAAGGCCACTTTTAATTAGATATTAAGAAAAGCTTATTTTCAGCAGCTTTCATTTCAAGAAAATATTCTATTTTTACAATCTTATGTACTGTTCATGGGAATGCGTACTGTTGTTTAACAGCTACCAGTGCTATGATTTCAGTAATATGTCAATAAGCATGCTTACTCAAAAGCAAGTTCCATTTTATTAAATGTGGCTTTGGTAAGAGAGCCTAGGATTGTATCTTTGGATTGAGAATACCAATCTTACATCTTTCAGAAGCAACAGCAGAAAAAAGTGAAAGCAAAGGATAAGATGCAATACCTTGTGGTAGTGAATCTGTCAGTTCCAAGAATCATGACTTTTACATGAATATTACAAATCCCCCAAAACTAAACCTCTGTCTAGTGCTCCGCTCCGCTTGTTATCTCCAAATTGGCGCATTGTTTTAATGTTGCCCTGTTTTCGAACATGAATCAGCTGAGATCACCCTGAAAGTCTGCAGATGCAATGTTTTCAATTAGCCCCCCTCCTGCATTGCCATCTTCTCTCCTGTCAAAGCTAGCCTTCCCATGCAAGCAAGGTCAGTGAGCCCTTGGATGATCTGAGCCAGAAATTCAAGCAGAGTGGATGGAGAATCCCTAGGCACCTTTGCATGCAAGTGTGTCAATGGATTCAGGGGCAGAACTTCTTCTGATTTCCATATTTTTATCTTGTATAGCAAACTGTTAGGCACTCTAGTGACTCAAGGCAATCACTAGATTAAATCCATAAATGTCGGTATCCAGCAGCCGTCCGACTCTCCAAACTATCTGATGTTCATTTATTTATTGAAAGAGTTACACACCACAGTCGTCAACCTTCACAGGTACTGAGTGGGGAGCTGCACGTAGAAATTCATTGTTTGCTCCAGAGGTCCCAGCTCTATCCTTAGATGATGAACTCCACAGACTCAGACTATGGTCATTACTTCCACGGCAGACACTGGATCCCCAGCGTTGTGGTTGTTTGATATATAAAATAAGGACAAGGAGGAAGCAATTTGCACAAAAGGGCAGTGCTTGGGAACATGAAAGGGGAAAGTCATAGGATCAGTGAATCAGTAGCTGCTTTGGATGCTGAAGGCACCAGGTTTAATTGATGCCACTTCCAGGTAGGTCTGGAGGAGTTCCCTATTGTTATCCCAGGATTGATAAGCTACTTCTCATCATGTTCAAAGCAGCAGGTAATCTAAACCTGATTTAAAATACATTTTGCATTCTTAGACAAGGAGACTTCCCTTCAAGCCTGGAGTCTCTGGCCAGATAAGTTGGAGGTTAAAATCCATAGTGGTTGGTGTGTGTGTGCGTGCATAGATAGATGTTGACATGGGCAACCTCCAAATGCCCGATGCAAGAGTGGCACCTGGATGCAGGTGTCATATGTGCTCCCTGAGGCACCTGATGGACCCCTGTGAAATATAGGAAGTTAGACTAGATGGGCCTTTGGCCTGATCCAGCGGAGGCTCTTTTTATGAACGAGAGCTCTGTCTTGCAAGGAATAGGACAGCAAATAATCTGCAGTGGTCCTTTCCTGGCCAATGGCCTGCGCCAGGCTGGTCTAACTCTTGCTGAAATGTTATTCCTGGGAGGCTGCAGAAGATAGACTCCCAGCACCCAGAAGGAGCATTCCCTTCCATGGAGAGCCAGTGTGAACTGGTGCAGACCACAGTGACCTAGAGGGACCAGTATAAAGCAACTTCATATGTTCACAGATATTCAGATCTGTTTCACATCACCAAAAATGCTAGTGAACACACAAGAGAAATCAAGCCAGGCCTTACCTTTACTTTTTCACCTTTTATCTCCACTGTCTTGATCATGAAGTCAACACCAATGGTGGCTCCTTGCCCTGGAGGAAAGAGACCCTTGGAAAGGGAAAAGGGGTGATTATTCAAGGAACATTCCTAGGGCAAGAAACAGTTAATATTTGATGTGTCACTCATTTTTGCAAGAACCTTTGAGTGCTGCTCCATCTTCCTACTAAAAAGTCTTGTGTGTGATGCCTAGAGGGAACTCCTTGAAATATGGCTCACATGAAAGCCAAACAGGCACAGGCATGATATGAAACCTGCTTGAGCTTCAGCATGTTGTAGGCCATAGTCCAGGAAAAAGCACTGCCTGATTGTTCTTTCTAACAACCCATGAGCAAAACATAGACCAAAGACCAAACCACGATAAGGGTCTAGAGATCACTCACATCCAAACCTCGTCCTACCCTTGCCTTTTCTTTCACTACCTTCTGCATCATTGTCTAGTTGTGGGTGGTGGACAGCCCATGGCTTTTACATGTTTCCTTTTGCGAAAGGTACCAAAAGAGGGCTCCATCTGCTTCTATTTCTAGAAGCAGAGGTGCCAATGTGAGTTATCCTCCTATTGGAAACAGTATCTGGAGGGGATCCTGGTGAGAAGTTCTCTTCCTCCCAGTTAGGAAGAGAGGGGTATCCTTCAGTTCAACACTGATATTATTGCATTTTCCCTAAATTAATTATGTTGCCTTGCTGTTGTGCTTCTTCATTGCCTGTGTGCAACTTTGTGAGGTTGCAGCCCAAAAAACAGAATAAAATTAAATATCACGTCATGGTACATCCTATAACATAATGAAAGCCAAGCATATCTGAAGTATCCTCCTAGGCAGACTGTGGATTTCATTCTTTACCCTCCTTTGTGCCATTCTTCCTCAGCTAAATGGGAGAAACTATTTCCCGCAAAGAATCAGAATTCATTGTTCTGTTTTATATTTTTTCAAGGCACTGGAAGACCAGAGAGTTCGAATTCCAGCTGGCATTCTGAATAAGCCCAGCTCAGCAAGTACAACCATTACGTTGAAGTTAACAGAGGGTAGTAGCACAAATATTTCCAATATCTTACAAAACTGTGGTTTTTACCTCTCCCCTACACAGAGAAGCCTAAATAAAATGGACAATAACAAGAAAGATTTGTGTTTCCTGGGAAGAAGCACAGATTCTTTGGAAATGTCACCCTGACGCCACTCACAAAAGGACTGAGCAGTTTTATGATGCCTTGTGGAATCTTACGTTGACGTAGTTAGTGCAGAGCAAACATCAGCAGCCACTTTATTTGGGAGGGAGGGGAGATTGAGTAGCAGATTGGCTCAATTTAATGCCCATGGCAGCACACCCACAAAAGAGAAGGGGAGATGACATTTCCAAAGGCCGATTCTCTGAAAGCTTGGAATAGGGAGGAAAGAAGTGCTGACAAGGAACATTCAGGGTTTCTGAATTTTTTTTCGATCCAGGAAAAAATTCCTTTTTGCTCCAAGTTTCCTTTCCATCCAAGTGCAAATTCAGAACCATCCCTTCCTTTGAACCTCTGTTTACAATGAAATGTGGAGGAGGAAACCTACTATCCTTACTTTCTGCCAGTGGGGCAGAGCAGCTCTCGACATGGAGCAGACTCAGACAAATGGCCCAGGTGATGATGCCACCCACTGGTGCCTGTGCATATCAATGCATTGATGTGCCAACTGGTAAGTGGCAAAGGTGACAGCTTGTCACTGCCTTGTCCACCCCCCTTTTAAAAACATTTCAGGAGGTAGCAGATTGCACACTGGGCCATTTGGCAGTGCTTGCACACAAACGGAAAACATTTAGTGGCCTGACACCGTGGAATGTCAGGGAAGGAGAAAAAATCCAGAACAAAACACCTAGCACTACAGCCTCCTTGGAATGTGTCCCATTTCAGTCTGCTGAGAAGACAACTTCTTAGAGTCAACATATAAACAAACACACTGAAAACTAGTGCAACAAGGAGGTGACTGATTTGAGCACTGCTGGCTGTCACGCTAACTTTCCAGTCTCCTTTGTGGAGGGTGGGCAATTATTAGATTTTAAAATTGCATTTATGACATTTCCTGAAACAAGGTTAAAAGGGGGAGACGCAATTTGTTTGTGTAGGGACATCTTTGTGATCGAAGCACAATGGTAACATACACACACACACAAATATGAAGCCCGTGTATAAAATCACAGCTCTGTAACTGAGACAGCTGTGTTGCTAATACACAATACTAAGTTTAGGCATGCCAAGCTTGTGAATGCAAGCTGGACCGCCAGTTGGGAAGAAATCAGACTGAGTGGGTCCTTTCGGAGATGCTTTCCAAGGCCTTGTGCAGCTCAATTCAAATGAACAGGAGCCTCTCTGTTGATTCAGTGTCTCTGTGTAAACCACCCTTCAGCATTCTGGTATAACATTTAGAGACTTCTCATGGCTGGAAGTCACTTATGCTTACAAATGGTATGCCCATTTAATTTCTGTATTTACTCGAAACTAATGCTCACCTTTTCCAGCTGAATTTAGTCTCCAAAATCAGGAGGCACATTAGACTTGATAGCACATTAGATTCAAGTAAATGTAATATTTTGATTATGGGTATAGATCAGTATTTAGTTTATGAGTTTACTCTATTGTAATAAAAATGTAACATAAAACCATTGTTGTATAAAGCAGTGCTGTTAGGAAAAAATCATAACATAAACCCATTGTCATATTATTTTTATACAACTCGTATCCAGTAAAATTTAATTTTGCACCTTGTTTTCAGGTTTGCATTTTTTAAAATCTCAAGCCTTTTAAAATAGATTCAATGGCACATTAGATTTGATGGTGTGTTAGATTCAAGTAAATGCATTGCTCCTCCAAAAACCACACTTGAAAAACTTTAAGAATCTTTTGAAGATGGAGGAGACTGTAAAATTTTGGAGGGGAGGAATTGTTCAGTGGGGGGCTTAGAACAATTCCTCATATACAAAGCATATACCTACCTCCTCCTAAATCCATTTTAATGTGATTAAACCATTATACAAATGGACCTAGTGCATGAACACTGCAATGTGCACAACTTTTTGTACGCAGTCGGTCCTCTTTACCCAGAGGTTTAATATCCAAGTGTTTTATCCAGGGGTTTAAAATCCAGTTATTTGGGGGGATCATGTTCCTAGAACTGATCTCTCATGGATACTGAGGGACCACTGTATACCAGTTCTATCTGAACCATGCTCTAAGAGCCACGCTGACAAAAAAGCCCACCTTACCTGAGTGAACCGTCGGACTAAGCAAGTTTTTCCCACGCCGGCGTTCCCAATTAAAACTATTTTGAAGAGAAAGTCATAATCTTCCATACTCATTTACACAGCTGCAAGAAAAAGAGAAAAAAGGAGAAAAATAAAACTTCAAATAGATCAAACAATCCAAAAGGGTTCTTGTCTGAAGAACTTCAAGTAAAAGAGCAATGGGCTTGTCAAATCAACACAAGAATTCACCAGCATCAGTGGACCCAAAGCAAATATTAAGAAGACATGTCGGGAGACCCAGTGATCCATTTCATCACAGACGGACTTTGATCTGCCAGGTATTCAGGACGAAGGTCATTGCAGCAGTGGCACCGGTTTGCCTGGACTGTTATTTCCCCTTACCCCTCCCAAAGGCTGTTTTGATCCTGGTGTTTTCAGGTAACAGGACTGGCAATAACATAAGGTACTGGAAAACTGCTTACAATCTGAGCAGACAATACCAGGTGAGAGACTACTACTTGACCGGGCATCATACAGTGGCATAGGTTCACAGTCCTATAAGTAAACCATGAGCCATGCTCCATGTACGTAGCAATGCTCTTTGACCCACAACATGCCCACCTGAGGGACACCACTCCCAGTTTCGAAGGACGTCAGTGATCAAATGTACCAGGAACAGGACTTTAGCATCATCTAGGCAGCCTCTTGCTTGCTGGCTCTTCTTTGGAAGTTGAAACAGATTGGCTTCTGTCAAGCCACAAGACTGATTGAGGTAAAAAACATTACAAAACCTCGAAGAATGGTTCCTGGATTGGGTTCAAGGATTCATATTTCTTGTGTTCGAGCCACAGGGTGGTTTGGAATAATGCCTTTGGTTTTCCTTTTCTAAAGTCAGAAAGTGAACTCAAAATTGAGATGGCAGCTGCTATGATGCGCTCCAGTGATGCATCAAAACCTTGCATGGGTCAAGAATCCATTAGGAGTAGTCAAGGCAAAGAAGTAGACAAGGTACTTGGCTTGAAAACTATTGGTGTCCTTCGTCCAATCACTTTCTCTCAACCTACGCTACCTCACAGGGTTATTGTGAAGATAAAATATGCCAGCCAATCTATGCCACCATGAACTGGAGAAATGGTAGAATTAAAACATAAATCAAAATGATAAACCCCATGATTCCCCATTTGGCAAATGGATTCCAATTCCACTTGCATAACTGTCACCAACCAAACTGAATGCAGGTCACCCATTATATACTGTATTATGGTCTGCCCAGGTGCACTGCAGGATTCCCCAATTTATTGCCATTCCAGGTTGGCAGCAGCCAACTTCTTATCCGGAGAGGAAGGCTTTCCAGTGGCAGACAGGAATATATCTGCAGCTGCAGAATACTTCACAAAAATTTAGAAGATAAAGCAAACAGGGCATACTCAATTTGACTCCTAAAGGCTGACTTTTGACTATCCAGGATCTTCTGAACATCAGTTACACCAAGCAAAGCTTATTTGTTCGTCCAGTTTAGCACTTGGGATTTTCACCGTCCCAGAAGCCCAATCCTAACCTGTGTTGGAACAAGCACAGGTTCCAGCATGGGTGGCAGCCACACTCAGGGGCTGTATCCCATATGACACAAACCGTGGGCTATTCAAATCTGCACCAGTGAAGGTACTAACGTGGATCCAAGAAGCCTAGTGTTACACCAGGCTGGCCAGGATAGGGTTAGAATCTTGTCTACGTTTCTAGGTCATTCCCACCCACCCCCTTTTAGATCCAGTCTGCACAATGATCCACCCTCTTCCTTTCCAAAACTTCTGTTCCACCTCCCCACCATCTTCTCCAAACCCAGCAAAAGGCATGCACTGGACCAAACACTCTTCAGGATTGTACCCTGAATCATTTGGCATCCACAAACTTAAATACTTATTCCTGATCATTTATTTAAAAAGCAACAACGAGGCGTTAATGGCAATAAACTCTTTAAATTTCAGGCTTGGTGTTGATTCTACTCTTCCTTCTTTTGCCCACCCCCCCCCCCCCAAAAAAAATCTCCCAAAGATATATCAAGACTGGTTCTAGAGTGCCTGTGTACACCAAAATTTTACTTTATTCAATGAGGCTAACCAAGAGAAAGTATTATGAACTCCTCAAGCAGGTGATCAAGATTGCTGCCATGCAAAGCCAGCCCTGGCTACGTAGTCAAACATCTAGCAAGCCATGATGCATGGACTGTATTTGTCTTCCTTGTGTTACTCTCTGCTTTCAAAAAGCCAATTTCTGTGACAGATTTGCTGTTTGCTTTTAAAGACATATCTGCAACAGCAGATGTCCAAAAGGGAGATGCAGCATGTTCCTAAACATGACAGCATGTGGTTGAGGCACACCAAGGAGTCACAACTGGCCACACAGCTCTGTAGCTTATAACCATGTTTGCCCTTCAAATTATGAAGCCTACACCACACCACACATCAGCACAGAAGTGTCCATCACGTCTCTTTTACAAAATGTGACTGTGTTTGACATTCCCCTAAAGATCTTCAAGCTTCACATCCCCCCCCTACTTCCAAGCGCATGACTGTGCTGTGTCTCCTCAGCAGCTGCAACGTGTCAAAGCAGCAGAGATAAGGAGGGACCTCAGTTCCATCGACAGTGAGACAAAGAAAAGCTGCTGTAAGGAAAAATACTAGGAAGAGGGGAAAAAACAAAAAAACACAAGCCTGGCTCTAGTAAGCCTATTGCAAGCTGAAGACAAAAAGGAGCCAAATACATTCTGAAAGAGGGAGAGGTTGCCTAAGAAAGAAATTCTAAATCTCTGGAGCCTAAATATTTATTTGAAACTATTTTCTGTATGCTGCAGATGCCTTGCCTGCCATTGGAATGTGGACTTAAGGTTGCAAAACTGTCCACAATTGGCCAGAGCAATCTGACCTTCCCAGAGGCTCAGGGTAAAAAAGCAATCCAAAGACCCTTTGGCCCAGGTCCGACATTCCTACAGACTGCATATGGAGGACAAGACTGCAAGAAACTATTTGTGTCACCAGAATATTTGAGAGCATGCATATATAGGTGCATGAGGAGATCAAGATCCTATTGGGCTCAATTTTTTGCTTAGAAAGCAATAACTGAGCAAGCCCAGAAAGCCCACACTAGCAAGCCCAGAGTCGTCAACTCAAGGAAACTCAGGTTCAAATTCCCACGAAGCCGTGACCTTGGAACCGTCACTTCCTTTGAATCTTATTTATCTCACAGGGTTGTTCTAAGAATAAAATGGGGGAAAGACAACATATTGTGTACAGTGTTGTGTTCTTTGGAGAAAGAGTGAGAAATTCTAATAATAGTTTTTTTAAAAGTTAGATAAAAAGTTAGACGCTTCAATTCTGTTAGCAGGACTTTGCATAATTTTTATTTCGCTTTACTACCAAGATAGGAAACAAAAAAGGAATACTATAATCAAAGCTTAAAATCCAATTGCTTAAGTCAAAGCTCAACATCCAGTTCAGACCCAGAAAGGAATAAGCTGGTCATGTCTTCAAGGTAAACATACCTCCTTTAGCCATTTTATTCATCTATCAACATCTAAGATCATGGTCATCTTTATATCTATAATCAATATCATGTTTTCACACTTTGAGAGAAAAAAGAAGAGAAATAGCCATATTCTGTCATTATTATCCAGGAAAAATACCACCCACAATCTATGACCCATAACATCAGACAACATACAGAAATAATCAGCCATTGTACAAAATTGATAATATGTAGTATACCAGCATACCAAGTTAATGTATACCAGAACAATCCATTATCATTAGCACAAAATACTCATGCCAGAGATACTAGCCATAGTCCAGCCCCTCAACCAACAGAAAATAGAAAAAAGTCTACTGATGAACATCTAATTCAACCTATCTTCATTATTTATCAGACATATATCTCAGATCCTAACTACCATTTGGGATCCATTATTAACCAAAACCAAGTTACTTTACTTGAATATACACCCCAAGCAGGGAGTTAAAGAAACTGAACAATAAAATACCAGGGTGCAAGGAAACCAATAAGCAATCAATCCTAAAATCCAGGCTGAATATACTTGAATAATGATTCTGCCCCAAATAAACCCAATGCTTGGAAATGCCAAAAACTAAAGTTTGAATTATGCTACCTGATCATGCTATTACTGTTCTGCAGAATTTGTTTGGCTTTCACTACTTATAGGGAAGACCAAATGCTAGGAAAAAATGCAAAACTCTACCCACTGATTGCTAAAAGTCGGTTCAGGCCCTCTCATGCCCCATCTCAGAAAATCAGCCCACTTTCACAATTATGAGGACTAGAAGCATCCTTTAAAAATTTACACACACACACCACACTTATCAGATCACAAATTTGGTGCACATGTAAGAAACATTACCCTGTTTTTTTACCTTTAGATTGCTATTATACATCCATTTATTTCATATAGCTTGAACAAGCAGATAAGACTACAAATCTGGCTTCTTCAGTGACTACATGTCTCCGTGCCTGCCTTTTCCCCAAGTATTATTACTGTATTACTCCCAGTAATACCAGTCTCGCACAAAAAGCAGACTCAGAGCTTTTTCTCAATTGTTTGGGGCATGTTTTCTCCGAGATATTGTTTCGACAATGAAACCCAGTGTCTTTTTTGCATCCTAATCATGTCCAGGGAATGAATCAACACTCCTTCCACGCCAGGCTGCAAGCCATATAGAATAACTGTCCAGGAGCAGCAAGGCAAAGAGGAGGAGTACAGAAAACAACTGGGCTGTCAGGCAGCCGGAACACCCAGTGTGGCGCAAAGCCAGGGTCAGCGGAGTGTTCCTTGCTATGCACCCCAAAGCCATTGGCTCCTCCTGAAAGGAGAGAGGATTGTAAGACTCAGGGGAAGGAAGGAAGAGAGAACAGACGGTCCCAAAAGCAACACAGCCTAAGTGATCACTGGAATGTGTTGTGCAGAAAGCCAGCAGAACGTTTTTGTGCAAACATTGCTTTCCAGCAAAACATCATGTTTCTCTTGCAGAAGAACTTCTTGTGGTTCTTTTGCAATAAACTACTACTAAATGGTGCAATTTTTGCAACAATAGATAAAAAATGCCTTATGTAACTATGAGAGCACAAGACCATGTTTTGCCCTTGACTCTGCCCAGCTTGAGGGTCACACAGTCTGAGCGCCTGCAGGGTTTGACATCAGTCTTCCAATCTGTGGCACCCTGTTGGCCTCCTTTTTCAACAGCCTCAATGGTGCATAGATGCAAACGGGGAACATTCTGAGCACTTGATCAAAATCATTAATCAATTGATTAACTGAAACGGCAATCAGGCTAATATAAGCCCTGGCAAAAGTCCTGAACTGATCTGGGGCACAAAAAGTGCTGTAAGGGACTTCTGCCCCACTCATAGGAGAAGTTAGGCCACTGCACAGGTATATGCTGACCACCCCATACCACCATGGAAAGATATGCCAGGTAAATTAGGCCAGCCTAAATTGATTAGGATTGCACCCAACTGCTTCTATCTACTGCACCTTATGAGATATGTGAATTACAGTATCATAGTACATTTGTTTAATTAGAGAATAGTACATTTGACACTACATTTTCTTGAGATGTCCTGTATTTTAATGGACTAAGGACCAAATCCTATCCAACATTCCATCATTGATGGAGCCGTGCCAAAGAGCATCCACTGCATTCTGCAGTTGTGGGGCAGTCACAGAGGCCTTCTTAAGGGAAGGGTATATTTGTTTGCTTACCTTGGCTGCGCTGTAGATGCACTGGCACTAGAAAGTTGGATTGGAATGGGCCCTTACCTGCTCCTAATTATCCACAGGAAGCTCTGGCCTTCTGATGACCCACAAGGTGACTGGGGCATAAGTTCCCTGTAAATGGGTGGTGATCAGCCCTAGAAAGGAACCAAGACTCAGTAAATGAAGTACTTTATATATTCCGCAGTATGATGCAAAGGCAATAGAGTTTCTTTTTGTTAAACAGATGTCAAACTGACCAGCGACATCTGGATAACAAACCAAAGCTGCAAAGAATCTCAGAACTCCTAAGGGGACTGAACTCTTTCCCTATCTTCTCCCCTCTCTGGCTATTCCATCACTTAGAAGTATGGCCAGACACCTTCCTGGATGGTTTTGGCCAGGCCTCAGATGTCTCCAACGAGTCATCTTCTGAATCAGCTGAAAACCACAGGAAATAATTCTTTTCCATCCCAGAAGGAAAAAAAAACTCAGGCTCCATACCAAGGGGAGAGATCCAGGTGAAGACAACATTAATCACACCCCTTTCATACAGGAAGCAGAGCCAAAAATTGCTTTAAAGGACTGCATTAAAGAAGAAAAAAACTCACACCCTGATGAACATCTGTTTCACAGCCTAAGCAACCAGAAGAATCCAAAATGCTGATGCAGCTCTTGGTCCAATCCAAGAGCAAGGGAATAACTGCACATGAAAGGGATTTATACATGCATGGCCACAACCACCCCAATCTCATACTTCACCCCATAACGAGTACTAATAGTCACTACATCTCTATGCATCTCTACCTGGAAGTAACAGGCTACAATCCTAACTTCCAGTTAGGCTGGCCTATGCCCTGGCACAAGTGCTATGCTGACATGCTGGTGTCACCAAAGTGCCGTAAGACACTTCTGCAAAATTCCTGGGAAAGAGTTAGGCCAGTGCACAGACATGCGCTTGCCTCCCTACATCACCACAGGAACACTGTTGAGATGTGCCAGCCTAGGTTAGGATTGCATCCTTAGTTAAATGGATGGGGTCTAGGACATTCATATAAAACTGCAGTCTCAAAGAGCTACACATGATGTGTTAAGCAGAATTACATCTTATGGGCTTGGAATCTATGTGCAGAATTTTATTTTAACATCCTTGCCTTGATCCCTGCTTGCTTACCCAACCATTCATCCAGCATTTGCCGATTCCAGTCCTGCAAAGACTCTGTATTCAGTCTCTCTACATTTTCTTGGAGTCTGGGGGACCCCTTCAATAGCACTATCATTCTTTGTCAAAATACAGATACCATTTTATCCGAACAAGAGCATGGTCAAGAGCAAGGAGAAGGTCGGCCATATCTCAAGGCTGCTTACATACTTTTCTCCCATACAAGGACAACGGGGATTCTGCAATCAGCCATTACATGGCCTAGCTATTAACTTAAAACACTGAGATAGCTACTCCCTCTGTACTCACCCTATCTCCTACTTGAATGGAAATGCAGTCTGGCTCTTTTGCTGTCTCTAGCCCTCCAGAGAAAGAGATTAATGACTTCTCACAATATAAACCCGAGATTGCACCAGCAAAGAGACAGGAACGCAGGGAACACATGCAGTTGAAACCATTGTCTTCAGCCTTTGCAAAATGGGGTCTTGCCTTTAGCCTTTGCAAGATGGGAGCTTGCATTTAACTACAACGTGCAGCTTGGAATCCATTTTTAATTTTGCATTATATTTTGCCTCTCTTCCATCTGTTTTGCCAAGTCCAAACTAGGTACAACTGCTGCAGCTTGCTTTTGCAGGGAACACCTTATATCTGTAGCCCAAAGGAGGAGATACCATTCTACCTGCAATGATCTTCTGCTTCCAGGGTTTTCCTATGGCTATTTTACTGGGGGGCTGTTTGCATCAGAAGCTACCAAAAATAGCTGCCCAAGATACGGGGTGGGAGGACGCAATGGCCAGCTCTCACACCTGTGGTCCCAAAATAAGAAACAGTTTGCAACAGAAAAGTAACACAGCAAGGACAGGTTGGAAAAAAGCTATCCCAGATGTACTAGCTTTCTATTTACAGAAAAAGTAAAAAAAAATCAAATCCTTTTAGAGAAACATTCTGTCTTTATTACTCTTCTAGCAAAATGTACCCGCGTTGTGGGAGTAAAATACCTCCCATGCACAGGGTGATCATATGACCAGAAATTTTTGGATTTCTCCTCTTTTTTAACCTCCTATCTTGGTGCCCTCTAAAAGGGCTTCATTGTCCTCCATTTTGGAGCTTTGCAATGATGTGCAGTACCCCCATCATGTCATATGCCGTTGGATTCATATTGAAGAGCAGAAACCAATGAAAAATTCGGTTTTGAAATGTCTCCTTCCTATCAAACGTTATGGCCATAATCTAAAAATAAAAAATATGCATTGAGCTCTATGGGAAAGTGGAAGTGCCCAATATCACAGCTTTACTCTTGAGTAGGCACACGTGCCACCAGAAAGGCCAGACTGAGAGGAATCCAAGATCTTGTCTTCCTTTTGAGGTTTGGACATCTGGTCACCTTGGCCCTGCACCTTACACCCTCCCTCACAATGCATCAGGCATCGGGCAACAAATTGGCTGGATATTGATCAAAATCTTCAGGACATGACAAAAACATGTTTTTCAGCCCCTTGAGAGTTACATTTCTCAACATCGGTTCTTGGTGGGTGTTGATGTGACACTGACGCTTCTTAGGCCAGGGGTTGGGGCAAAGCTTCCCTCAGTCAGGGACTCTTCAATGTAAAGTATAGGGAGGAAAATGTGTTGTGTCCCTTTTCCAAATGGGAATTTCTGAAAACCAGTTCTTAGTGGATGCCTCCATCATGGAAGGAACACAGTTCCCAAATTTCACACATCTAGGCCCAATGATTTTGGTTGGGCATTGATGACTCAGTTAGTGAAACAGTCAGCCAGTGAGTCAGTCAATCAGTGACTTTTCTGTTTTATATACAGTACAGTGGTGGGCACTGACCAGTTCGGGCTGGATCGCCCAAACCGGATGTTTAAACCCCCCCCCCCCCCCGCGCACTACCGATCCGGTAGCAAGGGGGGAGCCAGGAAACTGGACGTACCGGTTCCCGGCAGGCCCACCACTGCACTGCGCATGCGCCAACTTTCATTGGTGCACGCGGAGTCCTGAAGCTGGCGAGCCTGCCCCTCGCCCCGCCCTCCTGCAGTGTGCTGGGGTGGGTGGCGTGCCCTCCCTGACCCTGCCCCTGCCCCTGCCCCTGTACAGTATATATAGATAAGGAAGACCATGACAGCAGACTAGAAGGACTCTGACACATTGATCTGTCAATGGTGAGATTGAAAAGATGTCTTCAGAATTTGGAACCTATGCCATCTCTATCAAGGCAAGAAAACAAGTAGCAGTACTCAAGTCAACAGCCAACAACTTGATTCATATATAGGTGTCTCCTGCTGTCCACTAGGGTTCCATTCATGAATTTCCTGTGCATTTTTTGGAAAGTTCAAAAACAGAATTAATTTGCTTGCTCCTCCATTGCTCCTAATGAAATACGGTTGTGCTTCAATAACTGCAAGGGTTTTATTCTTGGACTCCCTGATTATACAAAAAAATGTGTTAAATAAAAGCAGTTTTAAAAAATGTGCCCCTTTACTATTGTTTAATTAAAAACAGCTTTTCTTACTGTTTTAGAAGCTTTCAGAAATTAGAAATGCAAATGACCTCCTGCCTTTGCCTGGTGCAGCTGAAGAATGGAATGATTGCTTGTCTGACTGCTTCTCAACAACAGTACTTTTTATAACTACTTGCAGTGGCCATTTGTGTTGAGTCAAATACATGTATAAAAAAATCCATGTTCACCTCCAAAGGGATTTAAACTTCTGTTTTGAGTTTTTTAGTCTGGTTGACATCTATGGGGTATAGGGGTGCACTGCATAGCCTTTTTCACGGCAGCTTCTAGAAATCGGTTTTTATTTCAAACGCCCCCACAAATAAAAGGCTTGGTATAATGACCATTTAAAATCACAAGTTTCTAAAAAGTACAAGTACATAAGAAGGCGAAGGCAGGAAGTGGGATAAGATTTAAGGGGGGGAAGACCAGAAAAAGTCATGGAAATCTTTATAAGAATGGTAACAAAACATGTCTGAATCTCAAGCAAAACATCCTATAGCCTTAAGGCTGAAAACTGTATTATATGGACCCCAACAGGGAGGTGTGGAAATAGGGGAGACTGATCACTGCTGGTCTGTTGTCTGATCAAGCTTCAAAGGTAACATAATCACACCCTTTCATTGGGGTGACTTTTTAGGTTAACAGGGTTCATTTTACACCATAGTCTACGGGAGGGCAAGCAAAACCCTTCAAGCAAGACAGCCACCTTGGGGAAATTCCCTCTGCAGTATTTTATTAAAACATGCAGGTGTGAATGCAATGGTATTCCAGCACAGGAAACACTTAAAGGTACAATAATTAGCGTACTATCCCTCCACTCAGGGAAGAAAGTCAAGGTTGACATCAATATACTATCAATCATGTATTCAAGTTCTGCTACAAATAACTTTTAAGAAACTTGGAAGCAGTTGTGAAAGAGCAGTTACTGCCTGGAGTACATGTTGTGTTTTTCCAGTGGTGCAAAGCTACATTCTGAAGTACAGTATAAGAACCCATCATAAACACACACACACACCCCACCTGTACTCACTGAGGTCCACTCATATCTAACCCACCATTAAATGTTTAGAAGGAAAAAAGTATTCGAAAAACAAGTTGATGGCAGTCATCAGAAACCATGTTCAGCTCATGTGAAATTGCTAGTTATCCTAGATAAACAGAAAACGGTGCGCAATGCCTGAAGGGAAACTTGAATATTTTCAATGTAAGAGCAACAAATCATATTATGAATATGCAGTGTTGCTTTATAAAGGCTCCTGTCAAATTCGATACCATCTATAGCAGTGTCTCTCTAGGGTTTTCATGCAAAGAAACCCAACCCTACCTGGAGTTGCTGGGCATTGATTCTAGGACTATCTCCATACCAAGCACACATGCTGTACCCCTGGTGCGCTACAATTCCACCCCATACAACTTGGAGGGGAAGCTGAAAACCAGATGTTGAAAAAAAACATTTGGAATATGGGACAGGAGTCACCTTTTAAGATGCAATGCAATCCTAAGCATGTCTACTCAGAACTAAATCCCATTGTGTTCAATAATACTACTCCCAGGAAAGGATTAAGATTGCACCTTAATCTAGCATTCAAGTTCTCACAGTAGCCCATCAGTTGCCTTTGGGCAGTTCACAAAGGGTTCTCTACAAGCATCAATCCCGACATTCACAACATAGGGATATTTCCAAAACAAGCTTATGAGACAGGAGTGGTGATGGTGTCTGGCACTGATATCTTTAAAAGGCAACTGGATGGATTTATTGTTGTGGGTTCCCAAAGCCACATTTTGGGATACTTTGAGATACTAGATGGGACTTTGGACAGTTCCAGCAAAGCTCTTCTTATGACCAACAATCCAGATGGTCTTCAGCTGTTCTTCAGTCTCCATTAGGAAAAACATCTCCAGTTTGGAGGTCACTTTTCTCATGAAATTCAGCTTCCAAGAGCAGCAGAGACTTTCTGGATCCAAGCCAATCCAGGCAGAATATCTCGTATCCAAAATGCTTGGACAAGAAGTCTTCTGAATTTTTTCAGATTTTGTTATTTTTGCACATGGGAGAAGCTGCAGTAGACAATTGCATGGAGGACTGGAGACTGGTGGCAAGACTCTGGCCAGTCCCTTTATCCTTGGCCACAAAGGTTTAAGCTTCTTCAGGGTTGCCTTCTGGGCCCTCCTTTCTCCTCTAGCCCTATTGGAGATGAGAGTTCAGGGACCATGTAAAAGAGCAAGATCAACCTCATCTCCATTGTATATACCATATTTCCCGGCTTATAAGACGCACTTTTTTTCTCCCCAAAGGGGGGATGTCTGTGATAGGGCCAATCCTGGAGCACCTTACCCCATCATGTCATACGTTGTTGGATTTGTATTGAAGAGCAGAATCCAATGCAATATTCAGTTTTGAGATATCTCCTTTCTATCAAAAGTTATGACCAAAAAAGTAAAAATTGAAAATATAAAACAAAAAAAATTTTTTGGGCAATTTTTTTTAAGCGGGTAGGAATTTTGGCCTTGGGGTTCAGGAATTTTAGGTTTGGCATCTGGTCACCCTGGCACAGTTGCAATCCTAAGCAACCTACCCTGGCTTGGAGACTTGCTCCAAAGAAGACATGCACAAGACCTGGTCCCTCCTGCTCCCTCCATGCCTGTGCCTCCCTCACTCTTCCCTATCTAGATCCCCTCACCTTTCCCTACCTACGCCCCAACTTACCTGCCCCCCAACTTACCTGCCTTCCTGGACCATTTGCAATGAGATTTGTGCAAAAGTCACAAATCACTGACACTAGAGATGATGAGTTTTTGGGGTTACCAGAAAATTAGAAGAATGCTTGAAGCTTAAAGACTTTCCTCATTTGTGGATGACAGTGATAATGTCACTGTTGACTTTACATGGTTGAAATATTATCCTGCTATATTTTATTAAATATATTAGTACACCATTTGGTTCAGAATATTTTTTCTTGTTTTGCTCCTCTAGACTTTGGTGCTTCTCATGGTCCAGTGAGTGTAATAAGCTGGGAAATATGGTACTTTACACTTTTCATCTTTTACTTTTTCTTGTGGGAATTTGTGAAAAAGGGGTGTAAAATACATGAAATAAAGGACCAAGCAGAGATGCTGCAAGGGCAAAATAAGGGATGAGGGCAATCAGGTACATTACAAGGAAAGGGAAAATAAAAATTTAATTAGTTCCCTAGTAGATTTGTTTTCAAATAACATTCTTATACATTATGGCAGAGATGTTTTCCATGAAAGAACCTGCCCATCATTACCAGCGTTCATTTGCAATACACAGCTCCGGGGTAAGAATGGGTGCGCTTTCATAATCAGCAACTGGAAAGCCCTTAAGCAAAGGCTGATGCACAATCTGAACAGAGGATGTGCCCAGAACCACCTGCAACTCACAAGGCTTCCCTGGTAAACACAACACGCAACAAATCTTTGATGTGAACCAACTTTTTTTTATTTTAGCCTGCCATCCTTTGGGAATGGAACTCAAGAGGTGCATATAGGATGCACTCATTTAGGCAGTGGCCAGACAGAGACCTGCTTAGATACAGCAGCATGGCTAGATCTTGCACATGAACCCTGTGTCTGCTGAAGGCAGGTGGTCTGAAAACTCCCTGCCTACCAGAACAAAATCCCTCTTCTCCATATCATTTCCGCTTTGCCTCTTTTCCCCTGGTCTGTTTGACTTCATGAAGGACTGCTTGAAATTCAATAGCTGCAGCCTGTACTGAAAAATCAAAGCCAAAAAAACCCCACAGATGCAAGGAACATGTAATCAAATGTCATGTGCTTTCACAGCATGTGGAAACCCTGAGGCTGAAAGGATTGTGCTGAAATAACATTTATGCTGTATAATAATATTGCTGAATAATCAGAAGAAGCTGACAAGAACGCAGTGCTGGAAACACAGGAAGGAAAAAGAAGAATTCTACACCACTAAGACTTCATATTCTGAACCAAAGCAAGTTATATTGTTTTTCCATCGAGATCTGGATTTAGGGGCAGGTAACTACCAACCTAGCAGTTTGAAAGCATGTCAATGCAAGTAGATAAATAGGTACCACTTTGGTAGGAAGGTAACAGCTTTAAATGCTGCTTTGGTGTTTAGTCGTGCTGGCCACATGCCCACGGAGAGGTCTTTGGACAACCCTGGCTATTGTGCATGACAATCTGCAGGGGATACTTTAACCTTTAACTACTGAACGTGTCTGTTAATCTTAAATTTTTTTGAAATGCATTTCCATATTTCATATATTTGATTATATATGAAATAACTTAATACAGCTCTATGGATCCACACATGCTTATTTTCTCTCATGGAAACCATCTGATCCAGCAGCCGTTCAGGTGTCCATTTTTCAAGTCATCTTGGGCTCCAAAGATAAAGACAGTCTCTGCAGTTGTTTTGGGATTCGTCAACCTTGATTGATCTGATTAGTCCCAAACAGTCATCTACTGCTGCATATATAATACTGCCCTACCTTAAAAGGTTGTTGTAAGAATTCTTGAGATAATGTATAGGAAGCACATTGTATAGGATAATGTACAGGATAATGTATAAAGCACAGTGCTTTATAAAGGTTTATTAGCCTGTCTTCCACTTTTTCCCTGCCTCTCAAAAGAAATGCTTTCTTTCCTTCTCCATCCATGCTTTAAATGTAAAAAAATGTAACTTACGCATTTTGCAAAATGCAACTTTTTCCCCTTCCCACACCATCCTTGCTACAGTAATGCATGAAGCTGTGTGTGGAGAATGGGGGTGGGTGGACGAGACCAGCCTGCTGATCATACAAAGAACTGAACCGCATGCGGCTTCTGGCAGTGGCTAAACTGCAACCCTGGCTAGTAAGGAATCCAAGCTTTTAAGGAAGGAATCCAGAAAGCTATTGCCAGAACTGGGTGGCCCCACACACTCCAGGCTTTTCACAACTGGCTTTCTCCAGTGTCACAACTAAGAGCAGACAACTTTCCTTGGCAGGGCACCCGCCTTGAGTTTTGCCTGCTGCAGGAAAAATTTTAAAATGCAGCACAAGGATTAAAAAACAACTGGAATCAGAATGCTTGTACATCCCTCATCTGCCTTTTTCCTCATCACAATCCTATTTTTCTAAATTTCAGATTGGTCAAAATGCACAAGCTTTTTTAAACCAGAACAAACTGAAAGCAATGGCAGCTATTCCCTGCAGAACGACAATCATGCAGCCATTTACAGAATAGGACTTGCCCAATATTTGCACTGTGTACATAAGACCCCTGAGAAAACCAGTTTTAAAACAGTCAGAAATGAACATCAAGTCAAATTGTACCCTCAAGATTACGGACAAAAGGTTAGGCCTTGCCAGCAGTCAGATCTGGCAACTATGATGTCAAAGTTGGGGTGAGTCGGAGGTGGATGAATGCAGAGTCTATGTATATCATTAGTAGCTCCATTTTCTTTATGCTTTTCCCCTAAGAACCACCAACAAAATTCTCCCGATTCCCTTTCATATTATCCACATTACAACCCAGTAAGATTTATTTACTCTGTAGCTTCTTTACCCATGTATTTACTCTGTGGAGTGGGCTGTGGGTAGCGCAAGCGTTTAAGACGCTGTGCCTATTAACCAGCAGGCCAGGGTTCGAGACCCGGGTTGGCCCCACAAGACAGGGTGAGCTCCTGTCCTTAGCCCAGCTCTGCAAAGCCAGCTGGTTCCAATCGTATTGGCTCTGCCTTTCCATTGGACTAATTCAGTGGCATGGAGAGGGGGGATTTGCTGCTTGGGCAACAGCCTATCCTCCATAACAATCCAACCCAGGCTTTCGTGCTTTGCATACAGTGTATGCAGCGCCAAGCACAATACCATAGTCTTTCAAGACTGATGGAGGCCTGCTTTCACTCTGTGGAACTCCTTGCCACAAGATGTGGAGACGGCTTCTAGCCTAGATTCCTTTATAAAAGAGGATTGGACTTACCTTCTTTACTTGAATCAAATGCTCACCTTTTTCAGCTGCATTTAGTCTCCAAAACTGGGGTGTGCATTAGATTCAATAAAGCACAGTATTTTGATTATAAGTATAGGTCAGTATTACGTTTCACAGTTCACTATATTGTAATAAAATTTAACATAAATCCATTGTTGTAGAAAGTAGTGAAGTTAGGTAAAAATAATAACAAACCCATTGTCATATTATTGTTGTCATATAACTCATTGTTATATGCAGTAAAATTGAATTTTGCACCTGCTTTGCAGCTGCACATTACAATTGCCAGTAAACATTTTTTAAATCTCAAAATTTTTAAAATTGGGGTGCACATTAGCTTTGTGTCAAGATGGTATTTCTGGATGAAAACACCATCACAGGTTACAAACCATGAAGGGTATGTGTAACCTCCTCGTTTTAGATCAGGGGTCTCCCAGCTTTTTGACAGGAGGGCCACATCATCTGTCTGACATTGTGTCGGGCCAGAAAGACTATTTTATATTTCAAATCTGAATAAATTTACATAAATTTATATATAATAATGTACAGTGGAGCCTCACGTAAAGAACGCCTCACGTAAAGTATGTTTCACGTAACAAACAAAAATTTCTCTAGGATTCTGCTTCATGTAACAAACTGTGCTTCACATAAAGAACACATTCGTTGGCAGTTGGGGCAAACGTGCTGGTTGGCAGCCTATTTAAAAAGTGTCAGGGCTGCCTAGCGCACCTGCCCATAGCGTAAGCAACACTTCCGCGCTGTTTCTCCTGTGGCTGGGTGGTCCGCTGGGCAGAGGGAGAGAAGAGCAGTGGAGAAGAGGGAAGCAGCGCAGGGCTAGCCAGAAGGGAGCGGGGGAGAGAGAGGCTCGGGATGGAGAGAAGGAGAAAGTGGGGAGGCACTTTGAAGGTGTCTTGGATTGCAGCCTCCTAACCATGTCCCAATTGTGTTAAATGGGGCTTACTCCCAGGAAAGTGTCTTTAGGACTTCAGCCTAAGGCTGCAATTCTAAAGACATTTTCATGGGAGTAAGACACATTGAACACAACGTGGCTTACTTTTGAGTAGACATGGTTAGGATTGTGCTCTATGTAGACTTCATAAGATCATGCACATTGAATGCATGTTTTGAATTCAATCCCAGTGTTCTGTCATCATTTTTATATCCAGTTAATATTTTTATATAAATATTTTTGGGGTTGTGGAACCAATTGTCTGAGTTTCCATTATTTCCTATGGGAAAATCTGCTCCACGTAAAGAACATTTCACGTAACAAACATGCCTCCAGAACGAATTAAATTTGTTACGTGAGGCATCACTGTATTAGAAAGGATTAGAGGGCTTGACCAGGCGCCGAATAGAGGGGTCTTGAGGCTTGCAGAGGGCTGCATCTGGACCTAGGGACTGAGTTTTGAGACCACTGATTTAGATGAAGAGTAGAATCCTAACCATGTCAACTCAAAAGTAAGCCCCACTGCATTAAATTGGTCTTAGTCCCAGGAAAGTGTCTTTAGAATTGCAGCCACAGACTACTTTAGAATGCTAGATGTAGGAGAGGGCATAGGATACAGGTATCTTGTTGTCTTGTATACTCTGAAGCATTGGGGAGGGCACTTGAGATCCAGGAAGCTGGACTAGGAGGCTCCTCGTCCAAGGTCATCTACTGAGCTTCGTGTCTATGCGTAGATTTGGAACTAGTTTGCTCCTAGTTTGACAACTCCAACCACTTCACTGCACTGCCTATTAGAAAAAAAGGCACAGTAAAAAAGCAAAACTAAGGTTTTGCAAGGGTCAAGGAGAATCGTATCACATAATACCATATCCGGGTCCAGAGAGAGGCCACTTGCAGCAGTGCTCCACACTCACTCCCTCATCAGCCTCTTCATTTGGACACAGCATAGTAGGGAAAAGCCAGGAGAACAGACTAACCAGTGGAACCCCTGGGTCGAATTCCCCTCCTATGTCCCTTTACAACTGTTTCAAAACAGCTTTTCTTACTGTTGTAGAGGGGCAATCAGCAATTAGAAATGCAAAGGACTCTTGCCTGGCTCAGCTGTAGAATGGAATGATTGCTTGCATGACTGCCTCTCTGCATTGCCTCTCTGCATTGCATGACTGCCTCTCCGCATCCTTCAGTCTCAAAAGACTATGGTATCGTGCTCTGAGTGTCCTCTCCAGAGCATGATGACCTGGGTAGATTAATATGGAGGATAGACCGTTATCCAAGCAGCAAATCCCCCTTCCCCACATCACTGAAATAGTCCAATTGAACAGCAGAGCCAATACGATTGGTTCCAGCTGCGTCGCAGAACGTGATTGTACACAGTCACAAAATGCTTCCAGGACTCCAGCTCTGGATTTTGCTTCCAGGTTGACTCCTGAAGCCTTTCCCATAGATGGCCACAAGACAGTGGAGGTTTCAGGTGGGAGTTTTCCTTCTCCAGACAACCCACATTCAGTGGGATTTTGGACAAGTTAAGTCCGGCTCCTCAACAAAGGCTTGTCTGGCATGGGAGTCCCTGTCAGTAGCTACACTACCGCCAGCATAGCCCTTTGTATCACTGGAGCACAGAATCCCACCACCACAAAAAGATACTATCCTTCAGTGGACAGCAGAAAAGCAGTTTTTAAAACTGATCTGAAGTGGCCAGTTGTGTCGAGTTAAATCTGTGTATAAAAAAATCAGTGTATAACAAGGTTGGACTTGTAGTTCTGAAGATCTCAAGGACTGGCTATTAAGGCAGGGACATTTCTTCAAGTCACTTTTATCAGATGCTGGGTGCCCTCAGCCTGAAGAGACAACGGGATGAGACAATTCCCTGGGGCATGTCGGCTACTTCCCAGCATGTAATTAATCAGCAGTATTCACATGACAATCCTAGAATCACTTTTAGTTCAAAGCTGATGTACCAAATGATGGGTTTCTATAAGATTCCAAACCCTGCTAAAATTGCTCCAAAAACCCATTTGCATCTGATTGCGGGTAATTTCAGTTCAGCTAAGTACACTTCTTGTTTCTGCTGCTAAAAGTTTCACAACAGCACTCAAGCAAGGAATTTTAATTTTTAAAATGCATCCCACCACATGTTCTGCTAAAAAAACACACATGTATATTACAGCAAGAATTACTATGAATGCACAACAGATCCTTACTCCACAGATTACTCCACTGCACAGTCAGCATCGCAGCAATGATGAAAGTTTCTGGCCACCATCTGCTGAATGGCCACGTTTAAACAGGAATGAATATGAAGATTTCCCTGTGACCCACTTCTTAAGTGACAGGTGCCCATCCAGTGGCACAGAAGAAACTCTTGCCAACACTTCTGCTCCATAAGCTCATGGAGATCTTGAGTCTCTTCTATACCAACCTAAACCGCTTTGAAGGCTCAACAAAAACTTTGGATATATACAAGTTGAAGAACACCCATCAGCAACCACACAAAGCAACCCCCAGAAGTGGCTGGGCCAACTAACAGGAGAAAGAAGCATGGCGCAATCCAGCACATGAGCTATTTCACATTTCACAAATCTCACTACACAAACTTGTTGTTAGCTTCAGATTGAGAAGGATCCCTGCAGACTTTCCTGAGGATAGTCTGTTTTCTGTGCCTTCTAAAACACTATCCCCCTTTTGTCTCTATTTTGTGAAAGTTTTCACTCTTTCGCTCACACTCCACAGTCTCAACAACTTAAATCATAGAGAAGATCAGAGGCATCTTCTCTAGTATCAATGCACATCCATGATTCTTGGGAACATAGGAAATACTATCTTAAAATAAAGTTTTACCCAGCAGGATTGCTTGTTCTTTCTTGTCCTATATGGAGAGTTATGGCTCCGCTTTACTCCCCCTGCCAGGAATGCCTCTAAAGAAAGGGGCCTCTTGCACAACCCCTGCTCCGATACCCCTCTAACTACGCCACGAGTCACTATATCAAGTCTCTTGAGATGACACTCCATTCTGTGGCACACAGTTTCAGAGAACTTGAAGGGCTATTTAACACATTGGTTCATAACATACTGTTCTGCAAAGATGATCTTGCATGAGGCACCTGCTTCCAAAATACAGGTGTTTTTTGCTTGCGGATCTGCCAAGATTAAAAATGGGTTTCAGGAGTGGATGATGATACACTCTCATAATACTGACAGGCAGTGGGGTGCAGACTCAAACAGGGGACACTTGGATTCAAATCCCTACATGCTGGATGCCCTTGGACAAGTCCCTCTCTTTCAGCTTCATCAGTCTTATGGGCTTGTTATGAAGAGTCCATGGCATAATTAAACATCTGTTGCTCATGGATCTGGAAGGAACAGTGCAGTTCAAAAAAGACTAAGCACTAATACAGTAATTCTGTATTACTTTCAAGACAAATGAGTAGAGGAAAAGAATGCCCATGGAACCTTTATCAAGGCTCCCCATGCAGGGCAGTGGGCTGATACTGATCCGTAGCCTCTTAAAAATCAGGGTACAGAAACCCCTACTGCACCTTGCCACCCAATAGCTAGGGCAGGCACACTTGCAAACCCAGGACAGACCACCCGAGACCACAAAAAGAGACGCCAGGATGCAACAGGGTATGTCGCAGCAGCGACTTCAGAATTTACCGGAGCTCTTAACTTTGTCCTCCAAATTGCACATTTTTACTGTGTGCTACTTACAGTAGGGAAAAAATGTGTCAGAAAAATGTGTCAGTAGGGAAAAATGAGGTCCCTACCACAGGACCTCATTTGGCAGAGGCACTTGGCCCAAGATCACTGATGTTGATCAGAGCATGCCAAGATGAATGTTCAAATAAAGGTGGTCCTGAAGATAACTTGGCATTAAGACTTTTATAGAACTTTTAAAAACCAACACCACAACACGCAGGTGAAAACAACCAGAGTACATCAGATGCTGGATGACACCAGAGTAGTGTGCTCCAAGTGACTAGTGTCAGTTAACTATCTAGTTTTGATGTTTTGCTCTAGATGAAAGTTTCAAATATTTTTCAAGCGCAGTCTCTTGATGAGCAGAGATGAACAGAGATGGACATCAAAAGCTGAGCGTATAAGGCTTCCACAGAACTTTAGTTGCTCACAATATGATACAATTCATCCTAAAAATGTTTTACCAGAATGTTACAATTAAGTCACTAATTGGATAGCTTGTTTACTGCAAGATGAAACAGGGTAGAAAAGAAAAAGGGGGGAGAACATTAGATTCCTAAGCTAATGCAAAAAACATGGCTCGTTACAAGACTTTGCATGTCCTTGGTTACCCACTTTAAAGGAACTCATAACACACTAAATACAGACCAGCATAACTGTATGTTTGTTTGTGTGTATGCCAGGGGGAAAGGAAGTCCCCCTGAATTCAGTTGGACTTATTCCACATAAGTTGGAGTAGTCCAAATAAGTTGGATTTATATTATTTTCCAAATAAGTTGGATTTATTTGTACAGGATTGCAGACTTAAGCATGTTTGTCTCCCAGTGAAATCAGTAGTGCTTAAGCAGTGAACTGAAAATAAATGCTAATTCTGCTGAATGAGAACTTGAAATCTCTTTGTGCATTCATTCAGGGTGCAATTCTAACCAATTTAGGGCAAGACAATCCACCCACCTGTACAGCAGGGGAGTCCAACCCCCAGCCCAGGGGCCAAATGCAGCCTATGGAAAGCCTCAATGCAGCGCATGGCAAGACCTCTCTATCTCGCCCTTGGACAAACCTTGTAATCCTCTTTAATACTTTCTTATATGTAATTTTATGTAAATTTATTCAAAATTGAAACGTAATTTAGTTTTTTGGCCCCTGAGACAGCTTCAGAGAGATGATGTGGCCTCCTGCCAAAAAGTTTGGACATCCCTGCTGTAGAGGTATGGGGAGACTGGTGCATGTTTGTGCACTGGCCTGCCCTCCCAGGACAGGCATAGTAGTGCTTTTTGGTACTTTTGTGTCAAACCCCCCCCCCCCCATGCCAGCACTGAATTTGTGCCAGGACTTGTGCTGGCCAAACGAGGTTAGCCCAAGATTAGTAAGGATTGCACTGTCAATTGCCCAGGTTAACGAGTCATCTACCTTAAGTTCTGGAACCAAAATGACAGGAATCTGCCCCTTGTCAAGATCTGATGCAATACTATCTTACCACTGCCTTTCCTTTCAGGAATTTCAGCTTTGTGAGAAATCAGCTTTGTGATAAATTCAAACAATTACTCTCTACACAAATTTCTATGTAGGACTCTTAGCATTGCAGTCTACAACTCAGTACTAACAATTAGTGGACAAATTTAGACTTTACACATAACTTACATTTATGTTGCTCCCCATATAGACCAGCATCCTCAGTTGTGACTAAAATTATGGAGGATCATCAGCAGCCTAAAGCTGCAACAAAGAAATCATGTTTGCATTTCAGTGGTTGCTTTCAAGGGAGGAAACATAATAGAGGAGTCATTGCTGAATCCCAGCTTGCCACCCATTTCCAATTTTCTGGCAACTAATGTGTCTGTCAGGGTTAAAGTGTCTTGGTCTTCTTCCTCTTCACATAGATGCTTCCATCCCATCCAACAGCTCTCTTTAAAAACCAAGTCAGTGTTAGAACATTTCCACAAATCCAGTAAGTATTGATGAGAAGAGGATCTCCAATCTCAATTCATTGCTAGAAGTTACTAAGGGGGTGTTACGTTTCCTGTCCTGGCCCAATCTCAGCCAGCATATACTCACCCCTTCCTGGGGATCTGCAGTGGTACAGGAAGTACTGACCCATGTCTCCAATAAGCTGGCCTGGGAACAGGCTAGGATTTGACATATCTGCAGGATCCTGGCTAGGCTTGCCATATATCCTGAAAAACAGGGACAATCCTGATTTTTTGGGACTGTGTTCAGTCCTGTCCCTATTATGTGGAAGAAAATTATGGTAACTCTAGTCCTTGTCCATCTGTTGCTTTCCAGAGAGTGACACTCTTTGGCCGGCACAAGGGAATTGCGCTGGCCGAACAGGCGCTTTGAATTGTGCCCTGAGGATGCTAGATGGATTGTGAACTACAGTAATCTTGCCAATTTCTAAGCAACATAAATCAAAGTGCTGGTTCTGTGCAGGGAAGAAAAATAAAGAATTAAAAAGTTTAACTATGCAGATAACCAGACATCTGGGACATTTTTCCATCTATGACCATAAATGCTGCTATCTCAATTGTAAACTTATCTGTTTATCTTCAACCCCTCTTTAGGAAGTCTGGCTATTTGGATGCTCAGGGCCTCCTTATTCCATCTCATTTTCCTCAAAAATCCACAAAATGAAATTCCTGACATCTTGTCGGTTACCACAGTGCTAGCAATGGAAATGCTGGCAAGCCAATCCACAAACCATTTTCACCAAAGCATCTGGATTTGGTCACATCCAAATCAATAGGGCAAATGAGCTAAAATCCTAGCAGCCTCATTTAAATGGTTTCTGCTAAATCAAGCCAAAATAAATGCTGGCCTAGATGGGAATGCACCTCCCCATGAAGAGCTGGATCTGCCCACTTCAGCTGAGCCCACATGTGCATCCAAATGCACATCTGCATCAATGGCATATATCAATACCTGCCCCTAAGAATCCTCTCCTTCACTGGAAAGGAAAATAAGTACCACTACAAAATATAGGATTTTTCCATTATTTACAGCCCAATCTAGGCTATGTGAAGCAGTGGCAAAGCTAGGGTGGCAAAGCACCAAGTTTTCTAGAGAGCCTCACCTTCCAACTCTTCAGACCTTGGTGAATGCCTCTATTTTGCTTCTCCCCAACCAGGTCCAAATTGCACACTGCAGAGAGGCTCCCTGCAAAATTTAGTGCTTTGCACCATCCTAGGTATGCCATTGCTGTGATGCCTCCTTTAATTAGTGGCATATACCCCAAAAACTGTTTAAGGGCTGCAAAGATTGCAGTCTTTGAAAATAAGAACACTTTTAAGGTATCCCAGACCTTTGGGACAAGAGGAGCAAGAACCTCACACAAATGCACACAGCTGCAGTTACACAAATAACTTTAAAGCAAGCGAACAATAACATATGCTCCGAAAGTACTACAATTGGATTTGCAATGACAACACACCCTTTCTCCTAAAGTCCTCGCATAGTTTTCTCATAACTCATATATTTCCAATGTGCCAAGGAAGCCCCAACATATTCTGCAGACAGCACTTCCAAAGCTTCTCCTTCAGAGCCACAAAAAAGTCATTCCAAGAAAGATTTCCACTATGGAGCCAACATGGGAAACGGTACAGTTCATTATTCTTCTCGTGTCTAAAGGTGGGGGTAAAGAATACAATACCAAGTCACAAAGGGAATTAAGAAATCTGCGGAAAACAGAAAGGACCCAAAGTGTCGCTTTATTGTTACTCTTCTTAAGCAACAATACAAGGGGAAGGAAGAGAGATCAGATAAAATATAAACCTAGGGAGACTGAGCCGAAGAATTTCTATCCCTACGGATCTGTGCCTGCCAGATAAAAATGATCATCAAATGGGATGTACCGCAACATTGACTCCATGGCCATTGTGTCAGTGTTTACTAATGTGCCGATCTGAAGGGAACAGGGGTTCATTGTTCATACTGAACCCATGTCACGCAGCAGCCCCTCAGCAATGCAATTCCAAGGAAAGTTTGCCAGGAGACAAAACAGTGTCAATTACACAAGGGAAGTGCAGAGAGAAATGTATGCAGCAGCACCAAGGCGAGGCAGCTGTAACAAATCTGGAGTTGAGCACATGGATTCAATTAGAATCAGTCCCTTGTAGGGCAGGAACCCAGAGCATAATCCCATAAGGTTAACTCAGAAGTAAGTCTTACTGGATTCAGCAGGGCTTACTCCCAGGAAAGCGTTCAGGCCTTAGTGGGAGAACAGCCACTAAGAAATAGCAAGCCTGTAATCCACAAGCCATTTATGGCAAAGGGAACCCATCCACATATTCAACCATAATTTATGTACTCAAAATTCAGTCCCTCTGAATGCAATGATATACTTATGAACAAACACAAATCAGATTGGACAATGAATCCAGATAATGCTTCAATCCTGAGTGCACTATGTCAAAATCCCACTGATTTCCACTGAGTGTCCTAACTTTTACTCAGAAGTAAACATATTGCCCATATCCTTATTATGGTCCCATATATGGTGCTTTTCAAAGTAGCAAAGTGGAACAAGTCCCTGTCCGAGGAACTTAGTCTGAATTTCAAAACTGAGAGAGGGAAAAAACAGCAAGCAGGATAGAAGGAAAACAAAAGGGATTGGTAAGCTTTGTTCCTGAAGGGAACAAGGGTTACAGCCAGTGGTTCCCAAACTGGTGGGTCATGGCCAACTATTGAGAATGAAGAACTTCCCCTTAAGTGGCTCAGTAATGGATTTCTTCATGGTGAAAATTGGATGACAACAGCAAAAGATTACTCCATTTAGTATAATCCATTTGGATTGCATAATCCATTTGGATGCCCAAGGAAGGGAGTGTAGACTTTCCAAGAATCCCCAAAGCAAGCAGAAAAACACCTGGATCTCTGTGGTACCATGACTGTTGCAGTGGAGTTGTCAGGACTTACAATCCTGTCTGCGCAAATACTCACCTGAGGTCCCAAACTCGAAGTAAGACTTTGGGAACCACTTGATTAAATTACAAACTTTATGCAAAAGATATTTTTTGAGGTGAGAGGTAATACCAAGAAAGCAGGGTGTGCATGGATATGGGTGTACAGGTTGTACAAGGATACAACATCTAAAGGGGCACAGCACCAAGGTATTCTGGAAAGATGTTCCAGGCACACTCAGCACCAAAGCAAACACCTTTAAGCAAGCAGGAAACATTTTTAAGTTGTGCAGGGTGGAAAATCCAGGACTCTCACTCTGGAAGAAATATCTCACTTTGTTGCTGCCACTGCTCCACACCATCAACCATTAACTCATCCAAGATTCAAGGAGGAAACTTAACACAGGATGATGAGCACAAACAGCTACAGCAGAGTCTTATTTTACACCAGCAACATCGATAGTGTGCAGCTGTGCAAACTTGCCCAGCAACAGGATAGTAGGTACGAAATGAAGGATGGGAATCTGTTATAGGTACCATAACTACTACATAACTAGGTACCATAACTACAATTACATCTCAAAATCTATGTCTGCTAAAACTAAAATAAAGATGTTTGTAATGTTTATTCAAAACGACAGCCACAAACTTTGAGACTGACATAGTAGAAAAGCAAGGTGTAAATCAATAACATAAAAAAACTTGTTCTTCATTGTGTTTCTTGGAAACCTATCTCATGGTGGCCACCTGAAAGATAGGTCAGAGCCCATTCAGATGTCACTTGTGCAGTGGGATATGAAGTCCACCTTTATCTGGTGAACATCACATGCAAGGAGCATGAGAACATAGGTCCGCCTGCATAGAATCTTCTTGGATTGGCAGAACTGGCAAACATGCCACACATGCAGTTAAATGACTTAAAACTGTGGCTGTTTTCGCTTCTTTAGGAAAAAAGATCCAAATAATGTGCTTTGGTAATACAATTATTGGAAAAGAAGAAAAAAAGGGAGATCTACCACCAAAGCCTCCACATTTAAGGGTATGCATTCAATTCTGGCAAACCACAATGCTCCTCATCTAAAATGCAGCCCTGCTGAACACACAGGTTATGCAACTGTCCAGTTGTTAAAAAGACTGGGATTTATTGGTGAGTCTCCGTGACTAAAAAACCAACAGTGCATCTGTGCGTGTCTATTCAGAAGCAAGTTCCATTTACTTTAATTGGACTTTTTCCCAGGAATCTTATAAGATTCCTGAGAACTCAATCTACCCAGAAATAAATCTCATTATAGTCAATTACTCCCAAGTAGGTTTAGATAGGAATGCAGCCCTGGACTATGCAGGATTATTTGGGATGCAGTTATTCTATGCAAGACTATCTGGGATGCAATAATTCTATGCAAGACTTATTTGAGAGTAAGTTACAATGAACTCCATGAAACTTACTTATGTGTAAGTTTGCAGAGAGGTTCACAACACTTCACAGGATAATTCCAGAGAGGAAGATGAAGATGACTGGTAGGGATGTTTTAAGACACCAACCAAGCCTAAAGAAAGAAGTAGCAGCCCAAGCCTTTGCTGTGTCAATGTTTGCCTTTCCCTCACCAATCTGGCATCTCTGCTCAAATCCCCATGTGGTTTCTCTCCAAGCATCAGAATAGTGAGCATTAGTGAGTTGCTCATCAACAGGACAAAACGGTACCAGCAAAGTCACTGCTTGTGAGAATTTATGACTTGCATATTGTCATATGGGACTTGCTATTGTGTGCAGCTCTGTTTATTAGAGATGAAAACACAAACATACAAATTCTCATTTGAAGCACATAACCAAAACTCCAAACAAAAAAATGGGGGACGTGTTGCAACAAGATCCAGGGCATGTTTCCTCAAAAGTTCTTTCACACTTATGCTGAAATCCTATCCACTTACTTATCTGGGAGTCAGACCCTTTCACATACTTTTGAGATCAACTGCATAAGATTGTGCTGATTTCCTAGAAAGTTTGCTTAGGATTGCAGCCTGATAGAATGAAAAAATTGGAAGGTATCCTGCAAGCCAATCCTATGAAGGCTTTCTGGGAGAAATAAGTTCATGTGATTCAATGGTCTTGCTTCTGAGCAAGTGTGCGTAAGAATGCTAGGAGGAACACTGCATTCCTATGTTCCTTTGCAAGTACACAGTAGTAAATTTGTTTAGGATTAAAGACCTAGGCTGTAATCCTAAAGACACTTTCCTGGAAGTAAGGCCAATTGAACACAATGGTGCTTACTTTTGAGTAGACATGGTTAGGATTGTGGTCTAAAAGTCCAATCCAATGCATGTTTACTGCATTGTAGTCAGTGGGGCTTACACCCAAGTAAGCGTGGATAGGACTGCAGCCTAATCCGTAGCTTTATGCAGACTTACTTGGGAGTAAGTACCACTTAATTTAGCAAGACTTAGCAGGCAAAAGACAGCAGGATGTAGGCTGATCCCCACATTTTAACACTTTTCACGTCTGCCATTGTGGCTGTACTTATGTCATCTTTTGCATGAGATTAAAAAAGGGAAAAGATGTTTAGTTACTGTATTTCATTTGTAAAACGTTCTGTGAACTATTTTGTTGGAAAGCAGTGTATAAATACTAATGGTTGATTGATTGTTTAGGAAATATTTCTAAACAACACACACACACAATACAGTATTTGATCTAGCAATAAAAAAGGTACAGAAAGAAAGGCAAGGAGATGACAGCTTGCTTTAAATCACATTCATTAGCCCCCCAACTATTCAAAGTGTCATTGAAACCCCCACCCCATCTAGGCTTGATCAATACCTCAATTAGTTGCTTCATCCACCCTAGACACTCACATCTATCCCAGCATCTGGGAAAGAAGGAGGAGGAGGGGAGAGAGGAGAGGAAGGAGAAGCACCCTCTGAAAAGCATTCTGCAGGCAAGGGGGATGTTGCACATGGGAAAGGGGAGATAAGGAAGGGGGTAAAAACCACAGGGTTTGCTATGCAATGAAATCCTAAATACTCCAATGACTGCATCCAAAGTGCAATTACATTGTAAAGAATTTTTAAGTGGAATAACATTTTAAGTGTTATTTAAGGCAAAGCTTTCTCCAATGCACCCCAAATCCCCAATGCACCCCAAATCCCCAATGCAAGATTGGGGATGGAGGTTGTACAACTCACCTGGTTTGGGATGGCTGCTCCCTGCCCCTCCACCAAAGAACAGAAGCCAGGAGCCAAGGGAGGAAGAAATCCAGTGCACACCAGTGCACACCAGTGCACACCAGTGCACACCAGTATAGACCAGTACAGACCAGTCACCCAGGCATGGGGCAGTGCAATGCTTGCAAATTGTGCAAGTCTTCCTTTTTTTGCAAGCAGCCAGCCAGCCCACCCACTCCCGCCCCCTTTTGCTTGGGATTCCTAGTCTTTGCTGCTGCTGCTGCTGCTGCTGCTGCCCTGCTTGCTCCAAGCAGCAGGAGGAGGAGGCTGCCCAGAGAGCAGCACAATGAAGTGCAGCGCAGCACTCACTGCGCATGCGCAACACCCTCCCTAGCTTTCCCCATTACGTCATCTTATCTAGCTTTGGGAGAAAGCCAGAAAGGAACCTGCCTTCTGATTGGTCCGTTCCGAGACTCTCCCGTTGCATGCTGGGACTTGTAGTCCTAACGGTCATACCCGTGCTTTGAAAAGTCTGCGAAGAAAACTACACTTCCCAAGCGGCCGTGCGCGGTGCAGACTCCACTCCCATAAAGGCGGGCCTTTCTCCTCATAGAGCTTTACCCCATCGCGGCGGCCATGTTGCGGGCGACGGTGTTGCATGCTGGGAATTGTAGTCCTAACGGTCATACCCGTGCTTTGAAAAGTTCGTGAAGAAAACTACGCTTCCCATGAGGCCGTGCGCGGTGCGGCCTCCTCTCCCATAAAGGCGGGCCTTTCTCCTCATAGAGCTTACCCCATCGAGGTGGCCATGATGTGGGCGACGGTGTTGCTGTGGAGACCCGCTGCCCGCCTTGGGGGGCAAGAAGGTGTACTTAGGGGGCTGGTTTGAACATGGCGGCGCTGTAGGGAGTGGGGGAGGGGTATGCGAAGGAAGCTCTCCTCAGGCGCCTTGATTAGCAACGGGTGGTGTACGGGAGGGCGAAAGGGTCAAACATCCTCTTAATGCGTTCGGTAATTGCTTCTCTCTCACCCTCCTCCTGTGCGCGCCTGAGCCTCAACGGTTCCCCCTGCATTGTAAGGTGGCGCGCCCTGCAGCCACCACTAGAGGGCGCTCCCTCCACGCTTCCTTGATGATGGGATGTGGAGCCACAACCTGAAAGGCCCTGCTGGGAAGGGGGAGCTCCTCAGGGGCCCTTCAGCAGGCCAGGCTGTTCTGTGAGGTGGGAAGGAGGAGGCCAGGCAGGGCAAGCTGCACAGGCCCTCCCTCCTCCCCAACAGAAGCACCTGTGGAGGAGGCAGCCCTGGGGCCTTCTGGGGGCTGACCTGCCCCTATAGGCACCCAGCTTGCCTTGACCCCCCAGAAATGAAGTCTGGGGGTCCTGACCTCCACATTGGGAACCACTGCTCCCAAACATGGCGGCACCCAGCTTTTCATGACCCCCAGTTTGGGAACCACAGAAATGAAGACAAGGGAGTCCTGACCCCCACATTGGGAACCACTGATCACAAACATGGCGGCACCCAGCTTTTCATGACCCCCACTTTGGGAACCACTGCCATGCCACCATATTTGGGATCAGTGGTTCCCAGTGTGGAAGTCAGGACTCCCTTGACTTCATTTCTGTGGTTCCCAAAGTGGGGGTCATGAAAAGCTGGGTGCCGCCATGTTTGGGATCAATGGTTCCCAATGTGGGGGTCAGGACTCTCTTGACTTCATATCTGTGGTTCCCAAACTGGGGGTCATGAAAAGCTGGGTACCACCATGTTTGGGATCAGTGGTTCCCAATGTGGGGGTCAGGACCCCCTTGACATCATTTCTGTGGTTCCCAAACTGTGGTCATGAAAAGCTGGGTGCCGCCATATTTGGGTTCAGTGGTTCCCAATGTGGGGGTCAGGACTCCCTTGACTTCATTTCTGTTGTTCCCAAACTGGGGGTCATGAAAAGCGGGTGCCGTCATGTTTTGGATCTGTGGTTCCCAATGTGGGGAGGTCATGAAAAGCTGGGTGCCCCAATGTGGGTGTCAGGACCCCCTTGACTTCATTTCTGGGGGGGGGTCACAAAAAGCTGGGTGCTAACATTTTTAACTCTGGCAGTGGGCGCTGCAATGTTTGGGATCAGTGGTTCCCACTGTGGGTGTCAGGACCCCCTTGACTTCATTTCTGGGGGGGGTCACAAAAAGCTGGGTGCTAACATTTTTAACTCTGGCAGTGGGCGCTGCAATGTTTGGGATCAGTGGTTCCCACTGTGGGTGTCAGGACCCTCTTGACTTCATTTCAAGGGGGTCATAAAAACTGGTTGCCACCATTTTGGAATCTAGCAGCGGGAATGCCATTTTGGAAAGGGCCGCACAGGGTGCTTTCTTGGGAGTAAATCTCATTGAACGCAAACAGTAGACAAGGAGGACCTCTTGAATCACGGTGTTGTCACTTCCAGTTTGATGTTACTTTCAGGAGGTCCAAGAAAGAGTATTACTCTCAGAATGGGCGTCCCAGGATGAAATGCATGAGAACCACTGCTCTGTGATAGGAGTCTCCAAGCCCCAGCCCAGATGCAGCCCCTGCCAAGCCTCTATCTGGCACGTGGCCAGCCTCTGGACTCCTTCAAGCTTCTGATGCACTTGACTGAACGCAGCTGAATCTGTGCTCTTGTAAGGTGTAGTGTAGTGCCCCCCCCCCCCCCCGCCAAAAAAAATAACTTCCTAGCTTTCCCTAACTCCATAAGTAATTTTTATGCTCTCTAAAGGCCTTAGAGGTACTCAGGAGTTTGGGAAATGGGGATCCATATGATCACTGTATGTGTTGTATGTTATGTGATGTGTGTTGGTGCTTGGAAAAAATCCTGGAAATTTTAGCACATTCATTGTCCAAGTTAGGGTGCAATCTGGACCAAATTAGGCCAGCACGCTCACCCATCTACCTTTTCCCATGGTGGTGTGGGTAGATTGGCACATGTCTGTGCACTGTCCGAACCTCTCCCCGGCAGTTGCACAAAAGTGCCTTTTGCAACACCGCCAGACCAGCATGGGATTTGTGACTTGTGCAGGGACTTATGCCAGCACACCTGGGGGATTAGGATTGCACTGCCATTCCTTCATCTAAGTTCTATCTTCAATGTATTTATTTAAATTTTAGACTAGATTTAAATTTATTTTCTGACTCTTGACACTATGCCGAATATTTGATGTGGTCCTCTGGCTGAAACCTTTGGAGACCCCTGCTCTAGGGAGTGGTTCTCATCCCATTACAAGTCCAAAAAGTCAGCATTATCTGAAGACATCTCCATGGTACATCTCTCCTGATGATACAGGGAGGAGGAGGAATAGAGGGGGGCTAAAGGAGGGAAGAACAGAGTGATTTCTATGACATGTGCTGCTTTTTAACAGTTTGACATTTCAACATGCTTCAGTTATACCTGGAAATCACTCATTCAGTGCATGTTCTGCCCTTTCAACCTCTTTCTGCTGGTATAAAGGTGAAAACTGTTTCTACTGGCATATGTCTTGATGATTCAAACTGTTTTGGTCTGAGAGTGTGTATGTGAGAGAGAGAGCGAGATAAAGAGAAAGAGTGTGGGCACACCAACTTTAGCTCCAAGTTTTCCATTTCCAAAGGCATTAATGAGAGTCAATTTTCAGAAATCTTTCCTTCTCTGAAGGAATTTGCAAGATAAAAAATGCATTTACAGTTTGCTAACTAAAGAAACGTAGGAAGCAACATTTATAAACTAAGAAAGTCATAAAGCAATGTCCACTTTTTTGCCACTTCTCCAGTCTCTCACCTATCAAATGAGTATGCGTACTTTGACTATGGCTGCAATCCTAAAGACACTTTCCTGGGAGTAAGATCCATTGAACACAATGGGACTTACTTTTGAGTAGACATGGTTAGGATTGTGCTGTTAGGCTACAATCCGGAGTAACTACTGGACCTTTTGCACCAACGTAGTTACAGTGCCACTTATGGGAAACCTATGGGAAATGGAAAGAGTAATCCAGAGTAAGTGCCTCTTACGTCTTCCCGTAATTACTCTGGATTGTAGGGTAAGTGACAGTAGGGTAGGGAGGGATTAAGATAGAAGTTTGAAACATAAAGCCTGTGGGTCAAACAGCCCTCTGATACCATTTGTTGTCTTGAAAACTATGACCAATACATTTTCTCTTCTTTCATTTGCAGCTTATGAGTTTCTTCGTGAGAACAAAGTGCATATTTCTGGCCATCATCTGCTTAATAATGCATTTTCTGCTTAATTATGTCACCTCTGCCCTTCAGCAGGCACCATGAATGCTAAATAATCCTCTGTAAAATGAGTTTTGACATTACTTGACTAAGGAATTATGCCAAAGACTTGTTTCTTTTTAAAATAATATCCTGCCTTTAAAGAGACAAGGCAGCTTACAATACACAGATAAATTAATAAATCAGTCGCAGCAGTATGATAAATTCAGAAGGAGGGCAAGTTAAGGATGCATAAGGTAAAGTGCATGAAAGAACAATAGGTAAGGATGGGACTCACATGCAAGAAATTTAATTAATTTTGCTTTTGTCTGGGGTACAAAATGGATATTTTTGTTGGCTGCTAGAAAAGAAACAAAAATACAGAGAATGTCTGTTCTTTGTTTCTGAAAAATATAGAATTTAGCAGTTGTTTAACCTCACCATTGACAAGAGGACATCAGTTGCTTGCAAGACAAGAATGCAAAAAATCTAGCTTTCTAAAAATAATAATGGATGTGTATTTACTAAAAAAATGTTCGATTTGAGTTTGCACGCTAACAATGGGCATTTATAGTATCTTTAAGTGTTGAAAGCTCATTAAGCATAATTATCTTGTTGCTGCAACAACAACCCTATAATAAGTGGGAATTATACTTTTGCAATTGAGGTTATGGCTTAGCAAGGCTACCTCATGAGTTTGTGGCCAACATGAAATTATTTCTGTTTTTCTTAGCCATGTTTTAGTATGTTTTTAGTATGACAAGACTAAGTATGACAAGGCCCCACAAGACAGGGTGAGCTCCTGTCCTTAGCCCAGCTCTGCGACGCCAGCTGGATCCAATCGTATTGGCTCTGCCTTTCCATTGGACTAATTCAGTGGCGTGGAGAGGGGGGATTTGCTGCTTGGGTAACAGCCTATCCTCCATAAGAATCCAACCCAGGCTTTCGAGCTTCGCATGCAGCATATGCAGCGCCGAGCACGATACCATAGTCTTTCAAGACTGACGGAGGCCTGCTTAGTATGACAAATTTCCAGAGGTTAGACTTCACAGTTTTAATGGCATGATGAAGGCTGCAATCCCAAAGAAACTTTCTTGTGAGTAACACAATGCGGCTTACTTTTGAGTAGACATGGTTAGGATTGTGCTCAAAGCCATATCCTCAGGGTCCAGAAATCCCACCGTGTACCTGGTGTCTACAGTTTATTATCACTATATAGCTGGAAAAATCACTTTCATGTGAATTCTAAACAACTTGTCCCATTGATTTGAAAATACAGCCTTTCTGGTGAGGGGTATTATATGGCATTGGATGACTAATAGGGTTGTAGCTTTTAAGGTAGCTTTTGGGTGCAGAAAAACCACAATTATACTTTTGTTTGGACCTAAGAATCAACAAACAAGCTTCTAATTCTATAGGATTCTTCAACAGGTTAGATGAGCAACCCACGGAGAAATACTGAGAACATGATAATCCCCAATGGTCTGTACAATTAAAAGATTAGAATCGGTATACTGTTAGGTAACTGAGAACATGTCCTACCATTTTCTCCTCTCCTTCAACTCACAGGATGAAAAATCCTATAGATTAAAAATCTTAATTGGTTGATTGATACTGATCCCGATAGAAGCACAATTCCACTATGATTTTGATTCTTTTCATGAACCAATATGGCCACCTGCATTCTAGCACTTTTAGTATTCTCACTTTTTTTGTTTGGCCTGGGTTTCTTACCATTTCTTACCCCCCACCCAAGGCATGTCAGTCCAGTTTTCTCTTGTAAATTGTTCATAACCTTTTATGGTTACCCCTTTTAAAAAATCAACTTGCAGCCTAATCTAGCATGTGTTCTATTGAGCTCCGTCGGACTATCCCCGTAACACAATTTGAGCCATTAAAAGGGATCCTGGTGTGGTGCTGAAAGCAGGTTCACAGAACAAATCCATCTCAAAAGTTACTAGCTGTCTTGACTAGACTTTCCAGTGAGTCACTCATAGCTACTTGATGGTCTGCAGATTTCTCTCTCTAGGTGAGTGGCTGGAGAAGAATCTAAAAACAGCGGCTGATTGCAAAACACACAACACTGCAGGCACACAGTTGGAGTCTTTCAGGATTCACCAGAACAAAGAACATGAAATGCAACTACATTTGTCTAGTACGCTGTCTCTTTACAAATGTCAAGTCTGTTTTCTTGCTGTCTCTGGTCTTTTCTGTGCCATGGTAGGGAGTGCCCTTCTCAGCATTTGATCCAGCAAGAATTTTAAGTGCTTGACAATAAAGCTTAGGTTTAAAATATTAAGTAAATTTTAAAATAACTCCCTTCTACAAACCAGGTTTATTCCTTCTTGGGGTCAGTTCCTATGCAGGTACCCTTTTTACTGTTTCATTCCAGAACTACCCGTAGATAAAAATACAATGTAAAAACAGATTTAAGTTTCCACTTAAGGAAACGTATTCCTCCGCTGAACATGAATAAGATGGTTCCTGGATATTTGCAGGGGCTTGATTCTGGAACTCATAGAAAATATGTTAAATAAAAGCAGTTAGTTTGTAAAAAGATTAAAGAACAGTTTTCCTTATTGTAGAGAGGCAGTCAGCGTTTATAAATGCAAAGGATCCATGCCTTAGCCTGGCTCAGCTGGAGAATGGAAGGATTGCTTGCATTACTGCCTCTCCACAGCAGAAGAAATGCAGTTTTTAAAACTGATTTGCAGTGGCCATTCATATCGAGTCAAACCATGTATAAGAAGGTTGGACCCATATTATGTCAATCTGTAACAGGTACAAATTTTATTGAGCACTTTAGACTCTGCATAGCTTGAGACGGTCTTTTCTGGCTGAGATAACATCCTGTTTCTAAGGCTGTAATTAAATCTGACCTTGGAACTCAGCAGCTGCAACACTTCCTTTAGTAAAAGTGGTAAGTGTTCTGAAAGTAGTACTGTTGCTTTTTCTCATTTTCTGTCATGTGAGCCCATCTTGTGTCCTTTCTGATTATCTGATCCAGTATTACCTTTGCATATTGCTTGCTGAGATGATATCTGGCATAAATCCTCTTAGGGTCCAATCCAAGCCTAAGCTGGCACAAATTGTCGGTCTTCCCATTCCCGTGGTGATGTAGAAAGGCAAGCACACGTCTGCGCACTGGCCTAATCCTCCCCCAGGAGTGGGACAGAGTGGCACTTTTGTGGCAGCCCCTTTTTGTGCGTGTGTGGGTGGAGTTTTACTGTTATGTATATTGTCTGTTTTATATCTGTTGTGTATGCTTATCAACAGAGTGCTTCAGTTTTCAAGGTGCAAGGGGATTGACTTGACAGTAAGTAATGCTATTGAAGGTAAGTAGTGCTGCAATAAAACAATTTGGATACCACAAATTAATTTGTGCCTGTGTGACTACACACAAAGGTTGAATTGGGATTTTTGCCTATACATGACAATGCTGGATTTCATTGCAAAGCACACGTGGACAGTGTATTGTCACCCTTCTTTATCTACAAGATTAAGACGTTATGAAAGCACTTTCCATACATTAGATATTCTTTACAGCAGTTCCCTAGAGATTACTTGGTACAAATGTTATAAATGGGATTGTTAATTCTTTACTCAGATGTAGTTGCAGGTGTATCTTTGAAATGACGTTATCTTCTGATGTCGCATATGTGCCAGGCTTGTTGCAGAGCAAGAGTCCTCTCTTCCCACCAAGCCAAGCACCACATAATACAGAGCTTGATAATGCAGAGGTTCAGTGGTGATTGTGATGCAGTTGCAGTCCTGTACAGCTATGGAAGCTATCACAGCCACTCTGTAATCACAGCACTGATGCAGACCCCTTCTTGGGGTCACTGGGAGATGGAGATGCCTTTCTCCTGTTAGAGTTGCCTTTGCACCAATTGGGGTGGGTGCAAAACCAGTTGCAAGCTCAAGACTTGATAACAGATGAACAACTATACACATACAAATTTCTTACCTTTCTCCATCCTTTTGCATGAGTTACTGCTTTGGGTGGAGCTGTTTAATTAACCCTTTCATGCTCAGTTTGTCCCAAAAGGCTTCTCTCCATCCCAACCCATACTTCAGATGTGTTTGAAGAATACCATAATTAATTTTGCGTCTGCTGGGGAAATGGTGTGAGTCAAAGTTAGAGGATTATCTTTCTCCCTGCTGTTTCACTCCCTGTTGCATTTCAAAGTGGTTTTACATGCATAACTGGCCCATCTGCGTGTTTTTACATGTGTAACACATTGTGGTTTTGGCCCTATGCAAGATACATTTAGGATGCAATACTGGGTGCCCACAAGTCCCTTGTACAGCCCAGGAGCAATGCAAAAATTCCATAAGAGGTCATTCCATATGAACTCAACCAGAGGTCCCATGGTGACTGACTCAGATTTGACTGAAAATATTTTGGTTGGT
The DNA here is from genome assembly GCA_030015325.1 of Cryptoblepharus egeriae. Taxonomy (NCBI): domain Eukaryota; kingdom Metazoa; phylum Chordata; class Lepidosauria; order Squamata; family Scincidae; genus Cryptoblepharus; species Cryptoblepharus egeriae. The sequence goes on along the minus strand of JAREYC010000005.1, from coordinate 93,693,507 downwards.
ACTTATACGTGCTGAAAATTGGGTGAAAATCCAAAGGTTTGTGTGCTGTGGCCCTTCAAAACAAGGGTGTCAGACTCATCTGATGCTTGCAAATTGCATATTTTCCTATGTACCCATCTTTGGATGCTAATGTCTCAGAAGTAAATGAAGTTTTATGGATGAATTTTGATATATAGAGTAATTTAGGGCACAATCCAGAGTAACTGGGGAGTCCTTGCTCCGGTGTAAGAATAATTTGCTCTGGATTGCAATATGAATTTCCCATAGGTTTTCACTAGGAGGTGCAGTAACTACAGGTACACATAATGTCTCTTACGTGCTTCCGTAGTTACTCTGGATTGTAGGGTTAGGCTCAGGCTTTCTGGCTCTCTCATCAGAAAAGACCTCTCCTAGTTTGGAGAGACTGACATCCAAAATGGGGATCTTTTCATGGGCAAAATCAATTTTTCAAGGGCATTCACCATTTGGGCAACTAATTATGGTAATGAAACTTTTTCTGCATAATTGTACATATCTTGTCAACATTTACTCAAAAATTCAGTTTCTTTTCTCACCTCCGTATTAAAAATTTTATAGATAAAATTTTATCTTGTGTTGAACTTTTTGAAGTTGAGTGTTGAACTTTTTGAAAAGATCCCATTATGAATGCCAATATCTCCAAAACTAGGAGAGGCCTTTTCTGGTGACAGATTCAGAAAGCCTGAGCCCAAAAATTCATCAGAAAATTTCATTTACTTTGAGATATTATGTGTACACAGGAAAATATGCAATCAGCAACTGTCAAAAATGGCTATGGCACCTTGTTTTGAAGGGCCATAGCACACAAACCCTTTGGATTTTTCACCTAGTATTTGGCTTAATGCCATTATATATGTAGAAGTACCAACCCAATTTTCAGTCAAATCAGTCAGTGACCATGGAAGGTTTTTGAGACTTTAAATTCATATGGAATGACCCCAGTGCATTTTTGTGCACTTTTAGGGAAAATTGGAGCCTGGTGCAGGTATATGTATGCACTGATCTCCCCACACCACCATAGGAACCGGGAAAGGGTAAGTTGCACTGGTCAAGCTCAGCCGGCACAGGGATTGGGAGACAGGGATAAGGGGGGAGAAGGCAACAGATGTTCCCTGGGTGGTCATGGAGTGCGAAATAAATTGGTACCTGGCACTTGTGCTGGAGCCAAGCCCCATTCCTTGACAGGCTGTGCCAGTCCTGGGCTACTTGAATCTGTGCCAATGAAATTGGTGGTCAGATCTGAGTGGACCCATTGGGGCTGCTGCAGCACTATCCAAGATAAAGTGAAAAGTTTTCCAGGGTGGCGCAGCACCAGCCTCAGTCTTGTCCTGGATACATTCTGGCCTGCCTGTCTCTGCACAAGATAGGATTGAAAAGTATACCGTACACTGGCCAAAGCCCAAGGCAGAGGCAGTAGTGGTTGGGCACCCAAGAAAAGTGCCTTAGCATTACTTTCTCCATCATAACGGTCAGCAGAGTTGAATGTATATCAGCAATGTATGTCTTGAAAATGTTTCAAGAAGGTGATTGCTACAACCGTTATCAAGTGCAGCTGCTTCTCATGGCATCCCAAGATAAATACAAGGCTGTTTAGTATCTCTAGAACACGCAAGCTATTTAAAGGCATTCCCTTGGAGGGGGAAAACTCAATTTGGAAAAGTGTCACTATATTTTATTCTTGACAGTTGGGCAAAGATGGAAGAGTAAATCCACAGTCCATAATCCAATCAGCGGTGAAATTTTAGGAACTATCATTTTCATCCAAAATGAAAGCAAATGCACTTTATGTATTTAAATGACTCTAATTGGCATTAATAATTTGTACAGAAAATGCAAAATGCATGAGTCAGCTGGGAAGAGAACTTGTCTTTAAAGAGAATCTGTCTGCAGTTTTGGCAGTTGAGCAGGCTGCTGGGCTTGCACTAATACTCATCTTCTGTCTTTCAGCATCGAGGAGCACAAGACACTTCGAAGGGGCCAGGAAAACCTCGTCCTATAACGCTAATCGCCCAGTAGGAGTGGCATGCCAAGACAACCTTAGAAAGCAGCTTCTTTTCAAAGCTGCCACTGGCGCATACCTAGAGTTGTCACTTTGAAAGTCATTCATTGTTCTGTGCAGATCATAAGCTACTTAGCAGACATTTAGTCCTGTGCTGCTTATTAACATTAGGAAATATGATTTCTGCATGAATATGCTTTTATCCAGTAGAGGAAGAAAGAGAAATATAGTATTAGATGCATAATTTCTTGGAAACTACAAGGAAGCAGAAATGCACCAGTTAAGGGGATGACATAATTGGCCCCTTGCAGCAAACTGTGCCCTGCTGCACACATGAGGAAGGCAGTCACACCTTGTACAATGTGATCTTTCAACAGATGCACAAACAACATGTTTACAAGGAAATCACTGTTCAAGTAATGCTCCCTGATCCCTTTTCTACTGAGGTTTGTAGTAAGTCAGATCATGCAGAGGAAGATGTTCATGTTACTTAAGAATCTGGGCAACACATTGAGAAGTCAAGTCCCTGTTTCAAAGCCTGTCTGGGTTAGGTGACCCTGGGTGCAAGATGTTCCAATTTTGTGCACATATGTTATCCCTATTTGCCTGATACTGACCTCAATGCTTAGTATTTTATGGTGGTTTCCATCATAATATGTGCTATTTTAAGCAGGAAGTATAGGGCTGTGGTGGCACAAGTGGTTAAGACACTATGCCTGTTAACCAGCAGGCCAGGGTTCAAAACCTGGGACCTGCAAGACAGGGTGAGCTCCTGTCCATAGCCCAGCTCCTGCCAACCTAGCAGTTCAAAATCATGTAGATAAATAGATACCACCTTGGTGGAAAAGGTAACAGCATTCCATGCTCCTTGGCATCTAGTCATGCTGGCCCCATGACCACAGAAGTGTCTTCGGACAACGCTGGCTCTAAAGGCTTGGAAACGGGGATGAGCACCGCACCCTATAGTTGGATATGACTGGCAGTTGACCTGTGGGAAGCAGGAAGTGTGGCTGAATCATTATAAGAACCTCACAGTCCAAGGTGCTATTCCCCTGTCTAGGGTGTGCTCTGGGACATATACTACCCCATTGGGTAATCATTGAATGGTATTGGGCCCTAGCCTTTTCTAGTCTTAAGCAAGTTATCAGTGAGCCATATCTGTATGTGAATCCCCATGGATGTGTGTTGGTGGACCTATGGTTCTTTGAATTCTATAGAGCCCACAGTTATCTACAGTAACTCTCCACAACTAAAGGAACGTTCTTTCCAGCTACTGATCTCATTTTAGAAATGCTGGATGTTGAACACGGATCCTTTGGTTCCAAGCCATCTCTGTCATTGCCCTGTGCCCTTTTCCAAAACGCAGCACTGCCAGGCACATTATTTGCTTTTGACAAGGGAATACCTTTCCACTTCACTTTGCTAGGTGATTCTCTCCATATGTATGCATGCCTAAAAGTGATCTTTGTGGTTGAAACCATGGGACAGCATGCACAGGTTTCCTTCCAGGGCAACTGGCTGGAAGTGGCTACTCTCTGGTTCGCTGCTGTTCTGCAGTTTTCAGTGTTCAAAACCACTTCACGTTGGTTTTGTGTGTGTGTGTCATTAAAACAGTGATCTTCAACCAGTGTGCCGTGGCACACTGGTATGCCACAAGCAGTCCACAGGTTTGCTGTAGGAGTTTGAAAAATTTAGTTATTAGATAATATTTATTAATAGGGCCACTAAGGATGTGAACCCTCCACTAGCAGCATGGTGTGCCTTGTCAATTGTCAAAAGGAGTTGTGGTGTCCCTTGGCAATTTTAGTGCCGTGTCAGTGTTCCATGAGATGGAAAAAGTTAAAAATCACTGCATTAAAATGGTCCTGTAAGATAAGCTAACATCAGTCCCATGTGGGAGGCAGGTGGCTGAAAACCTGTGACTTGCTGAAGTTGCCCAATCTCATGGGCAAATTGGGGACTTGTCGCTTTGCTTCTATACTATAACAGTCCAATATTAGCCTGATTCTCCTAACTTTGACTTGCAAAGTCTTAAGTATAGGACTGTTGTATAGTATGGAGGGTACAGCTGGAAAACTGTTCAGTTTCCATGGATGTGCATGGAGGGCAACAATTGTTGAGATTAATCGGTTTTGCCAGCAAATACCAATGATAGTACACTACTTTGAGGCATAAGATTATTAGTTCTGCCTCTTGGGCCAATCAGAAATCATGCCAGGAGGCTTTGCATTTCACTCAGCAGCTACCTACTCTGATCCTAAAAAAGAAAATGGCATTTGTTGCATTATTAACAATCTACCATGGCTTAAACTTTGCACACTCTCCATGTTAAACTCATCTGACTTCTGCAAAGCTGGGCCAGAGATGCATCAGAACCTGGTCTGCATTTATGTAAATCCACAAGCATGGATAGTCGGATGACTTGGATAACACCTTCACAAACACAAATTCAACTGTGTGTTTCCTGATGCCATAGACATAGGAGAGACTTGTAAACATTGACCTAATCCCATGTTTAGTCTTGACTCCATTGGACTTTCAGTTTCATGGAGATGGGAGATTTGCTGCTTGGGTAACGGCCTAGCCTCCATATTAATCTACCCAGGCCTCGTGTTTCGCATACAGTGTCGAGCACAATCCCATAGTTTTCCGAGACTGATGCCAATACTATACTTGAATCAGAACTTGTGCTTACATTAGGCAGAGTATCCCTCCTGTTCCATGATCCTTTTTACCAGTTTGACCAAGGATCAAACCCGGATTCAACAGGGATGGCTGGGTCTCTCTTGACTCCACCCTGAAAACCCATAAGAAAGTTAAGTGAGATTACCCCATGGCATGACGGCCTTATTTTTAGAAGTACGCCTAGGGTGCTGGCATAATGGAAGTTCGACCTCTTGAAGTGATCCCAGGAGTTCATATGTGAATGCCTTCACTTCACCAATGCAGATTGTAAACCTGGGTGCAGAATTCAACGCCCTGGTAATTTCTCAGACAACCCAAATTTCCTGTTTGGTCACAAAAACATGCTGGATAGTCAACTCATGTTGAAATCTTGGAGATTTACTTTTCCAGTGAGTTAAGCACTCTTGTTCCTGACTTCTGCCCAGTGACAGTGAAATGCACTCAAAAAATAAGTCATGCAAATATAATAGATACTGGAAGCAAAATTTGCTTTCTGCTGTTGCAGTTATCTTGGAGCAGAATTTGGTTTACTTAGCTGTGCGATGCTCTTGGCCATTGTGAAAGTTTACTGGAGATTATGCTGCTGTCAGAACAACAAAGGCGGCACCTTGCCTGGGAGCAGGCTCCACTTATCGTGATGCAACTTCCTTCTGAGTAAACATGAACTGAATTGAGTTTGCGGTAGTTTAAAAGACATTTCCCATACTATATACAGTGGTGCCTCACATAAAGAGCTTAATTCGTTCCAGAGGCCTGCTCTTTAAGTGAAACGCTCTTTAAGTGAAGCGGATTTTTCCATAGGAAATAATGGAAACCCAGACAATTGGTTCCACAGCCCTCAAAATATTCATATAAAAATATTAACTGGATGTAAAAATGGTGATAAAACACTGGAATTGAATTCAAAACATGCAGTCAATGTGCCTAATCCTATGAAGTCTACTTAGGCTGCAATCTTAAAGACACTTTCCTGGGAGTAAGCCCCATTTAACACAATGGGGCTTATGTCTGTGTAGACATGGTTAGGAAGCTACAATAAAAGAAACTTTCCTGGGAGTAAGCCCCATTTAACACAATGGGGCTTATGTCTGTGTAGACATGGTTAGGAAGCTACAATAAAAGAAACTTTCCTGGGAGTAAGCCCCATTTAACACAATGGGGCTTACTTCTGAGCAGACATGGTTAGGAGGCTGCAATCAACGACACTTTCCTGGGAGGCTTACCTGGGCTGCTGCTGGAGGTTCAAGAACGTTGGTGGGATCACTTAGGGGCAGTTAAGGGCAGCTGCCTCTGGCACCCCCAGGCAACTGCCCCCAAGTTGGGGGCAGTTAAAGGCAGCAGCGCTGGCCGGCAGCCCTTTTAAAGAGCCTCTGTGTGGAGCATCAGGGCTGCATAGCATGTGTGCCCATAGCGTGCTTGCTTGTTAAGTGAAGTGGGACTTGTTATGTGAGGCAAGATTTCTTGGGAAATTTTTGTTTGTTATGTGAAACACTTGTTAAGTGAGGTACCATTGTATATTACAACTTTCAATATATTGAAAGCTTTAAAGACAGTGCATTACAACCCCTAAACATGCATCTGATGCAGTGAATCATAAAGCTGCAAGAGGTTTATTCTACTTGATGCAACTGATTAGCATGCCCTACGAAAGAGTTTCCACTATATCTAGTTCCTTGTTTCTGGGGAACGTAACCAGTTCTTCCTTGATCTTTGGATGTTTTCAAAATGTCGAGTGTGACATTTTGAATGGCCTCAGTATTAATGTTTTTTTTTTTCTTCCTTACTTTGCAGTTTGCGGCTTGACTCAGAAACAACTGCATAAGGGTCATTAGCCAGCCTGACTCATCCTTCCACCCAGCAAACTATTTGAAACAATTGTTGCACAAATTCAGAGGAAGGTTCTCATGCCAGACAGTAGCAAAGAAGGAATGCAGAATGAAAGATGTATCTAGGAAACAATTCCTGCTTTAAAAGTGAGTTGTGCTACCCAAAAAACCACAAATCTCTTTTTTAATTAAAGCAGACCAGAATATTACTAATTAGTTAGTAAGCATCTGCTCTATCCAGAGTTCTTGAAACTATTCCCCAAATCCAGAGTAACTACGGGAGCACGTAAGAGACATTACGTGCACCCGTAGTTACTGCACCTCCTAGTGAAAACCTATGGGAAATTCATATTGCAATCCAGAGTAAATTGTTCTTACACCGGAGCAAGGACTCCCCGTAGTTACTCTGGATTTTGCCCTATGTTAAAATAGGACAGGTGAGAGTTGAGCATTGAAATCCTCATACAGTCATCCTCCACTATGGGCGGCGCAAGTGGGTAAGTTACTGTGCTTGTTAACCAGCAGGCCAGGGTTCGAGACCCGGGTCGGCCCCACAAGACAGGGTGAGCTCCTATCCTTAGCCCAGCTCTGCAATGCCAGCTGGATCCAATCATATGGGCTCTGCCTTTCCATTGGACTAATTCAGTGGCATGGAGAGGGGGGATTTGCTGCTTGGGTAACAGCCTATCCTCCATAACAATCTAACCCAGGCTTTCGTGCTTTGCGTGCAGTGTATGCAGCGCCGAGCACGATACCAAATCTTTCAAGACTGACGGAGGCCTGCATCCTCCACTATTGGACAGGTCAGGGACCAGAACACCATCCAAAAGTGAAAACTTCTGAAAAGTGAAACCCAATCTTTTTTAAATTTATAAACATTTCCAATGCTTTTATCTTTCAAATTCCTGCTGCCACACAAAGAGCACAATCCTAACCATGTCTACTCAAAAATAAGCCTCACTGAGTTCAATGGGTCTTACTCCCAGGAAAGTGGCTCCAGGATTGCAGCCATCATTTTCTGCAAATGGATTCTCGTTAACTCCTTTGGGAATGGGATTATTAGACCAAGAGGTACAACATGGGGAAGGGCAATTTTGGCCTTTAGAACAACAGGGGAGATTGAAAGAGCAGAACATGCACTGAATGAATGAGTTCTGGGTATAATTGAAAGACATGGAAAGAATGGATCACCAGAAAGCAAACCATCAAAAAGCAGGGGATACCTGGATCTAGTTTTAACAGCCCTGAGTGCCAGTGTTGGAAGGCAGTAAAAAAAATAATAAAATTTATTATTTTCTGCCCCAACCCAAGGACTCGCCATCAGAAAAAATAACCCCAAAGACAATAAGCACCCATGGGAAAATATACTCTGCAGAGATGAATAGAGACTATTATGCCTTCCTCAGACTATAATAAGCACCATTTAAAAGGTGTGTCTGGTGAGTTTGCAAGGGTCATACTAAGCAGACACCATCAGGAGCAGATCCAGTTCTTCAGGCACTCCAAGGTGCACTTCCCTCCTCCCCCTCCATATCCTGGTTGGGCAACAAGAGAGCTGTTGCCCTGCTCTCCATATGATGCAGCCACCTTGGACCGTTTTCTTCTACACTCTGCATGTATCCTCTGGAGTGAGTTCAACTGTATTCCATGCTTACTCCCGAACAAGTGTACATAGGATGGCAGCCTTAATCCAAAGAGATTGCTAATTGTAAAACTGATTTCAGGCCAATCCCAGAGCTGCTGGGACAAAGGCAGACATGATTGAGATGTACAAAATTATGAAAGAGTGAATAGACAGAGTGGATGGACAGAGATGCTTTTTCCCATTCACATATCACCAGAACCAGGGGACATCCATTAAAAATGAATGACTACAATCCAGAGTAACTATGGCACCTTTTACACCAATGTAGTTACGGTGCCACCTATGGGAAACCTATGAGAAATACATAGAGCATCCAGAGTAAGTGCCTCTTATATCTCCCATAGATACTCTGGATTGTAGGGAATATTGGGAGAGTCAGGATAGAGAAAAGAATTTTTTTTTTACCCAGCAAATTTGATCTGTGAAATTGCTTGTCACAGGATATGTGATGATGGCATCTATCCTAGATGCATTTAAAAGGGAATTGGGCACATTTCTGGAGATAAAGTCCATTATGGGATACAAGCCACGATGACAACTTCTTTTAAAGATGTAGCTAATCTCAGAGCGCCTGATGCAGGGGAGGACACCTGGGTGTGTGTTTCTTGTGTGCTCCTTGAGACATCTGTGAAATACATGAAGCTGGACTAGATGGACTGATCCAACTGGACTCTTCTTAGGTGCTTATATTTCGTTGCTTAGATCTGTCTTCTGCTCTTTGCTTCTAGTGAGGGTATCTTCAACATTTTGGAAAGTACTCATAGAAGTAGTGATCTTTGCAAGAAAAAAAATCAAACAATGGCTCACTTTTCAGATCATACACTGAAATCCAGAACTGTTTGGTTTCCAATGCCGCGGCTAAGAGCTGCAAAATGAAACAATTGCCCCAGTGTCTAAAAAGTCAGAATATCCAAAGTGTGTGCAGCTTTGCCCGGCTGGAAGCCTGTCCGCTTTCCGACAAACAATGCTCTTTGCATAATGTTCCCTCGGCCCCTTTATACCATGCTGGCCGTGAGCATTTTAATTGCCTGTATGCTTCAGAGCTTGTTTCACACTTGGCTGTTGTTGCCAACACTTTCACATCAAGGGTGAGTGGCCGGGAAGGGATAACCAGTAAGGAAATGCTTCTTGGGTAGAGTTTCTCCTACCATGGTACCCATCCACAATTATTGTTGGAACAGCTGGATGCTTTCTTATTTTATAGAGGAACCTGTCCATCAAAATAGCACTCAAGGCATTTATTACCACCACGTCCATTTGTGTCCCACCGGTCCTCCAAGGAATGCAGTGTGGCATAAGTGGATTCCTCCCATTTTGATCTAACCCTGCGAAGTAGGCCAGTTTATCAAGGAAAATCTCCAGAGGGTCCCCCAACTTTAACCAGATTATGGGGAGGGGGCTAGAAGGTGCTGGAGAATTAAGGGAGAATCTGCAAAGATTGAATATTGAATGCAATAACATCACTATGGGGAGATGGGTAGTGAGATCTCACTGGGTGTCATGCTTGGGATTGGTGATGGCTGAGCCCCCGGTCAGCCATACTGACCTGCTCTCACCAACTACAGGCATCTCCCACTTATTGTAAGGATGTGGGACTGGAGCACCATCCAAAAGTGAAAACCATTGAAAAGTGGAACCCAGTCTTTTTAAGCTTGCAAATGCAAAATGGCCACAAAAAAGGCTTAGGATCTATCATATCATAAATGAAAAATAACATAAATGTAAAAGACATAAATAAACGAGGTATGACATAAATATCATTGCAAAAGCCTAAATAACAAAAATTTATTAGCACAGCCAAAATACACAACAAATGACAGTAAAATGAACAAAGGTATGTGTGAGCAACAAATATGTATTTGAATGATTGTATTTGAATTGTATCTTATGTATTTGAATGATCTGAATGTATTTGAATGATTGAAGAAATAAGTCATAAGGAGATGCCAAAAACAGTTTGATCACCATGTCACATGCAAATCAACATCAGGGAAGACATTTTTAGCCTTTACCAGCAGAGAGAGGTTGAAAGAGTGAAGCATGTGTTGAATGAATGAGCCCTGGATATAACTGAAAGGTATTTCATTTCATTTCATTACCTTTATTGGCATACAATACAAAAAGAAAATAATACATTACATGATACATATGCTAGATTTAGGAGAAGAGTAATAAAAAGACTAGACTAAACTAAACATGGCAATAGAATGGAGAACAGTCAGGGAACAAGGAGTGCCAAAAAGGGGACGACACCTCGGTGATCAGATGTGGATGATTCTCTCTTCAAATTTGCCGCCACAATTTGAGCGATGAAGGTGGCAGTTTGAAGGACTATGAAGGAGTCAGTGGCAGATAGAAGAAATAGTATTCTGGAATTGTCACCAGGAAAAAGGTTCAGGCAAAATGAAAGGGCCGGACATTTACTCCTTGCTTCGCTGTGGAGAGGACAGTGGAACAAGAGATGAGCTAGGGATTCGACGACTCGCTGAGGGCAAAGACAGAGGCGGTTTGCAAGAGGAACACTGTTGAATCTGCCCCAAAGGACTGCTGAAGGGATGGAATTACAGCGAGCCGGGGAAAAAGAGCGTCTGAGACTAGGGCTTGTCAAAATGTGCAGGTAGGCAGGAGTAAACCCGATTTTAAATGGGAGATTGAAGTATACTGGGGAGCACGTGGTGTTGATCGCAGCAGAGATCTTGTCAGCATGGAGGTCCAGAATTCTCCGTTTGATGAGGCGAAATGCCTCAACAAGTGAGAGGTGCCCTAGTAAGTCAGGCTCAAAGCCCAGTTGGATAATTTTTAGCACCCATGGGTTGTCTTTGAGATTGGAGTCTTCTAGGAAATGGTATACAAGAGAGTTGGGGTCGGTGTTATAAAAATTTTTTAACCAGAACTTTGTAGCTCTGTGCCAGGCAATGGTTTCCAATTGAATTTGACCAGTCTCGATGCAAAGGACCTCATAGGGTACACACCGAGGTAGACCTAAAATGCTCCTAAGGAAAACAGAATGTATCTGTTCAAGTGATTTGTTAAAGGACTGTATCCAGATTGGTACCCCATAAAGAATTTGGGGAGGGCATTTGGCGTTAAAGGCCTTGAGGGCTTCTGGAGCAAACGACCCACCCTTGTTGTTGAGTTGCAGCATGTTTGAGGTGAAGTACTCAATGCACTTGTTGATAAGGCGTTTTAGCCCCACCCTAGTTCGAGATAGGATGACTGAGTCGTCCGCATACAGAAGGATTGGGACTGGCAGGTCCTTCAGCTTAGGAGGGTGGCCGTCGACAGCAGCAAGAAGAGGAGCCAGATCATTTAGGAAGAGGTTGAATAGGGAGGGCGCCAGGACGCAGCCTTGTTTAACACCTTTGTTGGTGGTGAATTCTTCAGTTAGATATCCTTCTGGGGAACATCTAACTTGCGCGGAGGTGTTGGAATAGAGACCACGGATGGGGGCAAGCAACTTGGGGTCAAGACCCATGCTAGCGAGTTTGGACCAGAGTAGATTCCTAGAAACGTTGTCGAATGCCCCCTTGAGATCAAGAAAAGCGACAAAGAGTTTGGACTTCTGATGAATAGAGTATGTCTGGGCTAGGTGGTGGAGAACAAGAACATGGTCAAGAGTGGACTTCCCTTGTGTAAAGCCAGTCTGTTCCCGGCCCAGGATATTGAAATGTGAGGTCCATTGGGTAAGTCGATGAAGCAATGTTTTGGTGTACAGCTTGCCAATTATGGATATCAAGCTTATAGGTCTGTAATTGGCTGGGATGTTCGCATCGCCCTTCTTAAGGATGGGAATCACGAAGGCCTTGAGCCAGTCTTTGGGAAAAACTCCGGTTGCATTTATGGCAGAGAATAAGGGTGCCAAGATGGAGGACCAGAAAGCAGGGTCTTCCTTGAGCAAGCTGGGAGGGATGGCGTCTGACCCTGGAGCTTTTCCAGTTTTGAGAGCTGAGATTAGATCGAGGATTTCGTCTTCGATCACTGCCCGGTGGAGGAGGAGCCCAGCCCAGCTGCTGTAGTCAGAGCTCCGCGTTCAATTTTAACTTTTTATAATAACTTTCCTCAATTTTTAATCTTCTTTCTTTATAATTGGCCCTTATCGTGCCTCGGTGGCTGACTACTGCTGCTAGCAAGATTTACTGAAAGGTATTTAAAGAGTGCAACCATCAGAAAACAAACCATCAGAAAGTGACAGATGCCTGTATTGTATTTTCACCAGTGAAACTGAGCCCAGAGCACACAACTGAGCCCAGAGCAGGCTGATGATCTCCAAACAGAGGCAATGTGGAGGGCTTTTTATGTTTAAGGCAATGTGATACCCTTCAAGTCAAGGGAACATGATTACACCAGTGTGTCACCTCCAAACTTCTGGAATGCTGATCTCCTCCAGGTAAGCACTGGGTGACACCCACCCCAAGGATGCCTCTTCATGAGTGCAGGATAGGATGAGCAAAATTTTATTTTGGGATTTGGATTCAGTCCATTAATAACAAACTTGGTTTTATACTGCAGGAGTTCATAGTGCAGCAAGCAGAAGAACCTGCTCAAGGCTAGCCAGGGTATGATCAGTGAGCAAGTCTAAAGAAGTAGGTCAAGAGCTGGGTCAGCCTTCTCAGGGGATGAAAGCATGAAAGAGGCCCGGGATGTGGCAGGGATCCTGTGCCCTGACCCTGCTGTTAGAGCTTTTTTTACAAAGTTGATCAGTAATCTGAGGTGGTCAGTTGCCGTTTCATCCACAGTAGCTAATCAGAGAAGATGACCTCCTAACAACCAAAAATATCTATCTTTTGGGTTGTGGCACCCAGCAAAGCTTGGAGATGGTGACGGTGCTGCAGCCAATGGCATAGCTAGAGGGGTGCAAAGCACTAAGGCTGCATTCCTAAAGATACTTTCCTGGGAGTAAGACCCACTGAACACAATGGGGAATACTTTTGAATAGACATGGTTAGGATTGTGATCTAAGTTTTGCAGTTGGCTGAAACTTCTGTGCAAGCGTCTCCTGCCCTTCTGAGCCATTCCAGGCAGTAAGTGCAAATTGGGCATTCATCTCCATTTTTCTTCCACCACCTGGACTGGCTCTGAGTGCGAAAGGGCACTCACGTGGCACATTCAGCCCTCTGCAAAACTTAGTGCTTTGCACCCCCCCCCATCTATGCCACTGGCTCCAGCTAAGGCAGGAGGGGAGAAACCAGTGAAGGTCATCTGAACTTTATATTTCACAAGAGAAAGAAGAAGCTCATACTGGGAAAAATGAATGAAGCTCATACTGGGAAAAATGATACAGAAAAAACAACAGAGATGAAACAACCCTCCTATTGTCCTTAGTGACCAGGCTTCCACCAGTGATAACCCCTATGAGCACAATCCTAACCATGTCTACTCAAAAGTAAGCCCCATTGTGTTCAATGGGTCTTACTCTCAGGAAAGTGTCTTTAGGATTGCAGCCTATGGCTCTTTCCACAAGTGATGAGCATCCCATCAAACAAGAATGAGAATGAGAATAAGCTGTGTGCACGACTATTGCAAGTATGTCCTCGTGGCACATAAAATAAGTGGGTTTCACTTCCCAAAGTGGGATGGTGTTGCTACACATGAATTCAACATGAATTCAACATGTCAAACTGTGCCACTGCATCTAATGTCTTTCGTTGTCTGGTCAATGATTGGGAATGACAAATGGTACAATCCAGAGTAACTACAGGAGCACGTAAGAGACATTACGTGTACCTGTAGTTACTGCACCATCTAATGAAAACCTATGGGAAATTCATACTGCAATCCACAGCAAATTGTTCTTACACCAGAGCAAGGACTCCCCGTAGTTACTCTGGATTGTGCCCAAAGTGTACCGTCAAGGTTATCTTGAGGAGGGAGATGTGGTAACTACAATTATGGCTTAAAATCTGCACAGACCAGTTTTTTAATGCACGATGGTGCATCAAAGCTAAAACAAGTCCAGTTAAAATGTGCTCATTGGCATTTCAGATGCGCATATGGCTAATTAATGTTTGCAGACTTTTGTCACATGTATTGAAGACTGGCAGGGGTGTGCATGGCTCATAATCAATGTTTGTGGACTTTGTCACATGTGTGACGTCTGCCTCCTAGGCAAAGATTGTGGGTGTGTGTGTGACTCAAAGCTTCTCCGGATTCAGGGAACAAGCCTGCTTCTTCAAGGTCAGAGCCACATACCTGTGAGTCAGAAGAACTGTTCTTGCAACACAATCAGGGTGAGTGATGATGTGTACCAAGGCAAGGAGGATCACAGCAGCAAGGCCTCTAACTGACACGACACCAGAAATTTCCAAAATTGTCCTCTTTTTAGGACACCTCTGTCTAGGTGTCCTCCAAAAGGGCTATATTATCCTCCATTTTGGCTTCATATTGGAACTTTGCAGTGCTGTGGAGTACCCAATCGTGTCATATGTCATTGGATTTGTACTGAAGAGCAGGATCCAATGCAAAAATCGGTTTTGAAATATCTCCTTCCTATCAAAGGTTATGGCCAAAAAACAAAAAATAAAAAATATGCATTGATCTCTATGGGAAAGTGAAAGTGCCCAATATCATGACTTTACTCATGAGTAGGCAAATGTGCCATTGTCCGCAGGAAATGCCAGGCAGAGAGGAATCCAAGACCTTGTTCTCTTTTTGAGATTTGGGCAAAAATTTCACAAAAATGCTGTCATGTTCTTTTGCCCCATTCCTGAGGAGGTTAGGCCAGTGCATAGGCATGCGCTGGTCTCCCCACACCACCATACGAAGTTATGCTAGGTGTGTTATGCCGGCCTAAATTGGTTAGGATTGCATCCTTAAGTACATTTATCCATTTTTGGCATTTGCTTTCTTAGATATATTTTCACAGAAAATTAAAGTGATACATATTTATATACTTTGCCCTGACAATTGACGTTTGAGTAATTAAGGAACAAAATCAATTTTCAATGAAACTATTTAACAAGGTTCTTTCTTTAGCTGTCCTAAGGATGCCAGTCATGGGTCATGAAAGTAAAAGCAATGGTTCAAGTTCAAGTCAAGTTTACTGTGTACTAAAAGCCATTACACTTAAGTTAAAAAGATACAGATATATATATATAAAAGCAATAGTCCTGTGCTATCTACCCTGCAGATATCTCAAGGTAGGGGCACTGTAGTCTGGAAGCTGAACAATTGCTTTGCCCAAACAGCAAAGCAGGATCAGCTCTTGTCTTGGACTGGTGACCAGAAGTCATCAAAAATCACTGGAAGTTGCATAGGAATGCAAAGGAGTGTAGAATGTGGAAAAATATATCAGAAGAGCAGATGGGATATCAAAGACAGCTGTAGCAACACCAGTGACAGTCTGAAAATCGCCCCATCATTTGTAAGTAGGGTGTGATGCTGGTTCGCCTCCACCTGGTGCACCCCAGATAGCACCCCAAAAAGTGTGAACCAGAAAATGCACCCCAGAAAGTGTGAACCAAATGACTAGTAACAATTGGCGGCCAGACTACACTGAAGAATTGGCAGTTGGCAACAGTTGGCAGCCAGACATCAATGTGGCATTCCTGGCTCTAAAAATACACGGAAATGGAACATTAACAACTGATTTACCATAAGTCCATGTATTTAATAAATACATATAAATAAATAAAATAAAAATAAATAAAGCTGTGAGTTAGAAAATATTAGGACTGAATTGTGCTAGTATAGCTTTGAGACTGAAGAGGGTCCTGGGTCTCAGTAGTACTTAGAAGAAAAGCTCCTGGTCACATCCCCAAAGCACATTATTATTATTATTATTATTATTATTATTATTATTATTATTATTATTATTATCCATAAATACACAGCGAACAATTTCGTGCTGGTTTCATTCACATCACCAGTCGGACCATTCCCAAGAGTCTAGGACTGTGTGATGTAGCGGCGTATAATTCGTGTTGATCCCAGAAGAGCGGCTTTCTGCGGTTGGCAGAGTGATATTTTGTCAATGCCAATAGTTTTCAGGTGCCTGCCAAGGTCTTTGGGCACTGCACCCAGTGTGCCAATTACCAGTGGAACCACCTGCAAGGCTTACACCAGATACGCTGTAATTCGATTCTTAGGTCTTGGCAGCGGGAGATCTTTTCCAGTTGTTTCTCCTCAATTCTGCTGTCACCTGGAATGGCGATGTCAACAAGCCACACCTGATGCTTTCTATGATGGTGATGTCTGGAGTCTTGTGTTCCAAGACCTTGTCCGTCTGTATCCTGAAGTCCCACAGAAGCTTGACCTGCTCATTTGCAACCACTTTTTCAGGCTTGGGTCCCACCAGTTTTTTGCCACTGGCAGATGATACTTTTGGCATAGATTCCAGTGGATCTTCTGGGCAACAGATTGTGCCTCCGTTTGTAGTCAGTCTGCGCCATCTTCTTGCAGCCACTTAGAATGTGGTCGATGGTTTCATCCACTTCTTTGCAGAGCCGGCATTTGGGGTCATGGGCTGATCTTTCAATTCTGACCTTGATGGCATTTGTCCTGATTGCCTGTTCTTGGGCAGCAAGAATCAGGCCTTCCATCTCCTTCTTCAGTGTTCCACTCGTGAGCCACAACCAGGTCTTATCCTGATCCACTTTTCCTTTGATCTTGGCAAGGAATTGGCCATGCAGTGCTTTATTCTGCCAACTGGCAGTCCGAGCCTGAATTGCACTATTGCGATATTCATAGTTGTTCTGCTGCACTTTCAACAACTTTCTCTTGCTGACTTCAGTCAGAGCAGATTCCTGGCTCTCTCCCACATCATCTGCTAGGGCATGTTTTTCTTCTTCTACCGACTGCTTCACTTGCAAAAGTCCTCTGCCCCCTGATCTTCTAGGCAGGTACAGCCTGTCAACATCACTACGTGGATGTAAAGCATAGTGAACGGTCATTAATTTCCTTGTTTTCCTGTCCAAGTCCTCCAGTTCCTTCTGCGTCCAGTTCACAATGCCAGCAGTAGACCTAACTACAGGTATGGCCCAGGTATTTACAGCCTTTATAATGTTGCCGCCATTCAATTTGCTCCTCAAAATTTTTCTAACCCTTTGTATGTACTCTTTGCTGACTACAGTTTTTACATGCCCGGCTTGATATTATTATTATTATTATCCATAAATACACAGCGAACAATTTCGTGCTGGTTTCATTCACATCACCAGTCGGACGCTTCCCAAGAGTCTAGGACTGTGTGATGTAGCAGCGTATAATTCATGCTGATCCCAGAAGAGTGGCTTTCTGCAGTTGGCAGAGTAATATTTTGTCAATGCCAATAGTATTATTTTTATTATTATTATTATTATTATTATTATTATTATTATTATTATTATTATTATTATTATTATTATTATTATTATTATCAATCTCACATTAATGTGAAATACACCATTTTTTGTCTTTCAGACACAAAGCTATGAAATAAAATTCAACCTCTGCCCAGGTACACTTTGCCCCTTTCCATGATTTTTTAAATGATTTTTTATTCTCCCTGCTGCACATTCTTGTCAAGGGAACACATTCATGTTCCAGAAATGTGGGGAGACAATGTGCAGACAATGTGAACACATGTGGTTCTTGCCTAACCATATTGCTGAAAGCAGGAACTGGGACAACTTCTGTACAAGGCTCCCAATGGATGATAAACCAGAGTCAGTCTGCAGAGAAGCTGTGATTTTCTGGAATTTATTAAACTTTGGTTTTAATCCACTGCATTGCTTTGTTAGGACACAATCCAGCAACACTGAGCCATAGGACGCAATCCAGAGTAACTATGGAGAGTCCTTGCTCTGGTGTAAGAACAATTTACTCTGGATTGCAATATGAATTTCCCATAGGCTTTCACTAGGTGGTGCAGTAACTACGGGTGCATGTAATTAATATCTCTTATGTGCTCCCATAGTTACTCTGGATTGTAGAGATAATCACTGTTGCCCAGCCATTACAATGTCACATCATGTTATGACATCATGTGGTGTTGTGATGTCACTTCTGGGTTCTCCTTGGTGGTAACTACAGTGGCTTCATGTATGCTATTATTCTGGCGACCTCCAGCCTCCTTGTAACTAAGGTGGCATCTGGAACAGTCATGTGCCCCCGCATGGCATAGCACCCGGTGCTGGTGTTATTCAAGGCTCTGCCATAGTTATGTCTCTGTGGCTCTGATGCAGATGCAGTGTGGTCCTAAGGAACAAATTATCCTTTATCTTGAGGTGACCCCATCAATTGCTCCCCCACACTGCAAGATCCAGCATATACCCTATTGGCATGGCTGCATTAGTGCTGGAAAGTTGAATAGGACTGGCGATATTTAAAATTGTGAGAAGTCTGCAATTCTTACATCTGCTGTACAGGCTTGGAAGAAAACTGTGTCCTGATGTCAGCAGAATGTGACTGGAAGCTGAGCAATGTGGAAGAGTCAGGCACTGTGGTAGCTTCTCCATCCTGGCTGACAAGCAGAGCCTGTTTGGAGGAACAGTTTAAAAAGCCACCCACGGCTGGCAGCGACAGGGGGTTGGGGCTGGGTGCGTGCAGACAGACAGGAATCCAGGGTGCTGGAGATACAAGGGTTGTAATGCCAGAACTGACTAGAGGCTGACTCGGCAAGGCAGATAAGGCAAGCATGGAGAAAAGTTTATTTTGGGGTAAAATCTATACCCCAGGTTCCTTACCTGTACATGATAACAAGGTAAGACAACAAAACAATCCAATCTACATACTAAAAAATCCAAGAAGGTGTAAAGAAAATGCAATCCATCTGGGGTTGCCATAAAATTGGGACAGGACCCTCTGTCCCATTTACACAATTCCCCAAAATTGGGACAGTCCCTATTTTTCATGACATATGGCAACCCTAGATGCACCATACATTTACACCTTTGTGAGAACAAAAACATTTTTAGATGACAACGGAATTCTAAATGCAACTGATGAAGTCAAACTCATGTGGCAAGAACTGAGCACTACCATAGGAAAGGCTCCACATAGCACGTAGGCCTCCGTCAGTCTTGAAAGACTATGGTATCATGCTCAGCGCTGCATACGCTGCATGTGAAGCACAAAAGCCTGGATTAGATTGTTGTGGAGTATAGGCTGTTACCCAAGCAGCAAATCCCCCCTCTCCACGCCACTGAATTACTCCAATGGAAAGGCAGAGCCAATACAATTGGATCCAGCTGGCATTGCAGAGCTGGGCTAAAGACAGGAGCTCACCCTGTCTTGTGGGGCCGACCCAGGTCTCAAACCCTGGCCTGCTGGTTAACAGGCACAGCGTCTTAGCCACTTGCTCCACCCACAGCCCTCATAGGCTTAGTAGGAATCATGAGTGCAGTCAACAGAAAAGGCTTTGGGATACGGAGGGGGCCCCAACATCTATTCTTAAATGTTGACAATATGGTATGGCTTGAGTAAAACTAGGGAAGTAGTAGTATTTTGGAATTTAAGGTCCCCCCTGCACATCTATAACTGCTCCTGAAACATCCAATCCTGGAAGACATGTGGGTTGCCCTAATAAAGATCTAAGATCCAGGCTAAATCTGGGTTTACAATTGCAAAAAACAAAACATATTGTCCAACATATTACATAGGGACTGTGATATAGACTGTGATATAGCTTACCAAAAATATAACATGGAGCCTTTGGGTGTTCACATGGGAGAGGGCCTAGGAGTCTGGGATCGCCCGAATTACCCCCCCCCCCCCGACAATCAGTTGTTCCCAGATTCGGTGGAGGTGTGGAGGATGGAGGACATGGTACAAATGTGGAGGACTGGAGGGAGGGGCGCCCCAGCAAGGAGGGGCATAACTGTTGGTCCTTCCACAAAGTGGTACGCACAGGGAGGAGTGCCATCATTGGCGGGGATTTGGTGGGAGGAAATGGGGGGGGGGGAGTCCGGGACGTGTGAGATCTGGAGGGCAGAAGGCAGGAGAGACTCTGGAGAGAGGACCTTCCGTGGAAGGAGCCTTGTACCTATGAGGCTTACCGGGAGAACTCCCGCAACCAAACAACCTCAAGAAGCCCTATCCCAAAGGACACAGAACCTGATCCAAAAAGGGGGAACGCAAAGAGCTGCGGGAGAAGCCAGACAATTGACAGCCGGAATACAGGAGGACTTTAGCCCTCCCCAAAGGCGAAAGACCAGTGACCCCTACCTGTAAAGAGAGAAGAAAGATTGTGAGGCAAGGGTCCTGTATTGTTTGTGGACATTATTTGTTGACTGTTACTTACCTGGTTACATTACTTCCGAGACGTTGCGTGTTGTGAGAGGGAGAGGGAAACCTGTTGGAAAAAGGGAACATGATAAGAGAAGTAAATTGCAACCACTAAGCGTAAGAACAAGTAAACGTGAGTTCAAGATACCCACCTGTGTCTGTCCTTCTTTAAGATGTACACCCTGGAGGAGGAAGACGAGGATGGGACCCAGATATCTGTAGTCCTAGATGACCAGGTCACTGTCAGTGGAGGAACGGGAAAGAAAAATAGACAGGCCCGCAACAGGGACACACTTGCAGTACCCCCAATTTTATCAGAGATCACTGCCTGATCATCTCTGATCCGCTCCACTTTCTGGGTCCTGCATATATTTCTCCTGCAACGGTCTACCTTCTTCCAGTTCCCAAACCAGGAGTGGTGTGTGTGTTTTTCCATGAGAAAACTGGATTGCTGTACACCAGGTTATGACAATTCAAAATATGCCTCTGATACTGCTATATGTGAAATGGGAGGCTGCATAAAGTTGGCAGCACTGAAGCTTTTCCTAGAGATTTTCTTTCCCAACATGATGTAATGCTGGGAATTCCTAGAGGCCCTATTAGCATCTCCAGAACTATTTGTATCATTACCAAGAGACTGATGCCAATTTCTGGAAAGAGTGGCATAGCTAGAGAGAGTGCAAAGATCTAAATTTTGTAGGGAGCATCACCAGTCTTTCCAAGCCATTACAGGCTCTGTTTTGCTGCCTCCACCTGGAATAGCGCTGAAGCAGAGAGGCCGCTTGCACGCAACGATGAGGCTCCCAGCCAAACTTAGTGCTTCACACTCCCTCTAAGTGCACCACTGATTCAGACCCATCGTTTTCAAGGTTGGCACACGCACAGTTCTTAGAGCACAATCCTAACCAGGTCTACTCAAAAGTTAGCCCCATTGAGTTCAATGGGTCTTACTCCCAGCAAAGTGTATTTAGGATTGCAGCCTTAGTGTCCATGGATCTGCACATGGATCAACACTAAAGAACAGGGGTCTCCAAACTTTTTGGCAGGAGGGCCACATCTCTCTGACACGGTGTCAGGGCCCCTTGGAAAACTAACTTACATTTCAAATTTGAATAAATTTACATATAAGGATATATTGGAATGGATTACAAAGCTTACCCAAGGGCTGGATAGAGAGGTCTTGCTAGGGGCCACATTGAGGCTCGCTGAGGACTGCATCTGGCCCCCCGCTCCGGGGTTTGGAGACCCTGCCATTGAAGATGCAGCTACAAGTAAAAATTGGGGTGGGAGGGAGTTGAACCCTGAAGAACGTCATAAGCAATTCATTCAGCAGAATGTAACAAGGCATCTCCAAAAGGCGAAACAGCCAACAAATAAACCCTGGAACAAAATAAGTATAGCGATCAGAAAACTATATGTTTACCAAAATATTACGTGGGTGAGTCATAAAGGTTAACTGATGTGGGGAAGTGAAACTGGAATCGTGGCCACGAGTCCAGTTGTAATGAAGTGCCGAGCTGTCAACACATGTCTGTTTCCTCCACTTTGTCGTTGATGGATCCTTTTTAGAAAGGCCACCATAGCAAAGGGGAACTTCTCCTGTGCTTTGTCTTGGTGCACGTTTCCATGCTAGAAGCGGAGAAAACACCTTTTCACTTACACACACAGACACACAAAGAATGAGAGAGTGGTAGAGTCTACAGTACTAATTTCCCAGTATAACCCAGTCTTCCCCATAAAAAACTATGTGGCAGCACAGAGTGCAATTCCAGTTTCTAATTCAGTGATTTTCAACCAGCGTACCATGACACACTGGTGTGTTGTGAGTAGTTTATAAGTGTGCAAGAGTTGGGAGAATGTATTTATTTAATATCATTTATTGATCGGACCATTTTAGGATGTGAACTCCCCACCAGCAGCATGGGTGACTGTACTGGTAAAACACAGGATTCCTTCACCCTAGACTGCATTATGGTAATCCTCACATATACCCAAACAATGCAAGAGTATCCAAAAGTAATTTTTATAGTAGCATCTTTTATGGAAAATAACTTAAGATTCCAAGAACTTCAGACCACAAATGCAGCTGAACTGATCATTTGATGAAAACTAAGCAAGAATTTTAGAGGTTTCTTTAAAAAAGTTTTTAAAATTATTTTTTAACTCTTTAAATATTATTACATTTAAAAAATTTTGCTTTTGAATTGACAAATTTATACATTTTAGTAAAAGCATATAGCAGTATATGAAACAGGTCTTGACCAGAAGTTCTTGCTGCTGTCTTCAAAAACTGGGATCAGGGTTTAGATAGAAGATCTAGGGCACAATCCAGAGTAATTACGGGGAGTCCTTGTTCTGGTGTAAGAACAATTTGCTCTAGATTGCAATATGAATTTCCCTAGGTTTTCACTAGGTGGTGCACTAACTATGGGTACACGAAATGTCTCTTACGTGCTCCTGTAGTTACTCTGGATTATAGAGCTAGATAGAAGTGTCACTTTTTGTTCACTATGGGTGCAATCCAGAGTAACTATGGGGAGTCCTTGCTCCGATGTAAGAACAATTTGCTCTGGATTGCAATATGAATTTCCCAAAGGTTTTCACTAGGTGGTGCAGTAACTACGGGTGCACATAATGTCTCTTACGTGCTCCTGTAGTTACTCTGGATTGTAGGGTATCTGGGCTACCATGGCTCTTCTAATCACACTTGTTTTTCTTGAAGCTTTTAACCTCAGTGTGAAGCTCGCAGGACTGAGTACAAGTGAATAATTTATGGCAAGGTCTTGGCTGAAAGCATGAGTGATGTCAGCCAAGCCAGAGTGATTGGATTTACAGAGGAAGTTGCTGTAACCAACTATAAATGTGCCCAGTGAAAGATCACTGATCTTGTAGCGGTGATTGCAGAACCACAGTAATTTTAATATTAGCAAGGATCAACACCCAACATCCCCCAACACCCAACATCACCCAACACCCAACATCAACATCATGTTATCCCATTAAAAAAAAAAGCAGGCCTCCATCAGTCTTGGAAGACTATGGTACCGTGCTCGGCACTGCATACGCTGCATGCGAAGCACGAAAGCCTGGGTTGGATTGTTATGGAGGACAGGCTGTTACCCAAGCAGCAAATCCCTCCTCTTCATGCCACTGAATTAGTCCAATGGAAAGGCAGAGCCAATACAATTGGATCCAGCTGGCGTCGCAGAGCCATGTTATTCCATTATGGCTATGATTTTCAAAATGTGTTGAACACATTTTCAAAATGTGTTCAAGGATCCTTGGGGTCGGTGACAAACTTATATTAAAGTAACAAACGTACACGGGGCTTATTTCTGGATAGTTGGCAACCCTACACTGTGTTGGGAACAACACAGAACAAAATTGAAATATGAAAATTGAAACGCTTAGTATTTTGCAATTCTGAAAGGTAACAATCACTACTCTAACAAATCGACTTCAAAAACGTATACTTGACGCGAGTATGTCAAAATTGGAATAAAGCAAAATATCTCAAGCTTGCATAAAATGGCTCTAATTCATATCGTTTGTGCAGTACCTTACTGTCCGTTATGCTGAATTTTTTGTTGATTTTAACCTAACAAAAGTGTAATAATCATATATTGTTTCAAATGCTGGAGGTTTGCATGCGGATCAAACGCTGGAGCTTTGTATGTGCCTGCCAATTACCAGGGGAAGCAATTTACTGGGATACAGCAACCTCCACCATGTTATTTCTATAATGTAATCATGTACTGTGTATATTTATGTCCCATCCTTCAACCAGGATCAGATTCCCAAAGCAGCTTACAATTAAAATCTATAAAAGTAAGTGCAACTAGGAATATGTTATGTCGGTTCTTTGGGGGAAGGAGCCGTTCTGAGGTCCCAGGCTGTTGGCAATACAGTGTGGGTTCCAAGTCCTGTCCCTCCAGAGGGAATGAACAGACGGAGCTACAGAGCAATGAGCAAACAGAGAAATAATAACTACAATAATAATATAATACAATAAAAAATACAATATAAGTAGGATCACAAAAATTTCAGGATTGGTTTGGAGTCTCCAGAAATTCAAATCAATCTTCAGGTCACTATTACAATCACCATGTTTTTTTAATCAAAACTTTTTTAAAAAATTAATATACTGTATCAGTTTGTTTGTTTGTTTATTTATTTATATCCCACCTTTCTTGCAGTGACCATGGACTTAAATATAAGTTCTTATAAAGCAATACAGATTGCCACATTCCTGGCATTGTAAAAATGCTCTATAAAAATTAATTATAAATTAGGAAATAATGAAAAAAAATTATTATAGATTGATCACCCATGCATATATTCATAAAAGATATAGAGACGGTGATGTACTTAAAGGGGGTGAAAACACTTAAGTTCTGTAGGGGACCTCAACCTTTCAATTTTGTTCCCACTACCTGGAATAGCTCCGAAGGAGAGAGGCCCCTTTCATGACTCGTGCATGCCTTTTGCACCCCTCTAGCTGCACCACTGGATTCAGTGGAGGCTCTTCTTATGCTCTTACTAGCAAAATGTACTCATGGTGCAGGACTACAATACCCTCCAAACACCATAACCCCATTGCGCAGCACCCTCCCATGTGCAATACTCTCCCATGCGCAACACCCTCCCATGCACATCAAACCCCTCACGTGCAACATCTCCCCATGCACAACATCCCGCTATGTGCAACACCCCCATGTGCCTCAACCCCCCATGTGCAACATCCTCTCATGCTCAACAACCGCCATGCGCATCAGCCCCCAATGTGCATCAATCCACCATGCGCAACACCCTCCCATGTGCATCAAACTCCCGTGTGCAACATCTCCCCATGCACAACATCCTACTATGTGCAACACCCCCCATTCACCTCAGCCCCCCAAGCGCAACATCCTCCCGTGCTCAACATCCTTTATGCTCATCAACACCCATGTGCAATGTCCCCCATGTGCAACATCCTCCCATGCGCAACATCCTGTCATGCGCATCAACACCCATGCACATCAAACTCCCATGGACAACACCCCCATTCGCATCATCCCATGTGCAACATCCCCCATTGCACATTCCCCATGCACATCAACCCCCCAATGCGCATCAACCTCCCATGCGCAACATCCTCTCATGTGCAACATCCCTCATGCTCATCATCCTCATGTGCAACATCCCCCATGTGCATGAACCTCCCATGCACTACATCCTCTCATGTGCAACATCCCTCATGCTCATTATCCGCATGCACATCAAGCCCCCATGCACTACATCCTCTCATGTGCAACATCTCCCATGTGCATGAATCCCCATGCGCAATATTCTCTCATGCACACCATCCCCACATGTGCACCATCCCCCCAGTGCACTCTCCTTTGCAGTGCATCAGGCACCAGATTGCTGGATGTTAATCAATCTTCAATGTTAAATATAGGACACAAACACATTGCACCCCTTTTCAGCCCCCTAAGGGTTAAATTTCTCAACATCGGTTCTTGGTGGGTGTTGATGTGACAGAAGGAACACCCTCCCCAAATTTCATGCATCTAGTTCCAGCAGTTTTGGCTGGGTGTTCATGAGTCAGTCAGTCACTCAGTCAGTCAGTGACTTTTCATTTTTATATACAATATATAGATATAGTTTCTGTTCTGATCCACCCTTTACTCACACAATAGTGCCATGGGTGTGTGTGCACCAATTCAAAACGGATCCCAGGTGGCTCTTCAGCATGTCTCAAAAGGTGATTAGAGTTTGTTTTGGTTTAATTTTAAATAAAGGTTGGCATGTCTGGTTGGACGCATCCCTGGAGGTTACATCACGCGACACGCCGCAGAGACGGAACTGTTTGTCCTTTGGGAGAAAGAACATATTTGTATTTTCAGAGGGTGCATCAGATTCCCAGAACAGATGAATATAATAAGCAGAGAACTTTGCAAAATCACTCTAATTAACGGATCGTTTTTAATTGAGATAATTTTTTATTTTTCTGCAAATTAAGAGCCCAACCCTATCCAACTTTCTAGTGCCGGTGTAGGTAGAAGTCATGGATGCCACCTCTAGCTCAGCTCCTGCATTGTGGCTAGAAGGTTGGATAGGATTGGGCCCTACGGTTGCAATCCTAATCAGCAGTTAGGCTGGCCTAAACCCCAGCATAAGTCCTGTGCTGACCTGGGGGTGTCCCAAAAGTGCTGTAAGACACTTGTGCGCCACTCTTGGGAGAGGGTTAGGCCAATGCATGCACATGCGCTTGCCTCCCTACCTCACCACAGGAATGGGAAGATCAATGAGTTGTGCTGGCCTACTTTAGGATTGGGTCCTAAGATGCCTTAACAAGTCATCATAACAAATGTGGAATTTGTGGAAAGCCTGACAGCTGTTTAAAGTAGTGCATAAAACAAATATATCGGATATATAGATACAGTATATGCGAATGTAAATACGGTATGTGTGCAAGTCTATAGATTTATCTATAAATTCCATAATGGTATATATAAATTTGGTATTCCAAATTCCAGGTACCTATAAGTTCCATAATGGTCCCAAGTTAAAGGGATGTGAGATGGGGACCAAGCAAACCTTCTCGGTGGTGGCACGCACCACAACTATGGAACTCCTTTCTTGTTGAATTAAGAACTACTCCTTCACACTTGGTGGTGGCATAGCAAGAGTGGGGTGGTTTGGGAGGGGTTGTGTTGTGATTCTGGTCTCACTGCCAGTTGTGGGTCTAGGGGTCCCACAAGTACCACCAGACACCATCTTATGTACCACTGTGTGGAACCTATACCATTGGTCGAGAAACACCTATCTAGGCTAGATACCACCCTCATCATCATATCCTGTGGCAAGGAGTTCCACAGACTGACACATACCCCCACTTGAGAAACACAGGTTGTTTTTCTTTTCTGCCCTCCCTTAATTGTCGTGATGTGCATTGTAGATTTTATGATGGACCTTTGTCAGTTGCTTCGGGCATTTCCTTCTGCATGGAACGGGCAGGAGACAAACAGCGATGTTGCCCCACACTGTGATTGAGGCTGGAAGAGAGTACCAAAAGCCCCAGAGGGAAAGCCCCATTTACCATAATGGGTTTACTTCTGAATAGACAGGCTTGGGGCTGTCAATTAATTTGGATTTCAAAAAAATAACGGGAGGACAAGATGATAATTAAAAATTGCCTGTTTTAGATTTGCATTGATCGATCAACGGCTACCTGGGTGATCAATTGAATTGAATTAATGGTATTTTGATTGATTGATGAATGATTTCTGAGGTGATCAATTAGATTGAACTAATTGTGTTTTCCTTGATTGATTATAATTGATTGATTTTCAAGGCGATCAATTAGAATTAATTTTATTTTGATTGATTGATTGATGAATGATTTCTGAGGTGATTAATTAGATTGAACTAATTGTGTTTTCCTTAATTGATTATGATTGATTGATTTTCAAGGTGTTCAATTAGAATTAATTTTATTTTGATTGATTGATGATTGCTTGATTTCTGAGGCGATCAAATAGATTGAACTAATTGTGTTTTCCTTGATTGATTATAATTGATTGATTTTCAAGGTGTTCAATAAGGATTAATTTTATTTTGATTGATTGATGATTGATTTCTGAGGTGATTAATTAGATTGAACTACATTGTTTTCCTTAATTGATTAGGATTGATTGATTTTCAAGGCGCTCAATTAGAATTAATGATCTTTTGATTGAGGATTTATTGATTTCTGAGGTGATTAATTAGATTGAACTAATTGTGTTTTCCTTAATTGATTATGATTGATTGATTTTCAAGGTGTTCAATTAGAATTAATTTTATTTTGATTGATTGATGATTGCTTGATTTCTGAGGTGATCAAATAGATTGAACTAATTGTGTTTTCCTTGATTGATTATAATTGATTTTCAAGGTGTTCAATAAGGATTAATTTTATTTTGATTGATTGATGATTGATTTCTGAGGTGATTAATTAGATTGAACTAAATTGTTTTCCTTAATTGATTATGATTGATTGATTTTCAAGGCGCTCAATTAGAATTAATGATCTTTTGATTGAGGATTTATTGATTTCTGAGGTGATTAATTAGATTGAACTAATTGTGTTTTGACTGATTGACTGACTGACTGACTTCCAAGGAGACCCATTGGACTGCACAGTACTGGTGGCGGTGCTTGTGCTGCTATACAGCCTTCCTGGGAGTAGAGCCCATAGTATTCAATGGGGCTACTTCCTTCTGAGGGGGCCTGTCTCCCTCTGAGGTCCCCTTCAGGGTTTTCCTAACTAGGCCTCAGAAGAAGGCCTGGGTTGCCATAGCAACAACTGAGGGACCGAATGGACCAATGGGAATCCAGGTCTCGTGCCGGCCGTTGGCCAATCAGCTTCGAGGGAGGGGCTGTCGGCGAAGCTATGGTCAACGTCACACTACTCCTGAGGGGCGGGACTTTATTCGGGCGATCCAATCACACATCGTGGAGATAAAGAGAGGCGGGACTTAGCGTGTCCGCCCAATCACGACCAAGCATTTCTTTTCCACCAATCCCGCGACGGGGGAGCTGCGACGAGGGTCCAATGGGAGGCTGGAGCTTGAGTGACGCTCAGAGGGGCCAATCACAACGCCGCGTGCGGGAGAGCGAGCCAATGAGGGCGCGAGCTTAGAACAAAAGGGCGCCGCCCCTTCCGCGCCCCGCCCCCTCCATTTCACATGACGCAACGGTCGGGAAGGAGAAGGAGCTCGCTCGCTCGCGCTGCCGGCCGCCATTTTGTGCGTGTCGCTCGCTGTCTGAGGCGCGGCCTGAGGAGACGGAGCGAGGCGCGGCGCGGCGGGGGAGCCTGACCAGGAGCGGCGGCGGCGGCGGAGGGCGCGGCGCGGAGGATGAACTAGGAGAGGCCGGGCGGCGCGACTGCGGCGGCAGAGCCGGGGCTGCGGGGAGCGTCGTCGTCGTCGGGGTCTGTGTGGTCCTCCGCAGCCTCCTCTCCGCTCCCTCGGGGCCTCCCGTGGCGGAGGATGTCGGGCGGCGGAGGAGGCGGCGGGGCGGCGGCCGAGGGTCCCGGGGGCGGTGGCGGCGGCAGCGGGGAGGACGCGTGTCGAGACTACCAGTCGTCCCTCGAAGACCTGACCTTCAACAGCAAGCCCCACATCAACATGCTGACCATCCTGGCCGAGGAGAACGTGCCCTTCGCCAAGGACATCGTCTCGCTGATCGAGGCGCAAGTCGCCAAGGTTTTTATACGCTCCCCGCATACCATACGCTCTCTCTGACCCCCGCCCCACAGGCCCCTCCCCAGGCAGGGACAGG
Source organism: Cryptoblepharus egeriae (assembly GCA_030015325.1). Lineage (NCBI taxonomy): Eukaryota > Metazoa > Chordata > Lepidosauria > Squamata > Scincidae > Cryptoblepharus > Cryptoblepharus egeriae. Next base: position 93,663,821 of record JAREYC010000005.1, on the reverse strand, counting down.
GTTTACGTGCGTGTGAACCGTCGACACGTGTCTCCGACAGGGAGTTCGCCTCGGAGAAGCTGGCTGGGGAGACGACACGCGTGTATGTCCGTGTGAATGGACGACACGTGTCTCACAGCGAGTCTGCTTGGTGGCAGTGAGTGCTCTGGGGTAGGAAGGGCAGGAGGAGCGGCTGAGGGGTCGGAAAGAAGGCAGGCATGGGTGAGAAGGAGAAGACACGCATGTTTGTGTGTGAATGGACGATACGTGTCTCTGAGAGGGTGATTACCCAGCGGAGTGAGTTCTCAGCGGCAGTTAAGGGCTAGTTCAGCGGCTGGGGGGGTCGGTAAGGAGGCAGGGACATGACATGCCTGTATGTGTGTCTGAATGGATGACACGTGTCTGGGAGGGCGTTTGCTTGGTGGGAAGCGATAGTTGAGTGGCTTGGAGGGATTGAGAGGGAGGCAGGGATGGGAAAGGTGTGTATGTGAACGGGTGACACGTGTCTGCGAGGGGCCTTGGGTGGGAGTGAGGATGGGAGAGACACCTTGGAGTCAGGCACAGCTGTGGAGGAGACAACAGGTGTGTGTGTGAATGTGAATTAGTGACACGTCTGAAGGAGGGTTTGTGTAGGTAGTGAGTTCTCTGGGGTAGGAAAAGGTAGATCAGCGATGGAGGGGTCAGAAAGGAGGCAGGAAAAGGGCAACACGTGTCTGTAGGAGAGTGGGGGATGGGAGCAAGCACTCAAGAAGGACTAGATCAGTGATGGGGAGTCTGAGGCAGGAACAGGTTTGAGGTGTTTATGTATGTGTGAATGGGTGACACATGTCTGTGTGGGAGAGAGCTGGTGGGAGTGGGGAGTGAGTGCTTTGGGGGAAGAAGTGCTAGTTGAACAAGGGGGGTTCAGGCAGGAGGCCTTAGGAAGGGACATCAGTGGAGTGTGGCTTCAAATGTGTGTGATGTATCTCCATGAGCTTGTGGAGAGCTTGTGGGCAATGAGTCCTCTGGTAGGGATGGCTAGTTGAACCATGTGAGAAGGACAAGCAGAAGTTCTAAGGCAGGAACAGCAGTGGGAGAGATAGCAGGTGGTGTGTGTGTGTTAACATGCCTGCCCACATCAGGGGATCTTAGAGCTTGTGGTGAGTGGAGAGACAGGTGTAAAGGCTCTGGGGTAAGAGAAGCTGGTTGAACATTTGGGGTGGGGGGCAGGCAGAACTCCTTAAGCAGGGACAGAAGTGAGGAAAGTGGCACATGTATGTGTGTGAGTGAGTGTCAGGAGACCTGGGAGCTTCCAAGGTTGAAAAAGATGAAAGATACACCTCTGGAATGGGAAGGGTTACTTGAGTGAGGGCAGGTAGATTAGGATAAAATTCAAATGGGAAGACCATATGTATGTGAATGAATGCAGGTCCTGAGAACCTGCATGTCAGGTGATCTGCAGCTGAGATTGTGGGTTGGATCCCAAAGTTCCTGCAAGTGTGTGTATCTGTGAATGTGTCTGTATGTGTTAGAAAACCTGAGAGAGAACTTGTTGGACTGAAGGGACAGGTGAAAGACACTGCTGGGGTAAGAAGGGCTAGTGGAACAATTGGGGAAAAGGCAGGTGGGGCAGAAGTGCATAAACAACAGGTGTATGTTTGAGAGAGAATGTGGGTGCATTTGTCAGAAGATTTGAGTGTTCGTGGGAGTAGGTCGACAGGTGAAAGGCAAAGCTGGGTGTAAATAGGGTAGGTGAGCAATGGCAAAAGATCAGGCAGAAGTCTAGGCCCAGGACAGGCCTGCATGCCACATACAGAGAAGGAATGTGGACCAGGCAGTGAAGGGCAGGACATGTACAGGAAGAGGCAGGCATCTGTGATAGGAAAGGAATTGGGACATGTTTATACGGGGAGACAACCAGGCATGTGGGGAAACAGGAATTGGGACACTTGTGTGGCACAAAGAAAGAAAGGCATTGTGGGAAAGAGGTGTTGTGCTGGTACGTGCATATTCCCCCAACTTATAGTTGTAGCAACTATAGATAGGATTTGTGGTAATTTGTTTTGCTTTCTTATTAAAAAGCATAAAAACACAAAACATTGTCTTTTTGATGTTCAAATACCAGCATAACACAACTTCCTCAACTTCGTTAAAGATATTTTTTATAAATTAAAATACATTCCTTTTTTCAGTAGAAATAACACTGCTGTTGCATCTGTTGGCGGTGTCTAGTAGCCTAGTACATGTTTAAAGTGATTATTGTTTACAATTTTTAAAATATGCCTTTGGAATAAAAACACATAGCATCATAATTTGTTGCTTTTAATCAAGAAACAAAACAAATCAAGAATAAAATTTATTGATGAAAACCTATGTCCAACCTATTTACAAGCCCTGATCTCTGGTTTGGACAATATTCATCAGAGGTAGATGTAACTTGTAGGCAGGAAAGGGAAGACTGTGTCTGTGTTTTGCCCAGATGGACCACCAAAGCAAGGCTGTGATGAAAACCAAGTGTTTAATTTTTCCTCAGTGTATCGTGAGTAAATTAAATAATGTGGATAAGTCAGATACAAAACATACCAGTTCAGGAGGAGGAGGTAGGAACAAGATCCAAGGAATGTAACTGGGAGGAAATGATGTTGGCTTATAGGAATCAGGGACAGGTGAATGCAGTGGGTGACTCAGAAATGAAGATCAGCAGTTGGGATGGGGGGGCTCTTCCTTGTAGGAAATGAAGGGTTGTGATGGTTAGAAGACAATTTGTCAGACAACAGTGAAGCAAAAAAAGAAAAAAAGAAAGAGAAGGGAATAAAGCTTGTAGGAGTAAAGGGAAGACATTTTCTAACTTTGTGGTGTATTGGAAGTCTGTGCAGATGGTTAATGGCTTTTTAGATAGAATAGATTAAGGATTTTAGTGAGGAGGTTGGGTGCAAAGTGAGGAGCCTGGGTAAATGGCTAAGGGGGAGGGGGTTCATCTGTGGCAGGGCAGATCTAAAAAGATCATGCAAGGACTATGCTTTGGCAATATTTTTACCAGGAAGCCAGTAGTGCTGAACAGATATGATCGAAGGGGCTGATTCTCTTTCACCCTCATGTTAAACAGTTCAGGAAGCTACTGTGATGGCTTTTCAGGCTTTCATCAATGAGACAACATGGCGGCCTGGCAGTGACTGTGCAGCAGAAGCTGCGTGTTGCCCTGCAGTCCTGTCTCTTTAAGTAGCTGAACTGTTTATTTCATAGTTTGATCATATAAACTAGCAGAAGAGGGGTCTGAAAATCTGCTGGGCTGAAGGAGAAGGAAAAAGGGTTTACAAATAGGGATATTTCTGTGTCATTTAATGATACAAAAGCCTGATCTCTCAAAGATTTTTTTGTAATGAGGGAGGATTTCTTCATATTATTTTCCAGGTTATAGATTTTTCGGGAAAGGGAGGTAAGATTAGAAAGGGGTGTGTGTGTTTGTGTGTGTGTTTATGTATGATTGATATTTTGGAGAAGCCTATTCGTTAAGGCAGGGAAAGAAGCAATCAACCCTGTCTGTAGAAACCACAGCAGTCTTTACAATCCAAACATGGCGCCCGAGAGGCATATCATGGAAAAAGAAAGAACAGAGTCCAAACCCAGCCGAGACATATGCAGGCATAAGTTATTTGGGTGCATGTGATTTAGATTTTATTGCACCTTTTTGCCCAGCAGTTTTAGAACTTTGTCATTGTTTTAGTGTAGGATAAATCCCATCTCAACCCTGGTTAAAAATTTTGATTCTCTTTACTCTTTCTTGCCCTGCCCTCTCCCCTGCTTCCCCAGGTTGTTGGTTTTTTATTTAGCTAATTTAATCTGGGATTTTAAATAATTATAATGCTAACATTTAAAAATTGGTGATATTGGGAAAGGCTGTTTTTTTAGCTCAGGGTGCTTAATTTTGGCATAGTCTCCAGACACTTCCCCTTTTAAATTTTTTAAAAATAACTGGAAATGACTGTTAATGACTGGAAATACGTAACACATCACATTCCAGTACTATCAAGATATTTGGGGTTTTGTGGAGGGTGGGTACACAATAATTCCCCTTGAGTGTATTCAAAGATACTTGAAAACTTGTAATTCTAATTGGATTTGCTAGCTGTTTGATAGTGACCAGGATGAAACATAAGATTTGAGTTCTCTTTAAAAAAAAAAACCACTTTTGAAAGAGAGTATTGTCTGGAGACAGTTTCTATTTAGTGTAATGCAGAGTGGTTTGATTACATTTTAATAAATGATTTTGAAATGACTGGTATTCAAAAAATTGTAAATAAAATGTATGAAATATGTATTTGTCTTTTTATTTACCGGGTGTAGTGCAGAATTTGTTTCCAAAGTGTTAAATTAATCTGAGGCCTGGGTTTGCAACATGTGGTGTGAGGAAGGCTCAAGTCCTTTGGAAAAGTGTAACAAAGAACATGGACTCACACAATTTCAACACTCATTTGTATGTTGTTTGAATGAGTGCAGAAAGCACTCTTTAAAAAAAACTGTGAACATGATTTCCCTACAGATAAGCTTGAGGTTTAATTGACTTGTGGTTTATGATGCCTTCCTGCTGTCCCAACTCCCTGCCAGGGATTCTAACTTTGGGTTTATCTTAATCTGAGGGTGGACCTCATTACATCTCAGTGTGCTTCCTTTTAGAGACTAAGTACTTTAAATGGAAACTACAATACTGCAATCTCTGTCCTATTCCTGAATGTGGCATTCAAGTCTTTTAAGTTGGAACTTTCTCCCTACTTTCTAAAAACAGTCATTAGTAGACTGACTTTCTTATTATTCCACAGTACTTCATGTGAAGTTTCTACAGCTTTGACAATACTAGAGTGACATTTTATAATTCTATGTAGTAGCTGTTTTGCTGCTAAAAATTAGAAGGGAAAAATATCCCTTTTGAGGACAAGCTTTTGCGAGTCAGCTGTGCTTCATCTGCAATTGTCCTTAAAAGTCTGAGAACTACCACATTGGGATGGAAAAACAGGACACTAAAAATGGCCAAGTGACTTAATACTCCACAGGTCCTATTATATTAAGCAAAATGGAGTCCTGACAGTCCGCACACTGCCAACCTGTGCTTAGTCCAATTATTTTCATTTCAAATCCCCTGGGGGGAAAGTACTTAGTTTCCTCCTGTATCTGTCCTATAGGCCTTATCTGTGGCTTTCCTTGATTCCTGTCAAAGCAACTAACCTCCACTCCCAATTTTTCATTATGTGCAGTTTTGTGAAAACCCCACCTGTTGATGACTTGCTAGGTTAGTTGCCTTGAAGCAAATATATGCTAGCAGTCCTGAATGATTTGAAAAACTTAGGCAGAAAGAACTCTCTAATCACACATTTAAGGTTGAATTCTACAACAGTTCGGATTTATCCACATTAATAAAGTCTTGTGTGTTGCCAGACAATCTTCTGCAGATTTCTTTACAATTTGTCAACTGTTTTAGTGAGGAAGGTACTAGTTATAATCAGGAGCAATAGTTCACACGACTGGACAGTGCAATTTCAGTGGTAGTTTGCAGATCTTGCCAGATGGTAAACTGCATGTAAAAAAACTAGATTTTTAGAATAATTGGTGGTTATTAGAATTATTGGGTGGTAAATGAAAATTGAGGTACTCCTGTGCAAGAGGAGGACAGTCGATATGCAACCTCTATTAGAACAATTGAACTGTTCTTTCCAACAAGTCTCTACATGATGGTGCTTTTTGAAGCTTGCTGCCCCTTCCTGATATGGATGAGACATTTCCTTTGAACAGATCCAAGAAGGCTTCCACTTTCTTTGGAAGTTCAATCTCTACAACATGCAGTTTGGGCTGCACGAACTTGGGACCTGTCTTGAATGGAAAAAACCCTGAGCACTGGGTGTCCAGATTTTGAAGACTGTCTTCCGTGCCAGTTTTTTGTTCCCGAGCCTGTCTGTTCACCACATCATGGATTTAATCTTTTTGTTGTCTCCCTTTAATTGATTACATACCTATAGAATTGAAAAGGTCTTAGTGGGATTGTTTCATATGGCCAGAGATGGTCACATTTGCATAGCATTTTTGGATTGCAGCAAAACAACTTTATTCCAAATGTGGTTCACTCAAAGTTTGCCATCTTTCCAGTCACAGAGTTTTCTCATTTGCAAGAAGGGACAATTATTTCATGTGACTTACAGATTCTTAAGCTGGTTCAGGTCCCATCTTTAGAGATGTCAGCAGAAACTATTGTGTGTACCTTCAATATGTAGTCCTGATTCTAAAAGAGTAAATCAGGTGTGAGACATTAACAATTTTGAATCATGGACTGATTTCATGACAGAAGCTGAATACCCACTTCTTTTAAAAGGATTCACCACCTACCAGAAGTAGTTAAAGTGTTTTTTTTTTTGCGTGTGTGTGTCTGAACTGCTCAGCGTCTCAAAATAAGTACAACATTATTTAGGTCATAATAGGTGATTTGGGCAATGGTAACTCCTTAATTTAAAAAAAGGAAAATGTTTGTTGCAACTAAATGTCTCAGTTTCCTTCTTATTACTCCAGGCTCCTGCTAATGGGAAACTTCCTGTTATGTACCTTATGGATTCCATTGTCAAGAATGTTGGAAGAGAGTATCTTTCTGCGTTTGCTAAAAATCTAGTTGCAACATTTGTTAATGTGTTTGAAAAGGTATACATATGCTTTCATAAATGTTTTACGTGACAAATGTGTAAATAAATACTTGGCACTCAGTGTTGGGTTTTCTTGGGTACTAAGTGTAAATGCAGTAGAACCTTTTGTATCTGGACTTCATTTATTCATGCTCAGCTGATACGCAGCAAACAAGCATGCAAAAAGTGTATGGGTCTGTAGCATGAAAAAACATAAAACATATCCAGAGTGATTGAAGACCAGAATTAGAAAATGGGATCAAGAAAATGCAATTCTGCTTTAATCTTGTCATCTGTTACATTGTTCTGTGTGTTGCTTACGCTTTATTGAAGACAGCAGCTTGATAAATTTACCAAGTCTTCATTTTGGAATATATTTTTTCTCATTGCAGAGGAATTTATACCTTTCAAGTCTGTGTTTGCATAATCTTCTGTGTTATTACAATCTGGATTTATTTTATATTAGTTAATTATTTAATTATTGCCAGTAATTTTTAGAAGAGGATAAAGCAAACACTAGATGCATATGTGGAACCTGCGCAAGGCCTTGTATTTTGATCACATGGGCTCATTTTTTTCTTCCAGGCTTTTCAGTTTAGCTTTCTTAATTTCTTTTCATTTTCTAGTAGTTGGGGCCATAGTAAAATACTAAACTTAAATATTATTTATATATTTTTATACATATCATTAAAAAATCTATAGTTTATATTTTCATTGGGCTATGGATAGTGCTGTTGAAAGAGGATTGAATAAATATTCAGGTCCCTAAATTATCAAAACAAATTGCTGCATGCACTTTCTACTCTTGTTTTTAGCTAGCTTTAAGCAATTTCTTTTGAAACGTATTGGGGGAGGCAGAGCCCTTGTAATGTAATGTGCTCTAAAATCACTTAGCTAAATTAATTCACATTTTTTGGGATCACAAAAAACTTTAGATTGTGCAAAATTAACAGAAATCTTCTTACAATTGTCTTAACACCAATTTAACTTATAGCCCAGTTCTCGCATCAATAGGACTTAATCATAAATAAGAATTTGTAGGATTGCAAAGCTGCTACAATAAAATGGTTTAAATATATGTACTCTAAGAATTTGTGGGTTACCTGGTTTGAAAATGTATCTGCATGGAATGGTAGACATTATATTCAAACTCAGTTCATAAACTGTAGTATGCTATTTGCATATCAGTATATAGGTAGATCTCAATTCTCCACTCAGCTGTGTGTACTTAATGTCTCCTGCCCTTGTGCAACTTAAGCACACATTATTGAATAGGAGTTTAGCCATAGGATAAAGCATCTGTGAGCTTGAGATGTAAAAAAATGTTTTATATTAACTTAAGCCATAGAATTATTCTGTTGTTCTTAGGTGGATGAAAATACTAGGAAAAGTTTATTTAAATTGCGTTCTACATGGGATGAAATTTTCCCTTTGAAGAAGCTCTATGCCCTCGACGTCCGGGTGAATTCATTAGACCCTGCTTGGCCAATTAAGCCACTACCCCCTAATGTGAATACTTCTAGCATCCACGTGAATCCTAAGTTTTTAAATAAATCGGTAAGTTCATGTAACTATTATGTGCTCGTTTAAATAATAGAATCCATTCTGTGTGGGACCTTGGGACTAGCTGAGTGAGGTGACCAGTACTTTTGGTAGAAATCCAGTTTTTCACTGCCATATCATAATGAGGAGAAGACACAGGGCAAACTATTGTCTGCTTATCAATGTTCTTAAATACCTGAAATATACTGTATTTACTCGAGTCTAATGTGCACCCTATACTTATAATCAAAACACCACATTACTCAAAATCTAATTAACTGTCGAATGTAATGTGCACTATGATTCTGGAGACTAAATTCTGCTGAAAAAGGTGAACATTAGATTCTAGTAAATACAGTAGTCTGCGTCTAAATGTTAATTATATGTGAAGTAATCAAAATATTTTAATAAAACATTTAAATGTAGTTGTTTTGAATTAATGCTTGGTCACTTCTTCCCATATGTAAGATTCCGTTTTTTGTTTTTTACCATTTTTTTGTTAGCCTGAGGAATCTCCTGCACCTAGCTCTACAGGTTGTTCTCCGGCTGTGTCATGTTCTACTGTGTCCTCTTCTCCAAATGTTCCTGAAATACAGAAGAATTTGACGCAAGAGCAACTAATAAGACAGCAGCTCCTAGCAAAGCAGAAACAGTTGTTAGAACTTCAGCAGAAAAAATTAGAACTCGAGCTAGAGCAGACCAAAGCACAACTGGTGAGTAACATAGATATTACTGATGTGACATGTCAGATTGGATGGTTTTTCCCTTCTGACAAAATAAACCAGCTCCAGTTTGGTAATGGTATACCAATCTTTCAGTTTATTTTAGTCAGCTATTGGAACCTAATTGATAAACTAATGAAAGTTTGCCTTCCTAGTCTCAATACATTAAGGATGTTGGTGTTACTACAGCACTTAGAGCTTGTCCTTAAACCATACTCATTCAGTGATGGAGCCAAATCTTCCACCTATAGTAATCTGGCTGTGTCTTACACTTACAATATGGCATGTTATACTCTTTCAGCCATCATTTACTACAGCTCAGGCTGCAATCCTGACCACTGGGAGTAAGTACTATTGAACAGAAAGGGACTCTCTTCTGAGTAGATATGCTTAGGGTTGCATTGTCAGTGTTTCAATTGGGACCATTGTAACTGTACTTATCCTCTTGTCAGTGAACATCATTTATATGGATCACAGGTTATAATATGTAACAGGGTGAGTGAAGCATCCCTTTCAGTTAGTTGGTCTCTGTGCCATTGTGTAACATAGAGAAGGGCTTTTGGTCATACAGAATACCTTTTTGGTATTCTTCAGAATCCAAGCATTATGGTCATGTCAGGCTTTGCAATGTCCTGATAAAGATTTGCATTCTGTCATAGTCAGGACTGGAATTTTTAGTACATTTATTTCAATTATTTATGGAATATACCATAGATACTTGCCAGTAAGGTGAGAAATCCCCCTTCAGCCTTATCTGTGAGGTCACTTGTATATTTGGAAATTGGAAAATTTCTTCTGTACATGGATGCGTGTTTGGGTAATGTGCTACATATATTCTTAGGAAGTTTTGTTTTTTATGTTGTTGAGCTAATTAATGTGATTTTTTTGGAGTGCTTGTGTTCTAAACTATTTTTTTTCTTATGCATTTTAGGCAGTTTCTCTTAGTGTTCAGCAAACTTCATCCACTGTAGGTCCAGCACCTTTGAAACAACATGTCCCTCAACCATCTCACATGCCAGTTAAACCTTCCCATCAGGTTAGTCTGCTACCAGAAAAAAAGCATTCATCTCCACTCCATGATGTCAAAATCACCAACCGAGATCCTCGTCTTAATAGAACAAGTCAACATTCTTCTCACGCTAAAGATCTAAGTCATAGGAAAGACTTTCTAATGAATCCAGTCAATCAGTCTGATCCAAGGACAAGCAGAACTTTGCAGGCTGAAAAACAAAATGCATCCAAGCAAGAAAAACTGAAGCAAAGTGAGAAATCACAGAAGAAAGAGTTTGATCAATTAGATGCGAAATCAAAATCACCCTCTCCCTTGCAAAACAAGTCTTTTCATGCTAAAGATACTAGAAATCAAGAATGTGAAAACATTAGAATGTCTGAAATAAGCAAGAAAGATCCAAGATTAAAAAAGCACCTTCTAGAAAAGCTGGATGGTAAAGATGATGATGGGAAAGAAAAGAAAAAGAGCTTGGAGAGAAAAGAGAAAGAAGAACATAGGTCTGCTGGTAGTAGAAATAAAATAATTAATGGTGTTGTACAAAAGCAAGATTCTAATACAGAGGAGTCAGAAAAACAAGGAGGAAAGCCAGGAAGGTCAAGTACTAGGAAACGGTCACGCTCTCCTAGGTCTCGCTCGCCCTCTTCTCATTCCCCAAAACGAAGAGAGAGAAGGTCACCCAAGAGAAGGCTCAGAAGTCTCTCTCCTTCTGTACCCAAGATTGGGAAGCTTCGACAGTCTGGGCCCAAACAGTCTCACGCAGAGGACTTTGGGCTGGGAGCAAGAGATGATAGGAGCTCTAATAAGAGGGGCCTTAAACAAGAAGCAAGGGATACAAGAAGGTTGAAGAAAACACATGAAGATAGACTCCAGGAAGGAATGAATCAGCATTCTTCAAAAGCAAGTTCTGAACCCAAAGAAAATGTTGAAAACTGGCAAGGTTCCAAGTCAAGCAAAAGATGGAGGTCTGGCTGGGAGGAAAATAAAAAGTAAGTTGTATCTGCGGAATGAGATTAATTTGTTACAGTTATAGAAAGACAAATGAAAAGATGTGATGCCAAAGAAAAATGTTTTTCTTGAAGAATTTAAGAAAACCTACTGAACATATTGCCTTTTTATTTCAGCCCCCAACCAACAGAAGACCATCAAGGAATCGGTAAATCACCACACCCGAGGCACAGGGACAGCTGGGGGTCTAGTAAAGGAGTTCCATCACCTCGCACACCAAAGCAACAACATCGATTAAGTGTGGATGCTAATTTGCAGATTCCCAAAGAATTGACTGTGGCAAACAAAAGAGAGTTACTTAAGAAGGTAGAATAATTTTTCTTAATTCCTTATTTTTTTGTTTGAAGGTTTTCCAAATATAGTAACCCTTAAAATTTGAAGGTTTTCCAAATAACCCTTAAAATATTCTCTCATCACAGGCAAATGAAAGGCTAACATCTGGTGAAATAACACAAGAAGATTTCCTTGTTCTGTGTCATCAGATTCGTCAACTCTTCCAGTATCAAGAAGGAAAGCATAGGTGTAATGTCTGGGATAGTCCTGCAGGAGAAAAGGGCATTTTGAAAAAGAAGCCCCTCTTGTCTGATGCAGACTTGATTTATCATGAACATAAGGCTAAGCTAAAAAGAACGCAAGTTCAGCATTCATTTCCAAGACTTACCATGTTGGAGGCTGAAGAAATTTTAGATTATCACTTGAGTGATGTGTTTCTTCCTGGAATGGAATGTGAACAAACCAAAAACAAATGTGGAGGGCAGTTTGGTGAGAGATCAAGGCGACATTCCCCTGTTGGTGGCAGCAGACCATACTCTGATAATTCACCACATGATGGCCGGAGAAGACATGATGAGCCAAATACTTCAAAAGGTGCAAGAAATTGTATTTAGCTGGGGGTGGGAGGATAGGAAGAAGCTGTTATCCATATTGTTGAGATAAATAGGTTTTTAATGTTCCCTTGAAGCAACCATAAAGGGATGCATTTACACTTGAAGATATTGTTGTTTCTAAGTATGATGAATTGTTTACATGGTAGTGGTTTGTCCTGTGTATCACTTCCTGTCTATAATAATACTCTTTTTCTTAAGGTGTTCGGGAAGAGCAAAGGTCTCCATTCAGTGAACATTACAAGAGACCAAGATACGAAGACGCAGAGAGTCCAGGATCCAGATATGGGGCTCCTGAAGGAAAGCAAAGGTTTAGTTCACTGATGGAAGATAAATCTCATTTTGAGGGCTCTCCTAGACATTCTGGCACAAGAGCGACAGGAGATGGACAAGCACCTCATTTTGAAGGTCCTACTAATACAAATTCTAGAATTGAAGGACCACAAACACAGACTAATTTAAGGTTTGAGGGACAAGCACATCAATTTGATGGGCCCTCAGCAGCACAGTCTGGGGGAAAAGGTTCACTAATGTTTGATGGGCCACCAGGGCAAATAGGTGGTGGTCCTCTGAGGTTTGAAAGGCCCTCAGGGCAAGTTGGTACAGGGAATGCTATGCGGTTTGAGAGTCCTATTGTACAGCCAGCAGGACCTTTGGGGTTTGAGGGACCCACAGGCCAATCTATTAGTAGTATGAGATTTGAAGGAACCCATGGTCAGCCAACAAGTGGGATGAGGTTTGAGGGACCACATGGTCAACCTTCCAGTGGAGTAAGGTTTGAAGGACCTCATGATCAACCTTCATCTGGGATGCGGTTTGAAAGGCCAATTGGCCAGCCTTCAAGTGGGATGCGCTTTGAAGGGCCACATGGTCAACCTTCAAGTGGGATACGATTTGAAGGGCCTCATGGTACCCCTGGAGGTGGAGTGAGATTTGAGGGATCTCACGGTCAACCTGTAGGACCTCACGGACAACCGGGGGCTGGTCTACGTTTTGAGGGGCCACATATGCAGCAATTAGGACCCCATGGACAGCCAGGAGGTAATTTACGGTTTGAAGGCCCTCATGGGCAGCCTGTCGGTCCTCATGGGCAACCAGCAGGTGGCATGAGGTTTGAGGGGCCTCATGGTCAGCCTGTAGGACCCCATTGTCAACCAGGAGTTGGACCTAGGTTTGAGGGACCTCATGGGCAGCCTGTGGGGCCTCATGGGCAGCCAGGAATTGGTCCTAGGTTTGAAGGACCAGTACAGTCTGGAGGTGGGCTTAGGTTTGAGGGACCTATCAATCAATCAGGCCCAAGGTATGATGGCTGTCAGTCAAGATTTGATGGTCAACCTGGTCAGCCATCACTTTTGCAAAGACTGGATGGATTGCATGTTCAGCCTGGTCCAAGGTTTGAAATGGGGCCTCGGTTTGATGGTCCACCTAGTCAACAGGTACAGCCACGATTTGAAACACCAATACCTCAGCCATTTGAAGATCCTCAACGCCAGCAACCAACGCGATTTGAGATTCCGCTTGGTCATCAAGGACTGAGAATGGAAACTGTAGCCAATTGTCCTGTCTCAAGACTTGAAACTTCACCTTATGGACAAACTGGTCCGTACAATGACTCTCCCAACCAGCCTTATAATGGACCATCACAAGGAATGCAGTTTTCAAGAGCTGAACAAATGTTTGATATCCCTCAAGGACCAAACTTCAATGGACCACCTGTCCCTGGAGCACAGACCTTTCCTAATGCACTTAACAGGGCACCAGGACATTATTTTGATGACAAGAACCTTCAGGGTCCTCAATATGGAAACTTTAATAATATGACATTAGGAAATGTTCAGCAGCCACAGCAGGTAAAGGTTTTGTTTCTTCATTCTGCTCTTCTGTATCTGAATTAGCAGCAAGATGTAGATACGTTTAAATCTACTCGCAGTTAGAAGGCACAATCCAGAGTAACTATGAGGAGTCCTTGCTCCGGTGTAAGAACAATTTGCTGTGGACTGCAATATGAATTTCCCATAGGTTTTCATTAGATGGTGCAGTAACCACGAGTACACGTAATGTCTCTTATGTGCTCCCGTGGTTACTCTGGATTGTAGGGTTAGTCTTGAAATGTAGGTTTACATTTGTGTTGCACTTGGTCAGGGAAATATACTGTGTTTTTGCAGTTACGGATACATAGAGTTTTTCCAGTCTTTTTAAAGTGGACAGCAACTTCCACATTGATGTGTTTGAGGTAACAGCAGAAAAATTGGGGTTTTGTAGCAAATTTTGATACTCCTTGAATGTGCTCTTTGGTCCTTCATATTAGTTGTATCCTAACGATGCAGAGTTCTGTTGTTTTCAGTTCCTCCCTTTTATAAAAGGAACTCCCAACAATGAAAAAACGATCCATAGAAAGTTAGGACTCACAACTCCTTGCTGCTTTTCTGTGTGAAAAAGTGAAAGTGGTGGTGACCTTCCATCATGCGAATGTAAAAGGGAATTCTGCCATAGCTGAATGCTACATAGCACATTAAATGCTATTGCACACAGCATAAATGACATACAGCATTTGACCACCAACTGTGCTTAAATTTTTAATTTCTAGGCCCTTCTTGAAATAAAAAATGAATTTATTTTGAAGGTAATGGTATTTCTTGTTCCAGGAAATTTTTTTATCTGCTTTATACCATTGCCTTAAGGTTCAATTTTGTGCAATGCCAATTTTTTTTATGTAGCCCTGTGAATAGCTTTCAGCTGTGATTGTAAAGGAATAAAAACTGTTCACTTGATATGGAACAGCTAAGGAAAGTAACTGAATGGTCAAAGTAAACCAGTGTTTGTCCCCTGACAGGTTCCTGTTGTGTCAGTTGCATCTGCTCAGCCTGTACCATATAGTCAAGGGCAACCTCTCTTGCCAGTTTCAGCACATAATCCTGGAAGCTTTGTCAGAGGTCAACCTGGTAAGTGTCCATCCAGACTTTTTAAATTATTTAACATAGGTCTTCTGTTTGTATTCTGCCTCTTCGTATTCTGGGGCTTCTTATTCCAAAGGCATAAGTGAGCTATTATCTCTGTGGAATTTCCAGTATGCCTCATGTTCTCTCCACTCCTGGCATTTGAGGGTCTTACCTGAGGGCAACCTGGTTAGAGATGGGATACGACAGGGACATTGAATTCAGAACTCATTTTCACAATCCTAAAAACCCTTTTGTATCTGTTAAGGCTTCAAATCTGTGGGCTTCAGTCATTCACGTCACATAGTGAACCTGGAGGAGTTTGCTTGGGATAAAACATGAGAACAACTGTGGGGAGGAATCAAAATTAGCACTGAGAGGATTCAGCTGTTGGACATACCTGAAATTGCTCTTTTAAGACTAAGGGCTCAATCCTATCCAGTTTTCTAATGCTGATACAGCTCTACCAAATGGATATGTGGTGTACCTTTCTATGAGGAAGCAGTCACAGAGACCTCAAGATAGGGGAATATTTGTTCCGTTGCCCTGGGACTTGAATTGGTGCTGGAAAGTTGGGATTGGATACTAAATCACTGGAAAAGGCAGTTTTGGGGAATGTGCTGGGGCAGAGCTAGATAAATTCAAGGGATTGTTCAAAAGGTAGAAAGGGGAGGATGGCAGATGTATGTTATTGAGCTGTGGCTGAGTTTATGAAATGTTACTATACATTTCTTATTAAAAAATGAAAGCTTCAAAAAAAAAAAAATCAGCAAACACCATGCTTAAGTGAAATAAAAGATGAAGAGAACTAGACCAGACAAAAAAGTAATCTTAAAACATTCTTACAATATCATGTAACTTGGAACATAATGATTATATCAGAGAAGTAGTTTTTTTGACTTAGAATTGTTGTCCTGCATGTCAAATCATTGACTGCTTTTGAGCCCTTGAATTACCTTCCCTTGATTTAAAAACCAGTTTGTCACATTGTATAAAGATATGTTTTGGAAACACAAATTCTTTTTTGATACATGAAATGAATTTCATCTTTTGTTGTATCCTGATCAGCGAAATTCAGCTGATCGGTTTTCAGCCATTATTTGGTCCTTTACATGTAGGGAAATAATGTAAAGAAATGCTAGGAATGGAAAAAATAGTAACACTGTGAGTTTTAAGCCCAAATAAAATGATGGGATGTTGAATTTTTGTGTGCAGTGTGTGAAATGTTTACATTTTAAACCATTTTAGGGAATGTTGCACTTTCTTATCCAGATAATCATCTTGGACAACTTGATGTAAATGAGTTGTACTCAAAACTGCTTTCAACAGGAATCCTTAAAGTTTTACAGCCTGATTCTACATCAGCCCGTAAGTAAAGGTTTTTGTCTTTTATTCTCTGTTCTGTAAAGTTAATCATAGTAAGACACACAGTTGCATTTGGTTTCTTGTGGTTTCTCAACTAAGCTGCTTGAACATCTTGTTAGCCGTTTCTGAGTTCAGTAGTGGACATTATTCAAAATTTGCAGTTCAGACCTATGTCTTTGCTGGTAAGATGTGGACAGAGTAAGAAATGTTTCATTTATCTTACAGATTTAGACATTGTACTACTTTGGGTATGGCTGAGGAAATAACAAAAGACAGTAAATCATTAAACACAATTTAAAAAGCAACAATTAATAAACCAGCAGGATAAAATAGCAGCATTAAATATCAGGTGTTAAATTATTTAATTAGAAATGTCTTTAACCTCTAGAAAGTGTTACTTGACATAGAAATTGGGAATCTTGTGACCGAATAGTGTACACTTTCAGCAGATCAGAACTGGATATAACATATTTTGAGTCAAGAGCAGAGGCTTTGGGGATACCAAAAGTCAAGAGCAGAGATTTTAATTTCTAATATTGTTAAGATATAGGAATGTACTGATAAGTTTGGAACATTTACTTGTTTACCAGTTGTTTATGGGTCTGTATTAAGGTGCTAGTTGTGGGCTGTGGGTGGTGCAAGTGGCTAAGACACTGTGCCTGTTAACCAGCAGACCAGGGTTCGAGACACGGGTCGGCCCCACAAGACAGGGTGAGCTCCTATCCTTAGCCCAGCTCTGCGACGCCAGCTGGATCCAATCGTATTGGCTCTGCCTTTCCATTGGACTAATTCAGTGGCGTGGAGAGGGGAGATTTGCTGCTTGGGTAACAGCCTATCCTCCATAACAATCTAACCCAGGCTGTTGTGCTTCGCATGCAGCGTATGCAGTGCCAAGCACGATACCATAGTCTTTCAAGACTGATGGAGGCCTGCTGCTTTTTTAAATTAAGGTGCTAGTTATTACTTTTAAAATACTACCTTTGGGGGGCACTCGAGTACCTTTTATATGAATCTGTACAGTAAAATATTAAGGTTAATGCTCAGGATCTTCTGCTCTTTTTCCTAGCGTTGTCTATTCAGTGCTATGAGTAAGAATGAGACTCATTGGGAAACAGCCTAATATTCTGAATAATTGATTCCTAAATGTATAACTTCAGAAATTGTGGGAGATTGCATCTCTCCTTTCTTTTAAAAAGTTAGTAAAACCTTCAAAAAGGTGATTATATACCTGTTCTGGCAGGCTTTGGGGTCAGGAAACTGTTCTGTCCTCATAAATTGCTGTTGGAGTATTGTATTTTTGACTATTTCTTTGACATTTTTAAAAATGGTTGACTTGTGTTTATTGCAAATGTTCTTTAAATTTTTATATTGGGATAATTTAGTGAAAATGGAGTAGAAAAGGAAAAATGTGTAAAATAATAGCACAGTTTAATAAGCACACGCTTTGATCCAGTGCTGTCGACACATATTCCATTTGTTTAGAAGTTGAAGTTTCTACTCAACCAGCTCCGGAAGAGGAAGAGGAAGATCAAGATCAGAATGAGGATCAAGATGTCCCAGACCTCACTAATTTCGTTATCGAAGAATTGAAACAGTATGTATTTTAAAGGGAGTAATGCGTAAAACAAAAGTAGACATGTTATGCTAATTTAGGCAATTGACCATGCAATCCTAACCATATGTCAGGCTGGCAGAAATGCTGTGTTGGCCTGGGTGTGTCACAAAAGTCCATAAGGCACGTCTCTGCCATTCTTAGGGGGTTTATGGGTGTGCTCATGCCTTCCCATGCCACTGTGGGAATGGGGAAATGCTAAATTGGTTAAGATTGTATCCTATATTGTTTTGATTGAAGGTAGAGTAAAATTAATTTGTCAGTAATTTGGAAACTCCTGGAGTAAGGGTAGTTGACACTTGTGTTAGTTAAATAAATACTATTTTGGCATGTATAAATAGAATACTTTTAGAATAGCCATTAGCCACTGTGTAGGGTCCCAAATACTGATTTGGTTCTATGTCTGTTGAGGGATGTTTGTACTAGTGTTGGCTGCTGTGCCTGCGGCTATTCCTGGAAAGGTCAGACTGGGCCTCAGTGATCCTGCCCTCCAGATTAGCTTATGTTAACGCTTTTCATATGTGCTGCCCTTGAATACGATTTCAGCTGGTGCAAAATGTGACTTCCCAAAGGTTTAGCAGGACAGATCATGGAGAGCCCATTGTAGCTCTGCTATGTATATTGGCTTCTTATGTGCTTCTGGGCTCAAGTCAAGCTTCTGCTTCCCAAACCTAACCTTACCTTAACTTGGAGCCATGGTAGTGGAAGCGTTCGCTTCAGTGACAGGTTGTTAGACTGATTGGTATAAATTGCTGAATGAATTTAAAAAATTTGAAAACAAACTTTGAAAATTTGGAGACATGCCTTGCATGGCAAAACCAGCTTTGTCTTCTGTGTTGGAAATTCTTCAAGTGTGTTTGCCTTTTTGTTCTTTGAAGTGAATTCTCATGATCAGCCATTAAAAACTTTCCAACTTACTTACAGGCGTTACGATAGTGTTATAAATCGGCTCTACACTGGTATTCAGTGTTACTCTTGTGGAATGAGGTTCACAACCTCACAGACGGATGTATATGCTGACCACTTGGACTGGCATTATCGTCAGAACCGCACAGAAAAGGATGTCAGCAGGAAAGTCACACACAGAAGATGGTACTACAGCTTAACTGTAAGTAGTGAGATCAGACTGTTTGTCTGCTTAAATATTAAACGTATTGCCCACCTCATTTAAAAACAACAGAAATATTAAGGTTGTATGCATCTAAGACCACACATGCTAGTCTTAACATTGTTAGTTCAAATCAAATTATATACTTTATTTATATCTATCCTTTTTCTTTGACTTGAATTTTCTAGGGACAGGATATTTTGTATTGCCTCAAATTTCTATACAACCTGTGCTTTTCTTGCCCCCTCCATCAGTTCCTTGAGACAGACTAAGCAGTTCTCTGGCTGCCTGTGTAATTTCCTTGACTTTGACACACATCTCTGCCCACATAATCCAGACACAGTGTAGTAGTGTGTACTTTTATTAGTACTGTAATCCATTGTTTTAGAAGTGTCCTCTGGTGAACAAATGCATTCATTTGCTTTTGAAAAGCACCTTGTATTTTTGCAGCTCTGTTTTCCTTTTCACTATAATGAAAGTTTAAAAGCTGAAATTCTTATGATTCTGACAAGTACTCTCAAAAGTACAGTACAGGGAAATACTCTTACCCTATTTGCTTGAACAGAATGTTAAGTACTTCTAATTTGCCACGTGGATGTTGTTTTTAAAAAGAGGGGACTCTAGAAGGGGATTTATTCCGTGATTGTGTTCCATATTGAAGTTGATGATGCAATACTCTTGGTGGTTCTACTTTGCCAGTGATTAGTATATTGCCAGGAGAAAAGTGTGCCACTTTGGTGATTTGGATTCATCCTAAGTTGCTTAACCCATTTCTTCCCAACCCACCGGTGTACACGTTTGATCCCTGTTGATCTTATATGCAGCGTTGGGCAAAAATGGCTTAACTTAGCTGCAGCTCATAAATACCAGACACTGTCTTTTTGGAGGTGGCTCGGTAATTGTGGAATTATCTCCTTGGAAAATTCTTTCCTTCCGGTTTTATTTAGGATGGAACCCTGAAAACCTTTCTGTTTTGAAATGTATTTTTTGGATTGATTTTATTGTCTGGCTAATAACATCAGTCATTAAACTTATTTTTTATGCTGATCTGTCTTTAAATTGATGATTGTGTGTTTTATTCTCGTAAGCCCCTGTAAGTTGCATGGGAACTGGTTTTGAAGATGGAGAATGAATTCATTAAAAGATGCAGCAGAGATCGCAAGTTGTGTAGAATCAGTGCTTAGGTTTTGTTAAGGATGCAACACTCCAAGTTTGAACCTAAGACACAGATCTTGGACAGCTGATTAGTGCTGTAGACACAGGTGGCAAATCAGTTCCACTTTTTAAAGAGGATTAAATTTTACTTTGAATTCTAGTAACATTCATGCAGAAGTGTGTTGAAACGTATTGGGGCAATGTTGAAGGTTTTAAAAAAGGCAACTAAGTTTTGCAATGTGCTTTGGCAACATTTGCTTTATAGGACTGGATAGAATTTGAAGAAATAGCTGATTTAGAGGAACGTGCGAAGAGTCAGTTCTTTGAAAAAGTGCATGAAGAAGTTGTGTTAAAAACTCAAGAAGCAGCTAAGGAAAAGGAGTTTCAAAGTGTCCCTGCTGGCCCAGCTGGAGTAGATGAGGTAAACGGAAGTTGGTCAACTGATTTTGTGAAACTTGTTTAAAGCTGCAGAAATTGCTATTTCTGCTTTCAAAATCATTTGTTCATATTTGCCTATTGCTATGGAAGAGGAGTTTATATGTGACGCATGTGGAATACGAAGATTTTGACACCACACATCTTGGCTTTTGTAGACCTGGATTTATAGTAAGAAGGATGAATGATAAAGCTTTGTAGACAGAATATGAATCCGCTTTATTTTCTGAGTTGGAATTCTGAAAAGGAAATTCCTGTGTTCATTTATTTGTTCTCCTTCAGGGACTTCAGTCAGAGATCTTGTTTTAAAATTTCTTTAAAATCTAGAATCTTGTCCAGCCTTGCAGCAGAATTGTGTTTTGTACTTTTAGTGTTAGATAATTAGCATCTGCAATGGTGGCCAAAATTGTGAACATATTTTGAAAATTTCTTGCGTTGTAACTTTGCAGACTTATGGGAAACATAATGTTTCACTAAATGCAAATGTTTACATATCAATCGAAAGAATTTAATGCTGAATTCAATACAAAAACCAGAAATCAACTAACTGCAGTACAAGATACATTATGCTGCAAAAACTGCAATTATGACCAAGCTACACTATTGTACACTATTGTAGGGTAGCCTTTATTGCTTTCCTTATTCATTATTGCATCTCATGAGGATGGAGTAGAATCAAAGTGTTACAAATGTAAAGGGTGTTCTTTAACTGCATTTCTGTATTTTAGAGCTGCGAAATTTGCCAGGAACAATTTGAGCAATATTGGGATGAAGAAGAAGAGGAGTGGCATCTGAAAAATGCCATTCGTGTAGATGAAAAGGTAATGTGGAAAATACTTTTGCTGCTGGTGTGTCATCTCCATTGCCAACTGTTTCCAGGGGAGAAATCTACTTCCAGGGGCTTGCAAAGGTCACTCATACTTCTCTAGACATCAGGCTATACTTAATAGCTTACTAAGGCAAACAAGCTAATAAAGAGAGGTTGTTCCTTCTCTGTTCACCCTTCGTCACCCTCATGCCTTGGATGGGCTTGCCTGGTGCAAGTTAAAAGACAGGCTGGCAGCAGTAAAATTAATTATCTAAAAAGTATCTCTTTCTGCCTTCTTTTCTCATCTCCTCTTACTCTTGGCCCTATTTCTGTGTTTGTCTCTGGCTCCTTCAACCCCTTAATTACCTCTCTTTTTGCTTTCACTCCCCCACCCTTCCCCCCACAATATTTCTGAATGCTTTTTAAGGCCTGGAACCTGCCCAAACCCCAGTTCTTCAGATTCTGTCCATCAAGCCTCCTAGCTGGTAGTGGGGAACAGCTGATGACCTTATCGGTTGTCACTTGAACAGCCAACTGATTGGGAGTCTTTCTTTCTGAAATGGGCCCATTTAATTATTTTAATTGGGTCTCCAAGTGTTTTGGCAGGAGGGCTACATCTCTCTGACACTGTGTCAGGGGTCGGAAAAAATGATTTACATTTCCAATTTGAATACATTTACATACATATAGGATTGTATTAGAGACATTGCAAGGCTTGCCTGCGGACTGGATGGGGGGGTCTTGCTGAGGGCCACATTGAGGCTTGCCGAGGGGCGCATTCAGCCCCAGGGCCTGGGTTTGGAAACCACTGATTTAAATGATTGTTATCCCACTTTTTACAAAGCTCAAATGCAGAGATCATGTGGTGACGTGATAAAACAAGAATGGACTTCATTCTTGTAACTTAGTAATTTTTAGGGAATAATGTCCATCAAAGTGTCCTTCCTTGGGCATCCTTGATGAGTTTTACAGTCTGTTTCTGTGAGCTGGTGCTTAAATTGGCACAGGTACCCAACGGACTCTGTCATACATGGTGAAATATTAGCAAAAAGAGAATTTAAAACTACTGTAGGGCAGGGTAGTAGAAAAAAAAAGAAAAAGTCCAGGGTAGTAGAAAAAAAGATAATTTCGGCAAAAGAAATTATTTAAGAAAGTGAAAATTGCATTGCTTTGAAATGTTTTCTTATGCACATTGAAAAAACATGGTGATGCAACTGGTTATCTTTTCATTCCCAGATCTATCATCCATCATGTTATGAAGATTATCAAAATGTAAGTGCATTCTTGATTTTCTCTACATTTTTAATCGACATTAACAAAACCAGATGATCAAAACCTTACTTGAACCTTAATTTGGATGTTCTGAATTGGTTATGTGACATAAACCCATACATAAAACCATACCCAAATTGTAAAAGGCTGTAGATGAAAAGAATAACATTAACTTGTATTTTAAACTTACTAACACTTGAATAATAAAGTGAGAGAATATGCGGCAGGGCAGTCTTTATTCTGAAATAGTCAAAGTAGGAAAAAAGACCCAGTTCAAGATAATGTGTTGATTTTAAAAAACCGTGAGATAACATTGTGAAAGCAGTATTTTTAAATCTGTTTTTTTATTTTGAAAACCAATCAAAAGCTATCACTTCTTGTCAATGATGAAATCCCCATTATGTGGTCTTAACTTGGCTTTCAGACCTCATCATTTGATTCAACGCCATCTCCTAGCAAGACCCCTGTAGAAAACCCTCTAAATATTATGTTGAACATTGTCAAGCAAGAAGTGCAGGACTCCTGTAACAGTCCCAAAGTCAAAGAAGAGCCTGAGGAAAAGCCTGATGAATGTATGCATGAGAGCACATCTACTCCTGCCGAAATTAAAACAGAACCTGAAAAGGTTGAGTCAGTTTAAATTGTCTTTTTTATTACAGAGAAAGAGCAACTGTGTTCTAGCTGACTCTAGAAGGCAAATAATTTTTTATGAATAAAGTGTTCACCTGGGGCGGGGCCTCAGATGCATATTTGGTTAATAAATACATTTTTGTATTTGAATTTCTTATTGCCTGCACAGTGTCAGGTGTCTATTGTGTGGAAGTTCTGTAGATGGCATACAAATTTAAGAGGAATAGACTGTATATAAGAAACATTGTATGATTTTTTCACTTGTGGAAATGTAAATTATAAATAAAAAATATTTTTGCTATCTATGGAGTGTAATGTTTATGCACACCATTCAATAAAAAGGAGTATTTCTGATTTGGAGCTTCAAAACAGATCTTTTGCTTACATAGGATTCTGAGAACATATGACAGATGGACTTTTTGGGAGATAACATAGGAAAGTTGAGGAGAACATGGCGGTTCTGAAAGGTTCCTGAAAACATCAGATTGCTTTTCTTAATCTACGTTCACATCTAGATGTTTAAAAAGAGGGTTAGGAGGGATACATAACAATATAACATGTGCTTGAGTTAGACACATGCCAACAGTTTACAGAAAACTGAGAGATGTACTGCGAACAGAAGCAGTCTCAAATTTTCATAGTTCTTTTTTCATCGCGTTTAATACACAAGAACTTAGTACAGCTGAAACAATTTTCTTTAAACTTTACAAAGAAATAAAATAAATGTAAGATTCGCTCAGTTTGAAGTATGGTTAACATTTTTGTTGGTTTATAACTTGGGTCTAGATGATGAAGAGATTACCATGAGATGTTCATATTTATTTCGTGTAATAAACTAAAGTGAATCGTATACCTGTCTAAATGTCGTTATTTCCTGAATTACTTTGAGAAAGGCTTGGATTGTGATTATGACTGGGCATTAAAAATAAACCAATATATCATTAAAATTGAATGTATTTTAATTTGCAAAGCAGCAAAAGTATAATTGCTTGAAGGCCTCCTGGGGCATGAAATGGAAGATTTGTAATAGATGTCTTCATTACTTCTGAAATCTTCTAAAAGAAACACAAACATAAACATGCCTTCTGAGGGAAGGGGAAGTCTGTCCCATTTGTTTCCCCCATTAAAGTACTGCTGCACTGTAGTTTCTATCAGCCTTTATGATGGGGAAGAGGGGCTAAAACTACATCAAACATGTACATGGTGTTTTGCAATGGAGGGCTTGTCTTTAAGAAGCTCTAAGGGTGCAATCCGAACCTAGGCCACCACAACTCATTGGTTTTCCCCTTCCCATGGTGATGTAGGGAGGCCAGCGCATGTCAGTGCACTGGCTGAACCCTTCCGCAGGAGTGGTGTACTGTGTCTTCCAACACATTTGTGACACCACCAGGTCAGCATAGGAGTTGTCCCAGGTCTTAGGCTGGCCTAACCAGGAAAGTGGTTAGGATTTCAGCCTTAGACTTTGCTATTTAAACGTTTTTATCTTGCCCTTCCAAATGCAGTGGTTTTTAATGTTTTTCTTATGGCACACTGATCTCTTGAGGTTTTGTCACATGTAATGTCACTTTGGCCTTATTAGGGATTCTCCTGTGGCTCTTTTAGGGGGAACTAGTTGTAGTTACAAATTGTATGTGCTCCCTCAACCTGACAGATAATTCCGACAGTTGTCCTAGAAAAAACAGAAGAGCATGGAAAAGATCTCAGCAGTTTTCTGCTGCTGTGCTCCACGTTCAGCAGCGCACCTCCAGACCTCTCGTTGCACAATTAAAAATTGTTTAACCCGGGTCTCCCAAGTATTAATCTGACACACAGATCACCATACCGGTTTGGTGTAATGTGTATACAATAGAGGCATCCCCCCACTTATTGGACGGGTTTGCAAGGGTCTCCAAACTTTCAACTTCCAGAGCTCCTGGACCTTTAACCATAGTGTCAGGGAGGGAATTTCAGCAGGTATATCTTATGATCTTTGAGATGAAAAGCTTCACCTGCTGAAATTTCCTCCTTTGCAGAATTGTTAATGGTGCTGGAGCCCTGAAGAGGAGACCCCCTGGGTTAGAGCACTGATTTTCAGCCTTTTTCATCTCTCAGTACACTTACAAGGCACGGAAATTGTTAAGACACACCATTAATTTTAACCATTGACAAGGGCTATTCAAATCCCTTAATATTCCTATTAATTAATGATTCCAAATTCCTGAAGCACACCTGAAAACTATCTGTGGCACATCAGTGTGCCATCGCACACTAGTTGAAAATCACTGGGCTAGAGACTGGAGCACAGTCCAAAAGTGAAAACCGTTGAAAAGTGGAACTTGGTATTTTTCAGCTTGCAAATGCAAAATAGCTACCAAAAAAGACATACTGGTAAATGTCACTTGCAAAAACTTTAATAACACATATTAACACATGGCCAAAATACACAACAAATGACAATAAAATGAACAAAGGTATGTGTGGCAATGAATATCTTATGTATTTAAATGATGGTTATTTACTGAAGAAATTCGTAAAGAAATGCCAATAAGTTTGATCACCATGTCACATGCAAATCAACAAGACAATTTTAACCTTTAGACCAGAAGAGAGGATGAAAGAGTGGAGCATGAGTTCTGGATATAACTGAAAGAGCGGAACAGTTGGAAAACAAACTGTCAGAAAGCGGGGGATGCCAGCATAGAAAGTATCTGCAAGTTGTGATACTACTATTGACAAAAAAAGATGTAAAATCTTTTTACCAAGTACTTGATACTTATGAATAATACCATTCATTCAACGTATAATTTCATGTGGAATGAAAGAAATCATGTTGAAATATATCAAAAGGTCTATCCACCACCCAAAAAACCTGTTGGGCGGCACAATGGTGCATCATCATGTCCACTGCCGAGAGCGGTGGTGATACACTGGTGGTGATATCAGTATATGTGACACCGTTGGCTGAATTTAAGATTTCTCATCTTTTTGTTTGCCGAATAAGTTTTGCATTTTCAAAATGCCTCTTCCTGATCAGTCTTGTTCCCTGTGATTTCATTTTGATGAGCCAGGAGCCTTAAAAAAAAACCCGCTTACAGGTCCACACCCCATGGGTTGAGTGTTTTGGGGTGATCACATCTACTTCCATTGCTCAGCTGCAGTTTCTTGTGATGCTGGTTGGGGGCATCTGACTCCATCCATGTGCTGCCAGCCTGGCAGGAAGTGTACACTGTTGTCATGACAACCCTGCATCAGCAACTACCGAGGAGGAAGAAGAAGAGAGGAAGAAGAAGAGGAGGGTGGTGAGAATTAACCTGGTTCGAGACCATGCCTGCTTCAACCACACCACTGTCACCAGGTGAGACCAGCAGCGTTGGGCATTTGGGGAGATTTATAAGCTTCTTTCATCTAGGGCCTTTTCCATCATTGAGTGCCTCTGAGCATAGATGGAGTGCCTTTCCCTTTGGAGTGTGTACCATTTGTAAAGTGCATTTACATATCTTCGTAGAGTAGTGCTTCTTTAAATCATCTCTTCAACTGATTTTTTTCAATTAAAATTTTTTGAAATTAAAACAGATAAAACATATGCATGTTTCAGGACACCTCTGAGCCTGTCCAGAATGCCGCCTCTTGGCATGAACAAATGCCGTAAAAAGTAGTGTAACTAGAGGGGGTGCGAAATTAAGATTTTCAGGGAGTTCCCACTGTAGTGTGCAATGCACCGTTCCCTCCCCACCCTGAGTGCCAATACGCCTCCGTTTTACCCTGGTGGCCTGGCATGGCTCCAAGAGGAATGGCAACTTGCACGCTGCAAAACCTAGTGCTTGGTTTGCACCCCCACTAGCTATGCCACTGTCACAAAAATATACAGAAATAAGGGACACCTAGGCTTCATTATAGGGATTCAGTGCCTGTTTCTTCTGCAAAGAAGCTGCTTTTCAAAAATTAATATAGGTGCAATATTATTATATGCAATTTTTTAAACATGGATTTGATTCAACTTGAATGGCCACTGCAAATTACAGTTTTAAAAACTGCTTTTCTACAAGCAATCATTGCATTCTTCGATCCCAGCATCAAGCCTCTGCAGATACTGAAGCACTACCTTATTCAATTAAGTGCAATGGAGGAGCAAGAAATCTGGAAGGGGGCCTTTAGATCTATTTTTCAGTTATTTTATTTATCCACTGATTTTTTTCATCCATGGCAAGTTCTGGAACAAAACTTCGTGGCTAACGAGGGACACTGGAATAAAGGAAGGATAACTTGAACATGTGCAGAGCGTCTCCTTTAAAACCATTCTGTTTCTTTGAGATAGAAAAGATTTTTTTCCGGATCAAGGAATTAACTTATAAGAGTTTATTTCATTTTATGCACAAAGAGGGTAAACTCTGTCTCCTTTAGCCTGCCACTGATTAAAAAAAACTAAAATGCTGCTGTTGACAGTTGTCTTTTAGTTAAAGGTGCAAGGAAAACAGCTGCCTTACAATACAGTTGCAACCATCAAAACATGGCTCTGCAGGGAATAAAATAGCATCTGCTGTGCATTGTATGGTTTTCTGCTCATGTACATCCATGCATAGGCTGTGCACCAGAGGAAAGATGTAGCCACGCACCCACTTACAGAGATTTAACTACTATATGGGGGGGGGGGGAAGGGAAGATGAACTTGAAAAGCAGTAACTGTTGTAAGCCAAGCTAACAATATTTTAAACAAAGGAGCTCATCATCATGAGTGATGATTACTCATGATGATGATGATGATGATGATGATGACATTGATCTTCCAGGGAGACCAGAATATATGGATGGTCCCTATTAAATGGTGTCTGTTGACCCCGATTTTCAATATTTCTCTTCAATTGCAACACATTGACAAGGTGCTAACATTGTCCAAACATCACATCTGCTTTTGGACAATGGACAAGGTGCACACGGCGCTACTGGCTATGGCCTCACATCCCCCCCAGTGGCTCTTCTAATAAACATAGCACACCAGTTGAAAATGGCTGTCTAGAGCTATTTCCATGCCCTTTGCCCACTTTCCCAGCCACCCACCCACCCCATTGCCGCAAAACAATTTGGCAACCCATTTGCTATCCTCCAGCAGTTACGAAGAAGCCAAGGTGCAAGACCATTCATATGGCGGTGAGAATTGGGGACGTGGAACAGCTGGAGAAATTTGTGGACAACAGGGTCAGCATGAACGAGGTGGATCCAATTTACAAACTGACACCACTGCACTGGGCAGCACTTTCTGGAAGTCTGGAGGTAAGATGTTAATGGAGACAGACCCCAATGACTATTGATTGGATAGAGAAAGTGCGCACATCACCCCCCCCCATTAAACACTTATTTCTATAAGACACCAGGACACCATTAAACACTTATTTCCATAAGAAAGTGACAAACAGCACAATCCTAATCAAGTCTACTCGAAAGTAAGCCCCATTGTGTTCAATGGGACTTACTCCCAGGAAAGTGTCTTTAGGATTGCAGCCAAAGTGGCTATTTTCCGGGCTTTTATAAGCTCTGTTTTGCTCACCCACTTGGAATGGTTGTGGGGAGAGGCCAGATATTTATTTATTTATTTATTTATTTATTTATTTATTTATTTATTTATTTATTTATTTATTTATAGTAGTTAATATTTAATAATGAATGAATGGATGGATTTAAACCTGCTTTTCCCATGTAAAAAACAAATGCCCAAGGTGGCGTACGAAGCTTAAATCTTTTCATCCTCACAACAACCCTGTGCGGTAGGCGAGGCTGAGAGTGACTGGTTCAGGGTCACCCAGGATGCCGCTTGGCTGATGAGGGATTTGAACCTGGATCGTTCAGGTTTCAGTCCAACTCCCTAACCGCTACATCATGATTGCGTTTGTTTGGTAGTGTCTTCAATGGTTGCTCTGGCATGGAGCTGATCGGACGGCTGTAACGATGCGAGGCTGGACTGTGGCGCATCTTGCCGCGATCCGAGGTCAGGACGCCTGCATGCAGGTAAGCACCGTCTTGGCTTGGTTGCAACTGAAGTCGGAGAAGAGGCTCTATAACTCTGGCTTCCCATTCTAGGCTCTGGATTTCAGGATAGAGAAATACTTTTTCCTCCCTCATCCAAAAAGTTGGTTAGCATGTTTTCTGCTTTCTAAAACAAGATCACAATTCAATTCAGGATCAATTCTTGATTGAAGAAACTTGATCAAAGTTTTGGCCTTGAAATGGACTTGTATAAAAGACTTTCTTGCCCCAAGCAGATGGAGGAACCCCAGGAATATAACAGACTTCCTCATAATTTTCTCCAGTGCTTTATTTGTTGGGTATAGCCATGCTCCACTCATGTAGATAGTTGGCATTATGAGCCCTAATCTTGAGATTAACAGCACAGTCCTAACCATGTCAACTCAAAAGTAAGCCCCATTTTGTGTTCAATGGGTCTTACTCCCAGGAAAGTGTCTTTAGGATTGCAGCCTATGGCTGCAATCCTAAAGACACTTTCCTGGGAGTAAGACCCATTGAACACAATGGGGCTGACTTTTGAGTTGACATGGTTAGGATTGTACTCACAGACTGTTGCTTTATGTATTTGCAGGCCCTTCTTATGAATTTTGTAAACCTAGGAGTGCAGGATGAGCGAGGGTGTACCCCGGCACACCTAGCTGCAACCCATGGGCAATCCTACACCTTGCAAACCATACTCCGAAGTGGAGTGGTAAGAGAACTGGTTTCTATTTAGTTTTGTATTTTCTCCTGAAGCTTGGTACCGTTCTGTTGCATGCACAGTGCAACCCTCTGCATTAACCACCTGTTAACTGGGCAACTGGGCCTTTTAATGTGGTATCCTCTAATGTTTGGTGTGGGGAGATTGCCCTCATTCAACCCAGCATCACAACATTTCCCATAACTGGCTTCTCCTCTGCATCTTTTTTTTTTTTTAAATCATGAGTCTTTTGGAAGCTACTTATTGGTTTATTTTGCTATATAATAATATGCATTTAAATGTTTGTAACACATGTAAACATTCATAATAATGTTCATTGTCTTCATCATCATCTTCACCATCGGGCTGCCATGGCACTTTCTACTCACCCCAATGACACATTGGAAGCGAAAACTGACTTTGTGATTCGACTGATTTTGAGACGCAAGGGTTGGTTCATCTTGGTATAGGTGTCGAACATAACAAATCCCTGAATCCAACCCTAGAGGACCTATAAGTGTTCGTAACACATGTAAACATTCATAATCATGTTCATTGTTTTCATCATCATCACTTCATCATGTGGCTGCCGTGGCACTTCCTACCCACCCCAATGACACATTGTGTGCTACCACTCCAACTGATTTTGAGATGCAAGGGTTGGTCCATCTTGGTATCAGTGTCAAACCTAACGGATCCCTGAATCCACCCCTAGTGGATCTGATCTGCGGACTTCTTATATGTTCCTGATCACCCCGTTATTTTCCCAGGAACTTAATACTTAGAGTGAATGATTGTTCCATTTCTTCTTCTCCACTGTCAGGATGTGAATGTTTCTGATAAGAATGACTGGAAGCCCATTCACAATGCTGCCTTCCATGGCCGCTTAGGATGCCTGCAGCTTCTTGTTCGATGGGGAGCTACTTTAGATGAAGTGGATAAGAATGGAGACCTTCCAGGTACTGCAAGGGAAAGATGTGAAATTTAATTTTTTGTATATTAAATTTTATTCAAGTGGCAAAACAAACAAAACAGGCACTTAGCACCAAAAGCAAGCACTTATGCACCATACTCACCCCCACTTTGAGATCTTCCCATCCTACCCTGGTGTTCAACAGTATGGATCTAACTAGAGATTCTTCTCCTGCAACAGTTCATTTGGCAGCCATGGAGGGCCACCTGCACTGCTTTAAGTTCTTGGTGAGCAAGATGCCCACTTTGGTCCATTCCTTGAAAGCCAGGAATGACCATGGGGAGACCCCGCGGGATCTGGCAGAGAGGTTCTGCAAGCATAAAATAGTGGAGTACATCGATGCTTTGCAGTCGGAGGAAGATCAGCCGAAAAAGGAGGAAGGTAACTGGGCATATATCAATGCTGTGCTATGTAGGGAATTATATATAGATCCGACCTTGTTATATACAGATTTTTATACATGGATTTGACTCAACATGAATGGCCACTGCAAATCATAGTTTTAAAAACTGCTTTTCTTACTGTTGTAGAGAGGCAGTCATGTAAGCAATCATTCCATTCCGCGTTAGGCAAAGGCAGGGAGTCCTTGGCATTTCTGATTAGTGTCTGCTTTTACAACAGTTAGAAAAGCAGTTTTTAAACAATTGTAAAAAAATTGTTAGGAATTCATTTCCTGCAAAAGATGGATACGAAAATATGCAAATTTTGATTATATTTTTAAGATATGGATGAGCCCAATTATCACTTGGGCTGCCCTTTCAGCAGTGCCACTTCTACCAGCGCCACATCCACCAGGGTGTTATTTCTGTAGAGTTCTTTAAATATCTTTGAATTTGAATATAAATACCCTGGAGAATGTTGTCCTTAAGCTGAAATAACTGGACACCCCAAAGTTACTCCCATTTCTGGGGATGCTTACAGTTAATGTACCTGCTTCTGTTTTCCTTCTGCTGAGAACTCACATTTCCTGGACATGAAGCTGCCTTCAGAGGAGACGTGGAGATGTTAAGGACGTTACTGGAAAATCGAGTCATCAACATTAACGAGCGGGACGATAAAGGATCCACACTCTTGCACAGAGGTCAGGACCTGCGCTCTCAAATCGTTGCTGCTTGTGCTACCAAATTGTTGACTCATGCATTCTAATAAGCAAACTTAGCTATGGTTCAGGAGATACCGCCACATCTGGACGTGCCCCAAGTCTTTAATTGCTCCAACAGGAGATCTGTCCCAACCCCCCAGCTTAATCTCACTGTGGCACCCACTTGTTAAGGTCCAGCAGTGGAAATTTGGGATGGGAAAGGAGGGACTCAGCAGCAGAGCTGAGTGTATGTGTGTATCAGGGAAGGGAACCCATCGTTGTTGGGTAGGGGGGACATTCATGGAGGTCTCATCAAGGTAAGGCAATGCTTGTTCTGTTACTTCAGAGTTGCACTGCCTTTATGCCAGTGCTGGTTAGTTAGGATTGTTAGGACTATTGGTTAGGATTGTACCCATAAAGGTTGGTTAGGACTGTACCCATAATCTCTATCCAGCATCAACCAGGCAAGGATGCCTAGTTGATAAAAGAATCATGTCATGATATTTCAATGAGCTAATTTTTTTAATGTGAGTGATTCCTCTTGAATGATATATTTTTATCCCTACAGCCGCTGGGCAAGGCCATTTGCATGTCCTGGAGTGGCTCATCAACAGAGAAGCAAATTGTAATATCACCAATGATGCCGGAGAGACACCAAAAGATGTTGCCAGGAGGTGACCAATTATGTTGGGGTTTTCTGTTCCTAATATGAGCCTCATTTTAATCTATGTATTTTTATTTGTTTATTTAGCCCGCCCGGCCACCCACCTGTTTGTTTGTTTGTTTATCTATATATATCCTGCTTTACTGGTAAAGACCCAAGGCAGCTTTTCCCTCTGCATGCATAAATGTACATGTGGTGGTGTGATTCAACTGTCCTATGTATGGAGCACAAACATCGCACACGTTTTCTCATGCACCCCATGAGAGGACATAAATGCACAGCTGGATCAGACCAAAAGTCCATCTTCTCCTGCATTCTGCTTCACACCAGTTTTCTCTGATCCTTATTTAACACCATTCAGGCCGCTGGCCATGACCTAATAGTTGACATTTGCACTGTGTAGGTTTGCCCAGTTGGCGGTTGTGGAATACTTGGCAAGCAAAATGGGCAACGATTCGGAGGAGGAAATGAGCGATGATGATGTGCGGTTCTTTGAAATGCATAGTGTGGAAGGAAGTACAGACATGAAGTCTGATTTGCAACTGCCCAAGCAGGACAGAATAAGTGCCCGTGGTAAGTCGTGGGCTGCTCTCTTCCTTTGGGGCATGTTACTCAGGGTCAGGCCAGTGTTTCTCAAGGTTTGTTTTCTGCTGTACCACTTCACATGGTCCACGTATTTGAAGTACTCCTGGAAGTAACAGCTGATGACAAAATTGCCAATTTCTTCTGGGTTGGGAGGGAAGCCAGATGTGATCTCCAGAAAGACCAATAAGAGGCTGAGCATATATGGGAGGGCATTTTTGAGTGCCGAAAATATTTGGAGCTTTGCTTGCCGAATCGAACCTCTTACCACTGTTTGTTGCATTACATTCCTGATCTTGCTTGTGGGTGACACCTGGCTAGGGGTCCTCCAAGCACCACCAGACCTCTGGAAAATAAAATATAACAAAATCTTCCCAGCTAATGGGGACAGGACAAGAGGGTGATTCCTGTGGCTTTTATCCTTAGCAGGACCAGAAGCTTTAAAAAGTTTGGGGTTCTGCTTTTTCTTCCAGAAAGATCCTATAGGAAGGTGGAAAACTTGAAGAAGCAACTGGAAATCGCCATTGCCAATTACCATCAGCTTGGAGGAATAACACCCGAAGAGAGAATGGCGAAACTGCAAGAGAAAAGTCTCAACAGGCAAGCCTTTTTCATAATGTTCATATAAACCTGTTACGTGATGGGAGATCCTATAAAAAGGTCCAAACCTGCGGTTAGGTTTTCTTCCATCTTCTTTAATACACCCCCATATAGCCCCAGATTCAGGGTGTACATATGTCACATGATGATGTACATATGTCATAAACACAAATAAAGGACAAGGCCCTCCCAAAAGGTTAGACACCCAAGAATAATGTAGGACATGACAATATAAAAATGGAAAACACACACACATATATATTGATTTTGTATGATTAATTTTAACACTCTATTATGACTTATAGGTAAATTTAAAAATATTACATATAATTTATTAATTACAAGAAGGCTATGTGCTGCCTGATCAGAAGGAAAAGGAGGACAATGACAATTTCTTCCAGGACAAAAGGCTGAAAAAGAGGGCATGTCCTGGAAAAAAGAGGAGATATGTTTTTACTATACTGTCTTTACTATACTCCTGTCTTTACTCCATATACCCTCTGATTTGACAGGTCCTGCAGTGATTCTTGTTGCTGTGCTGCCCTCTGCTGGATGTTTGCAGGAAAACCAACCTTGTACACAGTCAACAGTTCCCTTTTTCTAAATAAAAAATAATTATTATTATTAATTATTATTAATAACAATTATTATTATTACCATTGTCAGTGGTGGGCTCCAGCAGGTTCGCACCTACTCTACAGAACCAAGAGTTACTGTTATTGTTAACGAGAGATTAGATAGGACATATAAAGTTTAAAAAT
This sequence comes from Cryptoblepharus egeriae, assembly GCA_030015325.1. Taxonomy (NCBI): domain Eukaryota; kingdom Metazoa; phylum Chordata; class Lepidosauria; order Squamata; family Scincidae; genus Cryptoblepharus; species Cryptoblepharus egeriae. Next base: position 93,629,381 of record JAREYC010000005.1, on the reverse strand, counting down.
AGCCATTAAAAAGTGGCTGCCAGATGGGCATAACCGGTTGTTAATTTCTTTGAATCCCATCACTGATAAAAGTGTAATACTCACAGTGCAGTCCTAACCATGTCTGCAATCCTAAAGACACTTTCCTGGGAGTAAGACCCATTGAACACAACAGGCCTTACTTTTTGTTAGACAGGATTAGGTTTGTGCGCTTGCCTCACTACTGGGAACGGGAAGAGTTAAGAGTTAAGCTAGCCTAGTTAAGTAAGTAAGTCCCAGGTAAGCCCTAAGTGGCCCATGTAAGTGGCCCTAAGTAAGTCCCATGCTCAGCTGGCTCCCATCCAGATCTGAACAGTTTTTTTCCTAGAGTTTAAGGCCTGATGTACAGGTTGGTAATCTAATGGGACGCAAGCACACCTATGCAGCTGGGAGATCGGTAACTTCAACATGTCAATTGGGGAGGGGGTTGTCCTAATGTAGGGTTTTCATAATTCTCATCTACAAAACTGGGACAGGATCCTCTGTCCCATTTGCCAGTATGAGAACACAATCCTCCAAAATTGGGATTGTCCCTGTTTTTCGGGACATATGGCAACCTTATCCTAATGGGTAAGAACAGTGACTTCTGCCTTGATTGTGAACAGGAAGATCGACGAACTGCAGACGCAGCTGGGCTACGAGCGGCTACAGCGGGAGAGGCTGGAGGCAGAGCTGGACAAGTGTCGGGAAGAGACAAAGAACCTCCTAGCGCAACAAGAAAAAACCCAGCTTTCTGGGGGCAGCTCCTATGCGGTGGGTAGTGCTTGTTACTCATGGTGACCTTGGAAAATTGGAAGAGCATCGACAGATGCTGAAATTTTAATCAGTCAGTAATTTTAATCAGAAATTTTAATCAATATAAGCTCAGCATCATACTCCTCTGCCCAGAATTTGGAAGCTCCTTCAGACTTTTGGTACCCTTCAATTTACACACTAGTGTGAATCATGGAAACCTCTTGCCTCCGACGTTCATTCAAACTCTGGCAGAGTTTTCAACATATATATGTTGGGGTGTTTTTAACCCATTATCAGTTAGTCCCCAATCTACGAGCTACAGCAGATGTATAAGTAGCATAGCCAGAGGGGGTGGTGGCATGGTATGTATGGCAGGTATCACAACGCACTGTGTTGGCGATCCATCCTATTTGTTGTCAAGCCATTCTGTGTAGTGACTGCGATGTGCAGGCTCTTGAGCCCCACTGACATTTCTGGCTATACCAATGGTTTCCATGCATTTCAGTCCAGGACACCCTTCTGAGAATGACAATCCATCCAGGACCCCCCTAGGACTGATGTCATCGACATGGGAGTGATGTCATGGCTTGAAGTGCCATCAATCAGGAAGTGACATCATTGCACACCAGAGCACCTCCATGTATACTCGGGGATAGTCCCATTGTGTTCAATGAGACTTACTCCCAGGAAATTATGGATTGCAGTCTGAGTGCCCCGTTCCAAGATGACAGCACCCAGCTTTCCACGACCTCTACTAAAATAAAGTCACTTTCACATTAAAACTATCACGTCTCCTTTTCCCACAATCAGGTTGACCTTATGCCCTCTTTTTCCAGGGCATGTCCTCTTTTTTTATCCTTCTGTCCTGGGAAAAAAGTATTTGCTGTTCTCCTTTTCCTTGTGAGGAGGCAGCATGTAGCCTTCATGTAATTAATGAATTATATGCAATACATGATATGTAATAGTTTTAAAATTAATAATAAATAATGTAGTGTTTAAATTAACTACATGAAAGCAATATACAGTGGAACCTTGAATTTGCTTGTGTATTTTAGGGGGGAATTTTTGGCAGGTGGGGGTGAGTTTGGGGATTTAGTGTGTGTGTTGGGTCTGGTCTCTGGGTATTTTATGAATTTTGTTGTATGTGTACACTGTGTATATATGTACAGTGACAATAAAGAATTATTATTATTATTATTATTATTATTATTATTATTATTAATTATTATTATTAGCATAATCTGTTCCGGAAGCATGCTTGTAATTCAAAAAGCTTGTCAATCAAAACGTTAAGCAAGGCATTGCTTTGAGCAATTAAAACACTTGCAGTTTGCAACATGCATAATTCAAGATACCACTGCATATGAGTATGTTTAGCTTTTATATTATGTCCTACATTTTTCTTGGGTGTCCTACATTTTGTCCTCTTTTTGGGCTTATGACATATGGTCATATGAGCTCTATCCCACAATGAGCTCTATCCCAAGTTTTTATCGCTATAAGAATGTATGATTTGTCCAAAGTTTCCTAATGAGTTGTCGTACTCTAACCTAATAGGATCGGACGACTAGAACAGCGACGGACATGCCTTTATCCAGAAACTACACTCTGGAGGGCCACACTGGGGTAAGGGCTGCTGTAGCTGTTTTTAATTCCCAACATAGCGTTCAACATCATATATATTAGAATTGGTCTGCCCCACAAGACAGGGTGAGCTCCTGTCCTTAGCCCAGCTCTGCGACACCAGTTGGATCCAATCGTATTGGCTCTGCCCTTCCATTGGACTAATTCAGTGGTGTGGAGAGGGGGGATTTGCTGCTTGGGTAACAGCCTATCCTCCATAACAATCCAACCCAGGCTTTCGTGGTTTGCATGCAGCGTATGCAGCGCCGAGCAGTCTTTCAAGACTGACAGAGGCCTGCTCATCCAGAAGATCCATCTTCTGATTGTCAGGTTTGGGGCATGATTTCCAGTTAACCCTTTCAACATTGCTCCTATAGGATGTTTCCAGTGGCAGTATGACAAGTTCGGATTCCCGTAAAAAGAAAACGACGAGAAGGCCATATTCAAGTACAGGCGGAATATTCGTGAGAAGATGCTGAAGAAGAAGAGTTAAGATACACTAGGCATCTTGCAGGATTGACAGGAAGGTTTCCTAGCCTGAAAGGACGTCAGTTAATGGTGCGACACCCAGAATCTTAACAACCAGAAGTCAGTGCACCCACCTCATTGTGCCTGAAGTATATTCTTTCACTTTATCCCTTATTTTTGCCATGTGTTGACATGACCCGGAGGATGGTCATGGCAGCAAGGAGGTTATTGCTTCAGCAACAGCTATCAATTAAAATGTGTTTTGCAATTCATTAAAGTCTCATCTGTTTTTTTCATAGACTCATAGGGTTGCAATCCCAACCATGTCTACTCAGAAGTAAACCCCATTATATTCAATGGGTCTTACTCCCAGGAAAGTGTCGTTAGGATTGCAGCCATAGAGTTGTAAGGGGCCTAATAGGTCATCTAGTCTAACCCCCTGCCTGTAACAGGAAATCCTCCTAGAGCATCTCAGACATGTGTCTGTCATGCCTCTGCTTGAAGACTTCCATTAAAGGAGAGTCCACCACCTCTCTTGACAGTCTATTCCATCATCGAACTGGCCTGACCATCAAGAATTTTATTTTTCTTGTTTTATCTCTGGCTCTTCCCACTGTCTACCCTCTACTCTGAGGTGCTGTTAAGTACCTTACAAACTTGTAAACTATTCACAATAATGAGATTACAGTTAGAAAATGGCTAGACAGCTTAAAAGCAATAAAAAGTTCTGCTGATCATATTTAATAGCACACAGCAGCAATTTTCATAAGAACATAAGAAGAGCCTCCACTGGACCAGGCCAAAGGCCATCTAGTACAGCTTCCTGTATCACAGCGGCCTCGGGGAGCGCATGACACCTGCATCCAGATGCCCCCCCTGCATCTGGCATTTTGAGGTTGCCCACCTCTACACACTCCTCATGGCATGAACCCGTGATGGTCCTTTCCTCTAGGAATTTGTCCAATTCCTTCTTAAAAGCATTGAGGCTAGATGCCATCACCACATCTTGTGGAAGGGAGTTTCACAGACCTTCAGCAGTTCAAGCAGTTCCAAATTGGCTCAAATCAAAAGCATGTGGATCAACTTTCTAAGGCAGCAAATTCAGAAAAAAACCTTTGCTATTCTTCTTCTTGAGGTCATAATTCAGCTGGATCTGGTTGGCCATGATTGTCTTTGGGGAAAATGGATCTCATCACTTGAACCTATGAACAAATTTGTAAAAATATTTGGTTCTTTCTCTATTTTCCGCTTTGTTTTCCACAAAAACATTTTCAGATCTCAATTTAGCAGATCCAATATAGCAGATTCAGCAAGCTTGGCCCAAGCTAAGCTGAAATAAGATATGTGTTTGCTATTTGATGGCATCATTCTTAACTGTTGTCCTAGGTTCTCCAAACCATGGATAACAATAAGTATTTTCTAGGGTTGGAGTGTCTCTGACGCGTCTGCTATTTCAACATGATGTTCTTCTTCAGGGGCTGTGGGTGGCGCAAGTGGTTAAGTCACTGTGCCTGTTAACCAGCAGGCCAGGGTTTGAGACCTGGGTCGGCACCACAAGACAGGGTGCGCTCCTGTCCTTAGCCCACCTCTGCGATGCCAGCTGGATCCAATTGTATTGGCTCTGCCTTTCCATTGGACTAATTCAGTGGCATGGAGGGGGGATTTGCTGCTTGGGTAACAGCCTATCCTCCATAACAATCTAACCCAGGCTTTCGTGCTTTGCATGCAGCGTATGCAGCGCTGAGCATGATACCATAGTCTTTCAAGACTGACGGAGGCCTGCTTTATTCTTCAGATATGGCTCCATCAGCAGCAGATTCCCACCAGGACTGCTCAATGTATTTTGGCTGACACCCTCTTCACAGCAACACTGATTCCAAGGAATGAAGCAACAGATGAAAACACTGGTAGAATTCTGGCTATGGACACTTGCGGGCAGGAGAGCCTAACATTGATAGCCTTTTCCGTTATTGCCAAACTTTTTAGCACCCATTTTTAAAAGCAACGCTCTATTAGGATTCACCTAGATTTCTCAGACTTTTATGAAAGGAGATATAAAAAAATAAAATTATTTTTTTCTGTAAGATCCATAAATATTTCTCTATATTTACACATATATATTTACACAAACTGCAGGATTGGATGCTTGCTGTGCAGTTAGTCATTACAGAATCTGATTTTTAAATGGCTTCAGGGATTGAGGAATTATCTGATCTTTCTATAACTCACCAAATACAACCCACCAGTGAGTCCAGACCCAGTTTGGAAACCATTGCCTTAAGATCTTCATAACCACAGCCTAGGTTTGCATCCAGTTGATGCTTTTCAGAAATGCTACGTGACATATAGGCACGTTCCCATCCTGCCCTCCCCACAGCACATTCATTCAAGAGTATGTGCAGATAAGGGGAGGAATGTGATCGGAGCTGCATTTAAACATGGGCAAGGAAGAGCTCAGGATCACATCACAATGTGCTGAACATCCTGCAGGTACGTCTCAACTGATGACACACATATGGACACACTAGAGAAATGGCACAAAAACTAATGTAAAGATTAGCGTGGTGTGAGCAATTCTTCCCACCTGCACATGATAGAACCCCATAAACTTTCCTCTGCTTTCAAAGGTATTATCTTGGGAAAAAAATTAATTCCATGTACCATTAAGGGGTACAAATAAGTGTACAAATGCAGCAACTACAGTCCCTCTGAATAACAGAGTTTGCACTTAATGGAGATTTAATAAGCAGAGCTTGCACTTAAAAATCTGCTTGACATAGCGATATCAGGGCATGCCAGAGCTATGTGCATAGGATCACTGCAGATAGCAGGCAACGCAATCCTAAATCTGCATGCTTGTGCATGCAGGCAAGCATGCCTGTGCTGCATCCAGCGCTCCAATGGGGCTGCTGCCATGCTGCTGTGGGGTAGGGGGAAGGTTTTAACTTTTCCCCAGGTTAAGTTGAGAACAACCCTAGTGGGTCTACTTGGATGTGTGCCACCTCCAGAAATGATTTAAACATGGGCAAGTCAGACTCAGAATCACAACACAGAGTGCTGAACATCCACAGATCTGAGTAAATGGGAGCAACCAGTGGTTGCTGCAGGAAAACAGGGCTTTCATCTGCAGGAATGACTTAAGTGCATTAACCATTCCCTCCCATGTAACGTTCTCATGTGTTCCGTTGGTTCTGATCATGTGACAACAATCTTTATGTATCCCAAAGCCACATAATCATACGACATTAACATTTTTCTCTTAAAAAAATGGGAGTGACCGTAGCTTAGGGTGCATGCTTTATATGAAGACAGTCCACGTTTCAATCCCTGGCACTCCTCAAAGCATCTCAGGTCAAGGGAAGACCTGATTGAAACACTGGATAAGATGCTCAATCAGAGCAAGCAATATGGGGCCAGTGGGACTAAAGATATAAGTATAAGGGAGCATCTTATGTCATGCTGTTCAGTAACCCTTGGAATAAGTCCTTCAACTCACCAGGTTCAATCACCAGCATCTCTAGGTAGGGCTGGGGAAAATCCCTGGAGTTTTCAGGCAGTCCATGTAGCTAATACTAACTTAGATGGACAGAGCGCATAACTCAGTTGTAGGCAGCTTCTAATGTTCATAAACCCTTAGAAGGAGCATTGGCTACAGCACAGTTTTCTCATCAGGGCACAATCTGATGCGGCAGTTTTCAGATGCATGCAACTACTGATGAGAATGTAAATGGAGGGAGGAAATGGAGAATGTAAATGGAGAATGTAAACGGAGGAAGGGAGAATGTAAATGGAGGGAGGGAAAAAACCACTTGGTGGGATATAAGGTGGGGTGTATAGGGGGGGGGGCCTCTGAAATGGGAAGTTGTGATGGGGAAGCCATAGGAGGAGAAAGAGCTGGAGAGATGCCGTTGTGCAATGCTGGACAGCGCTCTGATGTTCCAGCCACCAAAGAAGCTCTTTATGTATTTACTAGTGAAAGGCGTACCCGCGTTGCGGGAGTAAAATTCCCCTGTATGCCATCCCCCCATATGCATCAACCCCCCATGGATAACTTTCCCCCCATGCGCAACTTCCCCCATACACATCAACCCACCATGTGCAACTTCACCCATGCGCATCAACCCCGCATGCACAAGTTACCCCATATGCAACTTCCCCCCATGCACAACTTCCCCCCATGCACATCAATCCCCCATGCACAACTTCCCCCATGCACATTAACCCCCCATGTGCAACTTCCCCATATGCATCAAACCCCACGCGCAACTTCCTCCATGTGCATCATCTCCCCATGTGCATCATCCCCCCATGCGCATCATCCCCCCATGCACAACTTCCCTCCCATGCGCAACTTCCCTCCCATGCGCAGATTTCCTCCATGTGCAACTTTCCTCCATGCGCATCATCCCCCATGCGCAACTTCCTCCCATGCGCAACTTCCTCCCATGCGCAACTTCCTCCCATGCGCAACTTTCCTCCCATGTGCAATTTTCCCCATATGCAATTTTCCCCATGCGCAACTTTCCTCCCACGCGCAACTTTGCCCTGTGCGCAACTTTGCCCCATGCGCATCATCCCCCATGCACAACTTCCCCCATGAGCAATTTTCCCCATGCGCAATTTTCCCCGTGCGTAACTATGCCCCCGTGCGCAACTTCCTCCCATGCGCAACTTTCTCCCATGTGCAACTTCCTCCCATGCGCAACTTTCCCCCGTGCGCAACTTCCCCGTGCGCAACTTCCTCCCGTGCGCATCATCCCCCCATGCGCATCATCCCCCATACGCAACTTCCCCCATGCGCAACTTCCTCCCATGTGCAACTTTCCTCCCATGTGGAATTTTCCCCATGTGCAATTTTCCCCATGCGCAACTTCCCATATGCGCAACTTTCCTCCCATGCGCAGCTTTCCCCTGTGCACAACTTTGCCCCGTGCGCATCATCCCCCCATGTGCAACTTCCTCCCATGCGCAACTTCCCCCCATGCGCAATTTTCCCCTGTGCGCAACTATGCCCCATGCGCAACTTCCTCCCATGCGCAACTTCCCCCCATGCGCAATTTTCCCCTGTGCGCAACTATGCCCCATGCGCAACTTCCTCCCATGCGCAACTTCCCCCCATGCGCAATTTTCCCCTGTGCGCAACTATGCCCCATGCGCAACTTCCTCCCGTGCGCAACTTCCTCCCGTGCGCAACTTCCTCCCATGCGCAATTTTCCTCCCATGCGCAATTTTCCTCCCATATGCAACTTCCCCCCTGCGCAACTTTCGTACATGCACAACTTCCCCTCATGCACAATTTCCCCTGATGCGCAATTTCCCCTCATGCTCAGCATCCTCGCCGGCGCAACCTCTTCCTCCGAACAACATCCCCCACTGCACCAGGATCTGAGCACCAAATTGGCTGGATGTGGTTCAGTCTCCCGTGTTAAGTATAGGACAGAAACACGTTGCCCCCTTTTCAGCCCCTGAAGGGTTAATTTCTCCAGATGGTTCTTGGTGGGTGTTCAGGTGACAGAAGGAACTCCCAGAATTCCATGCTTCCGGCCCAGCAGTTGGGGCGGAATGTTGCTGACTCAGCAATTCTCAATGCAAAGTACAGGGAGGAAAACGCGTTGCGCCCCCTTTCACCCCCTTCCTGTTGGAATTTCCAAAAACCGGTTCTTAGTGCACCCCTCAGTCACGGAAGGAACACCCACCCCAAATTTCACGCTTCTAGGTCCACCGGTTTTGGCAGGGCAGTGATGAGTGAGTGAGTGAGTCAGTCAGAGTGACTTTTCTCTTTTATATATATAGACTAGTGAAAACATGCCCGCATTGTGGGACGAAAATTCCCCCCGTATGCCATCCCCCCACTGCACATCGTGCTCCCGTGAGCATCGTCCCCCCCATGCTCATTGTCCCCCCATGGGCACCATGTCTATCACCCTGCATGGGCATAATTCCCCCCATGGGTACCATGCACATTGTCCCCCCATACACATAATCACCCCCCTATGTGCAATAACCTCGTAGAACATCCCCCATGTGCATCATCCCCCATGCGCAATACCCCCATACAATACCCCCATGTGCAACGTTCCCCATGTGCATCATACCCCAACGTGCACCATCCCCCATGCGCACTGTCCCAAGTGCATCACATGCAACTGCCCTCATGCACATCTTCCCCCCATGCACACAATCTCCAAGCGCAACCCCCCATTTGCACCATCCCCCATATATACCATTCCCCCATGCCCACCATCACCCCTATATACCACCCCCCATGCACACTATCCCCCGTGCACCCTCCCTCCCAGTGCATCAGCTGAGTGTTGATCAGTCAATCTTCAATGTTAAGTATAGGACAAAAACACCTTGCACCCCTTTTCATCCCCTTAAGGATTAAATTTCTCAACACGAGTTCTTGGTGGATGTTGATGCCACAGTAGTAACACCCTCCCCAAATTTTACGCTTCTGGGCCCTGTGGTTTTGGCTGGGCATTGATGAGTGAGTGACTTTTCAGTTTCATATATATAAATTTTTTATATCCCGTAGATTTTTATATCCTGTAACATTCCATACAAGGCACTCTTGATATGAACAGAGGTCGTGCTGCTTAGTCCATTGTACCTTCAAACAATGTCCTTTAGTACGCATTAGAAAAATCAATACCAATATCAAAGTTTAGAAAGTGTCTGCCGGAGGGCGGAGTGAAGAAACGCGGCAGGTCAACTCTGAAAAGTTGGTTCCATCCTTTGGTGGGCTTTTCATTTCCAAATTCGATAAACTCCCAGGGCGATGGCAAGACAAGCGAAAACGGATGCTGGAAATACAAATGAGAGAAATATTTTTGGCTGTTCAGATAACAAAAATTAAAAACACAACCTAGTAATTATTTTGATTTCTGTTCCTTTCCATTATACCCTTTTTGAGATGGGGTGACCAGAACTGGATGCTGTATTTCTGTTTGATGGACTTTGGTGTCATCACAATTAGGAGAGGTTTGCTACTTAACAAAGTAAAATACAGTGGTACCTCTCTTAATAAGCACTTCACATAACAAGTGTTTCACTTAACAAGTATAAATTTCCAAGAAATCATGCTTCACATAATAAGTTCCGCTTCACTTAACAAGCACTTATGCAGTCCTGACGCTCCATGTGGAGGCTGTTTCAAAGGGCTGCCAGCCAGCGCTACTGCTTTTAACATCCCCCATCTTCGGAGGGGGGGGGCAGAAGCAGCTGCCCCTAACTGCCCCAAGTGTCCCCACCGGCTACCTTGAACCTCCAGCAGCAGCCCAGTAAGCCTCCCAGGAAAGTGTCGTTGATTGCAGCCTCCAAATATGTCTACTCCAAATATGTGTTAAATGGGGCTTACTCCCATTTTGATTGCAGCCTCCTAACCATGTCTACTCAGAAGTAAGCCCCATTGTGTTAAATGGGGCTTACTCCCAAGAAAGTGTCTTTAGGATTGCAGCCTATGTAGACTTCATAGAATCATGCACATTGAATGCATGTTTTGAATTCAATTACAGTGTTTTGTCATCATTTGCACATAGTTAATATTTTTAGGGTTGTGGAACCAATCAACTGCGTTTCCATTGTTTCCTATGGGAAAATCAGCTTCACTTAAAGAGCATGCCTCCGGAACAAATTAAGCTCTTTATGTGAGGCACCACTGTCCATCACCGGGTAGGTTGTTGCGAGAATTAAACCAATAGGGGTGACATGCATTCCAAACTCAATTAAGTGTTAAGGAAAATCCTAAGTTTTCTACCCAAGACATGCTCCAACCATCTACCTGCCAAATAACGTATCGTATCAAGTTTATTCGACTCCATGAGTGTCTTCAGGGCAGCTACCTCAGCATCAATTTTATTGCTGACGCCGGTCACAGATACCTTGGTGTTCGAATCCTAAAGGGACATAAATAAAGCTTTGTTATCCATACTCCTCATTGATTTAAAAATTCAATACCTCACTTTTATGTACATGGTCACAAAGCAGAAGAAATCTGCGTTTTCTCCCCTCCAAGAAAGGTGAACATCATTACACATTTTTTGTGGGGAGCAGCAGCAAGACCCACAGATGTCTTTCTGTAAAGCATAGCAAAAACCTATAGAAATGTAAGTATAGTACTCAAGAGAGGTGTCCAGGCAGATCAGTGAGGTTTCAGTATGCGGTTCTGGATCAACCCAAAGCTAAACTGTACAGAAGCAGCAAATACTGTGCATCATCGGCTGTGGGTGGCGCAAGTGGCTAAGACATTGTGCCTGTTAACCAGCAGGCCAGGGTTCGAGGCCCAGGTCGGCCCCACAAGACAGGGTGAGCTCCTGTCCCTAGCCCAGCTCTGCGACGCCAACTGGATCCAATCGTATTGGTTCTGCCTTTCCATTGGACTAATTCAGTGGCGTGGAGAGGGGGGATTTGCTGTTTGGGTAACAGCCTATCCTCCATAACAATCTAACCCAGGCTTTCGTGCTTCGTATGCAGCGCCAAGCACTATACCATAGTCTTTCAAGACTGACGGAGGCCTGCTTTGTTGCACAAAGTGTGTTGTCCACATCTTGCCTTTGTGCAAAAAGCGGAGGTCCCTTTTATTTTATTTATTTTATTTTTAGAATGATTCCCCACCTTTCTATCTAAAAGGAGACCCACCTTGTTTAGTGCAACATTCAACAAATGCAACCCACTCCAAAATTACCCATCTTGGGTACCGGTACTTACTTTTTTATGAAACTCTGTAGTGGCTTCCAGGAATTTTTTCTCCTGCTCTGTGAACTGAAGCATTAAAAGAGGAATAAGACGTTTTGAAACTAAGAGAGTCAAAATACAAGTATCTCCGCTTTCTGACAGTTCTGCTCTTTCAACCAGATCTGCTCTTTCAACACCTTTCAATTATTCTATGCATGGTGCGCTCTTTAAACCTCTCTCTTCACTTCTAAAGGCTAAAATTGCCTTCCCTGTGTTGACCTGGTGATTCAGATTGTTTGGCATGTGAATGTGTGTGCACTTTAGCTCTTTGTGTGTGCATGGCCACTTTAGCTCCTGGTCTATTCCTATTCCCCAAGGAACCCATCTGCAGAAATCTTTGGGTGACAGCAGGATTTTGCAAGATAAAAATATAATAATTTTTTTAAAAAAATTAAAGATAAAAAATTAACAATTTGCTAGCTGAAAAACAATCAGAAGCAACATCTGTAAATTTAAAAAAATTCTGGATTCCGCTTTTCAACCATTTCCACTTATCATCTTAACCTGCCAGATAAGCAGGGGATGCCTGTAATTAGGAGGGGGGGGGGGTTGTGACTGGCTAGTTGCAGCTTACCATATCGGTCACCCTGCTTCGCTCCAAATTTATGTCCAATTTGTTATCAGCACGGATCCTACTAGTTTCATTCTTTAAAAAAAGAGAAATATCATTAAATAAAGGTTGAGTCCCGGGCACATGGCCCAATCTCCCTTCTTCAATTCTTCCCCTACCTTTTCCTCCGTTTCTCAGATCAACTATTACCAACTTACCACAAGTTGCTGTTTGACTTGATCCAACTCAATCTTCATTTTCTAGGCAAATAAAATTAAAGCGCAAGATGATGATCAAAAGAGTAAATGGTGGGATGGACATAAACTAAATGAACTGGTAAGTGGCTGGCACAGTGAAGCTGGGCTCCTCTTTAAGATACATCCCTAGCAGTGAACATGCTGGAAAATCTGGGTTCAAACCTCTACTCACTGGCAACCCAAGATCAGTCACTCCCAACACAAGCTGCTTTGCAAAATTGTTATGGGAATAAAGGGGAAGTTGGTGCTTGATAAGGACAATTTATTTCAAGGAAGGGTGAACGATAACTGTAATAAAATAAATAGGGAAAAGTTGGCCCGCCAATGTTGGGGCATTCCTGGGGAAATACCTCGTTCTCTGCTCTCAGGTTGGCAAACTCGCTCTTCTCAAGGATGACCATGTCCTTCCGAATAGAGTCCAGATGAGCCATGATCTGCTGAAGGGTTATTTCCTAAGTATAAAAGGCAACAAGGCTTTTTGAAACATCCCCAAATATTTTTGAGGGTGAAACAGTTTTAAAAGATATTTTTAAGAGACACAAGATCTTGCTGGGTAACGATGCAAACCTAGAACCAGATGCTTCCGTAGAAGTACCATCTTGGAAATCCATGCAATGTACTGATCTTCCAAAACATTCAAAGGATCTAAAGGTCTGGGTAGGAAGTTTCCAGTTCTGGTACAGCCACGATACAGACCCGTGATAAGTGATATGTTCCTATACCTTAAGATGGTCCCAGTGATTTCTCCTCCACCATAAGATGAAGTGCACACCCCACTGGCACAACTGTACCAGAACTGGAAAACTGGATAGGACTGGGCTCCAAGGCCTGCAACTGGTGCTAATCCAAAATTATTCAAGTATGAATTATATGCAGGCCTGCATTACCAAAGTGCCTATGATGCTATGATTGCACATGAGTATGCACAGCATCAGGACAGGTCTCTGCCCCAAGGGCCTTGAAATCCAGATGCTGTCACAATGACCTTAGAGTTGCACAGCCAGCTTTGTTCACCTCCCAAGTTTGCAGATTAAATTTGAAAATTAAGATATCCAAAAGTTTGCAGATTAAGATGTCTATGGAGGGTGTAAGATAGACTGAATGGGTTGATATCTATGGAGACCCTGCGATGCCAAAAAACACACAATAATGGGGTATTTGCTTTAACCTGCTAAAGTTTGCTTCTTGTTTAGCAACTCTGAGAGTTTGTATATTCTCCTTTCAGAAGGTTGTCTATATCCTGGTGGCATAGCTAGAAGGGGGTGAAGCAGTCTATCTTGGAGGGAGATTCACTGTGGTGTACAAACCTACCCCCTTTTTGGAGCCATTCCAGGCAGGGTTTGGGGGTTAAACCTTTGCAATGTTTAGGGAATTTTTTAGTCATACAGAGAATTTTTTAATCACTAATCAGTGACTGCTTAGGAAGGTTAGATGGGTTTTTAAAAACTTTACATCATTTCTTAAGCTTATGCTTATTGAAACTTTTAATTGACATACCCTACAATCCAGAGTAACCACAGGAGCAGGTAAAAGACATTTACGTCGACGTAGTTACAGCACCACCTACTGAAAACCTATGGGAAATTCATATTGCAATCCAGAGTAAATTGTTCTTACGTCGGAGCAAGGACTCCCTGTTGTTACTCTGGATTGCACCCATAGGCTACAATCCTAAAGAATCTTTCCTGGGAGTAGGACCCCTTGCACACAATGGGGCTTACTTCTGAGTTGACATGGTTAGGATTGTTCTCTTAATTAAATTTGATTTTGTCATTTGTGGTTGTTAAAATTTTTCCTGATGACATCACTTCCAACCATGACATCACTTTTGGTATTTTATTGGATGGAAGAGGATCTGGGTTCAAGAATTTCCACTTAATCACAAAACATGTAGACATTTTTATCAAGACTATGTTATCAGGTGAGGCAACCCTCACCTCTGCAATGATTGGGTGGATCAATCTATGACTTACCCTACAATCCAGAGCAACTACGGGAGCACGTAAGAGACGTTATGTGTACCCGTAGTTACTGTACCACTTAATGAAAACCTATGGGAAATTCATATTGCAATCCAAAGCAAATTGTTCTTACACCGCAGCAAGGACTCCCCGTAGTTGCTCTGGATTGTGCCCTCTGCAATGAGTACCCAGTATCACAAATATGACAGATCCAGATTTCTCCATGATCCTGAAGGAAAAGCTATCAAAGCAAGGATGCCCTTTTACCTGCTGGGCCTGGGTCACCATATCCTTGTAGACAGTATCCAGGCTGACGTTTGACAAGAGCGTCAAGGCTGACACAATGGTCTGGGCTTGTTCTTTCCCAAAACCTGTTGGGGAGATGAAGATGCATATTATGAAAGAAGATGGGAAAGATAAGCTAGTTAGAAAGAGAATGAACTATTTTTTCAGACCCAGAACCCACTTTGATTGAAGCCCTCTGTCAGTTGTGGTACCAAGATTATTATATATTATGATTATTATATTATACTCATATTATTATGATTATTATATTCACCCCAATTTGCGCCATCTAAAGGCCCAAATTGCCCTCCCCCATGTTGTAGCTCCTGGTCTAATCCCATTCCTGAAGGAGTTAATGAAAATCCATTAGCAGAAATATTTGCATGACAAAAGGGGCACTTGCAATTTGTTAGTTTAAAAAAAATCATTGGAAGCAACATTTATAAATTAAAACTATACTGGGTTTCACTTTTCAATGGTTTTCCTTATTGGATGGTGCTGTGGTTCCTAAACGGTCCCTAAAATGGGGGCTCCCTATAATTTATTTCTTTTTTGTTTCCCATTAATTTCGGTCAAGCTTCTCTGCCTTACTATCGCCCAGTTTTTATGTTATTGCTTTCAATTTTGAATTTGGTTTCTTGAAATTTTGTTTTAATTGACTATCCCTACAATCCAGAGTAACGATGGGAGCACGTAAGAGACATTACGTGCACCCGTAGTTATGGCACCACCTAGTGAAAACCTATGGGAGATTCATATTGCAATCCAGAGCAAATTGTTCTTACACTGGAGGAAGGACTCACCGTAGTTACTCTGGATTGCACCCTATGGTTAGCTTGGGGGTTGAAAGGAAGAGTACACAATAAAAAATATGCAACCTGACAGAACCACAGAGCGTATTCTGTACAATAAGATCATCCAGATCATGGCCTGTGGGCCAGATCTGGTACTTTCAAAGACCTGAGATCCAAGCCTACTGAGATCCAAGCCTACTGGGGCATCAGATGCCAGACATGGCTGGACGCAACAATGATTGGGGGAAACAGAGGTGTTCTCTAAAGGTTCCTCCATGGAACAGTAAGCACTGTCCGTTCCGGGGAAGCCTTTGTAGGTGTGCAGCTGTCACCACCAGTACTTCCAATGATACTTCCAATAAGTGGACTGTAAGAAGTGGTTTACTGGTGGACAATTTTGAGAAACACTGAACTAGGTTTTATCTTGTTGACACAGATCTTGTGATTGAGACTTACCCCTAAATCCAGAGTAACTACGGGAGCACATAAGAGACATAGGGCGCAATCCTGAGTAACTACAGGGAGTCCTTGCTCTGGTGTAAGAACAATTTGCTCTGGATTGCAATATGAATTTCTCATAGGTTTTCACTAGGTGCTCCAGTAACTACGGGTGCACGGAAAGTCTCTTACGTGCTCCCATAGTTACTCTGGATTGTAGAGTTTATGTACACCCATAGTTACTGCATCACCTAGTGAAAACCTATGTGAAATTCATATCGGAATCCAGAGTAAGGGCACAATCCAGAGTAACTATGGGAGCACATAAGAGAAATTATGTGCACCCATAGTTACTGCACCACTTGGTGAAAACCTATGGGAAATTCATATTGCAATGCAGAGTAACTTGTTCTTACTCCGGAGAAAGGACTCCCCATAGTTACTTTGGATTTCACCCTTAGTTGTTCTTACACCGGAGCAAGGACTCCCTGCAGTTACTCTGGATTTTGCCCATTG
Source organism: Cryptoblepharus egeriae (assembly GCA_030015325.1). Taxonomy (NCBI): domain Eukaryota; kingdom Metazoa; phylum Chordata; class Lepidosauria; order Squamata; family Scincidae; genus Cryptoblepharus; species Cryptoblepharus egeriae. The sequence continues at coordinate 93,613,000 of JAREYC010000005.1, read as the reverse complement.
TTCCATTATTGTTTTTCTTACCATGTGCCTCCAGATCTTGCACTAGTTGATGGGTATCAAAAGTAAGTTTTCGCTGCTCCGGCGAGGTTATTTCAACCCTTCTGACATCATAGGACTGGACTGGGGCTGTGACAGCAAAACCTGAAAAGGTGTAATGTGGTAAGTTTCATACACCAGCTGACTTCTAAATAAAGTTCTACAGCATGATCAAGGTATATCTGAAGACAGATGATACAGCAAGCTCACTCACCAAAACTAAGCAGGTTAGTTTTGTCTGGTTAGTGCCTGGATGGCAAATTACTAGCAAGCCCCATATATAACCAAATCCATTATAAATTAAACACTTTACAATTATTATGTGGTTAATCACTTTCTGAACACAATCCAGATCAGAAAACATGACAGCCATTGCAGAATAAATAAGCAGCAAGTAGAGAAGAGGCTTGGAGTTGGGCAGTGAACCTTTGGTGTAAGTTATTATAATGGTGTTACAATTTCCACTTGTGAAGTTGGGGTGGGTGGTGGTTGAGATCTGCACCTATTACGCGCTGATGGTGATCCTGCGCAAACCTACTTTGTAGTAAGCCTACTCTTTTTACTACTGTGCTTCAATCTAGTAAAAATGTACTGGGGGATGTCATGATGGTGACATACAAAATTATGCTGAAAGAGAGAGAGAGAAAGAAAGAGAGAGAGGGATGCTCTTTTCCTTCTCACACAACACCAAAACCAGGGGCATTCACTGAAACTGAGTGTCAGGAGTGTTAGGACAGACAAAATCTTTACCCAGTATGGAACTGATCTGTAGAACTCCTTGCCACAGGATGTGGTAATGGTATCTGGCCTGGATCCCTTTAAAAAGGGGACCGGACAGATTTACAGAGGAAAACGTCCATCACAGTTTACAAGCTGTGACAAGTTTGTGCAACCCCTTGGTTTTGGAAGGAGTGCCATGATGTGTGCTCCTTCCGACAACTAATGCGCTACTGTGAGATGCAGGAGCCTGGACTAGGCAAGCCTTTGGCCTGATGCAGCGGGAATCTTCTTATGTTCTTAAGCCTTATTCAACTTCATGGACTTTACTTTGTGTTAAACAAGCCTTGGAGTTGCACATGTTACACGGCAAGCAAACCCAGGCTTGCCACCAAGAGGACGCTCGGGAAAGACTGCAGACATTCCCGGGCATGTGTTTTCAAGATCTCTATCTGTCAAATTTGCAAAAAGCAAATGCACTTGAAAAATGCAACATGCAAATGAGACTCAATCCTATCCCTATATTTATAGCTATACCTAACCTTATAGTTACTCCAAAGGAAGTCCCATTAAAGTCAATGGAGCTTACTCCCATGCAAGTGTGGATAGGATTGCAGCCTGGGTCCCAGATTCTGCAGTCTCCCTCTGCAAAGGGTCCCAAATACCTCTTGGAGATGTCCAGCACCCAAGAGTCCTGCAGAGCAAGAACCTCAGACTTGATGCACTGAATTTCTGCATTTTTTGATAAGCTGCTCCTTGCAAGAGTCACCCTGCAAGAAATGGAACAGGGCTGGGCAAAAGCACTTCCTCCCAGAGCCCCACTGCTCTCTGGGAAATGTAGTTCTTTCCCATTTAAGAGCCTACAAAGCTTTCCCAGGGCTTTCACTATTGCATCCTTATAGCAGACTGGAAATTGGTTGCAATGCAATGCCCTCATTGCAGTGCAATGCCATGTCATATGCCCTCTGTTTCCAGAACATGTCCTCTTTTTTAGCTTTGAGTCCTGGAAAAAAAAATCTTCACTGTCCTACTTGTTAGCAGGCAACATGCAGCCTTCTTGTCATTAATTAATGATTGCAGGCTCAATGTAATAAAATTATTTGTAATACAGTTGTTTTAAATTTAATAATAAATAATGGAGTAAGTCACCGTGAGTTAAGAGGGACTTACTCCTAGGAAAGTACATAAAGGATAGCAGCCTTAATTGATGACCAAGGTGGATAAGGTGGTAGTTGGGTGCAGTGGCAAAGCTAGTGGGGGTGCAAAGCACTAAGTTTTGCAGGTGCCTGAACCTTTCCCTTCATTTTGCTCCAGTTCCAAAGGGTAGGGGGAAGAGGTCACTGGCCTAGCGTGCTCAGATATCTGCCAAAGGTAGTGCACCCCCTCTAGCTATGCCACTTGATGGGAGATGCCCTCTTGGCACCTTGTGCGCCTTCAAAGAGAGTGGAAGAAGAAAAAGGCAGAGTTGTATTTTAAGGCATTCACTACAAGGAGCCACCAAACCCATCCATCTTATAGAATGCAGACAGGTTTGAAGGACTCTCACTGTAAAGGCAACCCCACTTTCTGATTATTGGTTTTCTGACTGTTCTGCTCTTTCAACACCTTTTAATTATACCCAGACCTCGTTAATTTATCACATGCTCCCTCTTATTGATTTATCATCAACCTCCCTCTTCTGGTCCAAAGGCTAAAATTATCTTCCCTGATGGTGATTTGCATGTGACATGGAGCACAATCCTAACCATGTCTACTCAAAAGTAAGCCCCATTATGTTCAATGGGTCTTACTCCCAGGAAAGTGTCTTTAGGATTACAGCCATGGTGATCAAACTGTTTTTGGCATTTCCTTATGACTTTCTTCAGTAAATAACCATCATTCAAGAACATAAGATATTCATTGCCCACACGTACTTTTGTTCAGTTACACCCAGAACTCATTCATTCAACACATTCTCCACTATTTCAACCTCTCTCTCTTGGTCAAAGGCTAAAATTGTCCTCACTAATGTTGATTTGCATGGTGATCAAACTGTTTTTGGCATTTCCAAAAACTTTCCGAAAACTTATGACTTTCTTTAGTAAATAAACATCATTCATTGCCGACACATACCTTTGTTCATTTTACTGTAATCTGTAAAGTATTTTGGCTGTGTTAATAAATATGTATTATTTAGACTTTTGCAAGTGATATTTATGTCTTTTTTGATAGCGGTTTTGCATATGCAAGCTATAAAAGACTGAGTTCAACTTTCCAATGGTTTTATCTTTTGGAGGGTGCTCCGGTTCCTAACTTGTCCAATAAGTGGGAGATGCCTATATTTCCAGAAGGCATTGATCTTGCTCAGCGTCATGGTCTATAGAGCCACTCATTCTGGATACAACCTAAGAATCCTGCAAAACATTTTACTTCTGTTTGTCTTCTGTGGAAAGAATGGCATCATGTCTGGCTGTAGCCATCAGAGGGCAGCAAGTCTACAACTAAAATGCATGAACATTTTCCTCTTGCACATTTTTGTTGGTTCAGATTTACTAAGAGTCTGGGAAGGGGGGTTGTCTGACACCCCAGTCTAGGATATTAGACCCCTGTTCACACCGGATAACACCAAAGTGATGAAACGCGGAGACTGAGAATTAGAGCAGGCTCATATTTTTGGTCAGCCACCGCCTCTCTGTCTCAGCTGCCATTCCCCACCATAGGTTATAAGGATAATGCTGGGGTCTAGTAGGCTGCCAGGTACAGGCAACCCTCACTTTCTGATTATTTTTTTCTCACTGTTCTGCTCTTTCAACACCTTTCAATTATACCCAGAACTAATTCATTCGTTACATGCTCCAATTCTTTCAACCTTTCTCTGCAGATCTGAAGGCTAACGTTATCTTTCCTGATGTTGATTTGCATGTGACATGGAGATCAAACTGTTTTTGGCATTTCCTTATGACTTAAATAACCATCAATCAATCAATCAATCAATCAATCAATCAATCAATCAATCAATCAGTTAATAACCATCATTCAAGAACAAAAGATATTCACTGCCCACACATGCCTGTCAGTGCAATCCTATTTGTGTATACTCAGAAGTAAGTTCCATTTTGTTCAATGGGGTTTACTCCCAGGAAAGTGGTCTTAGGATTGCAGCCTGTGTTCATTTTACTGTAATCTGTTACTGTATGTATTTTGGCTATTTGTTATATTTTTTAGACTTTTCCAAGTGATATTTCTGTCTTTTTTTGGTGGCCATTTTGCATTTGCAAGTGGAAAAAACTGTGTTCCACTTTCCTAAGGTTTCACTTTTGGATGGTGCTCCAGTCCTTAACCCGTCCATTAAGAGTGGGATGCCTGAATTCTGATATTCAGATCATGAGTGATGAAATATGGACCCCAGGAGCTAAGGGGTGGTATCATTACCAGGAGATGGGAGACTACCGGGGAGATGGGAGAGATGGGGAGAGACAGTAGAGTGGGCGATCTGGTACCAGAAGATGGGAGAATGTTCTCCGTAGATGGGACTTGGGTTGGAAGAGAGTTCCATTTGGCTTAGGTCTAGATGTTACCAGAAAGGATCACATAGAGTCTCGCATTGTGCTGTGTCAGGTTTCCTCTGCTTACTGCTGTAATCCCCAAATACTCTTGAAATCCGTTAACACCATGAATTTTAATGCAAGCTATATCTCTTGCTGGCACCCTCCGCCCCCAGCTATATTCTGTGAACACAGCTTGCTGGAACTTTCACAGTTCTTCTTTGCCTGAATAGATTATAACTGGATTACAAGAGTTTTCAATACTGGTCAACTATGTATGAGCGTGGAAAGGAAATGATTCACTTACAAGTGCGTGCAAAACTTTTTCATGATTTACACTGACAGATCTCAGGAGTGGAAGCGATGGAGGTTGTGATTTAACTGACAACGGAGGCCTCAATGCATTGCAGAGTTGTCAAGTGAAGAACACTTATGTAGGAACATATTCTGGTAGGAGATGTAGTGGCTCAGTGGTTAAAGATGCTATCTTGACGGTTCAAGATCGGAGTATTGCATGATGGAGTGAGCTCCCATTAACTGCCCAGCTCCTGCCAACCTAGCAGTTCAAAAGCATGTACGTCCAAGTAGATAAATTGGTACCACTTCATGTGGAAGGTAACAGTGTTCCATGTGCTTTGGCATTTAGTCATGCTGGCCATGTGACCACAGAGGCATCTTTGGCCTTGTAATGGTGATGAGCACCACCATTAAAGTTGGACACAACTAGGATGGCAACCTTCAAGGGGTGCCTCTACCTTTTCAGCCTGGTAGTAGATATTCCATGTTATTGTTGCCATACTATAAACCAAGTGCCGTACTATAAATCATACTATAACTTTTGAAGTGCCAAGCCCCCTTTTGCTTAATTGAGAACACGTGAATCAAGACCTCCCCCCCAGATGGAGGCGCATGGGTGGATTGATATGCATTGATCAAGACCTCCCCCCAGATTGATGCGCATGGGCAGACTGATGCGCATTGACCTCTGCACATCAGATCACATACTGCTCCTTGGTGAGACAAGGAAGCCATCAGTTGACTCCATTCTGCAGCCTGATTGGAGGCTGTTGGCACAGTGTAAATGGTGGAGAAATGATGAGAGGATGGATGGGCAGGTGGACCAGAAGCAATCCAGAGCAAATTGTTCTTACACTGGAACAAGGACTCCCCAAAGTTACTCTGGATTGTACCCTAAGAGTCCATTTGCTCAATAGGGTGTAGTTGGCCAGGTCAGCTGCTGAATTCTGGCAGCATTGCATCCATTGCACCATAAGGCGGGCATCCAAGTGCTGTGGTTGCCATCTCTGATGTTCTGCTCATCTTTTTCCTGGAGATGTTTTGTTCTAATATGGCATCATGTTGGATATTCCTGGAGATCTTGTAAATTCCTGATATTCCAGGATTGCTTTCGCTGGAAGACTCATGTTAATTTTAAGATACTCCAAGCCCAATCCTGGTAGGCAGTGCCAGGATGAGGGGCATGGCAGAAACTGTGCCCTTCGATCCTCTGCAGTTTGGCAGTGACACTGGCTGCTAGCAAACCGAAGACCAAACAGACCCAAAACCGGTCTACTACCAGCATCTTGTTTCTGTGTCCATTCCACCAGTGATCAAAGGCAACAAACCTCTTCTGGATCTTGTTTATACCCTACAATCCAGAGTAACTACGGGAGCATGTAAGTGACAAACTACGAGCACCCGTAGTTACTGCACCACCTCGTGAAAACCTATGGGAAGTTCATATTACAATCCAGAGTAAATTGTTCTTACACTGGACCAAAGACTCCCCATAGTTACTCTAGATTGTGAACTTAGTGTCTGGTTCTCAGGACGCTGCTGGATGGAGTTGTAACTTGGATATCATGCCTAATAGCTGTTCAATGCCCCCTATGTTAATTTGATTAAAATAATGGGAACTTTGATGACGGGGGGGTTGCTTAACGGTGAGATAAGGGAAAGCAAGACATATGTAGGTGTGTGTGTGTGCGCACATATGTGTGCACATGTGTATGTGTTCACTCACTCCTGAAGGATCACTGGGAAAATGGTTTCCAGTGGCAAACATTGGCACAAAAAACATCTAAGCCAGCCCTTTGCCTTCCAAAAAAGGGGACAGAAGCCACAACAGGTACATTTATATTAGTCAAACAGCACAATCCTGTGCATATCTACACAGAAGTAAGTTCAATTAAGTTCAGTGCGACCTACACCCAGGCAAATATGTATAGGATTGCAGACATACAGCCCAATCCAGAGCAACTAATCTGTTCATATAAGAGCCCTTAGGTTGCCCTATCTAACACTAGGTTGGAGCAACTGCAAGATGCTCCAGCCCAGTTACTCTGAAGGAGGCTTAGGGCAGAGCAAGGCAAGATAGGGTGCCCTAAGAGAGGTGGACCTGCTCTGCCCTAACTGGGGCAGCCTAAGCAGCTCAGGAGAGGCAAGTTGAGGGCATGTTTAGCATTGCCTAGGGCAGAGCAGTTACTCTGTATCCAAAGCCTGTTTCCAAGGCAGAAATGCCCTCTTCCAGCCCTCAGAGTTATACCACCTCAGGAGCAGGTATAGTAATGAGTAGACCCATAGGGGTCCATGATAAGGCCCGAGTAAGAATGGCAGTGTTGACCAAAAATCTGAGTTCTTGGCTATCCTAGCTGCAACCCCTGCCTCTCAACCTCAGGATATGGAACAAACTACGGCTGCCCACAAACCTCAGGATACAGCAGGCCACTCCAAGAAGCTCCTTGTATTCACTGTAGAATGTACTGGCATCTCATCAGGGACTCCTTATAAGGCAGGCACCCAGTGGCGTCACCAGACTGGTGCGGCTGGTGTGGGCTGCATTGGGGATGCGCTCCGTATGGGGTGATGTGCCGGAGGAGTTTGACTGTCCTTTGGCAGTCCCCAGGCGTCAGCATGCCCATTCAGGCCTGCTCCAAGGCGGAGCAGCAGCCAGAAGCTGACACTTGTCTGAGGAGCTGGCCTGAACGGCCATCTGAGGTGCACTGCGCAGAAACACACTGAGCATGCCGAACAGCTTCAGAGGAGACTTCCTTAGAGCAGAGAAAGTCCGTGCCTCTGCACAGCCATTCGGCCTCACTCAGGAGGCGGAGCGGCAGCCGAATGGCTTCAGAAAGAGTACTGCACAGGCACCAACTCTGACGCCTGCACAGTCTCCCCCGAAGCCAAAAGGCTTCAGAAAAGTACGGCGCAGGTGTCAGAGATGGTGCCTGCACAGTACTCTTTCTGAAGCCAGTTGGCTTCAGAAACAACTGCGCAGGCGCCAACTTTGGTGACTGCGCAGTCCAGGTGGGGGGGGGGGCGCATCCCAAGGATGACGCACAGACTTCCGCACCAGGTGATGTGCAGAGTCATGTCACCACTGTAGGCACCACAGCTGTTCCTTGTTCAGTGTGATCTGAGGGGTGTCTCCTCAGGAGCAAGTCTTCCCCTTGTGTCAATTACTTAGCATGCTCTGGAGCAGTTAGGGCAGCCCAGGCTTCCTGACTCTCTGGATGCAGCATAACTTTCTGCTCTGGATACAGAATAGTTAGGAGAGTGCAGTTAGGTCAGAGCAGGCTGAATTTGCTCTGGATTGCAGCCATAGACAGCCAAAAGGAACAGTGATGGTTGGATCTCCAGTATGAACAGAAGCAAAATATTTGACAGCGGAAATGAATGTGGGAGTACGACACCACTGTCTGAGAAGCATTTACAAATCATAGTAAATTATACGCTCTACTTTGCCAATTTCGTAAACTACTTCCCAATTTCTCATTCTACACTGAGATCATTGTGGGAATTTTTCCTGCATCAGAACATTACATGGCCCAGGCAGTATAGTTAGGTGATGTGGCAAATGCCTGAGTAGGGTGTGATCCAGAGTAACTACGGTGTAAGAACAATTTACTTTGGATTGCAATATGAATTTCCCATAGGATTTCACTCGGTGGTGCAGTAACTACGGGTGCATGTAATGTCTCTTAGGTGCTCCCGTAGTTACTCTGGATTGCATGGTATGTATAAAGTGCCTTTTTCGTTCACTATTACTAGTCTCCTTTCATTTAGGGTTGGGAGGAAAAGGTTTTGAGTAACTGATCACCTGCCGTCGACCCCCTTCTCTGCTCTCCGTTTTTAAAGCATATACTTTATTTGCCTCAATTAGTTTCTAGGGATGTTTGTGTGATCAAATGAATCTAAAATACAAAAGAACACCAGCGGAAGATGCTCCATCTGGCTCCATCACTTCTACTTTGCCCTGACTTTACTTCCCAACCATTAATTTTTTTGCATGGCTGAATTCAGTGTTCAGGACCAGGCTCTGTACTCTTTCTTTATGTTGAGTCTTAGACAGCTGAGAGATGTCTATAATTTTCTAAGGCAGCTGCAGCTTTGTTTTAGTTTACATGCTTATTGATTTTTAAAACTATAAAGAATTACTCCAGAACGTTTAAAGGGAGCAAAAATCTGCTGATTGTTTCCACCCCTCGAGCGGCTGTTCGCTTTGCTTGTTAGCGTGCAATGATTCCGGAGTCAATGGCATTTTCAGCCTCACATTTGCACAGCGCATCTAATTGACATCTTTTGTGCGCTCAGGATAATGAAAGAGCAACCCCTGAATAATATGAAGCTCCTTTTGATCCTCTTGATAGGGGCTTTTTGCTACCGCTATAGCTGATTGCTATAGTCAAAGCAATCAGAGCACCTAATTTATAATAATGGCACACCAAATGGGGTCGAAAAGCCTCTAGAGGCTGGAGTAAATGACAGGGAGAAGAGGAAGTGTATATGGGATCCCACATGCTAGCTCCAAGCCTCGAGATCATGATATCAGGAACGCCTGTTAAAAAGGCAGTGTCATGGATAAGATGTGATGGTATGGAATTCACCCAGTTGTATAAGTAGGGTTGTCATATGTTCCAAAAAACACGGACAGTCCCAATTTTGGGGAATTGCATTCACATACTGGCAAATGGCAACATCACCTTCATATTATAAACATAAAGTATTGTTTATTGTATTGAGAGCATAAATGAGAACCTATTTGACAGAGTGCAAGGCTAAAGATCCAATTTTCTTTCCTAGAATTCAAAGCTTCTTCCCAATCAATAAAGAATTGATGTTTTAATCCCTGTAAGTCATTAAAAAGGCTGCTATGGGAAAAGTCTTTTGCCTCATCTAAATTACACAGCACTGCGGGAGGTGGCGCATGATATCTGCTTAGGAATAGTCTCAATCCTTTCATTTGAGATCTTTCATTAATAATTGCCGCCGGCACCCAAAGGTAAGATAAGGTAAACTCTTGCAGGTTGCCCTACTAGCCGGACTAGCCATAGGGTGTGGTGCTCATCTCTGTTTCTGTCTGAAGATATATGTGGCAGGCAGCGCATGGAATGCTGCTTACCTTCCCACAAAGTGGTACCGATTTATCTATTAGCATTTACATGCTTTCAAACTGCTAGGTTAGCAGTTGATTCCAGAAAAACATCCATCACTCCATAACAGTGCACTTCACCTACAAAAGGATGTCCTGATTTTTAATCCATGTGACAACTAATTTCTGGCTGGTCCACAGTGGTCTCTGTCACATGATGTACAGAAATGGTTTCACAAAGTCGCACACTACTTGCATGTGGTAGTTGATTGCGTTGTTGTCTAAATCTGTATCAGTTATTAAAGGATATGTGACAACATATACTTATGACTCCCCAAGTCATTCCTGATGAACACCATAGTTTTGTCCTCTGGTCTGTGTGGCATCACATCCCTTGGATCCCGGACTCCATGAGCCAATGGGAAGCAGGACGTTCAAAGCTGCCCCCATTTCTCAGGGTAAAGTTCCATTTCTATCGTTCCAAACATGTCCCTTGAAATAAAAATGGGCACAGATATTGCCTGATCTGATTTATTGAGAAAGGAGACAGTACTCTGAAATCCTTGGAGATGGAGAAACATCAGTTCTGCATCCTAAATGGTAAGAGCCGCTCCTGAATAATTGAATGCTGGAGAAAGCCAGAGACCGACATGTTCTCCGAGCTTCTTTTTGTCAGGTGAGACAAGTTGGCACTGATTCTACCTTGGCTAGACGTCACTATATCTCCATTAAACTCAATAATTCAAAGGTCTCAACTGTTCCTTAGAAAAAATCCTTTTAACCCAATGTTCATCTCCTGGAATAGGAGTCAATATTATCTAATGGTGGGAGGAAACTGATCAGCTACAGTAGTGCAGTGGCTAGGAGTATGAAATCTGTGGCTTCAATCCTATCATTGGCACACTAGCATAGCTACGGGGGCAGCAGCCTGCTAAGTATGGCAAGTATTGCAATGCTCTGTGTAAGCTGCCCTTCCCACTCACCATCACAGCCATTCTGGGCAGTGATGGCAACACAGTGGGGGGAGTAGAAGGGGCTCCGCACACAATGCATTGCGGCACCTGCAACACTTACTACACTGTCGTCTCTGTAACTATGGTACTGTCTAGCACAGTGGTTCTCAAACTTCCTAATGCCGTGACCCCTTAATACAGTTCCTCATGTTGTGGGGACCCCCAACCATAAAATTATTTTCGTTGCTACTTCATAACTGTAATTTTGCTACTGTTATGAATAGTAATGCAAATATCTGATATGCAGGGTGTGTTTTCACTGCCACAAATTGAACATAATTAAAGCATAGCAATTAATCATAAAAACAATACGTAATGATAGATAGATAGATAGATAGATAGATAGATAGATAGATAGATAGATAGATAGATAGATAGATAGATGTGGCATAGCTAAGAGTGGGTGACTGAGAAAGAAAGAAAGAAAGAAAGAAAGAAAGAAAGAAAGAAAGAAAGAAAGAAAGAAAGAAAGAAAGAGGAATGGGAAGGTAAGTACCTGGGTAAGAGGAGATCTCCATAGGATTGGGATCTCAGGCAGCAGAGCCAGCCACTGTTTCCTGAGAGTAAGTCCCATTCACTATCATGGGACTGACTTCCGAGTAGACATGCATAGAACTGGGCTTTAAGTAGACATGCATAGAACTGGGCTTTAAGTCCCATTCACTAACATGGGACTGACTTCTGAGTAGACATGCTGTACTGGGCTCTAAGGCTGCAATCCTCCCCGCGCCCAAGGCTCCACATTGTCTCACAGCTGCTCAGAGGCTCCTTCTGAGCTGCTTCTCAGTGGCTTCTTCTAACCGCAGTGGCTCCAGCGTTTCTGCCAGGTCTTCCCACCTGGTCCCCTGCACCAGGAGTCTTTAGGTGACCCCCAGGAAAGCTCCAGGCGACCCTCAAAGGGGTCCCGACCCCCACTTTGAGAAACGCTGGTCTAGCAGGATGATAAGGTTGGAAATATTAACAAAATTGCATTTGTTGAAAAATGCTGCAATCCTAAAAACACTTTCCTGGGAGTAAGACCAATTGAACACAATGGGGCTTACATTTGAGTAGACATGGGTAGAATTTTGCTCAAAATGTGGAAAAAAACTTTCATATATGAAAGGGTTCCAAATGTAATAAAATGTGCTGTTCATACTTTGCTTTGGTTTAGTCACAAAAAATAGTCACAAAAATAAAATTGTCTGATGGCTTCCTCTGCTGCAATCAGGTGCAAGGGTTGGAGACAGACCGTGCTGAAGAGAATCCCTGTGTGTTGGGTCACCCTATAAAAACCATATATATATATATATATATATATATATATATATATATATATATATATATATATATATATATATAAACACACACACACAAATATATATATATATATACACACACACACACACACACACACACACACACACATATATATATATATATATATAATGCAATTTCAGTATTTAAAACATATGCTTATTTTGGGCAGGGAGTGGCCCTGTTGTCAGGTGGCTTTCAGTGCGATGCTGTGCAGTCTACTCAGAAGTAAACTCCAGTGTGTTTAGTGGAATTACTCCCAGTGTAGGATCATAGCCAGAAGCAGGTTCCCTTGTTTTTGCGGCTGATGGAAGTCATAAGGAAGAACTAGGAAGTGGATGTGGACTGCAAGGAAGCATTTAAGGCAGATTCATTTGAGACAACCAGCCATGGAGGAGTCTTTTGACACTCAGTTGGGTAGTAGTAGTAAAATACTACTACTTTCAGAAGTAGACTTATGGAAGAGAAGAAAAACTTTAGTGTTAGTAAAGATCTTCTTCTCTCTGTTTTAAGGTCCAGGTGAGAACCCAAGAATTATGAACTTGCTGTAGTATCATGATACAATTCTCATAGATGATAAGTTAAAGGATCAAGTTTGTTACATAGAGTTTTCCTGGTTACTTAACTATAACGTTTGATTGAATATAAATATTTCAGTGTGGTTTGTTCATTACATTCTGTGCATCATGAGGGTGCGCATCACCTGGTGCAGAGGCAAGTGTGTCATTCCCTGTGTTGTGCATGTGTGATGGTCACGCATATGTACTACACCTTTGAAATCTCCAACCCTGTGTCAGTCAGGGCTGGAGAACCCAGAGGTACAGTGTGCATGTGCAATGATCGCTTGAGCCCATTACGCTTCCCCATCTCCAGCCTTGTGACATCTACATCTACATCTACAGTATTTATATACCGCTTTTCAACTGAAAAGTTCACAAAGCGGTTTACAAGAAAATGAAAAAAATTAATAGCTAATTAATAGCTAATGGGTCCCTGTCCCAAAAGGGCTCACAATCTAAAATGCAAAAAGAACACCAGCAGAAGCCACTAGAACAGACATTGCTGGGGTGTGTGGGACACTGGCAGACAAGTGTGCCCATTTCTACCCTGGAGAAGCCTAATGTGCATGGGCGATGATTCCACATGTGCATTAGGCTTCTCCATCCCCAGCACTGCGACAGGCAAGTGTGCCCATTGCTATGCTGGGGAAGCCTAATGCATGTGCATGATAGTTACATATGTACATTGAGCTTCCACAACCTAGGGATGGACAAGTGTGCTTGGTGCTGGGCTGTGGAAGTCTGGGGGTGATGCGCCAGAGGCAGGTGGTGCTAGTGATGCTATTGGCCCATTTACTATTTTCTGGTCTAGCCTACCTCAGAGGGTTGTTGTGAAGATAATAAGGGGGTAACTTACAGTTTTTGCCCTGAGCTCTATGCTTGAAGGGTGTAATATTAAACGTTAGTAATAAATAACACAATTAAACATACAAATCTGGTTTCAGATTACAGCTGTAATGTTCTCATCTGTTTATTTATTAAGTACGTCCTTTTCTATTTACCATTTATTTATTTAGAATAAATACATTATCTATCTATCTATCTATCTATCTATCTATCTATCTATCTATCTATCTATCTATCTATCTATCTATCTATCTATCTAGCTGTCTGTCTGTCTGTCTATCTATCTATCTATCTATCTATCTATCTATCTATCTATCTATCTATCTATCTATCTATCTATCTATCTATCTATCTATCTATCTGCCTGCCTGCCTGCCTGCCTGCCTGCCTGCCTGCCTGCCTGTCTGTCTGTCTGTCTGAACAAACAAACAAACAAACAAACAAACAAACAAACAAACAAACAAACAGAATTTAGTAGGACATGTTTAGTACATCCTAAATATGGTTGGATCTGCTACATGCTCAGCTTCCCCCCTTGAATTACATCAAGCCATGGAGAAAAATTTTATTTCAGAAAACCGTTTCCAAAAACGCCTGTGGCTGAAAGCTGCCTTGTTGACTCATCTCAGGAGTGGATGATCTGAGCAGAGAGTAGAGCCCTGAGGTCTCCATCGCTTCTCTCTGACAGCAGTTCCTCCCAGCCACGCAGCTCTCTCTCTTGTCTGTTCAGTGAACTCCCTCTCCACTTCTCGTGGCCTCTGTCCACTGACCCCTTAGCTAGTACATCAAAATTGTTCTGACTTTTGTCTTCGGTGAGTATTTTAAGGTGCTGAAGAATTGACTTAAGGAAAACTTGTTTCTGTTTACTCCGCAGTGGCAATTCTCTCGACAATAGTTTTGTGAGTTTTGTTCAGGCCACCGAGATCACGGAAGGACACCGAGTACAGTGGCATGTTCCAGCCAACGCAAGCATTTCAAAATCTCATTGATTTCAATGGGAAAGTTAAGCACTTGCTTCAGTCTCTCTCACTGTACCCAAAGAATGTTAGTGTTGAGTAATAGCTAATTCTACCAGACTCCATACAAGGTGGTGCAGCAGAGCCAACATGGTGTCCACCGAATCCATAAGAAAGTTTGATCCTTATCGTGGGATGAGACCTTCCTGGCCTGGTGGATCAACTTGGATCTGCGCTGGTGATCTCACTGGTGCAAGTCTGAATTAACCCATGAAGGCAGATTGAACCTGTGATCGGTTGTATTCCAGCACTGTTAGAGTCAAGACATCCTTTTTTGTGACACCCTGTTCAAGTTTCTTCATCAGAAACTTTGGAAACAGAGAGGAAAGCTTATGGAGAAGGTGTGCTATTATCTGCACAAGTGTACTGATGGCCTTCAAGGAAAAATGAGAAGGTGATCAAAAAATAACGATCACGATTGAGATCAGACCTCACATGGTGTTCTGTTTTTGAGGAAGACAGGAGTCCTGATTGTTGTTAGTTTCTGATGCACCTTTATCCAATTTCATATACTTGCTTGAATTATTCTTAATACAAGGTCCTTGCCAAAAAAGGATGTCTTGTCTCTTAATCAATGTTCTAACATATCCCTGACAGCCCTCCTCAAGTGACCTTGGCTATCTTCCTTCTTCACAGAGCCCTTCTCAAGCATAGGATCTTCCTTTCCATTACTTTCCGGACATACCTCTGAAAGTCTGTGCAAAACGGAGTGTTGCGGTCATGCTGATAGCCACCCACTGGCTGCCCCACCACAATTTCTAGAACCTCCAACCCTTCTACTTAGCCTGCCTTTGGCACTGCTGCCAGTTGTTGTGGTGGTTCAAATATGTCCACTGGTGGAGCACTATTTGTGCCACTATATGGCCATTTTTGACAGCATTTTGTTCTGCAGTTGTAAATGCCTGGTTAGGAACAAGCTGAGTCACTGGAAGAAGCTACTATCTGGATACAAGTTTTGGACCCAACCTACAGTTCGTGACAACGGTTGGGATCTCCTTTAGAAATTCATCTTCCAAAAGGAGTGTTCGGGGGGGTGCCAAAGTATGGAAAAGTAGGCAAAAAGCACCCAGCTGGCTGCTCCTGGCTTCATTTGAATTCTTTTTTTTCCAGGCCGTCTCTTCCTTGAGAACACCTGCTGGTGAAAATCTTGTAGGATACAAAACTAGCAGGCTAAGAGCAGGAATGTTAAGGGAAGTGGAAAATTCAGCTTGACACTAGTTTGTTTTTCATTCCTTCATGTTACCTTCTGCTTTATGAACAGCAAGAAGAACAAAATGTCAACAATTATGCTTATTTAAAGAAATATCTTTGGCATATATATATATATATGTTTCTTTATATATATTCCGATGGTGATATGTGCCTTCTTCCTTACTTTGGGGTTCCGTGATAGAATAGGAGGGGTTAGACACTGAATGGACCTACAATAGGGGCTCATTTGTCCAGACCAGGAGTTGTATGGACCACTGGGAGATGCACTAGCTCAGTGGTCAGGGAACAGGGGTAAATTACCCCAAATGGGGTAAAAATGAAATTCCTGGGGGTAATGAGAGTTGTGTTGCTGAGACACAGCAGGCATGGATATGAATCTGTTGGGGGCAGCCCCTCCTCCTTACCCCTCATGATGGGGTCCAGGGGCCAATGCTCAACACGGCAAGGGAAGGGAAACCAAGGGAAGTCCTGAGGAGCTAGCCAGAAGGCACGCTGGAGCACCCCAGCCACTGGTGAGGCACCCCTGAGAGGCGCAGGGGGATCCTATGCCCGCCAGGCACCTGAGCGGCTGGGTGAGGAGCAGCCGGAGGCCACCCCGGCTTGCAGGAGTATGCCTGGACGCACACATGCCACGGTCTGCTGGGTCCCAGCGCTGGGAGGAGATAAAAGGTAAGAAAGTCAAATCAAGGGGGTAACTTTGGTGTATCTAATATATTTTGGAGTAAAAGGTAAAAAAGTTCCCTGACCCCTCTTGGCACTGAGTTCTCATGTGGGTCAATTGACTAGACCAGATGCAGCCCTCGGCAAGTCTCAAGACCCCTCTATCTGGCCCCTGGGCAAGCCCTGTACTCCACTACAATACATTCTTATATGTAAATTTATGTAAATTTATTCAAATTTGAAATGTAAATTAGTTTTTTCGGCCCCTGTCACAGTTTCAAAGAGGTGAGGTGGCCCTCCTGCCAAAAGCTTTGGAGACCCCTGGACTAAACCAGTGTTTTTGAAATTGTGGGTTGGGACCCACTAAGTGGGTCACGAGCCAATTTCATACAGGTCTCCATTTATTTCAGTGTGTATTTTGTTTCTTCAGTAGACTTGGTGCTACCATGATATGTTATGGCATTTGATCTGTATTTTTAACAAGCTATCATGTATATGTTTTTAGCAGTGATAGTCGGGGCTCAATCCTAACCTTTTTGATATGACACCTGCAGATATATCATGTTTGATGCCGAAAAGGGCATAACTGGAGAAGTAGATTTTTGAATTAAAAGGCATATGCAATATTGAAAAAGAATATTTCAGGATTATTCCATCAATGATTGTTTTATTTTTCCTCTTGGGTTTCAATTTGAGAAAGAAATCAAAGCCACCTGGAGAGAGGGCGGCCATTTCATAAGGCATTGGCTTTGTCTGTAGCCTGGTGTTGTGTTATATAAGTTGTGTAAATGCGTACCTTTAAAAAGATCTAACAGTGTCAAACAAACTAGTGTAAATGGATTGTGCTGCTGAGAGTGGACCCAGTTAATGCATTACGTTCCACGCAACGTCTCTGAATTTTTCATCCCTTGATTATTATTTTTTAAATGCAGTTACTTAATTTTAAGTTCATGCCCCTTAAAACTCATTTCGTACCTACTTGGCTTTCTGTGCACTTTGGTGGTGAAAAAAAAATATCCATTCTAATTTCATTAGTGCAGAAGAACACTTTAGCAAGTGAATTACTGCAGGAAATAAGCAGCTTATGTTGTTAAAAATCTGAAAAATAATGGGATTGGAACAGCTTTTTTTTGCACAGCTGATGAATATATTCTACAGGGCTTGCTTAACTGATATAAATCACAATGGCTCCCTATGTGAGTGATTTTACCACTCAAAGCTTGTACACTATTCTTCAACAGTAATGGTTATTTATAAAAGTAACAGAGAGACCCAATCATGAGAGGTAATTTCCCCCTCCAGAAAGAAGGATTGTGTTTGTTTTCAGCTAATTACAATAAGTTAACACATACTAATTAAATTTCATAAATGCAGTTGGCGCCTTACTGTGTCCAAGTACATTGTATTCAATGGCTTTTTGGAGATTGCTCCAATTGCAATACAGGTCCCGTCTTAATTTTTTTTTAATCTATGGATCATTAGACAATTTATCAAGGTGACCATATATCCTCCTTTTTTCAGGACATGTCCTCTTTTTTATTTAGTCTTGTGACTGGAAAAAAACCTTCATTGTGTTTCTTGAGAGCAGGCAGCATGTAGCTTTTTGGAATTAATAAATTGTATCTAATAAAGGATATGTAATAGTTTTAAATTTAATAATAAGTAATATATTGTTTATGGGCTGTAATATGGGACACCCAGTGTTTAATACAATGTTTAAATTATCTATATGAAAGCAATATTTATATATATCCATATGAAAGCAATATATATCTTACATTTTTCTTGGGTGTCCTAAGTTTTGGATATGTCACATGGGGCACGATCCAGAGTAACTACGTGGAGTCCTTGCTCTGGTGTAAGAACAATTTGCTCTGGATTGCAATATGAATTTCCCATAGGTTTTCACTAGGTAGTGCAGCAACTATGGGTACACATAAAGTCTCTTGCATGCTCCCGTAGTTACTCTGGATTGTAGGGATGGTCACTCTTCCCCAGATCCCTGGTGTCAAACCCATGCCAAAGTTAAAATTCTTGGGTTTTTCTTGGGTGTCCTAAGTTTTCAATATGTCACATGGTCACTCTTCCCCAGATCTATGGTGTCAAACCCTTGCCAAAGTTAAAATTCTTGGGTTTTTCTTGGGTGTCCTAAGTTTTGGATATGACACATGGTCACCCTTCCCCAGATCCATGGTTTCAAACCTGTGCCAAAGTTAACATTCATGGTGCCTTCTGAGGTTGGGAGTGACACCATTAAGCAGAAAGTGGCATCCCTTCAAATCCACAGTAACTACTTGAGCATGTAAGAGACTTACTGCACCACCTAGTGAAAATCTATGGAAAATTCATGTCAGACTCCAGAGTAAGCTGTTCTTACACCGGAGCAAGGACTCCCTGTAGTTACTCTGGATTTTGCCCATCATTATGTAGATGATGACTAGAAATAAGCACATAGAAATTCATCAGCTGCAAATCACAGAAGAGAAAAGGGCAAATCATATTTTCAAGATAGTAGTGAGCCCACTTATCAAGCTGGGAAAGCCAGATAAAGCAGGAGATGGATAAATTGCTTCCAGGGGGTGTAGTCAGACTGTAGGTTTTAGGTCTGACATTCCTGGATTGACTCCTGGAGAAGGGAGGGGGAAATCCCTTTATACTCCCCATTCTAAACACTGCTTTTTTAAAGGGAGCTAGATCATTAAAATTGCTATTTTGCAGCTCTGAGAAAAATCTGCCGTCTCCCCAACTTGCTGTAAGGTGGAATATTGAAATGTAGTTTTAACTGCTTTTATTTAACATGATTTTTGGTATCTGCAGGGAGTCCCCGAAACAAACCCCAGTAGATATCAAGGTCACCTGTAAAGTACAAACTACCTGTTCAAGAATGAATGATAAAGTATAAACTGTGTTGAGGAAGGACCTCTAAAAATTTTGGCAAATTCTTTCTCGGACAAGTGATGGAAACTATACTGGTTTCCAGACAGACACAAATAATAGCTTAGGTTTTTTTAGGAGCAAAGGAAGTTGCCATCTAATGGCATAGTTGAGGGGGTGCAGGGACTAGTAATTGAACCTGGCAAACAAGTTTTAGGGGGCAATAACCTGAGTGGCCACAGTTGTAAAAACTCTGGCAAGTACAAATAATACCATCATGTTATAAATCATTTGAATGGTAATTTAATGCATAATGCAATGAAACAAATTGGATTAAAATTTCTGTTTTCTATCAAAGGTTATGGCCAATTAACCAGAAAACCTTTTTATTTATTTACTGAATAAATTTGATTTTGTTGTCAGGGGGAGGCTACAAAATCTTTGACCCCCCAAGTAGAGATGCCTTAGGTATTCTAGTAGTTGTGATGCCACTTCTAGAGCAGGCTATACTTTCATTAGCTATGCTATCAGCTATATCCGGTTATATTTTCATTAGCGATACTATCATCTAGATCAGGCTATACTTTAGCTACACTATAATCTATATCGGGCTATACTTTTATTAATCTATCATACACTATAATCTATATTGGGCTATACTTTCATTAGTTATGCTATCTATATCAGAGCACTGGTGCATCTAGATTTGTATTGCTAAAATTGTTTTTTTTTTTTTGGGGGGGGGAGGTTCTTTTCCAGTACTTCAAAATGCTTTCAGGTACTATGCCAGTACTTGAAAATGCCATGGTTTGAGCCTGATAATGTCATCACACAAAGCAGGATGACCCTTCCTTTTCATTTATGATTTCTCAGTTTTGGTTCTCTTCTCCGCTACCCACAAAATAAAATAAAATAAAAATTTTTAAACAGTAATAATATCCTTTATTACGGTCTTTGACCAGCACAAAAAATTTTTAAACACTTGCCTGGACCATTTTTTAACATTATGGATGGCACCCTTTATCAGGTCTGATCAAACCCAACTGTGTGGGATGTTGCTGAAACCAGAAGCTAGTTCATCCGTGGATCCTGCCAAGTGGGATTGTATTCAAGCAAACAAGACAGTTGTTGACCAAGTATTATTTGAAGGGCGCACCTTTTGACTTTATCCACAAGGGATTTTCTACATGTAAACATTATTGCTCTGAGCTGATGAGCCTTTAAGTGGAAGAGTTTGCTAGAAGCAGAATGTGGAGTTTGCTTTTAGTTAGGCTTTTTGTCAAACCAATGAGAGAGAGAGAGAGAGAGAGAGAGAGAGAGAGAGAGAGAAAGCGCTGTTGAATTGTGTTTCTAACACAATGGAAGTGGTTTGTGCTGTCTCTAGATTTCCAGGATCAGGGCTGCGAAGAATTGTTCAAACTCTAGAATGCCATCCACATCCTGTACATTACCTTTTATATTTGCACAATGTTGTTAGGAAGGAATTATAATTTGTTAAGAACGGCTGTAAAATAAATGTTATATATTGGTTGCTTCCCTTGTTATCAGCAAGGAAGTTATTAACAAATGGAAGTGGTTTGCGGCTGGGTTGTGGGCACCCTTGGCCAGGGTTTGGGCATCTTACTGTCCTTATCCCAGTAGAAAAATAAGGAGAAGGAGGGCCAGTGCTGGCATATAGGTGGACAGATATGGGTGCCCCCCCAGGAATCTGTGAAGTGCATAGGCTGCATCGCAATGATAATAGGCTGCATCCCAAGAGATATGAAATTCATCTTAATTGTGGGATCCATTGCTGAATCATAAGTTGGAATTTGAAGATTGTTGTCCAACATGAGGCCACTTGAAAAAGCAATCCCATCAATATCATTAGGGCTTTTTGTAGAGAAAATATGTATTGGGTTGGAGCTTTCATATTTTCATATACCACTTTTCAACAAAAGTTTACAAAGTAGGTTACAGAGAAAATGAATGGCTAGTGGCCTTTGTCCCAAAAGGCAACATGTAGGTTAAAACTCACTCCTGTCCCCAGAAATATTCATTACTATTTTTCTTCATCTCCTGAATGGGTGTGGGATTCCTGTACATTAATACTAGTGCGCAATACAGTCTCCTTCTTTAGCTATGCTTAAGATAAAGTTGGACAACTCTATAGAGTGGCACATTTCTTCCCACCCCCCCAGCCACTCTCTGGTCCTACAGGGAATGGTATTATAAGTGGAGTATTACAGCATGAGACAGAGAACTGTATTCTGCTCAGAGGAGAGTTACATTCCATTAACCTCAAATACACCAAGCTTGCCAAGAAACAACACTATTCTCTCCAAATAGAAAGTCTTATTATTATTTCAGGGATGCTCTGGCGACAGAAACGCAAAGCAACGTTCCAATAACGTGCAGTGGACGGCACTTCACCACTTTGTTCCAGCATAACCTCTTAGCTTGCGTGCACGTTGAATTAAAAAATGAATTTTTAAAAAGGCTGCCGGTCCGTCTGCATGAAGGCATGCTGCAAATGACTCACTGGCCCAGGTAATTAACTCACCTGTCCCCCTCTAGACACCACCTTCTATGATAATTTGGGGATAAGATGGCATGTCACCCATGGAAAGTCTCCACTCTTGGTACCAGAAGGACCATTTGGTACCAAGTTTCCTGGTATCAGACAGAGCCCAAGGGAGACTTTGGAGGACTTCACCAGGTCATGTCAGGTTGCAGACCCACTCCACTAGCTTCCATACACCTTAGAATGGCCAAAGAAGCATCTGGAAGTCCCTTCTATTTTCCAGAAGCAAAGTAGGCTTCCAAAAACCAGAGGTTGTTTCCAGGGCCTTCTGTGGGCTGTTCAGAGGCCTATGGATACTAGTGAGGTGGGTCTGCAATCGTGTAGGTCTACAGACCCTGCAGAGATGAAGAAAAACTGGGGATGAGATGGTATGTCTTTCCAGTCTGGAAAGAGTCTAGATACAGGACAAAGAGAGAGAAAAATTCAAATTGTAATTCCTCCATTCACCCCCTTCTTGTGCACACACACAGAAATGTGTGACCAAGCTGAGTTTTTTGGAATTAAGACCATATAAGGAAATGCATAGTTTATTCAAGGCAAAATAAGAAATATATTGCTCAAGTTAACTAAAAGCCATATATGTAGCATGTCTAATTCAATGTATGATTTTTAGATTTAATAGAATATTATATCTGCTTTTGTAACCAATTATGCTTTAAGCACATATTGATAAGGCCAGAGGAAGGAACAAAGGTTTTTTGGTGTCTGAACAAGAACAAGGTTGATCACGTACGTTGGCCAACTATGACAGGGTGTGCCTTATCTAACTTGGACTGCATAGTGACCGGATTATGGCAGGACCATGTTGGCTAGACTTAAGTCTCATGTATCTAACATGCGGTGAACACATGAACAGCTACCATGTATACCTAGGGCGCAATCCAGAGTAACTATGGGGAGTCTTTGCTCTGAAGTAAAAGCAGTTTACTCTGGATCACAATATGAATTTCCCATAGGTTTTCACTAGGTGGTACAGTAACTATGGGTGCACGTAATGTCTCTTACGTGCGCCCGTAGTTACTCTGGATTGTGCCCCTAGCCAGCTTTGTCTTTCATATAAGGAAACAGGAAACATGTTTAACATAAGCCAAAAAGAAGGTGCTAAAAATCTAAATGGATGTTAAATGAACCTTTATAACCAATCTTGTTTAAGCTTGTGCGTGTGAACAGTGACGTAGTTTAAAATTGTATTAGTTAAGGTATAAGGTATATGTTGCCAGCTTTGTTTGTTAAGCCACACCTTGTATCAGAAAATTTCTATATAAGCCTCCTTCCTTATGATCGGGGCCATACCTTGGAATAGCTCATTTTGCTATGTATGGCCCTCAGCACTGCAGTAAAGAAAATCTTGAACCAACTCCAGTTATCTGACTGATTCTTTAACTAAGCTTCCAGGTAACAGTCTCTTCTCTTATTTTCTAGGTACTCAAAGGAAACTTTCTGCTTCCAGAATTTTTTACCGACACTGTCTCCTATGATGAAGTAAACTCATTCACACTTCCAGCGACTTGTTTAGGTTTCCTATTTGGAGCCATTTGGGAATATGAGTGGCTGGGAGGGCCAAACCCATGACACACCTTGCATGGACCCATAGCTTGGGTACTCCTGAAGTTGGTTACATAAGATGAGCCTCCATTGGATCAGACCAAAGGCCCAACAATCTCTCACAGTGAGCCACCAGATCTCACTGTGGGCCACCTATATCTCACAGTAGCCCACCAGATGCCTCAAGGAGCACACAAGACACCTACATCCAGATGCCGATTGAGGTTGTCCACTTTTACACACACCCGTCATGGCTTGTAACGTGCAATATTTTTAGATTCTTACATTTCTGCAACAAATCAACAAGTGGTTAAACAATACTCTGGTTTGGCAAGTCCATCAAAGCCTCAGGCCATCACTGCAAATATGTAGCATTAGAATTTTTATGTACCCCCTCTCTATACACCAGGGTGACCAGATGCCAAACCCAAAAATCCTGAACCCCAAGTCCAAAATTCCTGATCCCAGGCCAAAATTCCTACTCGCTGAAAAAAATGGCCAAAAAATGTATTTTTTATTTTTGTTTTTCGGATTTTTGACCATAACTTTTGATAGGAAGGAGATATCTCAAAACTGAGTGTTGCATTGGATTCTGCTCTTCAATATGAATCCAACAACATATGGCACGTTGGGGTACTGGACACTATCACAAAGTTTCAAAATGAAGCCAAAATGTAGGACAATGATGCCAAAATGTAGGACACCTGGACAGGAGGCTAAAAATCCGGATAAATCCAGGTTTTTCCAGTCATCTGGTAACCCTGCTATACACACACACAAAGTCACAAACGGTATAACAAGCAGCAGTAGCACATAGTAAAGGAAGCTGGAAGGGAAGGTGCACATTTTTATAAATAGCCCCAGAGATTTCAAACTGGCACCTGACAAGCGAGCAACATGGCAGCCCAGCAATTTAGGATGAACATAAATTAATGAGAGCCAAACTGAGAGCAGGCAGGTCACAGCAGGCAGCCAAAACACCTGGGCAGAGAACAACCAGAGCAGAAATGGAGGGGATGCATCAAGGGAGAGGAACAATTTCTTCAGCTGCTACTTTGCCAGCCACACCACATTTGCATTGGGAAACCAAGCTTTTAGGCTCCTTGGCTTGCAGAACATTTCATCTGCCAACTGTACCAAGTTGCTGTTGGTGGTGGTAGTAGAGGTGGTCTAATCTGGCAAGATCTAACCTTCTCTGGGCCTTTCCAGGATCAAGTCGAATCAAAACCACATCCCTTTGGAGAAACCAGGAGAGCTGAAACTGGATTTTATATGGTGGGATGTTTGAAGGGCATGTTCCATAACAACGTAAAAAGAGCCTTTGCTGGATCAAGCCAAAGGCCCATCTAGTCACAGACAGCAGCCTTCAAGGAGCAAATAAGACCCCTGTATCCAGATGCGCTCTCCGGTCTGGCATTTTGAAGTTGCCTTTATCTACATCTAGAAAGTTTCACTAACATCACAGCTAGTGTAGGTGATGGAGTTCCAGGTGAACTCCTGAAAATCTTAAAAGATGATGCTGTCAAAGTAATACATTCAATCCGCTAGGAAATTTGGAAAACTCAAGAGGGGCCTCAGGACTGGAAAAGTTCAGTCTATGATCCAATCCCAAAGAAAGGCAATGTCAAAGAATGCTCAAATTACCATACAGTCACACTAGTTTTACATGCTAGTAAGGTAATGTTCAAAATCCTACAACCTTGGCTCCAGCAGCATGTGGATCGTGAACTACCGAATATACAAGCTGGTTGCCGGAGAGGCAGAGGAACTAGAGATCTAATTGCCAATGTTCGCTGGATTATGGAGTAAGCAAGGGAGTTCCAGAAAAACACCTATGCCTACAATCCAGAGTAACTACGGGAGCACGTAAGAGACATTACGTGTACCCGTAGTTACTGCACCACCTAGTAAAAACCTATGGGAAATTCATATTGCAATTCAGAGCAAATTGTTCTTACACTGGACTCCCCATAGTTACTCTGGATTGTGCCCTATGTCTGCTTCATCAACTTTGCCAAAGCCTTTCACTGTATGGATCACAACAAATTGTGTCAAGTTCTTAAAGAGATGGGAGTGCCAGATCATCTTATTGGTCTCCTGAAAAACCTGTATTTGGGCTAGGAAGCAACAGTCAGAACCAAATATAGAACCACAGAATGTTTTAAAACTGGGAAAGGTGTGCAACAAGGATGTATATTGTCACCTTGTTTTTTTTAAAATCTTTATGCAAAAGTCTGGGCTGGATGAATCACAAGCCAGAATTAAGATCAGTGGGAGAAATATCAATAACCTCAAATACGCACTCTAATGGGAGAAAGTGAAGAAGATCTAAAGAACCTAGTGATGAGGATGAAAGAAGAAAGTGCAAAATGTTGCTTAAAACAAAACATAAAAAAACCAAAATCATGGCTTCTGGTCCCATCAATATGCGGCAAATAGAAGGGGAAGTTGTGACAGCGTTTATTTTTCTGGGCTCTAAGATCACTGCAGATGGTGACTGAAGCTGAGAAATCAAAAGACAGCTGCTTCTGGGGAGGAAAGCTAGGACAGGGTTAGAGAACTTAATTAAAAGTTGAGATGACAGCTTGCCAACAAAGATCCATCTAGATAAAGCTGTGGTTTTCCCTGTAGTAATGTATGGCTGTGAGAGCTGGACCCTAAATAAGGCTGACTGCCAAAAAATAGATGCCTTTGAATGATGGGGCTGGAGAAGACTCTTGGGAGTCCTTGGACTGCAAAAAGATCAATTCAGTCCATCTTCACTTTGTTCATTGGACCTTCAGAGGTCTCACTGCCAGTCCCTGCATTGCTTGTCCACCTTTGTGTGGAGACATTTGTGGATGAGATAGGAAGATAGGCCAGGATAGGAACAGTGGTGGGATTCAAATAAATTAACAACAGGTTCTATGTCCTAATAACGACAGGTTCTATGTCCAACCTGCATGGCCCAACAGGTTCTATGTCCCTTTAGTAACCAGTTCTCAGAAGCAGGCACTCATTAGCAAAGGGTTCTATAGAACCTGTGAGAACCCCCTGAAGCCCACCACTGGATAGGAGGATAGGATCTCCACCATCATTGAAGGGGAAAGAAAGTGCATGGCTCAGGAAATAAATCAAGAAAGCTCAAGGATTTCATAGAATCATAGAATCATAGAGTTGGAAGGGACCTAGTAGGTCATCTAGTCCAACCGCCTGCCTGCAGCAGGAAATCCCCCTAGAGCATCCCTGACAGGTGCTCGTCCAGCCTCGGCTTGAAGATCCCCAGTGAGGGAGAGTCCACCACCTCCCTTGGCAATCTCTTCCACTGCCGAACCGCCCGAACCGTCAGGAATTTTTTCTGGATAACCAACCGGAATCTCCTCTCTTGCAGTTTGTACCAATTGGTTCTAGTTCTGCTTTCAGAAGCAGCTAAGAACAAATGAGCCCCTTCCTCCCTATGACAGCCCTTCAGGTATCTGAAGAGGGCAACCATGTCTCCTGTCAGCCTCCTCTTCTCCAGGCTGAATATCCCAAGTTCCCCCAACCTTTCCTCGTAGGGCTTCCCTTCCATCCCACTGATCATTCTTGTCGCTCTCCTCTGGACTTGCTCCAGTTTGGCTGCATCTTTCTTCAAGTGAGGTGCCCAGAACTGAACACAGGACTCAAGGTAAGGTCTCACCAATGCAGAGTAAAGAGGAACTAGAACTTCTCGTGACTTGGAAGCCACAGTCCTCTTAATGCAGCCTAAAATGGCATTTGCCATCTTTGCAGACACATCACACTGCTGACTCATGTTCAGCTTGACTCAGCGACTCCAAGATCCTGCTCACATGTTGTGCTGCCAAGCCAAGTATCCCCCATTTTATACCTATGTTTTTGGTTTTTATTGCCTAAGTGCAGAATCTTGCACTTCTCCCTGTTGAAATTCATTCTGTTTGTTACAGCCCAGGATTCCAGTTTATCCAGATCCTCCTGGAGGTTTCTCCTATCTTCTGATGTGTTTGCTACTCCTCCCAGTTTGGTGTCATCTGCAAATTTGATCAGGCTCCCCCGTATCCCTTCCTCCAAGTCATTAATGAAAATGTTTAAGAGAACTGGGCCCAAGACAGAGCCTTGGGGTACCCCACTTGAAACCGACCTCCAGGTTGACACAGAACCATTTACTAAAACCCTTTCAGTGCAGCCGTCAAGCCAGTTGCAGATCCACCTAACAATTGCCTCGTCTAGCCCACATTATTCCAACTTCCCAATTAAGATGTCATGTGGAACCTTGTCAAATGCTTTGCTGAAGTCAAGATAAATGACATCCACAGCATTGCCATGTCCAGTAAGCTCGTAACCCCATCAAAAAAGGAGATCAGATTTGTCTGGCAAGATTTATTCTTGGTACTCGTATCTTCCTGTACTCGTACTCGTACGTATCTTTCATGTACCCGTATCTTCCTGCCCCATGGAGACTGGATGTGGAGTTCAGGAGGTTATGTTGGAGGATTGCAAAACTGTGTTTGGGACATTCTTTGAAGAGCAATCTGGATAAAGTTGGAGCTTTTATTTTATTCTTTTCCCAAAGAGCATTTGGCAAGAGCTTCTACCTGACCTCTGGGCACCCTATGAAGCTTTCAGTCACTTTGACATCATTATACAATTTCTTGCTATTTAAGGATATTCGGTGGAAAAAAAAAGTCATTCAGAGAGAACAGTTTCGGTTGCTATGAGCACCACAACCTTGATGATAACCTTTCAGCTGGCTTGAAAAACTGCAAATGTCAAAGATGCACAGATTGGGGTGCATTGAAAAGTGCTGGAAGGTGGTGCGCCACTGATCCCGATTGTGCAGAAATGCGCACGGCTCATTGCAGAGAAGAAACCAGTAATTTTCTCTTAGGAACGGACGACCGAAAAGTAACCTTTATGGGGGAATCACAGAGGTATTATTTTTAACTTAAATAAAACACATTTCCAGCAGCACAAATTCTTAAATGTGTGTATTCTCAAATGGCAAACTAGACCCCATCTCTGACCCCAATGTGGATAATGGTCCCCCCATGGCACCATGCACTGGTTGATGGGACTTGCATGGGGTTGATGCACTGGTTTCTTGCACCAGGTGATGCAAACTCCAGTGATGCCACTGATCATGTTCACTATTACTTCTGTTGAAGGAGAGCATCTGCAGGAGAAGGAAAGGGGGAAGCCCTCAACGCATCCACTGCCTCCCTTTTGGCTGTACAAATGTAGAACTAATTAATGATGAATGATAATTTCCAAATGTGGAAATGTTCAATGATTAATGATCATCTCCAAGGATAAGAGGCTGGCAGAAGCTCTCAGCTCTTACGGCCCAAGGCAGGAACCTAAACTGTTTATGCAACCCAAACAAGAAAGAAAGGGACAGGGACTGGAATAAATCTGTATCGGGAGAACTATCAGTGCAATCCTAAGCATGTCTACTCAGATGTAAAATGTAGAACTTACTCCCATGAAAGTGTGGTTATGATTTCAGCCATAATAGCTTAGTGGTCAGGAATGTGGTCTGGGAAGTCCTCAGCATGGATCTTTGGCCATGAACTCACAATGCAGTTTCTGCTCACTTTAGCACTCTGACTACGGGCACAATCCAGAGTAACTACAGGAGCACATAAGAGACTTTATGTGCACCCGTAATTACTGCACCATCTAGTGAAAACCTATGGGAAATTCATATTGCAATCCAGAATAATTTGTTCTTCCTCCGGAGCAAGGACTCCCCATAGTTACTCTGGATTTCACCCTACATTACAATAATGGGCTTATAACTTATAAATTGGAAATATAGATAAAATGCTCTTTTGTAAGGGCATTTCATTTTCCTGAGCATTTAGTATGATGTTGCACACCTTATGAGACAATCTGTATGTCTGAGCACTTAAAATATACAATATTAAATTTTATTAAAAAGAAATATGCATTATATTGAATATGATAATCATTACTATTAGATGATTATCTAGAATATGATAATAATTATTATTATCATCATTATTATTATCCATAAATACACAGTGAACAATTTCGTGCTGGTTTCATTCACATTACCAGTCGGACCCTTCCCAAGAGTCTAGGACTGTGTGGCGTATAATTCGTGCTGATCCCAGAAGAGCGGCTTTCTGCAGTTGGCAGAGTGATATTTTGTCAATGCCAATAGTTTTCAGGTGCCTGTCAAGGTCTTTGGGATTATCATTATTAATATAATAAACTTTGATTATCATTATTAATATGATAATCATTTTTTTCGTAAGTTTCCTTGAAAATGTTTTTTTTAATTATAAGACAATGATGATGGAATTGGAGCCTTCCCCCCAATTGAATAAGGCACAGTAAACATGAAATTCTTTACCATCATAGGATGCTGTGATGACAATACGATTGAAGAGTTTTAGGACATCAGTAAGACACTTTCCTGGGAGTAACCCACTGAACACAATGGGCTTACTTTGGAAAAGACATGGTTAGGATTGTGCTTTTAATAGTTTTGAATTTGAACTCAAGAGGGGTGCAGGATAGCAGCGGCATAGCTAATGATCATGTCGTCCAGTGCAAAGATAAAAATGTTGCCCTGGAAGTGATGTCACTACTGGAAGTGATGTGATCCTTGTGTGCTTTAAAAAAGAAAATTTAAAATTAAAGATAACTTTTTTAAATAACTGTTTTATGATATATGTACTGTTTATTATATATATATATATATATATATATATATATATATATATATATATATATATATATATATATATATATATATATATATTTATTTATTTATACTGAGAGCTGATTCTTATTAACACTTTATTTGTTCCATACAGTATCAGAATTGCATCTCATTAGCTCTCAGAGCAATCAGTATCATAAGAAAGGTTAAGTTACAGCCCAATCCAGAGCAACTAATCTGTCCACATAAGAGCCCTTAGGTTGCCCTATCTAACACTAGGTTGGAGCATCTGCAAGATGCTCCAGCCCAGTTACTCTGGAAGAGGCTTAGGGCAGAGCAAGGCAAGATAGGGTGCCCTAAGAGAGGTGGACCTGCTCTGCCCTAACTGGGGCAGCCTAAGCAGCTCAGGAGAGGCAAGTTGAGGGCATGTTTAGCATTGCCTAGGGCAGAGCAGTTACTCTGTATCCAAAGCCTGTTTCCAAGGCAGAAATGCCCTCTTCCAGTCCTCAGAGTTATACCACCTCAGGAGCAGGTATAGTAATGAGTAGACCCATAGGGGTCCATGATAAGGCCCGAGTAAGAATGGCAGTGCTGACCAAAAATCTGAGTTCTTGGCCAGCCTAGCTGCAACCCCTTCCTCTCAACCTCAGGATATGGAACAAACTACGGCTGCCCACAAACCTCAGGATACAGCAGGCCACTCCAAGAAGCCCCTTGTATTCACTGTAGAATGTACTGGCATCTCATCAGGGACTCCTTATAAGACAGGCACCCAGTGGCGTCACCAGACTGGTGCGGCTGGTGTGGGCTGCATTGGGGATGCGCTCCGTATGGGGTGATGTGCCGGAGGAGTTTGACTGTCCTTTGGCAGGCCCCGGGCGTCAGCACCCCCATTCAGGCCTGCTCCAAGGCGGAGCAGCAGCCAGAAGCTGCCACTTGTCTGAGGAGCTGGCCTGAACGGCCATCTGAGGTGCACTGCGCAGAAACACACTGAGCATGCCCAACAGCTTCAGAGGAGACTTCCTTAGAGCAGAGAAAGTCCGCGCCTCTGCACAGCCATTCGGCCTCACTCAGGAGGTGGAGCAGCAGCCGAATGGCTTCAGAAAGAGTACTGCACAGGCACCAACTCTGACGCCTGCACAGTCTCCCCTGAAGCCAAAAGGCTTCAGAAAAGTACTGCACAGGTGTCAGAGATGGTGCCTGCGCAGTACTCTTTCTGAAGCCAGTTGGCTTCAGAAACAACTGCGCAGGCGCCAACTTTGGTGACTGTGCAGTCCAGGTGGGGGGCGGCGCGCATCCCAGGGATGATGCACAGACTTCCGCACCAGGTGATGTGCAGAGTCATGTCACCACTGTAGGCACCACAGCTGTTCCTTGTTCAGTGTGATCTGAGGGGTGTCTCCTCAGGAGCAAGTCTTCCCCTTGTGTCAATTACTTAGCATGCTCTGGAGCAGTTAGGGCAGCCCAGGCTTCCTGACTCTCTGGATGCAGCATAACTTTCTGCTCTGGATACAGAATAGTTAGGAGAGTGCAGTTAGGTCAGAGCAGGCTGAATTTGCTCTGGATTGCAGCCTAAGAGTACAATCGTAACCATGTCTACTCAAAATTAAGCCTCATTGTGTTCAGTGGGTCTTACTCCCAGGAAAGTATGTTTAGGATTGCAGCCTTACCCTACAATCCAGAGTAACTACGGGAGCACATAAGAGACCTTAAGTGCACCTGTAGTTACTGCATGACCTAGTGAAAACCTATGGGAAATTCATATTGCAATCCAGAGCAAATTGTTCTTACACTGGAGTAAGGACTCCCCATAGTTACTCTGGATTGCACCCTGAATGTGCTTTTTGTTCCATAGGCTTTTGTGTTTTCATTTTTTGGTTAATTAACCATAACCTTTAAAAGAATATAGATATACCAATGCAGTTTGTTTCATTACGTTCTAGATTAAATTACTTTTCCAATGATATATAATATGATGGTATTATTTTTCATACTTATCCCATTTTTCACAATGTTAGTCACTAGTGTGAAGCTCAGCTTGTAGACCCACTAAAGCTTGTCGCCCGGTGCAACCTCACCCCTTGCACCCACCTAGCCGTGCCACTGCAGGCTAGAGATCCATGCATTTGTAGGTTATGCCTTTTGGGTTGCCTTTGTAATGAACTGGCCTCAATGCTGCCTCTTTTAAAATTTAAAAAAAAAACACTTCCCAAGTTCTCCAAAGAGAGAAAAAAGAAATGTACAGGAGTTAATGTGTGTGAAAAATCAAAGTTATTACTTGACATTCTCTTTACCTGTCTTGCTTTGGTAGAAAATATGTCAAAACCCAGCAAAATATCACATGAAGCCCGTGGAGACAAATATCAAAATGAAAATGTCAAACTGCATTTCACTTGGCCTTTAAAGGCAAGCAACATTTTCTCCTCTGGATGTGCATGTTTTATTTATTTATAGGATTTAAAAAGAAACCCATTACACTGGATGTTGGCAGGGGGGTCACGAGAATAGTTGAGATTAGATTTCAGAGCCAAAGCTTAACCGTGGGACCCCTATAAACAAAACTGGCAAGCAAAATTGGGGGCTGTAGCATGATATGTGAACTTTAAGAGTTATACTACATTTTGGTTATGTCAATCAAAGGACATGATGTTCTTTCTCAGTGTTTTGGGAGAGAAAAGTCCTCTGGTGGCGCAAGTGGTTAAGACACTGTGCCTGTTAACCAGCAGGCCACGGTTCGAGACCTGGGTTCCCAGAAGATGAGGATCTCCTGCTACAGGCAGGGTATTGGACTAGATGATCCACTGGGTCCATTCCAACTCTATGATTCTATGATCTATGATTAATTTGTGGAACTCCTTGCCACAAGATGCAGTGATGACATCTGGCCTGGATGCTCTTTGAAAGGGGACAGATATCTAGAAGAAAAGTTCATCAACGGTTACAAGCTGAGAAGGGTATTTGGCAACCACTTGGTTTTAGAAACCAAACCAAACCTGATCTGGAGGTATACTTGAATTTCATTGTTAGCTGCTTCAAGAGTGTCACATGTCCTTGTTGTGGTTCCGGTGGGCCCACATGTGGTGTGTGACATGATAAATATGTCCCTTATCAGCTGGTGACATATTTAATGTCATGTCTGGTCATGCCAAGAGCATCACTTTCAAGAAGGAAGTTGAACTGACATTTCAACAGACACGTTCTCGGCTCAGTTCTACCAAGACAGGAGGGGAGCTGGCTGCTTAGGTAAAAGGGGAGTTGCTTTGGCGCATTCACTTGGCTTTCTGACTGATGCATCAAGGTTTGTGTGCATTTAAAAATTTGTTGGAAAATTAATTAGATATTATTTATTTATTGTTTATTAATCTATATGCCAATAAAGGTTTCGGAGAAGAAGAATTAGATTTTGGCAATGTCACCGTGATGTGCCTTGTCATTAAAATACCGAGAATGTGCTGTTTTTCTTATGAATTTTTGCAATTGGAGGCTTTGTAAAAAATGTGTGGTGCCTGAAACTGGTGTGAGCTTGTGGGGGTTCCATGGTTAAAGATGCTGTGCTTGTCAACCCAAAGCTCGCCACGTTGGTGGTTCGAGACCGAGTACCGCAAAAAAGTGAACTCCCATTATTTGGTGATCTCTAGTGGTTTGAAAGCATGTAAATGCGCGTAAATAAATAGGTACCACTTCGATGGGAAAATAACAGCATTCCATGAACGTTTGGCATTTCGTCATGCCAGCCACATGACCACAGACATGACCATGCCCATGACTTCAGGATGAGCACTGACCTTAGAATCGGTCACGACTAGCAGGACAATGTATGGCGGACAGCTATATTTTTACTAAATTTCATCTTCAGCATTACTTTGTATTTTTATATATCTTACTATCTTTTTATAGCCATCCTCAGCACACTTTCCAGAACTGGCACACCCTCCAGCATTTCAGAAATGGAAATAAAATTATGTTTGTAATCTCAGATCAAGGATCTCTGTCATCACTATCCTCCCTAATTACATCCTGCTGAATACTCTTTCACCTCTTGCAATATACTATATTAATTTATTCCACAACACTTCTCCATTGATTTAAACGTCAAGTGAGAGGTATGTTCTTTGGGCTAAGTATATACATGAAAATTCAGATGTCATATGATACGTATTTCTTCAGTAGAGACAAGGTGGACCTACGGTATTCCCCATTCCAGGATCGGGGAAGATCCATTGCTCAGTTCCAGGTTCCATCCCCGGCTTCTCCATGTAGGTCCAGGAAAAATTCCTGTCCAAAACCCTGTAGAGCTACTGCCAGCCTGTGGCTAACACCGATGGTTCGTTATTGTGGGTAGCGGTCTAGAAACTAATATAGACTCCAAAGCTGAAGATAAAGGACCATATATATTAAGGCAGAGATTTTAAATCTTTTTCAACTCATGGCATAAGGCACTAATAGTATCAAGGCATACCATCAGGTTTTTTTTTTGACAAGTGGCAAGGTACACCATGCTGCTGTTGGGGATCTCACATTCCTCAATGAACCTACATAAAATGATCTTCAACAAAGCTCCCGTAGCACCCCTGTGGACCATCGTGACACACCAATGCACCATGGCATGCTGCTTGACAATTGCTGCATTAAAGTGCTGAGAAGAACTCTATGCATTTGTAACAAGAGGCACCTTCAATGACCCTAGACCTAGTGCATGTTTACATTAAGATACCCATATAAAGATACCCATATAATTGAGATGCCCATATAAATGAATGTGAAACCACAATTTTTGTTTATTTGTCTGGACTGTCAATGGTGCCAAATATAGAGCTCTTTGCATCATTCTCAGCCAAGTTGATTTTGCTCTTGTGCAGAAATTTATTCTCATGCAAAACTTTTCTTTCTTTCTTTCTTTCTTTCTTTCTTTCTTTCTTTCTTTCTTTCTTTCTTTCTTTCTTTCTTTCTTTCTTCCTTCCTTCCTTCCTTCCTTCCTTCCTTCCTTCCTTCCTTGTTTTTATTTATTTATTTATTTATTTGATTGATTGATTGATTGATATCCCGCCTTTCTTCCCAAAAGGGAACTCAAGGCAGCTCCTCTCCAGATACCCTACGTAGCCAGTACAAAAAAACCTTGGATTGAGAGTGTTTTGAAGTGAGAGTGTTTTGCATGACAAACGAATATTTATAATAAATTTTGTCTTGCACAACAAGCAAAAAAAAAAAAAAATAGACACTGCTGGGATACAGCCAGTTTTGGAGCCACCTGCTTGGCTTCTCCTGAGGGCCCAGCCTATACATGTCTACTCTGAAGTAAGTCTATTGCAGTCAAAGGGTCACTCCTATGTAAGGAGGAAAGGGAAAAGAGCCTAAGAGACATGGGCTGCAATCCTAACCACACTTTCATGGGAGTAAATTTCACTGAACACAGTGGGGCTTACTTTGGCGTAGACATGGTTAGGATTGTGTTCATAGCCCTGCATGTCTAAAGTAAGCCCTATTATAATAAGAAGGGATTCCTCCTGCATAAGAAGGGTAGATTACAGCCTGAGAGACCTGTGCAGGTTACATTTGTTTTATTTTTCTTTATATTTTGTTTTTTATCATTTTGTACTAGCAAAACATACTCTGTGTGCCACCCCTCATTGCTTATCTTCACCCCATTGCACATCACCCCTCCCATGCACATCTGTTCCCCATGCACAACGCTCCCATGTGCAACGTCCCCCCATGTGCACCGTCCCCCTGTGCATCAACCCCCCACATGCATCAATCCCACCTGCATAACAACCTGTCCATGCGCAACATCCCCCCGTGCACAACAAAACCCCATGCGCATCAACCCCATGCAACCCTTGTGGTGTGCCCCTTGTGTGCCCCTCTAGTCTCACTTGTCATCTCCATACTTACTGTAGAGATTTTGAAAGAGTTGTACTACAAAGTGTTAGCCGGGTTTGCAATACTGTTGACTGGGCCCCCAATTACCAGTTGTGCCCATACTCCCCCAGCAACATGTCCATGGATATGGATATTGGAGTTGCTCTTTCCTCTTGTATTGGGCAGCAGGATGACTCTGGCAGTATTTTTCATGTAACATTTTTCATGGAGGTGCAAGAACTGGGAAAGCCATAGCTTTTTGCTTGTCATGCATTACAATCACAAGAAATCCTGCTGGGAAAAAGTGGTAAATCTAACGATTAGCTATAGCAATTCTCTGCCACATTACCAACCGGATGACCAACCGGATCCATTGACCAGATCCATCCAGATGACCAACCAGATCTATTGACCAGCAATTATAATTTATGCAAATTAGCCTATTTTTAGATGGTCATCTAAGGTCATCTAAGCAAAGACAACGACGATTCTATCCTTATCAAGCCGCAATCGGTAAATCAATGAAAACCGAGACAGAATAATTAAGCAAGGACCCAGATGGTATGAAACATACATCTTAACTTTTTTTCATTGTGTGTGCTTTATTTTTCCTTTTCTTTTTTTTTTACACAAATGGAATGAATGCGTCGAGTATTTACACTTAACAGGAGTGAATGCTGTATAGTGTATCTGTAAATGCCAGTCCCAATTCAGAGTAACCCCAACCCACAAAATCACATCTGAGTTAAGAAACGTCTTTGTGGAAGAGAAGCATGTAAAATGAACATGGTCAGGAACAAAGCAAACAGCACATGGGTCTCTAGAGGTCCGACAAGTCAATTTAACCACACAAATTGATCCATTTTAACAGAACCTGATCAGCATTATTTCCTGGGATGCTGTAGCTCCATTTGTTTCAGACATGATGTTCAGAAGGTAGCAAGCAGTGTACATTTCCTTCCTTTCCCTGTAGAAATGAACCTCTATTCCAGGTCACCTCCTTCATTTCTGCTGGGCAGTACAAATAATATTTTGCAGCCAATGGAGGAATTATTCAGGTGGATACAAAAATCTCAGGTCGGAAGGAGACACTCGAGAGCATCCTGGACCTGGATTTAGCAGCATTTTTCTAACACTTTTCTGCAACTTATTAGGACAGAATGGTAGAAATTATAGAACAAAAACTATATAGAACAAGAAATTCTATAGTAAATTTAACTTATTGTTACTTATTTGCTCCATGCCATTAGGACTGGATGGACTCTAAATTCATTTTATAGAACTCTTGGGGGATGCAGTTCCCATGATTCGTTTTAGTCAACGCTGGCACCCAATTAAATAAATCCCAGTTAGTTAAGCAATAGCCTTTTAATTGATTAACAGCCCCATCCTACTCACGTCTACTCAGAAGTAAGTCCCATTGTGTTGTTTTGTTCATTTTCAGATGTGCATCCAAACCTGGGAGTCAGCCCCGCTTACTATACCGGGACCTACTTCTGAGTAGTCATGCATAGAAATGGGCTGAAGACAAAAGGGCTTTTAAAAAAGCAGGGATGCTGATTAAATTTATGCAAGCATTACTTCGTAAGTAAAGTGATACTGTGAATAAGTATTCTAAGAGCACAATCCTAACCATGACTATTCAAAAGTAAGCCCCATTGTGTTCAATGGGTTTTACTTCCAGGAAAGTCTTGAGGATTGCACCATAATTCAATGATTAAATGGTGTAGCCCTAATTTTTGCACTTGTGTATCCGCAGGAATCATTCCAAAAATCAGCTGATGGATGCAAAATATTGCATTGTGACTGTTGTTTAGTATATTTTTCAAAACTTGTGAAACTTTAGATGTAAAGCATTCCAAATTTCCCACAGGTCTTGTTCTCGTCTTCTATTGCGCTACGCTACTGTTCCCGTGGGGCTCTCATTTGAGAACAGAAAGGATGTAGAACTTCTGTTAGCTGGTTGTTCTAACAATACTAATTCTTTATATAGAGAGAACGATGAAAATGGGGGCAACATACATGTTTATGGGATAGGAGAAAAAGAAACTTATTCCCCCGTAGAGAGAGAATGGATGAAGATCAGAAAGACTAGAAAGGAGGCTGAAGTGCAGAAGTGCAAGGATGGAGAACAGAGAGAAAGAACATGGCTATCACGATGATGGCAATGATTGGGGCCGCTCCATGCCTATTCCAGATGTGGCCAAACTGCAGGCAACATCTTGTGGGTCCTATAGCTTGGCCACATGTATATCTCATGCCTTCAGACCTTCAGCAAGAACCAGTCACAGTTCAACTACAAAATATGTTATTCAGCACTGGTCAAGGTAGGCATAGGAGCAGGCCTGAGCTGCCTTCAATTCCATACTCTTGTTTCCTTGTAGGATAGGACAGCCAGCCATTAGGGCTGAGGAGGGCTTTCTCTCCCCCTTTCTTGCAACGCTGATTTGGTGCATGCTACAGTTTGCTAAAGGCAATGCCAATCCATAGGATCAAGCTGTCTGAAGGACTGAGAACCCTCCCCAGAACATTTTCTCTTTCTCGCGCATGCTACACATATATATGCATGGACCAGGCAATTCAGACAGATGAAATTTTTTAATTAGTGTTACTCAAAGTAGAGATGGGTGGTGGCTACAGAGCTACATTTCTAAAGGTGCTCAGATCTCAAAGACAGCAAGAAGCAGAAGGGACACTCCTGAGACCATCAAGTCTAATCTCTGATCATCACTATTTTTGAGCTTGACTATTTTGAGTGAATGCAAGGCAAGGATGAAAAAATTCACCCCAAAGCAGAAAACTAAGACCGCAATCCTGTGGAAATGTACTTGAGAGTAGTCCCATTGGACTCTGTGGTGCTTTCTTCTAAATAGATAAGTGTCTGTTATATCTTCTCTGGGAGGAGATTTTCCTGGTACTGTGATATCCTTGGCTGTGGGTGACGCAAGCGGTTAAGAAGCTGTGCCTGTTAACCAGCAGGCCAGGGTTCGAGACCCGGGTCAGCCCCACAAGACAGGGTGAGCTCCTGTCCTTAGCCCAGCTCTGCGACGCCAGCTGGATCCAATCGTATGGGCTCTGCCTTTCCATTGGACTACTTCAGTGGCGTGGAGAGGGGGGATTTGCCTATCCTCCATAACAATCTAACCCAGGCTTTCGTGCTTTGCATGCAGCGTATGCAGTGCTGAGCACGATACCATAGTCTCTCAAGACTGACGGAGGCCTGCTGATATCCTGAATGCATGGAATTTTTTGGTCCATTGCATGGTCCTTTATTCCCATTTTAGGAAGACTTTAAAAAAAGGTATGATGTCTTGGGTGCAGTTTGGAACTGAACATTAATACCTGGGTTGATGGAGCGTAGAGAAGCAGTTCCTTTCCTATGGTTAAATTCTGGGGAAATCTGTTAGTAAATAGACATATTTAAATATATTTAAGTCCCATTTTGTTCAGCGGTAACTACTCTCAGGTACCTGAGTTTAGGATTAGAATAACTTTTGCAAGAAAGTGCTTTGAAACTGGATACTTTTTGTCCAGGCTCCATAAATTCCCTACTAATTCAGGCAGAGGGGATTAAAGAATTAAGTTTTTACAGGTGCCTGAATGTACTGTGCAAGTGGCCTGTTCCTCTCCCCTTTGAAGGCATTCTATGCATTAGGAGCAAATGGCACAGTCATGCGCTTGCAAAGACTTAGAGCTGTGCCTCCCCTCTAGCTATGCCAGGCAGGGCGGTCAAAGAAGGGAAAATTGCTGTATCTGAGAGAGGTCTGTGTATGCAGAATGGTTTATACCGACAGAGAGGAATAGAAATATTTTTTAAAAAAAATTGCATGATGTCATGCATATAGTTAAGATACCCATATAAATGAACGTGAAACTACTTTTTGTTTGTTTGTCTGGACTGTCAACGGTGCTACAAATTGTGCCAGAAAAAACCAGAAAAAAATAGCACCAGGGATATGATCTGGCATGCTCCCCTATAGAATCCAGCATCCACCATTCCTCTCGTTCTCCAACCTCTTGTACAAAGTGTTCCCACTTTAATAGGCTGATCTCGCCTTTAATAAACCTCAGCCCCAGTCTTTTCAAGAAAACCCTTTGTAATTTGCCAATTTGTCATCTCTGCAAAGTCCCACCTATTTGAAGCCTCTCCACTTCCTAGAATGGAAGGATCTTTCTCAGCTAGGGGAAGGGGATGCTTCAGGAACACAAGGGCCACCATAAGGGACCCTTTCAGCTGCCAAGAAACATGAAATATAGGAACATCCAGGGTGACCATATGTCCTCTTTTTCAGGACATGTCCTCTTTTTCAGCATTATATTGTGGGAAAAAACTTTTTCCTTGTGAGCAACCAGCATGTAGCCTTCTTGTAATTAATAAGTTGCATGTAATACTTTTAAATTACAAATTAGTAATACATGATAGCGTTTAAATTAACCACATGAAAGCAAAATACGTGAGTGTTTTTCGCTTTTATTTTGTCACGTCCTACATTTTCCTTGGGTATCCTGCATTTTGGGTGTCCTTTTTCTCTATTTCCGTTATAAAATATGGTCACCCTGGGAACATCAGACATGAAACAAATGCAAGTGAAAGCCCAAAGAAGGACAAAAGTTCCTTTTGCTTCTCTTGGTGATATATTTTCTCTCTCTCTCTCTCCCCCCCCCTCCCAATTATAGTTTCATTCTTATATGTTTGCTTCCAAAAAGTGCAATGGCAACTCTACGCTGGTAGCACAAAAGCACACAGAGAACAGAACAAATCAAATGTTACTACAATAACCAAGGACTAATGGAAAAATGGATTGTTCTCAGCCACAGTGATAGAGCCAAACTGGAGAGCACATTGCACGACAGAACATTTACCAGTGGAGGATCCTTGTCTTAAAAGGTTGCATGCGGAACTGAGAGACACAGAAACAAACAGAAAAGTTGACGTGAGTGCTTTTAAAAAAACCCAAAGTGAAAAACCAGACTGAAAGGTTTTGTTTCAGGAAGGTGGGGCAAGGTGGGTGAAGCCCCAGACCTGAGACAACAGCGTTACGCTGACATAAAAACGAACCACCCACCGTTCCCAAAGGTTTAAGCTTGTTCTGCAGGGTGATCTCCGATCTTCACTTTTCTACATTTAATTAGTTTTTTAATTTAAGAAATAAACATGTTTTTAGCCCTTCTGATTTGGAAATTATTCTGATGAATCAACTCATCCAAGGATCTCATCAAAAACCTCCTTTTTCTTCTTTTTTTTGCAAGTCTGCAGCTAGCTGGCGAGACGAAGGCAAAATTGTTAACAGTGTGACGAGGAGAAAACCTTTCTCATGCTCTTTTTAAAGAGAAGTGGTAACAGGGCCAGTGTGGTCCAGTGAACAGTGAGTTGAGCCATGGGGGTAACATAAGCTCAAGACCCTCATCAGGCAAACTTGGGCAAGTCTATATATATATATGTATATGTACCCAGTTTCCTGTGTACCCCATTTGTAAAATGGGGTGAATAACCCATATCCCCAGGAGGGGATGTGGAGGACACGCCAGTCAAAGATTATGAAGCACCTTGCTGCAAGTGCTACATCAGTGATGAACAACAGCTCTGGTCCATGAAGCCACCGCTCATTTAAGTCTTAACATGTCTCAAATTAGCTAATTCCGTCCCAGAGATTTTGGCCCCGATCCAGAAATTCCTTGGAGGTGCAAATGCTGAGGGCTCCCCACCATTACCTAGATCTGCCCTGCCCAGGAATGGAGAAGTTTTGGGTAGTTCATACAGTTCTATGTGGGGAACTTGATCAACAAGAGAAAATTAGGGCTTTCAACTATTGAGATTTAAATGCAGAATTATCATTTAAATGGCTCATGACTTAGGAGCGCCTATTTTGTCTCTGGATTCATTCCTTTGAGAACCTGAAATATTTTTTTTAAATGAAGATATGATGTTTAGAAAAAGAAAAGTGCTCTTAAAAGATAAAAAGAAGCCACAATGATTGTTTTATGTTGCCTAAGAAGAGCTGTAATGAAATGGACTCCTAGAACAGACGGGCAGAGGCAAATTCTTCTCGTTTCACCCTGAAATAAATGCACATTAAAAGTACTTTAAAGATAATTTTGCACAACCCTCTTGGCATGTAAACAGGAAAGGCTGGATTTGAAAGGCCAAGTGGCGAAGATGAGTCTGCTTTTTGCAATGCTTACATTGATCAGGTACTTGCTGCACTCAAAGTCTCAGCACCTGCCTCTATGGAAGATTAACTGCCAAGCATGTACAGAGTTCACTCCCTGTATCTCTCAGCTGCTGCTGACTATTCACCTGGGATGAGAAAACTGAGCTTCCAGGTGACGTCTGCCCAGCTAAAAGATTTGATAATTTTTAAAAGATTATTTAGGCTGCAATTCTGCAATCCTTAGCACAGTATCAGTCTTGGCAGAAGTTCCAGGGGTGTTGCAAAAGTGTTATAGGACACTTCCATGCCACTCCTGGGGTGAGGGTTAGGACACTGCACAGACATATGCCAGCCTCCCTGCACCATGTGCTGGCCTAAATTGTGCCTCTAAGCACTCACATTCAACATAACTCATTTCTGCTCAATGAACAAATTATTGGGGGGGGGGGGGGAACGAGGCACCCTTACTTAAACACAGCATTCAAATCATATTATTCCTCACATTTATTAGCCAAATCATGACCCTCATAGACTTCTAAACACAGGAGCTAAAAGGACCGTCAGAAAAGGGGCCGTGCCCATTTTGAGCACTGTAGATTGACCCCAACATTTAATCTCAGTATCCAACTTTACTTGCAACTTCACAAACTCTTGTGGGCTGTAAAGCTAAAGTTTTATCAAAGGCTTGCCAGCAGAATTCACCCCTGCTTTGGCAAGAGCAAGCCAGTGAAGTGGATTTAAAATGCAGCCTGTTTACATTAATTTAAAGAAAAATAGAATGTGCAGTCAAGCACCTGATATTTACTTTTTGGGGGGAATAATGTCATTTTGGTTAAAGATTCAAAGGTGAGGGTTTTTCTTTTTCTGGTATTTTTCATTTTCTGGTGTAACAGTGCTTCCCATGGGAAATGCATTGACTAAAATATATAAAAGAAGAAATAAAGCAATTAAATCAAGGAAAAAGAAGAGAGCATTCAGAACACAAGAGCCTTGGGATATCTACTAGGGAAAAAAATGAGATAGTGCAATTTGAAATCTCCCCTTTGCGTTTTGCAGCCAGCCAAGGGTGAAAAATAGTTCACCTTTCAATTACATACTCTTTACAAAATATCTCACAAAATATTTTGTCACCTATAGAAATTAGCGCCTATACATCAATATAGATTCTTTAATAAATTATTCCATCTGTAAGTGCCTTCTATCTTTATATAAATGATAATATAGACAATCACAAAAAATGTAAAGCTTTTCCCATTTGTACCCCTCTTGGTCAAGTTTAAAGTACCATGAACCGTTGCACCTGTGTGTGAACATGTCTGGAGACGGGATGCTTCCTTTTTGTTCAAATCCCATTGAACAAACGCACATTGCTTTTTGGAACCTGATGAAATGCTGGATCTGAAGCAGTCGAGGGGGAAAAAAATATATGTTCCTGATTGGTTTCAGAAAACAAGAGAGATGTGCATAGTTATATGACAGTCCAGGTGTAGCAAATACAAATGTGCTATTACCAAAATTCAATCCCTGATCCACCATCCAGAAGAATCATTCAAGGTCTTTTGCAGAAATTGTGGAATATGGATCAGGTTCTGGGGGATCCTATCCTGCAAGGTGTGGGGCACTCTGCTTTTCATCCAGCGAACCGGTTAAGGATGAGTTTAATCGAAGTCCACTGTAAACTCCCACCATATGGATTGGAGCCAGAGTGATGCTCCTTGCAGGATCCGGCCATAGCCATGAGGTCCAAGACCCAGGAATTTCTTCTTAAAGCAATCAATAAACACATGGAACTGAGCCAAGAAAATGAGCTGGGATAGAGGCAGAACCAGTAGTCACCCCTCTTAGACAGCAGGGCTTCCGTGACAAAAGTCTGTGTCTCCAAGAGACGTGGTGAACACACGCTACATGTCTTTTTTTTGTTGGTTTGTTTTTATATGGCAATAGTTTTATTTTTCTTTACCCTTTATGACCAAATCGATGTCCTTCATGGCTTCAAACACTTTGTGTTGTACATTCAGAAAAAATTCACATTGACTGCAAGAAACATAAATGCATCCCCCCCCCAAAAAAAGCTTCCAAATAATACAGGGTTAAATTTTTCTTCTAAGTATGCTTCTGTCGGGATCAGAGGTGAAGTGGTTAATTTATAGCTTTTCCTTGGAAGGAATCCAGATGAAAGGCCCAGATTGTTCTTCAATTATGAATTTGCATTGGTTATATATATCTTCTAAAGTATCTCCTTGGACAATAGCTGTAGAAAAGAAATAGATTTTCTGACAAAATGTTTGCATGATCAGATGCCTTTGATATCTAAGAGTGCATCATTTTGACAGCTCCCCCCACCCCAAATCAACATGGAATCCATTTATGGAAAAGTGATTCCCCTTGGGCTGTACGTCTAAAAGTCAATAGCGCTTCTGGAGATGGGATTTAACTTGTGAAGTGAGGGGGTGGTGAAATGGAAGGATTGCTTGCTGTCCAACCCCTAGATTTTTTACTACCTATTTGGCATCTATCGATTGCTTTATCTAGCGCACCACCGAAAATCAATCCTCAGCTTTGCTTATATTAATATCTTTCTTTCACTTCACCTTGATGGGTCAGGACAGAACCATTTGTTCAACTTAATGCTAAGGAGAGACAGCCTAGGAG
This sequence comes from Cryptoblepharus egeriae, assembly GCA_030015325.1. Classification (NCBI taxonomy): domain Eukaryota; kingdom Metazoa; phylum Chordata; class Lepidosauria; order Squamata; family Scincidae; genus Cryptoblepharus; species Cryptoblepharus egeriae. The sequence continues at coordinate 93,568,437 of JAREYC010000005.1, read as the reverse complement.
CTGTTCAATACAGTACAGTGATGCCTCACGTAACAAATTTAATTCGTTCTGGAGGCATGTTTGTTACGTGAAACGTTCTTTACGTGAAGCGGATTTTCCCATAGGAAATAATGGAAACTCAGACGATTGGTTCCACAACCCAAAAAATATCCAAATAAAAATATTAACTGGATGTAAAAATGATGACAGAACACTGGGATTGAATTCAAAACATGCATTCAATGTGCATGATCCTATGAAGTCTACTTAGGCTGCAATCCTAAAGACACTTTCCTGGGAATAAGCCCTGTTTAATACAATGGGGCTTTCTTCTGGGTAGACATAGTTAAGAGGCTGCAATCAAGGGCACTTTCCTGGGAGTACACCCCATTTAACACAATGGGGCTTGCTTCTGGGTAGACATGGTTTGGAGGCTGCAATCCAAGACACCTTTAAAGTGTCTCCCCACTTTCTCCTTCTCTTCATCCTGAGCCTGTCTCTCCCCTGCTCCCTTCTGGCCAGCCCTGAGCTGCTTCCCTCTTCTCCACTGCTCTTCTCTCCCTCTGCCCTGCGGACACCCGGCCACAGGAGAAACAGCACAGAAGTGTTGCTTTCACTATGGGCAGGTGCGCTAGGCAGCCCTGACACTTTTTAAACAGGCTGCTGCCCCAACTGCCAATGAATGTGTTCTTTACGTGAAGCACAGTTTGTTACGTGAAGCAGAATCCTAGAGAAATTTTTGTTTGTTACGTGAAACATACTTTACGTGAGGCGCCACTGTATTTTGAGAAATACTGAGCGATAGCTGTCACTTTTCTTTGTCCGGGTAGCCAGTTGCAATAGGTTTCTGGAAGCCCTTGCAAAGCCATGCACTGGGCCTCTCATGGTGCTCCCATCACTCCTTTTAAGGGCGGTTCAGCAGTGGAAGAGATTGCCAAGGGAGGTGGTGGACTCTCCCTCACTGGGGGTCTTCAAACAGAGGCTCGACGAGCACCTGTTGGGGATGCTGTAGGAGGATTTCCTGCTACAGGCACGGGTTGGACTAGATTACCTACTAGGTCCCTTTCAACTCTAGGATTCCATGATTAATCACTACTACTAGCAGGTCAAGGCAGTCAAGGATTTCTCAGTCCAGGTGGGCCTTTTGATGGGCACCAGCTCTTGACACCATCTCTCGGTGCAAACCTGAACTCTCTCTCGAAGAGGCTAATTAATGCTTCAGTCCTTTCCGCAGTCATCTGAGAGTACATCTGGGTCTTACGTCTTAGAAAACATGTATACAGTTGGGATAGAAATCTGCATAAAACCTCCTTTGGTCTGCCTCAAGAGTATTATATAGGGTGGATATTGGGGGCTTTTTCATCTTGCCTTGCTTTATCTTCCACATCCATTTTGTTCAACATATAAGCTGAAGTTTTAGGGACCTCAAAAATTTCTCACTGCTTGGGAGTACCTTGCAAGCTGAAAGGCAGGATATAACTCTCTTAATAAGATAATCAAAATATTGTTCATCTTATAGACCAGATATTTCCAAACCCCAGCCTGTGGTCCATGTGGTCCATGGTGAGCCTCCAACTGGCCCACGATCAACCGAACTGCTGACCCAGTTGACCACACACAACTGGGGAAAATAGGGCTCCATAAGAACATAGGAAAAGCCAAAAGCCCATCTAGTCCAGCTTCTTACATCTCACAACGGTCCACCAGATGCTACAGGGAGCACATAAGTCACCTGCATCCAGGAGCCCTCCCCTGCATCTGGCATTTTGAGTTTGCCCACATCTACATCTATCTATGCACAAACACACACAGACACACACATACCCACCATGGTGGCCCTTTGGCCAAAACGTTTAGAGACTCCTGCTTTAGAGCTTACTCTAGCTTAGGGAGCAATGTTTGTGCATTTTGGGAACTCTCCCAGGTTCTGACAGCCCTCCTGGATTTCTGCACCCCCATATTGCTGTGATCGCACATCCCCTCCAAGGCACCTTACAGCTCCCCTATAAGTTGATGGCTGTGGCTGTGTAATTTGTAGAGACGGATCTGGTTCATGCAGCATCATTCTTCCTATGCTAGGTCTGTTTCTTCCTTGGCTCAGTGCCCGAACTTGCACGCTGATCCTGTGTTAAGTTTCTGGAGGGCAATCCAACCCATTTCCCCCAGAACTCTTATTGGAAACAGATCACACATTCTACAACATACAGAGAAAACAGAGACTTATCTATAGTATTCTATCTACAGTATTTCCCAAGCAAGGAGTACCTGTAAAATATTCTCCAAATTCTTGCTCTAACTTCATTGCACGGTCATACGTCTTCTTGGCTTGCTCCTCTGTGAGACGTTTATTCATTTCCCTAGGAACACAGTTGGAAATCTCCAGTAAGACAAATCAATCAGCACTTGCATTAGCTCTGTGATGAAGGAGAAATCAGCCCCAATAGGTTGCCATTTTTTAAAAATCATGCCCTAATTTCTGCAGCTAACAGAACCTTCTTATGGGAATTACTGAGTAAAATATGGCCACGTTGTTAGAAACCCAGAAAATAAAAATTTAAGAGAGTGGAGATAGGAAAGCACTCAGCATATGTTCAGTCAATGGTGTGGCTAGAGGAGGTGCAAAGCACTACGTTTAGGTGCAGGGAGACTCACTGCAGTGTGCAAGTGGCCCTTTCCCTCCCCTTCAGGGCCATTCTGGGCAGTGGGTACAAAACAGAAGTGCACACTTCTAGCTATGTGACTGTGCTCAGTAGCATTCTTCAGGGAGATGCAAGAGCAGTAAACTTCCCCTACAATCCAGAGTAACTACGGGAGCACATAAGAGGCATTACATGTACCTGTAGTTACTGCACCACCTAATGAAAACCTATGGAAATTCATATCGCAATCCAGAGCAAACTGTTCTTACACTGGAGCAAGGACTCCGCGTAGTTACTCTGGATTGCGCCCAAAGTCTGTAATAATATGAAAAGTCTTAAGGAGAGTTTTTCCCCCTTTTGTAACAGACAGTTAAAATTGGGGAAGAGATCATTTCATAGGGTTCAGGGCTTCATTTGAACTAAAGTTTCCAAACTCTTAGTTCCTGAAACTCCTAGTTGTAAGATTAACCACAGTCTGTTCCCACATAGGCACAGTGTAGTTATCAGATACCAAATGTAGTGGGGGACCCAGGTTCAAAATCCAGTTTAACCAAAGAAACTCATTAGGTGACTTTGGGAATGTCACTATCCTTAGGGCAGGCCTCCTTCAGTCATGAAAGACTATGGTATCGTGCTCAGCGTTGCATACACTGCATGCAAAGCACGAAAACCTGGGTTAGATTATTATGGAGGATAGGCAGCAAATCCCCCTCTCCACGCCACTGAATTAGTCCAATGGAAAGGCAGAGCCAATACGATTTGATCCAGCTGCGTTGCAGAGCTGGGCTAAGGACAGGAGCTCACCCTGTGTTGGGGGGCCGACCCGGGTCTCAAACCCTGGCCTGCTGGTTAACAGGCACAGTGACTTAACCACTTGCACCATCCACAGCCCACATCCTTAGGGCAATGGTGCAGCAAAACTCAGGGCATGGAAGGAGGTCCATGATGGGCCCTTTTGTATTGGGTAATGCAAATCCTAGTGTCACCACAGAGGAAGAGTGTGATCAACAGCCTTTGGGCCAAATGTTCTGGGTTGATTCTCTTCCAGGCAGTGCAGCCAGAAGGAAACTCAAACTATGGATTAAATCACAGATGCATGCAGTAATGGAATGTATATAGTAAGCCTCATATGATACATGGAGGAAATTATGGGCAAGATGATGCATAAAGAATTGGCTCGGGAGTACATGACAGCACACATTTGCTACAGTTGACCTAGCTCTGTGATAGAAAATCTGCCCACAGAGATTGTGTGTGCTTGCAAGACATCTATGCAAAGAACTGGAATAGTTACAAAAAGTTATTTCATGTACTCTTGTTTCTCTTCAGTGGCTCTGGAAGGTTTTCTGAAAAATCCTGGATCTAAGATGGGTGAGACTGAGAGCTAAACTATACCACATTTAGAGGAATTTCATGGTGTGGCTCTTGGAGGGGCTGCCCAGCAGAGAAGGCAGGTGAGAGACTATTTGGACGTGTCTATAAAGGAACACCTTGATCACAGAAAACCAGCATGGCAAGAATAAGCCTAGGCTGGAACTCCTTTCCATTTGTGCTAAGATAATGGTTTACTGTAAAACCCTCAGAATTATTATTTATTTAAAGTAACTGAGCATTCAGACATGGAATTCTCCCACGTGCCATAAAAAGTGTTAACAGATTTAGTGCCCAGACTATGCCAGTGCCCAGTGCATCACTGTCTACCATCTACTCTGCATGGTCAGTGTGGTCTTACTTGCTCTTACAGCATGGTCATAGACCTTATTCAGATGCTCATCAAAGGAGAAAGAATAGATAGGCTCTGGTTGGCCATCTATACAATGGTCTGGCCATTCTTTGCCATATTGGGAAGAGGGGGAGTGGAGACTCTTTTCCATGGCTGCTGCACAGTGAAATGGAAATAACTCCAGGTGATACCACCTCCATGCAACCATGCTGAACCATGTTTATCCTCCTTGCTTTATCTACACAACGAGGCAATAGAAGACAGATATTATGTCTTACCAAAAGTGAGAATTCATGGGGCATGAGATGGTTCAGGGAAAGGCAGACCCAGCAGGTAGCAGGACTCAGCAGAGCTGAAGGGCCTTGATCACCACCAAGAAGTCAACCTACACCTCCAAGTAGTCACCTCCAAGTAGTCAACCTACTTAGATGACCATTCTTCCTAAATAGGATACTAAGGCAGCAGTCTTGAGCATTTATGTTCTCCTCCTGGGTCTCCTTACCCCTCCCAACCTTCCTGAGACGTGGAGAGACTAATGCTACAATCCTAAAGACATTTCCCTGGGAGTAAGACCCATCGAACACAATGGGGCTTACTTTTGAGTAGAGATGGTTAGTTATTGTCCTTTGTCTTTCTCTACCTTGGAACCCAGGGTATATTATCTATATTAATTATAGATAATTATATTATATCTAGGGTATATTATATCTATATTAATTCCTACCTGGTGGGTAACCTGCAGTGGTGAGTAAAGACCTAAGAATCTGAGGCCTCTGGTGCAAAGCGTATCAGTTCCTTGGTGCTCCTTCTGGGAGACCCAATTCAAAGTGAATCCTATATTTTAAAAAATGGAATAGGTCCCACACATGGGAAATGAAACTTGGTGTGGCATAAATATTCCTGCTTCTACCTAACAAGGAGACCTAAGAAGATAGTACTTACATCAATGGCTCCCACGATTTAGGCTTAATGAAGATAGCAATAGGATACAGTTGTGCAGCTTGTAGTCGCTTAATGGCATTTCCTGATACATCAAGTATACAGTGCTTGCCCTGTCAGAAGCAAAGGAAGAGGCATTAATTCTGGGGGGTTCACATACTTTAGCCAAAAAGAAAGGGAAGGATTTGGAGACACATATGTCTCTAGATCTGAGATTTTCAATCTTTTTCACCTTGTGACATCACTTTGTGATGAGGAATTGAAATTGTCAAGGCATACATCAGTTTTATACCATTACAAGACAGGCAATGCTGCAGGAAGGGGGTTAAAATCTCCCAATTCCCCAATTACTAAGTGGTTCCTGTGGCACACCTACAAACCATCCATGACACACCAGTGTGTCATTGCACAGTGGTTGAAAGTGGACTCCTTGAAAGGCTTCCATATTCTCAAGATTATGAAAAGATATGAAACTACTGATGTCAAATCCCTGACATTTTGGGACTGCTTTTAGGGTTGCAAATTTTCTATTAGTTTGCACAGGATATCCAGAAGCGTAAGCCACTGTGGGGGGCCCATTTTTGGCTTTCAAAAATCAGAATAAATGCAGTATATCAGAAAAAAAAATACATGGACTGGCTTCAAAAGGATTGGTAGTTACACATGAGTAGAGGCAGTCGAAAATGGTTTTATTTTTCATGGACGGTGGTGTTATCCCAAAAAAGTGCTAAAAGTAGTGATATATCAGTATTACGTGTTTTTATTCCAAATTAATATTTTATTCAATTTTAAAGCATTTGTATGGAGTGTAATCACTGCTGTATAGGTGTTACTTATGTGTTCTATGTCTGTGGCTGTCAGCAGGCATAGCCATAGGAACAATACACTTACACACACACACACACACACACACACACAGAGAGAGAGAGAGAGAGAGAGAGAGAGAGAGAGAGAGAGAGAGAGACTATGCTTCTCATGGGTGACTATAAAAAACCACTTGGAAGAGTATCAGATACAAGGAAGTGTCCCTTCTTTTATCCCCTGTATACTGATGGTCCACTCCAATGGACCACTTATGGCAGCACATTCAAAAAATCATATCGATGTGGCATACTAAAGAGCCACTGGTGGAGACAACTGGAGGCTTCAGGCACAAGCCAGATCTGCCAAGGTACTCCACTGCTATAGGTCAGGTGGATTTGTGGAAAGTGAAATCTGTGGGTCCCAAACCTGCAGATACAGTGGGAGCACTGTAATTTTTCATTTAGAGTACAGGAAAGAATTCAGTGCTTAATTCCATATCAGCCTCGCTGACCAACTACTAAATGAAAACTGTAGTGAACAACACCCTGAGGGACGCTGTGACGAACAACAAGACAAGGATCGCACAACATTTTAGAAGTGCCCTTCCATTATTTAATTTAAACAACTTGGATATTAACAAGTGCTGATCAGCCACTTGAAATTGGACCATGTGCCGGCATCATTTAAGTTCAACTCAAATATAGGTTCAGTGATGGGTGATGGGTTCAGTATCTGGCCAACTTACTCTTTCTGCCACAAATCTCACAGATTGCACACTGGTTCCATACAAATTATCGTTATACTGCCCGGCCTCAATGAATTTGTGCTCTTGAATGTCCTTCTCCATTTGTTCTCTGGACATGACAAAATGGTAGTCTCTTCCATCCACTTCGTAATCGCGCTTTGGCCGAGTTGTATCTTAGGGTAACAATAAATAAAGGGAAAGAACAGATTTTTGTGAGTGTGTCATGAGTAAAATACATCCAACCAACACAACAATGCTGCTTCTGCCTGGATCCCTCTATTGTAATAAACTCTGTCCTCTGATTGTCAAGATGTGGTGAACTTCAGCCATGGTTCTCAATGTTCTAGCTACTATGATCCCCAAATCTCAACATGAGGGAGTAGCAGCGAAAGGCAAGTCATTTGTGGTCTTGTATGGGTCATCCTGTGGGCAGCTGTGAGATACAGGAATTTGGACTAACATAAGAACATAAGAGCCTTCGCTGGATCGGGCCAATGGCCCATCTAGTCCAGCTTCCTGTATCACACAGCAGCCCACCAGATGCCTCAGGGAGCACATATGGCACCTGCATCCAGGTGGCCCCCTGCAACCGGCATTTTGAGGTTGTCCACATCCACACACAATGATGGAACCTGGCCTTGGTCCAGCAGGGTCGTCTTGTCTTCTAATAGGAGTAGCATCTGAAGAATAATCTACGTGGTCAGATTTTTGAGTAAAGCGTGGTAGCCAGTGGTGGGCACTAGCAGGTTCGCACCTACTCTAAAGAACCGGTTCTTAACAAGAGATAGTACATATAAAGTTTAAAAATAGCCATTTAAAAGTGGCTGCCAGATGGGCAGAGAACCGGTTCTTAATTTCTTTGAAGCCCATTACTGGTGGTAGCGTACTATATAAAGGTGGGGAAAAACACCATATTATCTCTAGAATAAGTATGGCAGATTTAGCTTCCAGATTCCACTGAATTTGGGGAATGTAGGAGCATACATTCCTCAAATATGGCTACAATCCAGAGTAACCATAGGACCTTTTACACTGGCATAGTAATGGTGCCACCTATGGGAAATACATAGAGTCATCCAGAGTAAGTGCCTCTTACATCTTCCCATAGTTTCTCTGGATTGTAGGGTATGTTCCTCATACATCGTTCATATGTTCCAACTATGAGCATGGTAGTAGTGCACATATGCTATCATATGCCTCAGTGCTCATATGCTATCAGGGCCATTTTACTGGGTGTAAAATGTTTTTTTGCTACTGGCTGCTGCTAAAAAAGTGCCATAAAATGCTTTTCAACAGCATGCTGAGTAGTGCACTGTTGTACACCAGAGGGAAGGCTGAGCATTCCTGCAAGTGTTATCTACTCTCCTGCTGCCTGCCAGTGCAGGTAGGACAGCAGAATAGACAGGTATAAGGAGTGCAGTAGGGAGGTGAAAGTTGCAACTGAGAGGGAAGGGTGCATAAAGGAGAAAGGAGGCTGTAGGACAGGGTGTGTATAGTGCATATAGTGCAACGGTACATACTGGATTCTATCGCCCTTGATTCTATCACTGGATTTCATCATCCTTCCTTGCAGCCTCCCTTTATTCTTCTTCTCCTCTGACTTGCACTACTGAAACTGTTACTGCAGTTCCCACTGAGTGGTGGAAGGCTTACAAAAGTGTAAAGGGATTGAAATATCCTTTTGAATCCTCACGGGCTACCACCTTGGATACTGCACACCCATTTTTCTTTCTTTTCCCCAGATTGCATAGTTTCCCCCTCTTCCCATCTCTTCCCTTTGCTTTCATTCTGTTTTTAGGGTGAAACTCGAAAAACAATACAATTTCTTATATTTTCTTATACATTTCTTATAACATATTTTTATTGTCGTTTTTAACCGTTGTTTTTAATGTGGATGTTTTTTATTATTTGCTGTTTTAAGATTGATGTTTTAATGTTGTTTTTTAATTGATGTTCATGTTTTTCAAATGATGTAGATGTTTTAATGGACTTATTGATTTTGTGAGCCACCTTGGGTCCTGTGGGAAAAAGCAGGGTATAAATAAAGGACTTTCTTATGTAATTCTTTCATTATTTCTATTTTGGTTTAAAGATCAGCCATGGGGAGCCCCATCCAGATTAAAGGAGCCCCATCCAGTTGGAGAGAAGGAGGGCAGCCTCCCCCCCTACACCATATTCAATGCCCCCTATATTTGAGAGCTATGGGCAAAATCCAGAGTAACTACAGGGAGTCCTTGCTCCGGTGTAAGAATAACTTACTCTGGATTCCAATATGAATTTCCCATAGATTTTCACTAGGTGGTGCAGTAACTACAGGTGCATGTAAAGTCTCTTATGTGCTCCTGTAGTTACTCTGGATTTGGGGGTATGTCTGATTAACACAGAAACTACAAAGAAAGTCCGACAAAGAGGCATCTCAGAACAAAATACTTACGTGGTACACAGGAGCCAAATTTGTCGGGGAATTCAGATATCAAGTCATCATTGATCCGATCTTTCATTGGACCTAGGATAATAACTGGTCTGGTGTAATTGACTGAAATGCAGAAAAGGAAAGGAATATCATGAGGATGATGAAAAGGGGCAGTTGTATTAAGTATTAAGATGGTTTAACATTAAAAAATAACATTTTAGTAGAAATAATTATCAATTATTAAATCCTGGCTAGTGCAGCACAAGTCCCAGCACATTTCTGCGCTGCTCCTAGAGAGGGAGCTTAGGTTAGTGCACTGATGTGCACCGGTCTCCCGTGCCACCATGAGAACGAGTTGATGAGGAGATGAAATTGGTTAAGATTCTGCCCTGGGATAAATAAATGTGTGCAGTCCAAAGGGGATTTTCCATGGCAAAATCTGTGCTGCTACGCACAAGCTGATGGCAAATTGGATATGTCTGCTGTTCTTAAAACAAAGGAAGTGGGAGCTGAACATTTGAATCCAAGGATACATAGTTGGAGCTAAGCTGGGTTTTGAGAAATACATTCACTAAAGAATGCCTCTTTCAAATGCCTTGCCTCATTTCATCAAGGCTTGGGGGCGAGGAATCCCTGCAGCACAACAATGCCAACAATTCCTTGCAAGTAGAAAACTGGCATGGAAAATGGAGGGCAGGTATAAACACTTCCTGCTGCTATGCTAGATTTCTTTAGGCAGGTAACGTTTACAAAGGGGAATATTTAGCACTTGTTTCTTCCACCTGGAAAGTGAAGTGGTACCACATAAGACTCCACTGTATTATGTACAGACCAGGTCTTTGATTAACTCACTTTTACTGAGGAGCACATGGAGGGCAGAGCTGGTCAAAGGGAAGCAATTGTGATTCATATTTTACGCACGAGGACTGCTTAGACTGAGGAATACGCAGTCAGCACAAGACCAGCCACAGCAGAGAATTCTGTAACTTGCAGTTTTTCAAAGCCAGGAAGTTGTGAGGCTCGGAGGTATTTAACTTGCCCACAGATCGAGCAAATAAGTGCACAGGATTGCAGCCTTTTGGTTGTTGCGCAATGCGCATCTTGGAGAATCTGCGTCACCTCAAACTGTGGCACAAATCAAAATAGCATAGGATTGCCTTGGAATGGGGTTAGGATCCAGTACAAGTGCCAGATCATGGCCTTGCCTCCTGCTCCACGCCTTCCCCCAGGAATACTTCCCTCTTGCCTTCTCCTTGCCCTCCCCACATCCTTCCAGATCTCTCTGTTGGCTGAGTTGGTCAGCACAAATACTGTACACCCCTTCCAAGGGTCATTGTGGCATGAGGAGGCATGTCCGTGCACCAGCCTATTTCTCCCTGAAAGAGCTTTACAGCACTTTTGTGACACTCTTCAACTAGTGCAAGGGAATTACTCTGCCAGAAGGGGACTTTGGATTGCCCCCCCCAATTCTGTCTTCTAATGCCTCCATAGTAGAACATCATGCCTTGCTTACTTTCCTGCCTTGTAACCGGTTCGTAGGAGAGAATGCAGTCTTCTTGTCCTCCTAGTAAGAGAAGAAATGAAACAAAACATATCAATATAGACAAATAATTTGGAGGAAAACCACTGGAAAGAGTTAATTCAGATATTTTTAAGGTTCTCAAACCTAGATCAAGTTATTCCCTGTTACAATTATTCAGTTGGGGCAGAAAAGCTCCCTTGTTAATTCCCATTGGCCAGGCCAATAAGAACGCGTTAGAAAATGGAATGGCTAATGGGTGGCATCCATTAAATTGGCAGTCCCATGAAATTTAACATTCCCAAATGCTTGGTGGTGTATAAGAACTGGCAATAAGAAATACAAAAGCACTGACAAGAGAAAGGAGACTCCCTTTCTCTACTAACATCATGGGGAATTTTATTGACTTTTGAATCAGAAATCACTGCGGGACACTCAGCTCAACTAGAAATTTAATGGTGATCATCTCTGATTAAAATATCTGCAGATAGCGGAAAATGGAGAGCTTGAAGACAAACAAGCTCCGAATGAACATTGGTGCTCATGCACATCTGAAGTACAGTACTTCTGGATTTGTTTTGCATTTTGTAGATACTGTTTGATTAAAACAGGAAGCTGCCTTATGGTGTCAGGCCACGTGATGATCAGGTTAAGTAGCATGTGGGTCTTTCTTAGACCAGATCCAGGGATTGAACTGGAACCTTCTGCATATAGGACACTGAGCTATACCCCCTCCTTTTCAGCTCAGCCACATGACAGTTGATTTGCAAAATAGCAGAACTAAAAGCTGGTGTTGTGTAGGGGCCATAAGCAGGAATTGTGAGAAAGGAAATGCATCATTAAAAAATTACCAGGTTCAAGAAATCTCTAGTAGATTGATTCTCTCAAGCCTCAAAGGAGCTAAGCAAGTCTATTGGTAAACTTAAAGTGAAATGGGAATTCGGTGGCTGGAACTCTCCAGTTAGTTTTTATCAGCAAGCAGATCATAGAATCCTAGAATCCTAGAGTTGGAAGGGACCCAGTAGGTCATCTAGTCCAACTCCCTGCCTGTAGCAGGATAGCCTCTTAGAGCATCTCGGAGAGTTGTCGAGCCTCATCTTGTCGAGCCTCTGCTTGAAGATCCTCAGTGAGGGAGAGTCCACCACCTCTCTTGGCAATCTGGGGCTTCTGATTTAGTTCTGGGCCATGGCATGTACCTGTTCCTCCACTTTCCAGTTCCTACAGTGATTTTCCATGTTTTCATGGAACACATGTTTTCATCCCACAACACACTGACTTCTCTATGGTCTCCCACCCACCGCTGCTTCTGATTGCCAGAAGCAATCAGAATGGAAATTTGAAATTGCCAGGCATTGACGGTGAACCTGTTATCAGTGAATCTGCGCTGTTCACTGTGAGTGAGCGAGTGCATGTGTGCTCCATTCCTGCAAGGACTGTGCAGTGAAGACATCCCTGCAAGGATCATGCAAAATTGGACCCAAGGCAGTCCTGGCCACAGTGCAGGGGAAAGGTTCTCTCTTCCTGTGTCTCAGTACAATCTGGAGTCCCCACAAGCATGGTTTGTTTTGGATGTAGAAAACAAGATTGGGAGTTCCATTCATGGAATCACACCTCACTTGGCACTGTCCACATTATGTGGTGGATAACAACAAGATGTTGTTGGTTTCAACATATCAGACAATCTTGGTTTGTATTGTCTTCTACAAAATCAAATTTCCAGCCCTTGGGATTGTCAAAATATGCTTGACAACATGTGCTAAAGGCCTGGCCATTTCAGAAGCTTCTGATGTGTCATCCCCATGCCCTGCCCCACGACTAGCAAGAGTGATTAAACCTATAAATATTGGAGTATAAACTATGTACAGTAAGAGGTATTCTACAAAGTAGCCTCATTTGCATCATTTATAAAGACCAAAAAGAAAGAGATCAGCTATTTTTGAACAGGGTGTTTTCACATTGTTTGATAATGGTACTGCCCTTCACCATAATTGGGGAGGTTCTGGAGCTTAGTGGCAGTGCTGGTCATGCAGAAGGTTCTGAGTTCAATCCTTGGTATTACCAGTTAAAATACTTAAGGCAGCAGACTTTGGCTTGAGATTATATAAGAAGTACCTCCAATAAGAATGGACACTAGAGGACTTAGTGGCCTGACTCAACATGAGATAGTATTTTGTGTTAAAAGGATATTTGCAAATTCTGGACATATGAGGCTTAATAGCCTGAGGGGCTGGTGGCCTAGCTAGAGGGGGAAGAGTGTTCAAACTTGGAGGTAGCCTCACCCTTTGGAGCCATTCCAGGTTTCCCTGCCTGGAAAGGCCCTGAAGGGGTGAAGACTGATGGCTCTAGGCCTTCTAGTAATGTCTCTGTGAGGTGCACCTACCCTGGGTGCTCTGTCACATGGGGGAGCGCTTGACTGCCACCGGGCTCCAGTCTAGTTAAGATAAAGGTGCTGGTGACTTTGTACATCCATTTTTTTTCTGGAGGCTGGGAGCATGAAGCCACCAGTACCTCTTCCTTGGTGGAGAATCTAAACGTGGCTGCCGTGAGCTGCTTGCTCTATTCCCGGCTTCCACAGAGGCTCCCAACCTTTACAGGGAAGGAACAAAGTGCATGAAGCGCCCAGAAAAAGTGCACCCAGTGAACATGGAAGTGACGTCACAACGTTACAAGATGTCACAATGCCACTGGCCCCCCGTTCTACATGTAGCTGGGCCTTAAATTAGGCTACAGTTAAGAACACGAGCCCCACTGGATCAGGACAAGGTCACAATGCCTTGCCTTCTTGGTTGGCACAGGACATGCAGCAACTGCTTTTGAAATGCAAGATTCTATCTTTTGCCTGCAGCCACTGATTTCCAAATAAACTCATGTAAGTAAAGATTAGGTGAGTGTATCTGCTCTGCCTTTCCATTGGACTAATTCAGTGGCGTGGAGAAGGGGGGATTTGCTGCTTGGCTAACAGCCTATCCTCCATAACAATCCAACCCAGGCTTTCGTGCTTCACATGCAGCGTATGCAGCGCTGAGCACGATACCATAGTCTTTTAAGATTGATGGAGGCCTGCTGCAATCTGTCCAAAGTATTTTGTTTACATGAAAGATTTTATTACTGTTATATCTATTAAAAGAAGAGATTAAAAGCCTATAACCATGGGGTCTTTGCTCCATGGTTACTTTGGCATCCATGAAAGCAAGTACTTGGTGCTTGGTGCACACACAAATTTTTGCTCCACAAATGGCTTGAAGAAGGCAATCTGCAGATATGAAATAGGAAAAGTGGCAACTATATATATAAATTTTAGACATATAATTGCATATTTGTCCAGCAGCTGTTCATTTCAGTGTGACTTAGAAAGGAGGATGTCCACGCTGTTGTACTTTGGAATTTTAAATAGGGTCAGAATTTGTCTTGCCACCTAAGAATAAAGTTTTATATATCCTGATTGTAAACTAGTGGCACAGCTAGAATGGGGGTAAATCACTAAGTTTTTCAGGGATTTTGGCCACCAGCTTCATGAGCTTATAAAAAGATGTGGACAAATTCAAAGAGGCAACCTGATCCATGATAGGTAATGCTGGGGAAAGCAAGAAGGGACTGCGGTGGCCATCATTGGTATGATGTTTCTACACACCATGTGTGTAGAGATGCTATTGAAGCATGAATGTGGGATGAGAAGATACAGAGAAGATCTAAGGACATATCTTAGGTTCTAACTGAAGCATCCCAAGAAGAGTTGCCTCTCTTGTGGGCAACTGCATATTTATGGGGATAGATATAAAAACTGTGATCTGGAGTCTGGACACCGAGACCTTTTCGAAGGAGGTCACTGCTGTTTTATAGCCACCTTCTGCATTTGATTTATATCTGCATCCATTTATACATCAAGCCATTTGCACCTATAATCATACATATGTATTAAAAGGTTAAAAGAAAGAAAGGATAAAAAGAAATCAGAACATAACAGGCAAGCCAAAAAAAGTCCCCCAACAAAAGCCATAACTTACTGTAGCTACTTTCGCTATCGCTGGCATTAGAAGAAACATGTGCTGCAAGAACAGGACAGCAAATTAAAAGGACATAACCAAGCACCAGAATGTTAAGGAACCACCCCAATCATGCAAAAGATGGAATGGGCAGAGTGGAGGTCAGGATCCGTGCAGCAGGGCAACCCTGACACTCTCAGGTAGCAGGTAAAATGAAGGTCAGAAGCATCAACCCTTGTGGAACTGTTGAGATAAATGTTCTGTGCCAATTACATTGCTAAAGAAACTGGCATCCAAAGAAGACATTGGAGCATGTCTGCAATGAAGCTGTTCATGTTTAGGGTGATCTGTACTGATTCTCATACCTATCCACCTATTGATTCTCATATCTATCCAAGAGATGTATACTTCCTTTTAGGTATACACCCAAGATAGAACACATCTGTTGAACTCCTTCCATCCATCACAAGTTACAAGCCATGATGGGCATATGCATCTTCCTGATTTTGGGGGCATCCGCTCTCTGAATACAGTATTAAAGAGAGTGGCAGCAGCATACCTATGGTGGGCCCAGGCTGGTTCGGTCCGGTTCTGGGGTACCGGATCTTCCAATTCCCCTGCCACTGGTGGTCCGGCAGCGGCAGGGGCCCCCCAGAACCATGTGGACTGGTTTGGCCACCACCGTGCTCTCCCAGCCTCTCCCAAGTGGCACCACCGCACTCTCCCAGCCTCTTCTGGCCGGCCGGGGATGCTGGGAGGGATCCGTGTGGTGCCACCGTGCTCTCCCAGCCTCTTCCGGCTGGCCGGGGAGGCTGGGAGGGATCCACTCGGCACCCCCGTGCTCTCCCAGCCTCTCCTGGCCGGCCGGGGAGGCTGAGAGCCTCATCCTATGCAGGTCAACTCAGAAGTAAGTCCCATGACAGTCAGTGGGACTTACTCCCAGGCCAGTGTGGAGAGGACTGCAGCCTCAGAGCCCCATCCTATGCAGGTCTACTCAGAAGTAATTTTATTTATTTTTTATTTTTAAATTAAAAACCTCCCCGGCCCTGCCCCCTGACCCTGGCCCCACCCACTTCTGGAGAACCGGTTCTTGGGCCAGGCTGGGCCCACCACTGCACCATACCTATATCTCGTTGGCTTGAGTGCTCCCCGAGGTATCACACAACACCAGAACTAGGGGATATTCACTAAAATTGAGTGTTAGGAGAGTGAGGACAGGCAAAAGAAACTATTTCTTTACCCAGTGTGTAATTAGTTTGATGTTTGAGGTTTATCTTACACAGAGATCATCTTCACCCCAACATAAAGAACACGCAAAGGTTTATTGTTTGGATGCGTATTAATCTGCTGATTTTTAAACAACAACTGGATCCATTTTCTTGAGAAGGTCAAATCAGACTTCTTAGTTCCACAAGAGATAATGCACCTGCCTTTTCAGGGAAAGTCAACTATCAGGTGAGCCCAAGTAGAAAGGAAATCCCGAGAGTTGCTGTGTCAGATTGTGTGACACGTACATACATTCCTGTAATGAAAAGCGCATTCATAGCAGGAGGCAAGGCAATATGAATACTAGCATACAGGTTGTTGTTTTGCCTGCATTAACTGGTGTCTCAGAAAAAAAGAACAGGTAAATTCTGAAGAGTGCAAATGTCCATTACACACAGGAAGTGAGATCATCATTGGCAAGAGTGATCCAGATTTTGGCACCACATGGTACACCAGTGTACTTGGCCGCATTGACATAAGGATATCAGAAACCCATTTCAGACTATGCAGTTATCTCCTGACCATAACCATAACCAATGCCTGAATTATAATCAAACAGATGGACTTTCCTTTGATTCTTGAAACTACATATTTCAGATCAGAAATGTTCAACAGATAGCTAAGGATCATGGGCCTAAATGTAAAATTTTCTGCATCTTCTTCAATAAATATCTATAGTGTTTTGACAGGCATTTGATCTAGAGCAATGGTTTTCAAACCTAAACACTTCAGATAATTCTCTCTATGATAGCTAGTATATCACTAAGGGTGCAATCCTAATCTAGGCTGGCACAATTTAGCACATGTCTGGGCACTGGCCTAACCCTACCCCAGGAGTGGCACAGAAGTGTCTTACAGCAATTTTGTGTTTCCCCCAGGTCACCACAGGACTTATTTCAAGGCTTAGGCTGCCCCAACTGGAGCTTAGGATTGCATCATAAATCTGTCTGTCACAGAACCCCTATATCAGTGATTTTCAACCTTTTTCATCTCACGGCACACTTCACAAGGCACTGAAATTGTCAAGTCACACCATCAGTTGTTTTTACCTTTGACAAGGCACAGCAGACTGTTCAAATCCCTCAATTTTCCTATTAATGTCAATCTCCACATTCCCATGGCACACCTGAGGACTATCCACGGCACACCAGTGTGCCATGGCACACTGGTTGAAAATCACTGCTCTATATATTGTTGAGAGGTCTGGGAGGATGGAGTCACAACTCATGAAGTGCTTTGCAAATATTTGTATGAATCAAGTCCCAGTTCGCCTAAAACAGTTTCCAGGTGGTACCTGCTGAAACCCAAGAAAACTGTTGAGTAGTGTTCAAAATACAGACCTACATAGACCAATGGTGTGGCACAGTAGACTGTGATTGATGCTGCAGTGCTAACCCTCAGTTAGGTTGACAGGAGTCCCTGCATAAGACCCATGCGGGTCAGGGTGTGGTTATAAAAGTGCTGTAAGGTACTTCTGCACCACTCCTAGGTACATCACTCATTAGGCCAGTGCATAGGCATGTGTCGGCCTGCCAACACCATCATAGGAATGGGAAGATGTATGAGTTGTGATGACCTAAATTGGTTAGGATTGTGCCCTCAGGCAGCATCATATGTTCAACAGCATCATATGTTCAAGGGAGCACTGTCAGCCCTTTCTAATTATGGTTCTGACCATCTTGGGTCAGAACCATAAGCACAATCAGCATTCCTTGTTGGTTTTAAGTTCATGAGGCTCTGCAAGGTTCCCTTTTGTACAACCTGAGCACAGTTTGAAAACTACTGCTCCAGAGGTAGGGAATAATGCATTCTGGATTCACCTAGACAAACAGTGGTGTTCTGGATACATCTGGGGTGCCCATTTGGTTCTTGAATTCTTTCTCACTAGCCATGGTTTCATCTGGGGTTCAGCTACTTTTCCATTAACTTCTGGATATTTCCAGTTTTTCCTTACATTTTTGGGTTTGGAAGTGACATTTTTAACATAGAATTGAACGTTCACTGAAGGTGAAGAGGATCAAAACTCTATCAGGGAACCGCTCTCCCCCATCTCTTCTGGTTTCTTCCATAAAGAGCAAAGCGCTACTAATCTATAATCTGACAAAGTTAATAAACAGGTAATAAAAAAGGGAAAAGAAGCTGAAAATGTAGAAGAAAAAGCAGAAAACGTTTAAAATGAAGATGAATTGAGGAAAATAAAATGAAACCATCTTTTTCTGAAGTGCATTCTAGGCAATGATGCAAGCTCTCAGTAGACGTCTGTCAAAAGCAGTGGTTTTCAAACTTTCTGCTGTTTTGGAGATGTTTGGTATGGACTTGTCTGCTGAGTGTATGCACCAGAACCAAACTGTTTTGCAGAGGATTCTGGGGCATGTTCTAGATCTTGTGGTGGTGGTCTGGCTGAGGGGTGTCAACATGAACAGAAAATGTGCTTTGGAACACACTTGACACTTCCCTGGCTCTGTACGTTGCAAGGAAGGATGGGGAGTGATGGCCAAGATCAGGTCTTGTTCCATGATTTGGAGCCCATGGAGAACCACCTGTTCCATCTTCCTGTAAAACTTCAAAGCTTCTGAATACCAGTTGCAGGACAGCAATGCTGGTAGATAGGTATGTCTTCATCTTTTGCTTGGGAGCTTCCTAGAGGCAATCTTGGGAAACAAGACACTGGACAAGATGGGCATTTGGTCTGATCCAGCAGGGCTCTTCTTTTAATTCTGATGTGCTTCTGAACAAGACCGTTATTTCAGGGATTTTTGGGACCATTATTTTCAGGAATTTTTGGGAATACACAATACTGTATTTAAAGATACTATATTTACTCAAAGTGGGCTGTGGGCGGCACAGGCAGTTAAGACGCTGTGTCTGTTAACCAGCAGGCCAGGGTTCGAGACCCAGGTTGGCCCCACAAGACAGGGTGAGCTCCTGTCCTTAGCCCAGCTCTGCGATGCAGCTGGATCCAATTGTATTGGCTCTGCCTTTCCATTGGACTAATTCAGTGGCGTGGAGAGGGGGGATTTGCTGCTTGGGTAACAGCCTATCCTCCATAACAATCTAACCCAGGCTTTTGTGCTTTGCATGCAACGTATGCAGCGCCGAGCACGGTACCATAGTCTTCAAAGACTGACAGACTGACGTTTTATTTACTCAAATATAACACTCACCTTTTCCAGCCAAATTCAGTCTCCAAAATCAGGGTGCGCATTAGATTCAATGTTAATTAGAATTGAGTAAATACAGTATTTTTATTATAAGTATGGGGTATACATTAGATTCGATGGCATATTATATTCAAGTAAATACGGTGTATGCACTCACTGACCTGCCCTCTTCTTCTGGATAGTCTTGCACTCAGGAGGGAAGCCCAGGGAACCCAATTTAATGACCTCTAATGATGACATCCAAGCTGGGACTGATAGTCCTAGCCAAGCCAAGCAGTTGCCGTTTCTTAGTTGTAGGTGAATAGTGGCTGGCACTGGTAAGTGTGTCTCAGGTACTGGGGCATCAGTAGCTGCCCAATCATGTTGACTCTTGATACAAGTCCTAGCCAAGCCAAGGTGGGCATGTCCACCATTACTAATCTTATCACTGAAGTCCCCTTGATAAGTTTTTTTGTGAATGACAGGGATCCACAGAATTCAGTTTGAAAACCACTGGTCTACAAGACTGTCATGAGAAAGGAGGTCAAAAATTGTTAGGAAACAAAAGGTGTTATTTACAACAGGAGTAGAACTATCTGTTTCATATGCGGTGCGCTAATACTATTGTCATGCAGAACATAAAAATAATGGAAATCCCTCCTCCCCCAGTGCATTCAAAGCTGGGGAACAAATAAAGATCTAATCTTGTGCATGCCAGGAGTGGAAGGTCTTTGGGAAAGGAACAAAAGACAAAATAAAAACTGAAACAAAACAATTTTTTTCCAAAAATCAAAAAGAAAAAGAAAAAGAAAAAAATTTATAGTGACCATTCCTGGGAACTTACTCAGAGTCTTTGTTCCATAACCGTCGTCACCTAATCCGGGGATGTCCTGCACGGAAGTCCCCAGAGAGAGCAATGAGAAAAAAAAGAACAGCCGCAGAAGAGGAAGGAAGAAGTCAGTGGAGTTGAAATGGATACTACCATGACTGACCATGTTGACTGTGCAGTCTGGATTCCTGATCTTTTTGACAGACAACCTCCATCCCCAAAGGACAAAGCCATATTGTCAAGGACAGGTAGTCTATTTTGGTTAAAGTCAAAGTCATCAGATGACAATTCCAAATAAAGGATGGAATCCTAGGCGTCTTTATTTGGGAAGAAGATCCGCTCACACCAATGGAAATTTTCTGAGTTGACATGTTTAGGTCGTCACAGGAAGGCATGTTGAGCACAGCAGGGTGGCATCTATGGGAAGGTGACATTTCAGACAGGATACGCTATTTTTTTTAGAGGTGGCTGTATTTTTGGCTAGTTTCCTGGCTCTACAAACTCAGCGACTGGTTAAAAATCCCCTTTTCATTTAAAAAAATGGGGGATAGCAATGATGGCTTGATGTTTACAGCCCCTGCTTACTGGGCAAGAGAAACTCTTTCAAGTGGGTGTTCCTCTTTCATTTAGCAAGGAGAGAGTAACTGGCCCTACACACCCCAGCAATGTCTGTTCAAGTGGCTTCTGCTGGTATTCTTTTTGTACTTTAAATTGTGAGCCCTTTTGGGGCAGGGACCCATTAGCTATTAATTAGCTATTAATTTTTTCATCTTCTTGTAAACCGCTTTGTGAACTTTTCAGTTGAAAAGCAGTATATAAATACTGTAGACAGATAGATGTTCTAATAATGTTGCTACAATGATCATGAGTTACAAAAAATATAGCCACAACAAATTTGCTAAATATGCCCAGGATTGGGATTGTTTGTCTCTTGTACCAATCTAAACTTTATATTTTCCACTACATTTATATCCTTCTTTTCTTCCATCATGGAACAAAAGTGGCTTATATAGGGGTTTCCTGGTTGTCACCTGTCTAGACAATGACAGGACCTAGATTAGCTTTGTTTAAGGCTGCAATCCTAAAAATACTTTCCTGGGAGTAAGACCCATTGAACACAATGGAGCTTACTTTTGAGTAGACATGGTTAGGATTAAATCAATTAAAATTATCACAAATCCCTCAATTTTCCCTCTTTGTTCTTTGCCCCACAGGGGAAAATCTACAGTGATCTATATATTCATTGTGAATTTTCACCTGTGGGGCAAGCAGCTAAAGGGCACATCAATTAGACATATTACTGAATATGTATTTCTGGGTATAGAAGTTGAAATTCCAGGTGATAATGTGGCAAACTATTACATCCTCTGAACAATTACATACTCCAACTGGAATTTTAATATTAGGGATCTAGGGGATGTCAGAATCCTGAATGACTATCACATCATCAAGTGTTTTCTGATTTGATAGCTTATACTTCTGAAGTCAGAAAAGATGATAAAGTATGGATTTTTGGTTAGAGCAGTTCTTCATGACCCACCTTGGGCCACCTGCAGATAACAGAAAGCATATGAGTGATTGCAACTATCAACACCACAGATGAATTAAAGTGGCTTTCTCTTTAACCAAAATTTAAACTGAACAATTTAAGTAAGGCTGAAAAAGGATATACTTTTAAAACTTGGTGATGGAGAATAATTTTTCAACCATGTTGTGATTCTTTTCCAAAAGGGGATGTCTGAAGGGAGAGAGGACGCATCACCTGAATCCAGACTGCCATCATACATTGGTCACAGT
The DNA here is from genome assembly GCA_030015325.1 of Cryptoblepharus egeriae. Taxonomy (NCBI): domain Eukaryota; kingdom Metazoa; phylum Chordata; class Lepidosauria; order Squamata; family Scincidae; genus Cryptoblepharus; species Cryptoblepharus egeriae. The sequence continues at coordinate 93,546,661 of JAREYC010000005.1, read as the reverse complement.
AGTAATGCCTCACCTGCCCTGAAGCTGACTTTGGTTTGCCTAGGTGTGTGTGGTGGTGGGGTACCAGTGTCATGCACGTTACCAATGTGCAGCACCGTGACATCGCCTCTACAAGTTTACTTACGTTCCAGGTCACTGGCTTCCTGCTCACTCAGCTCCTTGTTCTTGTAGAATGGGAATTTTCGTGAAAAGATGAAGTTCTTTTTACGCTTGTCATTGAATGACTGTGAAGGAGAAAAGGCATGGGGCAAAAACAAGGACGTCTAATTGCTGTCACACTCATGCTGACAAAACAACTAGTTGATAAAAGTGGAAAGAAATTGTAGTGACTGAGTCCAAGTTGTGTTTTCGGTTTAAACTTTAAAAAATAATAACACACACAAGCACAGGAGGTCAGAACGGATCTCCACATCAGAGAAAAGTTTTGCAATTCTCAAATTTCAAACTAAGGGTGCAATGTGTGGTGGATTCATTGGGGAGGTTCTTATTGCATTAACTGTTTCCATGTTTGCTAGGTACTGTTTTATGTTAAGACTGGTATCAGTGGAGCCAAATTTTAATCCATAATTTCACAGAAATGAAGTTTAGTACGGGGCATACTAACATACAGAGGGACGGTATAGGCAGTAGCATTCTGTGCCACTGCACTGTCTGAGAGTGTGCCGACCAATTTTGCCACCCCAACATTCACTTGCACATGAACCCCCATTAATGAAGGGGGAGGGCAGGCATGAGAGCCACAAGCTTTTATACTCAGCAGAATGGATTTGAAAGTCTGTCCAACGTAAGAGGTTAATGGTCTAATCCTATGGGCGTGCTGCACCAGTGGAACTCATGTCCTGTGGCACAGCAAGCTTTGCAGTGATCACAAAAGGATCACGATTCAATTGCCTCATTCAAGGAGCATCCTTGGCTGTGCACCAATGGCATGTTAATGATCCCCTGGCAAAGGATGGGTGGACAGGGGATGAATGGAAGTGGGCATAGAGGGAGAGGGTGGGCAGAGAAAATTGGTGGCACTGGTCAAGAGTACACCCATTCCTGCAGTGGAGGGAGACCTCTGGGCAAGGGAACAAATGTTGCTTTACTCAGAGGAAACCTCTGGGACTGGCCCACACCACAGGATGCAGCACACACCACAGTTAGGTATAGTCAGCATTGAGCTGTAAGTCTGCAATCCTATATGGTATTGGTTTGGGACTCACTGAGTTGTGTCATGATCTTTGGTGGGTCACCAAAGGATGTTGGAAAGGGTCACCAAAGGGTGTTGGACAATTAACGAATTGTCTTAAGCCCTGAGGCTATTCAAAAATCAGATACTGTATCTGCTAATTACCCTGCAAAGAGTTCAGCAACTTCAGTTTGCAAGCATGTGTAAGTAAAGGGAGATAAATGTTTGAGGGTCTTTTTTGTAGCTATTATTACTTATAGATAAATAAATAAAAAATTTCTTTCTAGATCTCCATTTTAAAAGAAATTTGGTAAACTTAGGTGAATCTCAATAGTGTTTCATATATTGTATAAAGTGTGCCCTGATAAAATGTTTGGGAACAAATGAGAACCACTTACCTGGGAATAAGCCCTATTAAACATAGGGCAAAATCCAGAGTAACTACAGAGAGTCCTTGCTCCGATGTAAGAACAATATGGATTCCAATATGAATTTCCCATAGGTTTTCACTAGGTGGTGCAGTAACTACAGGTGCACGTAAAGTCTCTTATGTGCTCCCGTAGTTACTCTGGATTTGGGGGATAGAATGATTTCTGAGTAAACATGGATTAGAATTGGGTTGCCAATTAATCTACTGGGGTGACATAATACCAGTTAATTTTTCATGTTAAAACAGAGAAACAGTCAATGAACCCTGATCAAAAGAATGATCTGATTGATATTTGTCTTTACATTTAGGATCCAAAATATTTAAGGACTTACAAAGCAATATATGGTGTCCATAATTTATGAAAAGGTAATACAAGGTCAATTTCAAGTCTGTAAGGCTTCAAATATAGTTATGTCACAAAAGTTTCATGCCACTTTTACGTTCCAAGCATATTAAAAATTTAGTAACAGAAAACAAAAGGGGGAAAATAATAAACATGGAAGGAAACCTATGACAGTCTCATTACAGCTGTGAACCTTTGATACTGAAATAACATGGACCGCATGCAACATTAACACATCATGCAGACACAAAAGAAGATTATAACCAAATAGAGATCCAAGTGGTAAAAGGAACTGGGTGGAGACAAATCAGGCATGCAGTAGCACCGGTTGAATAGCCGATCAAGTTGAATGAACATTAAATGCACAGGCTTAATTTGCTTTTCTAGGTTTTCATGGTCTCTATTCTCAAAAGCAAACAATGTCATCTGATGACATACTCTTGTGATGATGATGAAGATGATCTTTTAAAAATAATGTATCCAGCATAATTTGATTGTAGACACCTCTCAATTATACAAAGCAAACAAATTGGCAACTGGCTCCTTGTTCATTTTGGGGAGTCAAGAAATGCTATACAAGCATGCTGTCTTTACTGAAACATTACACCACAACTGTCATATCAAATCATATTTAAACTTGTATCTCCTCACCCGATCCCACCAAACTAACAATCAGACCATCCAAAAAGTACCCTTTAAATATAAATATTGGTCTTTGAGTTATTTTTATCTTATGGCTATGCAGTAAATGCCTGATTATAAAGATCCTCATGGCCAAAGGCTCCCAAAGATATTAATTCAGGGTTTGTTTAAAGTTGGAATTTGAGGCCAAGGAAGCACCCAAGACCAGGCTTGTGACTGACTTGTGATCCAGTCGCTCAGATCCAAACGGCGCAATCAACACTCAAACGTTGACTGATGTAACAGGTGAAATTGCTCTTGAATAGCCGCACTTGAAGGCAGGTGCTTTTTTTATGATATTTTATCATAATTTTAGGGTGGCAGGATGTTTTTAAATGTTTAAAATTGTTTTAAAATATATATTACTGTTCATGTGTTTTATATATTTGCCACCTTGAGTCCATATTGGCTGAAAAAGGCAAGATATAAATTCCACAAATAAAAAATAAATGTAGAATTCTACCTCCTTATGGACACAGATCATTGGCAGAACATCAGTCCAACGTATTGCTGACAGCCCTGGTTTCCAGTGGGTTGTCCAGATAAACAATTTGGGTACTCAGTCCCAATGATTGATTTGGGGGTAGGTAAGTCGGTGCCCCCCAAAGATACAAAAAATACAGTTGGCCAACAACATTGCAATTCGTACAGAAAGACAGCTAATTCGTAAAGTGGCTTTGAATCCAGAGCCTGGTTCGCATACAGCGCAATACTAGCCATGGTTAGGCTGGCACAAGTCTCAGCACAAGGGGATGTGCTGACCTAGGGGCAGTTCTACACCGCTCCTGGGATGGATGTTAGGTCAGTGCACATACAAGTGCTGGCCTCTCCGTGCCACTGAAGAAATGGGACATGAGTGAGTTGTGCTGGCCTAAATTGGTTAGGATTGCTCTCTATTCACCCCTGTGAAACTGGGCAAAGAACCACCTCTCAAAGTGATGTCCATATTATATTTAGCAGAAGTAGAACAGCTGTCCCTTTTCACTGCAGCATGGTGCCTTTTCCAGTGGCTGTTGCTTGGTATCTTGTCTGCTATTTATTTTAGATGATAGATAGATAGATAGATAGATAGATAGATAGATAGATAGATAGATAGATAGATAGATAGATAGATAGATAATGTGTTTGGGCTTTAGAAACAAATTGGTTAGTAATTCATGATAGGGGTACTCATCGTACTGGAACAGCCAAAAAGGCCCTAATGGATTCAGAGTAGCTCTCAGTTTTTCATTATGAGATTATCTGTCATCTTGATATTGACCTACTTTCTAGTTCTGTGTTGTTTGCTATGGCTGTGCTCATGATAACATGAATGCAGTTATCATTCCCATATACAGTCCCCTGCAGTGCGATGCCATTTAAATGGGGACAGCAGAAAATTCAATTTGCATCAATGCTATTGATTCACATAGGCTTGTTGGCTACGAGGAAAACAGCTCATTGGATTCCTAGGGTGCATTTACATCAAAAAGCCCAACTAGCATTTGCAAAAGCTTTTTCAACAGGGCCAGCATCTTGCCCAAACTTGGAGAACAGGAGACATGGTAGAGGTTCATCAAATGACTAACAGAACGGAAAGGGTAGCCAGGAAGAAACTTTGCCTCCTGGAACGAAACTGACAGCAGGTCAAAGAGAAACAAAAGACGGGATTTCTTTTCATGTCACAACATGAAAACCACACTATGAAGGATTCCACCTGGAAGAGAAGAGTTCTACGAGCTAATTACCTACCCCGCAGGGTTGTTGTGAGGACAAAAAGGATAAAAAGCTATGTGAGAAGCCTTGAGCACTTGCAAAAGCATGGGACAGGTAGGGTATAAACTCCTTAATTGATTGATTGATTAATTAATTAATGGAATTTGCTGTCCCCAGACATGCAGCCCAATCCTATTTGGGCCTTGCACTGCCAGAACAAGGGGAGTTTTGGGGAGCTGTGGAGAGGGTGGATGACTGCAGGACCAGCATAAGCCAGAATCCTTCCTCCTTTTTTCCAACCCACCTGCTCCATTCTCTCCTTGGACTTATTCCAGCTATGGTGTGGGTCCAAGGAGATCAATGGGCCACCAGGAGACCTGTGCAGGGCAAAGCAGCAAATATGTCCTCTTGGCTGGCCACCAGATTCTCTTCTTCCACTGTTGGATAAGCTTCATCCACAGGCTGCATCACCAATAATAATGGGGGGTCAGGACTGAGACTGTTCAAAAACCTATGATGGCTTTCAAAAAAACATGAAGGTAAATTCAAAGAGGATGGGATCAGCAGCCACAATTGCAGAATGGAACTTCCTTGGACAGGGGCAGTATACCTATGAAAGTCATGCCATGCTATGCTAACCTTTTATTTCTACACAATTAGCCCATTAGTAGTAATATGCAACCTGGGCCAGAATCCACCATGGAAACACATTTGATATTTTGAATGGATCTTTTGAAAAGCTTATCAGCAAGCAGTATGCTCCAATTAAATCAAAGTACATTATATATGCTGAATTTTTAATGAACTCATGTATGGGACTCGCATATAATTGGTTCAGCGCTATTTAGTTCAGCTGTTTGCCTGAACCTAAACCGTCTTAGTACATTTCCAAAGCCATAATACAATTTGTGAATTGTTTTATAAACTATACAATGTTGTCTTAATTCTTCTTTCGGTTTGGTGGAGATAAGCACTGTGCTCTGTTTCATTGCGTTGGGACCTGCCGCTGTGATAATCTTGGGAGCCATTCGGATTTGGGTTTGTCAGAGGACGGGTTCATTTGAAAATCCACTGACTCCATTTCCAGTCAACACCGCAAAGTTTTTACACTATTCACAGAGCTGTCACAATAGGTTGCATGAAAGGCTTTTCTCCACAAAGCTATAATTTAGAAAGAAAATAGTTCTTGGAATTTTTTGTTCTTTAAAGTAGGTTACAAATGAATCTCTCTTTCTCGCTCCCCTCCTCTCTCTCTATCTCTCTCTCACACACACACGGCTCTGACAATAGGTGGGAGAGGCTGTGTACACAGCACATTGTAGCACCCTCTGTAGGTACTGTGCCACCCCCTGTAGCTATGCCACTGTAACTTCTTAAGCTGATTTTGGTTCCCATGTGGTAATAAGATACAGCACCCCATTTCACAGCATCATTAGCTTGTTTTTCTTAAGCTGGCTCAGATAATTTTTTGAAAAACATGTTCTTCAAACAGTTCCAGGAGAGCTTCATGCACCTTCCAAAATTTCCCTTGTGAAAGAGGTAATTTTTTCATAGACTCCTAGAGTTGGAAGGGACCCAGTAGGTCATCTAGTCCAACCCCCTGCCTTAGCAGGAAATCATCCTAGAGCATCTCTGACAGAGGTTTCTTTGTAAACCACTTCATGAACTTTTTGTAGAAAAGTGGTATATAAATACTGATGATGATGGTGATGATGTTGAGGGCAGAGAAAGTACTGGTGTATGTGAAGGCTCATTCTGAGATAGACCTGACTTTTAGGGAGATTTTTTCCACTCAAAAGGGTTGGCATCTCAAGAACTGGATGAGTTCATTCTCTACCCCTACCATTTCCAATTTCAGCATGCTCAATGATTTTAAAGAGGGAACAAATAAATTTGAGATGATTTTGAGAGCAAAAAGCTGGGGATGATAGAAGCACATGTTACACACCAGTTCCCACACAGTCATAGCCATTTGGCTTAAGGAAAGTAGGGGTAAAATCCAGAGTAACTACGGGGAGTCCTTGCTCCGGTGTAAGAACAATTTACTCTGGATACCAATATGAATTTCCCATTGGTTTTCACTGGGTGGTGCAGTAACTACAGGTGCATGTAATGTCTCTTACATGCTCCCATAGTTACTCTGGATTTGGGGGTAAGTGGACCTAACTTAGGCAAAGACCCTACATCAGGCTTGTCCGACATGGGGCTCGAGGGCCTCATTTGGCTTAGAGAGCCCATATATGTGGCCCTCGAGGCCCCTTAATGGACAAGCCAGCCCTAGATGAACAGAAAGTCTTAATTAATATTTATAATTAATATTTCTTTGCACTGGAGACAGAATGTGGGACCTTCTCAATGCAAAGGTCCCAAGTGCTATCAAGGAATAGAATCTCGAGCCCTTAGCATGTGGCTCTCTAAGTGGTGAACCACCAACACAGCAGGTGCAGTGGCAACATTATAGTGGGTGCAGCTGGTACAGGTCCTTCCTCCCACACCCAATCTGCCCTCTGCCTAAGTGCACCAGCCTAACTGTTCTCCCAGTGGCACAAGAGTAACTTATGGCACTTTTGTGAACCTCTCAGGATTTGGGCCAGCCAAGTCAGCACTGAGGATGGGGCTCTTAAGCACCCAGTTGACCACTAACCTATGGTTCTTCCATCATTTGAAAGGAAGCCTCGTTGATGTGATTCCACAGCCAGCAGCCAATTGCGATCTAGTGAGAAATGCTGGGATGCAGGTGGACCCATCGGGTATTGCTCGATACTGCAGCATCTTCTAGCACTTATTTGAACAGAAGAAAAGTGGTTTTCTTCTGGCAGCAGAAAAATTACAAGTAAACTATGAAATCCATGGTGGGGGAAGGGGAATCCCAAGAGACTGCAAATTTAGCACCAGTGCCTACACCACCTTTGCAAGAGCCACCCACACCTGACTGCTGCTGCTTAATTTGATGTCAACCTCAGCTCTGCTCCTTCAGAAAATCATCCCATTTGGAATCCTACACATTTTCAGTTTTGACACTTCCATTATTCTTTCCTAGCTAACCAAATGCCATTTTTTAAAAGAACTACTAAATTTAGAAGGTGGGAATGCTTCTTCGCGCAAATACACATGACTAATCATTCAGGCTGGTGAGATAATCCTGATTCTGCCGCATCAGGATTTGTGGGGTTTGGCTACAGATGCCGGTATTCTCTTTCTTTAAATTTCCCGCTGGGTTTCGGAGTTCCAAATTATCTGATTTTGTTTCTCAACTGAAATGGTTGCAGTAGGAATTCATCCTTCCAGTTTCCTCTTTCTGAATTTTGTTCAAAGCCCATTCCATAGAGAGTTTGTTATAGCTTTTGTTTCCTTCAAATTTAAAATGTGATTTAATTTTTTTTTTCTGGCTCCCAACACAGTGTCAGAGAGATTATGTGGTCATCCTGCCAAAATGTTTGTAAAGCATCAATTAAAGGACGCCACAGAAAAGAAGATACTGGGCTCAACAGCTTTTTGGACTCCTCTTTGGAGAAAGTTGCAAGTTCTAAACAGCAGCTGTGACCTACTTAAGAGGATGCTTGTTCATGCTCAGCAGGCTTGACCTGTCTTTGCTTAATGTTTCCAGCTGTTACAACATCCTGCATTATACAGTCTTCATTGTACACCAAGGCCATTTGCAGAAAACACTGAGTGGAAAACATGTAAGGCCTTTCAGTGGAATCAAAATAATTAGTAAGCAACAGTCTTGCGGAGTGGGAGCAAGAGTTATCCAGGTTGGCAGAGCCGTGAGATTCTGGACAGGATCTCCTGAAGTCACAATGTCATGATTTTAAGATGGAAAGTACTCTGAAACAAATGATGTATCTCTGTTGGAAGTGTCCTGCACGCTGATGGTGCACAATGGGATGCTAATGAAACACTTGAAGAGCAGAAGTGGGCAAATGAGGGCATCCTCTACATCTTGGAAACTCCAATTATGCAGTGCAAACTGCACGGTCTTGCAATTGCCCATCAGCAGAGTAGGAAGCCAAACAGAAGTGGGAAATGGGTGGGAGACAAGCTCCTACCTAAAGAAGTCCTTACCAAATCTAAAAAAAACTTGTATGCTAATGCCAAGTGCCCTCACCTTGTTTAGACTGAGGCTGGTTAGTTTATCTGCAGCTGGACTCATCCTGAGCTTACTCATGAAGGTTCTCATCAATGCTGTACCAGGACAGGGAAGGGAAGGTTGCTGTGAGGTTATGGAGGGCTTATGGGAACTCTAAGCAAACAGTGCCTGAGACCAAACTTTGGAGAAGTTGGACTTCAGCTCAAATTGCCCCAGAAGTTCTGATCTGGGCAAGTTCATATCCTGCATTCCAAAATTCAGCTGCATCATTGTCAGCGAACTAGGGTGACCAGATGTCATAAATGCAAAAGAGGAGAAGGCACCCCAAAATGTAGGACATTCAAGAAAAATCAGGGCATGACAAAATAAAAGATGTAAAACACTGATGTATTGATTTCATGTGATTAATTTAAATACCATTTTGCATATTATTAAATTTAAAACTATAGTACATATAATTTATTAATTACAAGAAGCTATGCGCTTTCCTAAGGAGGACTTTGGAAACCACTGATCTAATGTATTTGCTACATTATGTTCATATTTTCTTCCACATCTTCCCTTTGGAGAGGATGAAATTCAGCACAGCCTATGTTTTGCACACAAAAGGTCTCAGTTTCATCCCCAGAAGCATCTCCACATAGAACTGGGGCAAGATCAGTGGTGGGCACCAGCAGGTTCACACTTACTCTATAGAACCGGTTCTTAACAAGAGATAGTACATATAAAGTTTAAAAATAGCCATTTAAAAGTGGCTGCTAGATGGACAGAGAACCGGTTCTTAATTTCTTTGAAGCCCATCACTGGGCAAGATGGTTGTCTGAATGCCTGGGGAGTCAGTACAGATAATACTGATGGAGGAGTGTAAGCTTGGTAAGGAGGAGAGTGAGCTTGGCATAAGCCCAGTTCATGAAAGGCTTGAGATCCCTGGAGACTGTGTCACCAAACTCCAAGATAATAAGATCCATCAATCCATCCATCCATATGCCACTTTATCCAGGAGATGTACCAGCTGGGCTAAAAGCAATTTGGGGTGAAAGGGGCAGACATTGTGTGGATGACAGAAAAGGTTGCCCATGCTTTGTGTCTCTGATCCAAATGCTGTTTCTTGCCCCCACTTATAATAAAAGGGAAAAAAATAGACAATGGGAGATCTGAATATGGACCACCCACATGGTGTCTAATTCAGTTGCAATTTCCAGCCAGGTTTATATTATTAAAAAATTTCTCTCTCAGTTTTTCAGATAATTACAAAATAGCCTTATTGCTCCAGAGACACTGTCTGTTTGTTTGGATATTAAAATCCTGCACACCAATAATTAGGAAAGTGGAAATGGAAATGATCAGAGAAGTGTGAGCCTATTAAGTCCACTGAACTAAAAGACTTAATAGGTAGCTGCAAGTGATAATTTTGGGTTTTCATGCCTGCTTGATGAAATTGCACCTGCTATTTATACCACCGTCTCTGTAGTTTTTATTTCCATTTCCTCGCCCCCCCCCCCCCCCTTCAAATCATCTAGGGGTTTGTATCTCTAATTGGATTGATATGATTGTCTTCGTTGAAGTCATCGGGGGACAAGGTGATCATTCTCTGCATCCATGTTAATCTCACGCACACTCTCTTAGGAAGGACAAGCAGGGGACCCAAGAGAAGATGCACCTGTTTTTAAAAGATGATGAAAATGGGGGCAAAATGGGAAAACTTCAGGCCTGGGAGGAATCAACCCAAGGCTTCTGGGAGGAATTTCTGGCAGCAGGAATTTTGCTAGTGGATCTAAGTAGCCCCATTGCTCAGGATGGAGTATAGGAACAAATGTTTCTTTACCCCAAGGAAACCTCCAGCCTGCTTAATACCAGCACTAGATACGGCATGGGCATTGCGTAGGACTGGACTGTCCACCTCCCAGGATCTGTTAACATGTAGGATTGATGCAGTGGTATTTCTCCTTCCTCCCAATGCATGTCATGTTCTTTATGCACATTATATTTCCCGTGCAGACCAGAGTGGCTCTTCCCCCAACCAGCAAGGAGGCTGAGCCCAAGGTAAAGACAGACAAGAGATATTCAAAGGCCAGACTCTGTGATGACGCTCTTACTGAAATGTCACAACCAGTAATGAAATTAGTGGCAATAAGACTGATATTACTTTGGTAGCGAGATGCAGGAAGAACGATGCAGGAAATTAAAGGGAAATTAAATTCTCACCAGACTCTGGTTTCAGTGCAGCATCATTAGCAACATGAATGAATGATTCCCGCAGGCTTAGGTTATATACCAGAAACGGGCATTTAAGATGTCATTTGGTATAGATTAGGTGCCTGTTAAACTCAGGAAGAGGCTCAAGGGACCAGAAGGAGTCTATGGAGCAAGATGTATGGATATTCTGACCAACACATTGCATGTGTATCTCTCTACTGTGTAGCATAGCCACCGGGGGATAGCATGGTGGGTGGGTCAACCAGTAGCATAGCCATGGGAGTGTGTGACAAGGGGTTACAAGATAAGTCTTGCAGGCAGACACCACAACCTGCTGTGTAAGTCCCTCTTTCTACTTCCCACTGCGTTACTGTTGTTGCTCCAAGGGTGAGCGGTAGGGGCTACTTATGCAGCCTGGTATGGCACCTACAATATTTACTAACACCATCTTGGGTGCTTCCAGGCCCAATTCAAATTCTTATCCACAAAGCCTGCCTGCCACTGAAGCCTTCAGACATGGCTTTCAATCAATACCTTCGAGAGCCCTGCTTCAAGATCCTTCTCCTCGGGGAAACTAGACTGTCTCATGGTGATTCTTCCCTAGTGTCTTTGGAATCATCTCTCCACAGAGACTGAATTCTGTTCCTTCTTGCTTTCAGGTGCTTCATAGCCTTGATATGTGATGCAGCTGCCTGCCTTTTTTACTCCACCATTAAACAGCACGTGGGAGAGGGAAAGGTGAATCAAGTATAGTAATCCAAGCTCAGAGTCTCTCTCTTTTTTTTTACACAATTACTGGAAAACTGTCTTTTGCTCTATTACAACAGTGTAACTCAAACGTTTCATTATCTATTTTTCTCATTTTCTTTATCACAGAACCCATTCTCATTTTCCCCATTCATGTAGACTTCCACATGACCCTAGGGCTTCAATCTCTGGACAGTTGCTCTTGCTTTTACGTACCCCTTTTGCGTCAATCACGCCAGGTTTCGCGTTGAACTTCACAGTCTTTAAACGTGCTCTCTCTTTCCGTTCAACCCTGGAAGGAGAGAGAGAGAGAGAGAGAGAGAGAGAGACATTTAAAATCACTACCACATGAACCTGATTAAGGGTACGATCCTAAGAAGTAAGCCCTATTAGGTTGAATGAGACTTACTCCCAGGAAAGTGAGTATAGGATAGCAGCCTATGTTGCAGTTCTCTCGCACAGTAACAAGGAAAAGCCTTTTTTCATTAACAGAATCCAGCCCTGCAAAATCTGTCCATCACTATGTCTTGTTTGCCAACTTTGGAATAATTTTTGGATTGAATTTTTGTGGTTTCGCGGTTTATTGGTGATTATTTTGATTAAAAGCCACCTTCTGTGCAGTGGCGTCACTAGAGTTTGGGTCACCTAGTGCTAGAGATGTAGGACCCCCATGTAGGACCTCATCCCATGCAGGAAATGCTCCAGGAGGTTGTTCTGCCCCTGTTGGTTCTTTTGGCTCTACCTATGGAACTCCTTCCCATAAGAGATTTGCCTGGCATTATCTTTATTTTTCTTTTAAGCTTTATTTGGAAGTAGTTTGGATCTGGGAAAAATTCCTTTATGGCCCCCAAATAAAGGGAATAATTCCCCACCCCCAAAAAATAAAGGGAAAAATTCCTTTATGGCCCCAACTAATCATATACATTATTTATTTTATTTTAAAAATTTATATCCTGTCTTTCTCTGGTCATAGACTGACTTAAGGAGGCTCATATTAAAACATAATTAAAAACGTAATGCATAATTAAAACCATAATGCATATACTGTGGTGGCTGTGGGTGGTGCAAGTGGTTAAGACACTGTGCCTGTTAACCAGCAGGCCAGGGTTCGAGACCCGGGTTGGCCCCACAAGACAGGGTGAGCTCCTGTCCTTAGCCCAGCTCTGCGACGCCAGCTGGATCCAATTGTATCGGCTCTGCCTTTCCATTGGACTAATTCAGTGGCGTGGAGAGGGGGGATCTGCTGCTTGGGTAACAGCCAGTGGTGGGCACCAGTAGGTTCGCACCTACTCTATAGAACCGGTTCTTAACAAGAGATATGACATATAAAGTTTAAAAATAGCCATTTAAAAGTGGCTGCCAGATGGGCAGAGAACCGGTTCTTAATTTCTTTGAAGCCCATCACTGGTAACAGCCTATCCTCCATAACAATGTAACCCAGGCTTTTGTGCTCGTATGCAGCGTATGCAGCGCCAAGCACGATACCATAGTCTTCCAAGACTGACGGAGGCCTGCTTTTTTTAATGCATATATATAATGCATACAGTTGCCATTTTCAGTAGGGTTGCCATAATTCTCTTCCAAAAAACTGGGACAGGACCCCCTGTCAAATTTGCCAGTATGTGAATGCAATCCCTGAAAACTGGGACTTTTCCAGGGCATATGGCAACCCTAATTTTCAGGCTGTGACCATTGGGAGCTGCTACCCGGTATCTTCCCTACTCGACCCAGTATCCTTAACCATTGAAACAACTGGAGGAAAGGCAGGGCATAAATCTTAATATTTCAATTATTAAGACCTCAATATTTCTCCCTCTTCCAAAGGTTGTTTAAGGACAGACTTTCTATTTTTGTCCACCAGAGAGACTTGAAAATACTATAGCTCCATTAGCATAGAATAAAATGATGGGGAGAACATTCTCTTTGACAAGCAATAAAATATACACAGCCGGTTTTTACCATTGCCAGCTGCAACACGCTAAGCTCAAGTAACTATAGTTACTGCTGAACTTTGATTCTTCCCTGCAAAAAAAACAGCCTTGACACATGGAAAGAGCTAAAATGTAGATTTCATATTTATTGTGTGATGTTCAAGCCACAGGAAAGATTTAATTTTTAAACTTGCAGATGATAATAAAGGTAAGCGGGATTAGGTGGGGGAAAATTAAGGCCCTGTAATCTAAAAAAGCAACCTCTACTGGGAAAATAATTAGCTCAAAGCTAAATACAGCTTTTTAATTATTATTTCAAACTGTCATCCATTTGTATTTCCTCTCTCAGCAAACCTGTGAAAGAGGCTTCATTTTATTTTATAATGAATTCAGTGTATGCAAGCCAACAGATATCATCAAATGTGTCTATAAAATGCTCCAGGCTGAGTTAAGCTTCCATGTCACCATAACCAGTGGTGGGATTCAAATATATTAACAGCAGGTTCTATGTCCTAATAACCTAATAACAGCTTCTATGTCCATAGAACAACAGGTTCTAAAAGTGAAATCCAGAGTAACTACAGGGAGTCCTTACTCCGGAGTACAAACAAGTTACTCTGGATTGCAATATGAATTTCCCATAGGTTTTCATTAGGTGGTGCATTAACTACGGGTGCACGTAATGTGCTCCCGTAGTTACTCTGGATTTTGCCCTATGTTCCATTAGTAAACGGTTCTAAGAACCAGGCGCTAATTAGCAATGGGTTCTATAGAACCTGTGAGAACCCCCTGAAGCCCACCACCATCTTACCTTACCATCTTCAGGAAATGCATGCCAATGCTTGGCTTGAAAAACCTTCCCCACTTTCTTTGGGAAATATGGGTCATTCAGCCCTGGACCATCTGTCTTGATCAACTTTATAATTCATAGTTATAATGCTTGGTTGACAATCCAGATGCACTGCGATCTGCCGAATTATTTTTCCCAAGATGTACAACTATCTGCCCAATGATAAAAGTATGGCTTGGTATTATGAATGGTGCTTAAAAATGTTTGTACATTAGGTGGCTGTACACTCTGAAACATGAGTGTGCACAAAATCAATGCCATAGCTAGACTGGATGGGAATGGCTCTGAAGGAGAGACGGAAGAGCCACTTGTATGGCATGGTGATGTTCCCTGCAAAACTTAGTGCTTTGCACCCCCTCTAGCTATGCCACTGTACACAATTATGCCATATTGAAAGTAACAAATGTAAACTATCTATATGAAGGAGAAATTCTGAAAATAGGAAAGTTTGGGGAAATTAATGAAGAGTCCACTTATATCAGGGGTGGCCAAACTTGCTTTAACATGGTGGGCCAGGCTGTACCATTTGAGACTGCAATTTTAAAATACCATTACTAAATACTCTTGTATGAAAAAGAAAAAAACCCTCTGCAAGCAAAAAAATAGTTAATCATGGAGAAATAAATATCTCATGGCCTAGTCCATGTACCATGGCTGTCATCATCATAGTTGTTGTCATCATAGTTGTTGTCGTCATCATCGTCCCTAGAATACTTACGTAATATGTTTTTTAAATCAAAAGTAGTTTACAGAGCAGTTTATTAGCAATAGCATTTTACATAGGCTTGAGATTGTATCACTATTTACAATCTAGAGTAACTATGGGAAGACGTAAGAATTACTCTGGATTGCTCAATGCATTTCCCATAGGTGGCACCATAACTACGTTGGTGTAAAAGATCCCATAGTTACTCTGCATAGTAGCCAAAGGAAGATAAGTTTTTTCAAAGGTGTTCAGGTGGGGCTATCTGAGGATCCTGTTTCTATAAAATTGGCTCAGTATGGGTCCCCCCAGACCTGTGTTGATCTAGTCTTGGCCCAGCCTGAGCCCAGAATGATTTATAAGGAATACCTTCCTTGGGAAATAGAAGTCTTGTTTTTCTAATGCTCGGAGGCCAGTTTGAAGCCTGAAGAGGGGCTGAAACTGGGGATTTCATTATCCCTTATTTTTATTATCATATTGAGGTGCGTCATAGGTCCAAGAACGGGTCCCCTGTGGGTCCTGATCTCCCACATGTACTAGTTATCTACTTAGAAGGAAAGGCTATGTTGTTGTATTTGCATCAGGGATGATTTTTAAAAAGAAATGTGGTCCTTGACCTGGAGCCTGAAAAGCATCTCATAACTCCTCTGCACGCACAGACTTGGCCTCAAATGTCTTGATATTTTTTCCTCCCTTTCTATTTTAAATGCCAAAAATGTACCAAGATAAAATGTCCTTCATAAATAATTTTCAAGGGCAAGGAACCAGCAGTTTTGCCCATTGCAAAAACCCCTCTGGACACAAAAGTCATGTTATATCTTGTTATTCTGCCTGAGTTGTCAGTAGGACATGTTTATCCACTCGACTGGGTTTTCCTTTTAGATGGCAAATGCTAAGCAGGATACCATTTTTGGCATCCCCCAAGATTTTAATCCTTGCTTTTTAACATAAGAATGAGCTTTATCCAAAGAGAGTGCTTCGTGCAGGCTTGCTAACACACAGAGTAAAGATAAAGCCGCAATATACATTGATACGGTCCAATGCAGCATCCCCCCTTTTGTTTTTCCTCTCTTTGAAATAGGAGGAACCTCTTCGCAGTCAGAAAAAATCAGACTCACTCCTGGCAAGTATCTCTTTTTTTCTTACAGCAAGATTTGTTTTATCCTAAAATGAACTTGGAAACATATTTTAAGCCCAAGTGGATTTGATTTTATGAAGACAATTTAACTTGCACAGGATTTCAGGACGGGACTGTCGCTGTTAGTTATACACAGAAGTAATTAACCTCTTAATAAGGTTAGAAAAAAGCTTTCTTCCTCAATCTTCTAATAGCTCATTTCATGGGACCGGGTTTTGCTGCCTTCTTTTTGAGCAGCGCTGATAGAGTCCTGATTTGGCAGGGGTTGGAAGATAAAGAGAAGGGGTTGGGAAAATGAAATAAATGGTGGTGCTGCATTCAGATGTGAGACAGGAAGGCTTGAACACCAGTTACTAGGAGGTGACTGTACCAGCTCAATTCTAACCAAATCTCCAGTGCCAACGTAGCCATCCCGGCAGAGTCTGTACTGCATTCTGTAGTTCCTTCTGTACTTCCCTTGCCTCAGAGTTACATTCATCAATACTGGAAAAAATGGTTAAGACTGGACCATGGGAGAGAATTATTGACTTAATATCCAGCTTATGGGCTTCCCTGTAGATATCTGAACATTGGAATAGGATGGTAGAAAGGATGGACGTAATCAGAGCCATAAGAAGGGTAAATCCTGAAGGAAACATGTTCTGCTACCTAAGAGGTGGCATATGATGGTCCCCACGTTCCACACTAGTTACGGAGGAGGTTCAGGAATTAACGGAAACCTCTATAGGAGAAGGAATGGGTAGTGCAAACTAGCTTCAGCACCACCGCTTCTATTGGAGAATCTGGTTCTCCCCAGAATTGGCACTGACAGCTTTGTGTCATCTATTCCTTCTCCTTTCATGTCTTGTGGCATTATGGCATCACTGCCCCATGCGCTGTGGCAATATGCTATGCTTTTGGACCGATTGGTCTGATCCATCAGAGTTCCTTGTATAGGAGGGACTTAAAAGTTATGCAAGGTCCCTATGCTGCTATTTAAATATCAGCATGGTCTGGAGTTTTCCCTGGGTGGCAAGGGGCACTGAAGCCCATGTAGTCTGGTCCTGAGAAATTCAGCACTTTTATCAATGCAGACCAATTAAAATATTATCTTGGGAACGGTGCTGTGGAAAATGTTTGCAGACTCTGGGGAGAAGAAAAATAAATTAACACAATACCTTCTTTTGCTGGGTATAACGCCCATTTCTTCGCTGTCCCCTTCCAACATGACCCGTCTTGCCTGCCACCACTCGTCGTCGGATGCATTGATAACGTGGAGGATGTCGCCATACTTGAAACTAAGCCCTTGACTGGGGAGGCCACTGTCCTTGCTCTTGTCGTAGTCAAACATGGCTCTGGCAAAGGGAAAGAAAGAGGCACATATAGATGATGAGGATGATCATACCAGCATTTCCTCCTTTCTTCTTCAATGACTGGACTTCAATCACTTGTTTAAGCAGATATCTTTTCAGTGGAGAATCACCTTAGACTTTTAAAACAGAAATTACCTTATTTCCCTTTATGGAAAGATTTGTACACATAGCAATACCTTCACTTTCATCCATTTGACTTTCATCACTTTGCTCTTTCAGCAGTTTTCAGTTATAACCACATATCAAAATTCATTGACAGGATTTCCTCTTTCACCTAATTCCATTCAACCTTCCATGGTGTTCAATAATGTTCTTCTTTTTATTCTTCTTTATTTAGGTGCTGCGTTCATTTACTTGTGTTATATCATTATTTACTTTTTTGCTGGCTAAAATACATTTGCAAGCTAAAAAGGTCATCTGCTTCAAGAATTTCTAGATCCATTTTTGACAAAGCACCAGATCCATTTTTTTGGGGTCAGGACTCCCTGGAAGTGATGTTATTATCATGGAAGTGATGTCATGGTCAAAAGTGATATCTTCAATTAAGGTAGCTTTTCTCAAACTGTGGGTCGGTATCCTAAATGTGGGTTGGGAACCAATTTCAGGTGGGTCTCCATTTATTTCAATATTTTATTTTTTATACCTAGTCTTGATGTTACCATGCCAGTTGACTGTATTTAGGGATATGTTACAGATCTGTATTTTCAACAAGGTAATATATAGCAGGCCTCCGTCAGTCTTGGAAGACAATGTTATCATGCTTGGCGCTGCATACGCTGCATGCGAAGCACGAAAGCCTGGGTTGGATTGTTATGGAGGATAGGCTGTTACCCAAGCAGCAAATCCCCCTCTCCACGGCAATGAATTAGTCCAATGGAAAGGCAGAGCCGACTGGATCCAGCTGGCGTCGCAGAGCTGGGCTAAGGACAGAGCTCACCCTGTCTTGTGGAGCCGACCCAGGAATCGAACCCTGGCCTGCTGATTAACAGGCACAGCGTCTTTACCGCTTGCGCCACTATAAACACATCCCAACATCCCAAGGTACTATGACATCTGAATACTATGACAATATAGTACTATGACTTTTTAACAATTTTAGGATTTAACAATCCTATTGTTAAAAGTCTAACAATTTAGATTTTTAACAATCCTAGAATTACTTCTAGGATTGCAGCCTATGGTTATTTTAAAATTTTCCTGCTTGATGATATCATTTCCTGTCATGACATTATTTCTCATGGGTCCCAACAGATTCTTATTCTAAAAAGTGGGTCCCGGTGCTAAAACCACTAATTAAGGCTTTGAACCTAATTTGCAATCAGCCAAAAGTCTCATGACACTACACAGTTGTGCTGTTGACATAGCTTGGAATTAAGAAGAGCTTCCACCGGATCAAGCCAAAGGCCCATCTAGTCCAGCTTTCTGTATCTCACAGCGGCCCACGAGATGTCTCAGGGGACATACAAGACAAGACCCATGTATCCAAGTGCCCTCCTCTGCATCTGACATTTTGAGGTTGCCTACATCAATCAACATGCACACAGACAGACACACACCTATATCCATAATAGCTTGTAGCCTGTGATGCTATCCCTTAGGAATTTGTCCAATCCCTTCTTAAAGGCACTGAGGCTAAATGCCTTCAACACATCCTGTGGCAAGGAGTCCCACAGCTTATTAAATGCTGAGTAAAGAAATATTCTGAATAACTAATACTGGGTAAAGAATTAAAATATTCCAGTTTGGAAGTCAATGCAGAAGTCAATGGCCCTCCCCTTTGGAGCCATTCCAAGCCTAAGGCTCCCCTGGGTTGGAATGACTCTGAAGGGGTCATTCTGACATTCTGAAGGGGTCAAACTGCCTGCTCCACCCCACCTGTAGCTATGCCACTAACTCAGACCACATGGCTGCAGCATTCACCTACAGAGCACACCTGTATCAGGTGAGAAAGTGGATCCAGGTGGCTTTTTGTATGTGTGCTTGTGTGTGTGGGTGTGTGGGGGGGGGGGGGGCTCAGAGGAAAAAGGCTAGTGTTTCTTTGGAGCACGGAAACTTTTATAGGAATGATTACATAAGATTAATCACCAGCTGTTGTCCTTCAGTCATACAGAACATCATTAAGGACAGACAAAAAACACAGCAGGCGACTCACACTAATGAAACACACATTTACAAAATGGTTGTTATCGCAGTGGTCGCTGTTTTATGGCTTATTGCACTGGCACGACAAACCCGTTTTTTAAAGCAGTGAGGGCATCCGTCTAGGATGAAATTAGGCAAGGGTGCAGAATGCTATTTTAAGACTGCCTTTTCAGGGGACAATTATACACTTGAAGCCTATCTTTTATAAGGTCAGGGGTATTTCCTGCTTCAGCCAGTGTCTTGTCCCGTCCTGTCCACTCCATTCACTTAACTGAGAGTGGCAAAATGGGTGCCAGGCAAGACGCAAGAGATGGGGAACAGGGCATAAGTTGTACCAAGGTCCAGGGTCTAAAAGAAGGCCCAGGGTTAAAGAAGATGCCCTCCAAATTTCCTTAGAAGATCGAAAACAGGCACTGGTAAGATCAGAAAAATTATATTTTGGGATCATACCAAGGCCTGTAAGAAGGGGATGCAGCTAAAGGGGTGCAAAGCCCTAAGTTATGCAAGTGGCCACTCTCAATCAATCAATCAATCAATCAATCAAGCTACCTAGCTATAGTATTTATATACCACTTTTCAACTGAAAAGTTCACAAAGCAATTTGCAAAGAGAATAAAAAAATTAATGGCTAATGAGTCCCTGTCCCAAAAGGGCTCACAATCTAAAATGCAAAAAAGAACACCAGTAGAAACCACTAGAACAGACATTGCTGGGATGAGAAGGGCCACTTCTCTTCCTCTGCTAAATAAAAGAGGAACACTCACTTGAAAGAAGGCCTCTTGCCCATTTAGATGGGGATTTTGGAGCCATTTCTGATGAATGCCCCCATTTTGCTTCCCACACTTGGAATGGATCCATAGGGGAGAGGGCCACTTGCATGCTGTACTGAGGCTCCCTGCAAAATGTAGTATTTTACATCCCCTCTGGCTGTGCCACTGGTCCAGATAAAATGGTCCAGGAAAAAGCAATGATGTTGGATAACTTCCCACAACTGTGAAGAGTCAAATCACTGATCCTGTGTGTTGGTTTTGGTTGGCTCGCTAACCTAAGAAATCAGTTCTGACAAAGTCATGCCTTACAGGATGATCTCCTCTAATGCCTAGATTTTCAGAACAGTGATTTATAAAGACAGAAGCTTGTCACTCTTTGCCAGTGTTTGAAAAGGCAAAATCAGAGACCATGCAGATCAGCAGAAGGACTGTTCCTGTGTGTTGGCATCCCTACCATCAGAGAGCCTCTGCAGCCATCTGCCGTGCCTTCTGGTCCTCCCTCTGGAGGGAGAGACTGGACTCTATCACTAACCACCAGGGCCAGCACACTCTGCAGAAATATAGTACACAGGGAGTCCAAGTTAGATCTCTGGTGATTTCTGTTTTAAGTTATGCAAACATGTTCCCTTAAATTACAATAAATAATTTCTAATGTATGATAACTCTTGCTAGGGTATGTCATGCAAGACTCTGTAAGATATGGTCCATTTCTTCCCCTATGGTTTGGGAAAACAGGATGTAGGAGAATGCAATAATGGCAAAATTAATCCTAAGTGTTTGAGTTAGGATGGGAGACAAAATGATATATATCAAAACTAAGGGCAAAATCCAGAGTAACTACAGGGAGTCCTTGCTCCAGTGTAAGAACAACTTATTCTGGATTCCAATATGAATTTCCCATAGGTATTCACTCGGTGGTGCAGTAACTACGGGTGCACATAAAGTCTCTTACGTGCTCCCGTAGTTACTCTGGATTGGGGGGTTAAAATTGTTTCTTAATTACTGGCAAAAATAAGCCGCAACTTTGAATCATAAAATCATAGATTTGGAAGAGACCCAATAGGTCATCTAATTCAACCCCCTGCCTGTAGCAGGAAATCCTTCTAGAGTATCTCCGACAGGTGCTCATCGAGCCTCTGCTTGAAGATCCCCAATGAGGGAGAGTCCACCACCTCCCTTGACAATCTGTTCCTACTTTAGCAGATGTAACAATTTTATTAAGGCTGCATTCCAGAGTAACTATGTGGAGTCCTTGCTCCGGTGTAAGAACAATTTGCTTTGGATTGCAATATGAATTTCCCATAGGTTTTCACTAGGTAGTGCAGTAACTAAGGGTACACGTAATGTATCTTGCATGCTCCCGTAGTTACTCTGGATTGTAGGGCCAGTCTGCAAGAATCTAGGGTGAAATCTCACCCATTTAGGCTGGCACAACTCATCCGTCTCCCAGTTCCTGTGGTGCTGTGGGGAAGATGGTGCTTGCCTGAGCACTGACCTAACCTCCAGGAGTAGTGCAGAATTGTCTTATGACACTTTTGCGACACCCCAGACCAGCCAGAACTTGGAGGTTAGGATTGCTGCCTGAATGATAATGTAACATCTTCTAATTTTTGTAATTGAATAAAATGCTTAGGAAAAAGTAATGCAACAGAATGTAGGGCCAGATAAAGAGCATGAACAAACAAAAGATGAACGAAAGGGTTGAGTCTGTGGGTTGGCCATCAGTCCATCTGCAGCTCCTTGGAAGGGTCTGAAATCAGGAATGAATCACCAACTGGAGAGACCAGAAGGAACTATTCCCCATCTAATACTTGTACAAATACAGCCATTACTGTATTGTAATTTGTTTGGATTTGAACTGTAGGCAACCAAACTTGGCTGAAAAGGAGCGTGTAAATATATAGTTTCTTGCCAAAATCACATTACAACTTAGGTCTGGTCAGTGGCATAGCGAGACAGGACATCTCTCTGTTTTGCTCAGAAGGGCTCTGCTGGCACGCTGCAGGGACGTTCCTTGCAAAACATAACACATTGCACTCCCTTTACTGACGCCACTAGATCTGGTTCACATACACTCTGTGGCATCTTTGTAAATGTTGTATTACTAGGATCCTTGTCTGCAACAGGCCCACCTGTCTGCCCTACGACTAATGTGAAAACGTGAAAACACTTGGGCATTGTGATTTTTTAATAGATCATTTTTACTGAGTTAATCAGAAAGCAAAGCAATGATAAAATATATTTTTAGAAAGGGGGGGAAAGGAACAGAACATTTTTGATTTGTGATCTTCCTGGATTTCAACCACGTCAAAGTGGCAAATTGCAGCACACAGATGTATGGAGGCTTTTCAGCCTACCCTGCAAGCCTTTCTTTCTAGATCCATTTACTTTGCAAAAATTATGCAACTGAACATCCTTTCCAAACAGTCACACTCAGAACTGAATGTTGGGCTTCTCTTAAATTCTCTTGACCAGCTGCAGCCAAGATTTCATCTTTCCACGACTGATTTCAGCCAGAGGTTCTCACCTATTCAATAGAACCTGTTATAGGACATATGTTGGTATATGACCTATGTCTATAGGACATAGAACCTGTTGTTAATTTATTTGAATCCCACCACTGATTTTAGCCCTCATGAATCCTGATGGCAACATCTGGCTTTGCTTTCTAGCGATGGAAGAGATGGCTGTGGGTGGCGCAAGTGGCTAAGACGCTGTCCCTGTTAACCAGGGTTCGAGACCCGGGTCGGCCCCACAAGACAGGGTGAGCTCCTGTCCTTAGCCCAGCTCTGCGACGCCAGCTGGATCCAATCGTATTGGCTCTGCCTTTCCATTGGACTAATTCAGTGGCGTGGAGAGGGGGGATTTGCTGCTTGGGTAACAGCCTATCCTCCATAACAATCTAACCCAGGCTTTTGTGCTTTGCATGCAGCGTATGCAGCGCCGAGCAAGATTCCATAGTCTTCCAAGACTGACGGAGGCCTGCTTTTCTTGATGGAAGAGATTATGTGCATTGCCAATTAGCCTAAGATCAAGGCACCAAAGCAGGTAAATTACCATGCATATGTTTCAAGTGATTAAAAGACTTTGGGTGCAATCCTAAGCAATTTAGGCTTCCATAACTCACACTCTTGTGGTGGTGTGGGGAGGTTGCCACATGTCTGTGCATTGGCCTAACACTCCAGGAGTGACACAGAAGTGCCTTTTGGGACTTTTGTGATACCACTAGGCCATGATGAGATTTGTGCAGGGACTAACTGGGAGTCAGGATTGCAGCCTTTGTTGTTATCATGAATGGAAAGCATGGATTACAGAGGAATAAGAGAGAAAATTGGGTGTGCGCAGCTCAGTTTGAAGTACTGGAGACAACAGAGCTGGGGAAGACCTCAGAGACACTGGTGAGCTGACCAGTAGGTTGCAGAGGGTGAGACAAAGTCCGTTAATCAGTGTTCTGGTGAAGGAACCGTTCTGGATGCTCCACCAGTAGAGCATCCTATTTGAATACCCTTTTTGTTGCCCATCCCCTATTCTGGACACACTGTGGCTCACACCTTGGCATGCACCCAAATATGTCGTTACAAGGCAATGTCTTGACTGGCATGGCTGCAACCTTTGCCAAATGATAGGCCTGTCATTCCTGCTGACTTCAGAAAGCAACCAAGAGACATGCCCCACTCTGCCATTTCACTTTCGTGTTGGGAGGAGGAAAGAGAGAGGTCAGGGTCATTGTCCATTGATGCCAAGAGAGATCATTGTCCATTGATGCCAATGTCATTGCTAATTGTGCCCTGGGTTCAAGAATTTGCCGGAGCAGAATTGAATGCGGGGAGAGCTCCTTCAAGCAGTTTAGAACTGAGATTGAGCAAAGGTCTAAGCTACAGGTGGAGCCCCATAGAAACAGCTCTGCCCCTTCCAAACAAAACTCAGATATAAGTGCTGAGTGTGGCACAAGGCATGGCTAGAGGGAACAAAACCAGTCCCCTCTCAGACATTTCCTGATTATAAATGAGGGGTATTATTAGAACAGTATTTCCCTCTCTATGGAAACCAGCACATCTCAGTAGCTGGTTTCAGTGGTACACCCAGACGGGGTGCAAATCACTAAGTTTTTCAGACGCCTGAATGTGCTGTGCAAGCAGTCCCTCTCCAGGGTGACCAGATATCATAACCACAAACAAGGACGAGGCCCTTCAAAATGTGCGACACAAGAAAAACTTAGGCTGTGACAAAATAAAAGCTAAAAATACTCAAGAATATTGCTTTCATTTGGTTAATTTAAACTCTGTATTACACATTAAATTTAAAACTTATGTAGGCTGCAATCCTCATCTCAATTTAAGGGTTCCTAAGCCCTGGCATAAATCCTCTGCTGACCTGAGCACTTCTGCCCCACTCCTGGAAGTGTTAGGTCAATGCACAGACATACACTGATCTTGCCACACCATCATAGAAAGGTAGGCCAGGTGAGTCAGGCTGGCCTAAATTTCTTAGGATTGTGCCCATAATTTATTACATGGGACTTCTCAAAAGTTAGCCCTATTGTGCTTCTTACTCCCAGTGAGTGGGTCTTGCTCTCAGGGAAGTCCCATTTCTCCCATTGAGTGGGTCTTTCTCCCCGGAAAGTCCCATTACTCCCACTGAGTGGATCTTTCTCCCAGGAAAGTGTTTTTAGGATTGCAGTCATAATTTTTTAATTGCAAAAGGCTACATTTCAGCCCTCTGGACAGCTCCCCTGAATTTTGCTTTTGGATTGCATGTTTTCAGATTGATGTTCAATGTGCTCTCGCTTCCAAGCCTCTGCCTCTTACCATGCTTAGGGTTGCCATAAATCTCTTCCACAAAATTGGGACAGGACCCTTTGTCCCATTTGCCAGTATGTGAACACAAATCTCCAAAAATTGGGATTGTCCCAGTTTTTTGGGACATGTGGCTACTCTAACCGGGCTTCACTGGGCTGATTCTCTGTCTAGCCCAGAAGACATGACAGACGAGGGAGTGCAAGAGTTAGAAGCCTTCGGAAGAAGATGCAAAGCAATAGCCTGAGCAATTTATTTTTTAAAAAGTTCTTTTTACTTTAATTATGTCTCACACTGTTTTAAATTTAAGAGAACTTGGTGCCAGTGCTTGCCCCTTGCTGCAAGCCATTTCAGAAATTAGCTGAGCTTAGAACTGCAAATGAAAATCTCTGGTGGAAACAACAGTCTTCCTCCGAGCCTGGCTGCAAGAGAGAGCCATTAAAGAGCCACCCAGCAACAGCTGCGGATTGTCAGCACCTTCGCTCCAAAATAAATATATTTTTAGATTCCCAGCCCGTATTTAGGAAAGGAGAGAAAGGAATTATCTGTTGAAAATAACATTCTCCCCACCAGAGAGGCTTAATACCAACAGCCCCTCCCCACAAAAGACTGTCATTTTCAAAGACTGTCAGTGATTCAAACCTATATCTACTTTTATATTCTCTCAGTTTTAATTACTGAAACAACAATGTTTGCCTATGGTATCTATTTTGCAAAGATTCAGAAGTACCAGCAGGTGTGATCCTTGAACATGACAAGACTTTTGATTGGTTAGAAAATCGTGCTGGATATTATTAGGTCAGATCCCTCTATGGAAAGCAATATTTACACATTGATTCTTGATTGTGTTTAGAACTACAGCCCCTCCCCATATTCATGGATCCTGTATCTGTGGTTTCGCTTATCCACTGATGTGGGGTCTCCCACTCCCTAGCCTCATGGCAGTCTGGTGGCTTGGGAAAAAATAGATTACTGTAAGGTTAACAAGAAATGGTTAACTTCTGCTTCCTTTTAACCTTGAGCTAGTTATTTTCAAATGACATAGTTCTTAGGAGGGTAGCCTGAAATGTGCTACGTGCTTGTAAGCTGATAGAGACCTGGTTTAAGCAATACCTTTTGGGTGATATAAGTCTTTTAACATGTGAATAGGTGTGGAGCATGGAAACAGGTGCCCCCTTACCTGCAGTTTCTGGTATCTGTGGGGGAGGACAGGTACTGATCCCCTGCAGATACCAGAGCACACCTATAGTTCACTTAGGATGCAAGCCTAATCTAGGCCAGCACAACACATAGGTCTTCCAATGTGGTGATGTAGGAAGGCAAGTGGAAGTCTTTGCACTGGCCTAACCCTCCCCCAGGAGTGGCATACAAGTGTCTTACAACACTTTTGTGATGTCCACATGTCTGCACAGGACTTATGCCAGGGCTTAGCCCAGCCTAACTGGACAGGATTGTAGCCTTACATTTACTTGAATCTAATTAACCACAGAATTTAATGTGCACCCTGATTTTGGAGATTAGGGCTGCATTCCTAAAGAGACTTTTCTGGGAGTATGACCCATTGAACACAATGGGGCTTACTTTTGAGTAGACACGGTTAGGATTGTGATCTAAGGCTACAATCCAGAGTAACTACGGGACTTTTACACCGACGTATTTATGGTGCCACATATGGGAAACCTATGGGAAATGCATAGAGTAATCCAGAGTAATTGCCTCTTATGTCTTCCTGTAGTTACTCTGGATTGTAGGGTAAATTTGTCTGAAAAAGGTGAGCCTTAGATTCGAGTAAATATGTACACTATATATAAGTACACTATCCTCCATGGCATTAAATGTGGTGATTTTGTAGCATCTCCAATTGCCCTGCAGGAGATGGAGGCAAATCACTGAGGAGAGCTACTGAAGAGACTGGGGAGACCCTAACAGGTACTGGGAGGAAGGGGTGTATGTCCGATTCTCAACTAGAGCTGCCATATCAGTCTCAATGGCAATCATGGACCTCCAATTGGGAAGATGGCAGTGACTCCCTTGGGCCCTGATGTCCCTGCAGCACTGATGCGATGGCAAATTGACAAACAGATAGAACTGATTTGGTTGAATCAGTGCTGTTGTGACCAACTCCGTGTTTATGTACAAACTCGTATGAACTGAACTTGGGGTCTCAGAGAATGAATATAAATGCCCCTCCTGTTCCAGCATGCTCTCTCAAGACCCATTCCAGCAAACCAATATCCTTCTATTTCTATAAGGCTGCCAGAACTGATATAAAGAAAGCCAGGATGGATTGTGAGATGCCACTGTGAAGTGGATAAAATGAGGATTCAGCTGCTGCTTGACAGGCTGAAGCTGGAAGGTGAGTGAAATAAATAACTTTTATTTTGCCTGCATGTGCTTCAGGGAGCCATCTGTCTTGCTAAGATGGCTTTTACTATCGCTTGCCCAATAAATGGCCGCATCAAGTACTACCCCTGTGGATGAAGCGGGTCATTCATATCAATATTCCACCCCATTGCACCAAATAAAAGGAGGCCATTACATTTTGAATGCTTGTCAGCACTGTGGGTTAGAGGACCACATGCCTGGCCCTTGAACATGTATCAGAAGGGGGAAGAGCCTTGTAAAAGCCAAGGAGTCCACAGCAAAGGCAGCAGTTGGGACAAGTGAACAGGGCATTGCCAGTGTCCTCATTCCCTACTTGAGGTGCTCTAAAGAGAGGGTTCTATGGGGCCTACAGGGAAGAACTAGTCTTCGGTAATAGCTAACAATGATGCAGATTGGTACAGTAGCCTAAACAGATGGGTATATGGGTTTGGCAAGGCAAGTCATTTGGGTGTGTGTGCAGCAGCCAGGGACTTACCATGGGTATAGGCAGGCACATTTCTTCCTGGAGGATGGGCCCACCCACCTCCTAGGAGACCCATTTATCTCTGAAATGTTGCCATTCTACCTATGGGGCATGTGGCATGCAGGCATGGGGCAATGTCATGACTGGAGGGGCATTCACAGTGACTGTTAAGAGGAATAACTAGAGGGTGGCCAGATGTCATAACCACAAAAGTGGACAATGTGTCCTAAAATATAGAACTTCCAAGGAAAATGTAGGACATGACAAACCAAAAGCTAAAACCACTCATATATTAGGCTCCAGGGCATGGCTGTGGACAGCATCCTCAAAGAACAGTCTCAGACATAACAGAAATGTATCTTTATAACACAGAATAGGGTCTGTCTGAAAGTTTAGAGTAAATTCTTGTCTACACTGCCTTCCAGTCTACATCTGAGAAGGACAAAATACTGGTCTATTGAACACAGTGGGGCTTACTTTTGAGTAGACATGGTTAGGACTCTGCTTTAAATCCTGAATGGTTTGGGTCTTTGGAACCTAAGGCACTAATATGAATCTTGTTCAGACTTGAAAACTTTTATTCCCCAGGTGGAACTGTATCTAAATCTTACCAAATCCTTTTTTGATATGCATATTGATGGAAGGATAAAATATTTCCAAGTGATCCTTTTATTTTGGGATAGAAGTCCTGGAACCCACGTGGAACTTCATGTACAAACAGGAAATAAAATATTCACATGTTTAACGTCTTGCTGTAAGTGTCTTTGTGATTTTAAATAAAAGACAAATAAAGAAAAATAATCACTTCAAAACAAATGTGGGACACTCTACTCACAACACTGGAAAAGACAGAAATAATATACTGTACTCCTGCTGGAGATGCAAAGATAATAATGATTTAGATGTTTAACGACTTAGAAGTTAAATGAGGGATATCAGATTGTTAATACTGGAGGGATGTCAGTTGTTAATACTGGAGATATTAGTCATACAACGTCCTGTTAAATCTAATGGAATACCTATTGGGATTCACAAATGATCTTGAAAATAAATGTCTGCAAACCAAAGGCCATCTTATCCTTCCTGCAAGAACAAAGCTAATTCAGAAACAAAAGAGGACCATTAAAAGCATGATCTTAATAACAAGGAATACTGCTGCACTCTTTCTAGATGTTTCAAACGTGCCATAAAGCACATTTTGCACAATATGGGAAGGCAAAGCCTTCCAGAAGGCCTGCAGCATCCTGCCACGTGAAGCTGTACCACTAGAACAGGAATGGGGGAAGGGAGAACAGAGGCAAAGGAGGTAGAGTTGTGGAGAGGGATCAGGCCCAGAAGAGGTGTGGACGCAACATGGGGAAACCATAGGAGAATCATATTCCTCCTCCTGGGTCTTGAAGCCCTACCTGGGGTTTTGTGAATCATATTCCTCCTTCTGGGTCTTGAAGCCCTACATGGGGCTTTGTGAACTTGCTCCAGAAGTTTAGCTGGTGCAGATCCAAGTAGATCTCTAGATTTAGCAGATACAGATCCCATTAGGCAAGCTGGAGCTCAACAAGGGGTAAGGGGACATCTTCAGCCTGCTCAAATCCTGCACTGTGGCCATGTGGCCCTGCTGGAAATGCATCAGATAGGATTGGGCCACCCATCAATTAAGGATTCAACCATTCCTGGATCTCATTTCTCATGGTGGAGCTAATCATGCTGGGTCAAAAGCAGATATGATACAGGAAATCTATGACCAATTCAATTAAATTGGACCCCACTCTGTGGTGGTGAGCAGAATGTCCACAGCCGCAGCCACCACCTTGCTCACTAGCTCTCAAGCCAAGGCATTGTAAGGAGAGCAGAGTGAGCAAAACATTGTTGTTGGACAGCCCTCCCACTGCCCTTGGCTCAAATGGACAACCTCAAAATGGCAGATGCGGGGGGGGGGGGACATCTAGATGCAGGTGTCATATGTGCTCCCTGAAGCATCTGGTGGGCTACTGTGATACAACAAGCTGGACTAGTTGGGCCTTTGGCTTGATCCAGTGGAGGCTCCTCTTATGTTCTTAAACTGCAATGTTCTTACATTTTAAAATTGCAATCCCCCTTCCAATGGATATCCTTGTCAGGTATAGGGGATAGGGGGAAATGCAGCTGCTGCAAAATAGGGTGGTAGTAATGAAAAAAGTATGAGCTGGGACAGCTTTGATCCCACAGTTTACCCTCCCCATAAATTTTGGCCACTAATTCCAGGGGATATTCGGCTTAGCACTACTTCAAACAAACCTGTATAAAAACGGCAACTTCTTCCGTGTTTGTACCATGTGAAATGGTGTCTGCTTGTTGTGGATTGGAGTTTCCTCCAATCCATGATGGACACAACGTGGGGAAACCTGGCTGTCCTGTCGCAGGGGCCTCTCACCAGGACATTGCCTTTCCCACCGAAGTGGTGCCTATTTATCTACTTGCATTTACATGCTTTTGAACTGGTAGGTTCCAAGGAGGTGGGCTAAGGATGGGAGCTCACCCCATTTGGACTCGGGTCCTGAACTGCTGCCCTGCTGAACAGAAGTCCGGTCTGACTCCAGCATTCTGATCACTGAGCCACTGCAGCCCAACTTCAAACAATGAATGTATGAGTGTGGGAATCCTAGAAACTGAGAGCTAAATTCTATGCATGTCTACTCGGAAGTAAGTCCATTATAGAGAATGGAGCTTATTCTCAGGAGAATGTGGATAGATTTGCAGCATGAGAATCTAGGACTAGGTGGTCCTTTGGCATAACTCAGTCTCACAGTTTTGGAAACTGCCTTTTGAAACAAGCAAAGATCTCGTTCTAAAGCAACAGAGATCTTTGATTCTAAAGCTGGCTTCCTTTTGCAATGAAGCCCATGTTTTCCTAACAGATATACTGCATGCTTCATAAATTATAAAATGCATCTTCAGTGCGGTTGCCTTAGAAAAAGATCTTCAACACAAAATTCATTAGAAATGTAGCCAAATCCACTGAAGTCCTCTGGAGATCTTCTTAGTATAAGCAATCCTTTCTAATCCAGTAAGGAAATAATAGGATTTTACCCAAACAGCAGGATTAATTTCATGTGATTCCTTAAACTATTTATCTGCAAGAAATTTCAGTATTTCTGCAACTCAAATGGATCAAAAGACATGCATCCAGGTTGATTGGTTTCACTTATGGGATTAATGAGCGCACTTTGAATTCATACCGTTATAGAGATTTTGCCAATGATAGAGATTGTTTTTGACCCTAAAAAGTCCATAATGAACCTTCGTTTTGTTATCAATAAAATGGCCCAGCTGAATCCAAATCTGTATGGTAGAAATTCACCATTTATACAGTTCCCATCTATAATCAATTCGTTAACATTCAAGTACCATTACGTACTCCAGTCCAGCTTTAATTGTGTATACATAGTTAACTTTAATTGTTCAACTGGAAATCACTAGTGCAAGTCATATATCCAGCTTATTGGGTAGGCTTTAAAAGAGGTACCAATAAAGCCTTCTCCTTGTAAGTAAACTTTTGGATCTGTTGCTCCATTTCCTTGACTTCCAATACAACCTTGAAGCTAATTGTACCAGGCCAAGAAAGGACAAACAAGCTACGGAAATAATCTCAAGCAGTGAAGATTCATAACATTACTGAAACATTTGAATTCAAGCGAGATGTGTCAGATTGAAGGAGAATGCTAGACTTGCTGGAACATGACTTTTACCTTATCAGCCTCTTACTCCAGGGTGACCAGATGCCTAAACTTAAAAAGGAGGACAAGGTCTGGGATTCTTCTCAGCCTTGCCTTTCTGGCGTACAATGGCATGTTTGCCTACTCACGAGTAAAGCAACGATATTGGGCACTTTCACTTTCCTATAGAACTCTATGCATATTTTTAATTTTTAGATTTTTGGCCATAATGTTTGTTAGGAAGGAGATGTTCCAAAACTGATTTTTGCATTGGATTCTGCTCTTTAATACGAATCCAGCACCATATGACATGATGGGTACTGCACACCGCTGTTAAGTTCCAAAATGAAGCCAAAATGGAGGACAATGAAGCCCATTTGGAGGACACTCAGACAGAAGGCTAAAAAAGAGGACAAATCCGGAAAAATCTGGTCATATGGTCACCCTGTCTTACTCCTGGTTCTTACTTTATACGTAAGAATTGTCTGATCGGGCAAGAGCCATGGTCCAGCACATGGTTCAGCAAGAACTATAGTCCAGCCATGATCCAGCAATCTGCGGTGTCTTCATGCTCTACTTGAAAAATAATCCATCATATTTGTTGAAATATGTTCAGCCTGAGCAGACTCTGAAACATTTAATAAAACGTACTGCAGGATTTAACTAGCTTCTCTCCCAGTCTAGGGCATTTTTTTGGCGTAGGAGGAATGAATAAAACCATCTGATTTTCTACTCTACACTGAATTGCACTGAGCAGAGCTAGACAAGGGTGTTTTCTGTTCCATTGGGGGCAGCCCCAACAACAAGGAATTCCAACCCACCTTCACTGCCTGGGTGAAGCATCATCAGTGCATCATGTCTGCATAGCAGGACAGGAAAACCGAACTGTATCTTATTTATAATAAAACAGTGATTGATGGCGCTGCTGCAGCTGGGATACTGTAGACCACTGTTTCTCAAAGTGGGGGTCGGGACCCCTTTGGGGGGTCACCTAGAGCTTTCTTGGGGGTCACCTAAAGACCCCTGGAGCAGGGGGCCAGGTCAGGCTTGCCAGATCTCTGGCTGTAGCTCCACATGCACTGGGGCTGACTGACAGCCTCAGTGCCCAATCCCATGCATGCCTATTCTGAAATGAATCCCATTATAGTCGGGGGCCTTTACTCCCATGTAAATGTGGGTAGGATTGCAGACCTCAGGGCCCACTCCTATGCAGGCCTACTCTGAAATAAATCCCATTGTGTTCAATGTGTGCATAGAACACACATTTCATTTGTAACAATGAAAATACATCCTGCATATCGGATATTTACATTATGATTCACAACAGTAGCAAAATTACAGTTATAAAGTAGCAATGAAAATAATTTTATGGTTAGGGGTCCCCATAACAATAGGAACTTATAAAGGGGTCACGGTGTTAGGAAGATTGAGAACCACTGCTGTAGACCGTCAGCGGCATAGCTAAAGGAGGTACAAATGTTTTGCAAGGAGCCTCCCTATGGCACGAAAGCAACCAGTGATGGGATTCAAAGAAATTAACAATCGGTTCTATGTCCATCTGGCAGCCACTTTTAAATGGCTATTTTTAAACTTTATATGTCCTATCTCTCATTAACAACTGGTCCTATAGAGTAGATGCAAACCTGCCGGATCCCACTACTAAAAGCAACCCGTCTCTCTCACTTTGGAGCCATCTTGGGTATGTTGGTGAACACCTGGCAGTGGACACCTAGCTATGAAAGGAGTGAGGAATAAATGCTTGCAGGCCACAGTGAGGTGCCCTGCAAAACGTAGTGCTTTGCACAGTACTGCCTCTACTTATGGCACTGTATACAGCATTGGTCATCACATTAAAAAAAGGATATTGTAGCACTGAAAAGGTGCAGAGACAGCAAACCAAAATAATGGAATTGACGATGCAATGCTAACCAACTTTCCAGCTCTGGGATAAAGTCAATGCAAGAACAATCTTAACCATGTTTACTCAAAAGTAAGCCCCATTGTGTCTTTAGGATTACAGCCTCAATCTTTGAAGTAGAGGAACAAACACTGGAAAATCTTGAGGAGGCCCCCCTTGTCCCTACAAGTAGCTACTTGTCAACCATCTACTGGGACAATCTCAACAGTTCCCTGTGTTGCCAGTAAATTGACCATTTCTCCCTTCCTTTCTCTCTCTCTCTCTCTCTCTCTCTCTCTCTCTCTCTCTCTCTCTGTGTGTGTGTGTGTTTGTTGGACTGATCCTTCCAGGCCCTCTATTGTATTATAAAAGTACACAGATGCCTTTTTCATAGTACTAATGGGATTATTATTTTTTAAAATCTATTTATCCTGATGGGCTGTGGCTAAGACACTATGCCTGCTAACGAGCAGGCCAGGGTTCGAGACCCGGGTCGGCCCCACAAGACAGGGTGAGCTCTTGTCCTTAGCCCAGCTCTGCGACGCCAGCTGGGTCCAATCGTATTGGCTCTGCCTTTCCATTGGACTAATTCAGTGGCGTGGAGAGGGGGGAATTGCTGCTTGGGTAACAGCCTATCCTCCATAACAATCCAACCCAGGCTTTCGTGCTTCACATGCAGCGCCGAGCACGATACCATAGTCTTCCAAGACTGACGGAGGCCTGCTTTATCCTGATGGGTAGCTCCTCATTTCATTCTTACTCGACTAATATTTTCTAGTAGCTTGGTACCTCTAATTTCAAAGAATTATCCTTGTGCACTGTTTTCTATATTAATCAATGAATCCATAGAACAGCTTATAATTAGGCTTCAGTGTGGAATAAATACCAGCAGAGCTCAAAATCCAACATACTAAAGGCAGAGCTGCATTATGCGGAAGTCTGCATTTTGTGGGGAAATGCTTTCAAGTAATTAACATTTTATAATTCTTATTTTTATAGTATAAAAAGGAGATGAAGGAGATTTGAAGGAGGCGAGAACAAACAACCCGTAATGAAAGATGTTCTTGATAATCCATTGTGTGTTAAATGCAGCCTTATGAGAATCTGAGGATAACGTTTTATCGAAGCGTGAAAAGTGCTGTGTAATAATTCAATTACGACTTACGGTCCCATAGCATGACTTGGCCAGAAGTAAAGCTTGCCAAACAAAATGCATGGTCTGAAGAGCTTCTGGACCACTCTGGAAAAGTGCTTTGGGAACTTGTACCCTGAACAAGTCCCATGTTTAGTCACCTGTGACAGGGTCTGATGCCTAAACATGCTGTGGAGGGGCCCCCCTCCCCTTTGAAGCCAGTCCCATCAGTGAGGGCAAAACAGAGGTGAATGCCTTTGTAATTCTTTGCACCCCCTAGCTATGCCCCTCTAGCTCTATGTACTTTTTTATGAGATCTTTGCACAGCTGAAGGAAGTGGAAGAGCAAAGGTCACAAGATGGAATATATTGGAATGGGTCACTCATGGAGAACCCAAGACCTTGAAAGCACCTGCATTTCAGGCTGAATTGCACCTCTTCCCTACCAAACCAGCAGTTCTTCTATTTGTGGGAAGAGGAGCTGCTAAAACCAACCCTGCCTAACCATTTTTATTGCTATTTGTTTTTCTGGGAAGGGTTGCACAATCATGATGTCGTCATAAGAACATAAGAAGAGCCTTCACTGGATCAGGCCAAAGGCCCATCTAGTCCAGCTTCATGTATCACATGGCGGCCCTCCAGGGAACATATATGACACTTGCATCCAGGTGCCCCCCTGCATCTGGCATTTGGAAGTTGTCCACATCTAAGTTGTACACATCTACACATAACATTCTCAAGGGCTTCTTTGAGGAAAAGAAATATGGCAGTCACCTGCTTGCTTGCTGGTAGAATGAACCTGTCCCCAAACTCGGAAAAACCATTATAATGTGCCCTTCCTGCATCTTGTTGGTGGAAATGGGGTATGCTCTCTGAAACAGCTCTAGTACCGGATCTGACCCCTCTTTCTGTCACATATCCACAAACCCAAAATGCTGCTGAAGAGACTTGTAAAATTAATGTTTGCCAGGGATGATAGTAAACTATGAGCAGGCAAGCTAGGAGAATAGCTAGCAGCCATCCAACAGACATTTGATGTTATTTCATTTTTTAAAAAACAAAACAGTTTCATTTTCATACACTTGGGAAGGAGAAAGGCATAGGGGAATATTTGGCAGCGACAGTTCATGCTCTTTGAAAGGAGATTCCGGCTGGAAATCCGGAAAAAATTCCTGATGGTGAGGGCAGTTCGGCGGTGGAATAGATTGCCAAGGGAGGTGGTGGACTCTCCCTCACTGGGGATCTTCAAGCAGAGGCTCAATGAGCACCTGTTGGAGATGCTCTAGGGGGAATTCCTGCTGCAGGCAGGGGGTTGGACTAGATGACCTACTAGGTCCCTTCCAACTCTATGATTCTATGATTCTTTGCTTTAATGAGCTAGCCAAACGGGGTCAAGCACAGATCCCCATAGGATCACAAATGCTTCTGAATCATTTGAAGGAATGAGATCAGGCCACCTGTGAGACACGGAAACGGAGGAAGCATCCAAACACTCTAGAGATAAAAGCAATTTATGGATGCCATGGTGGTTTGACGAGGCAGGTTATATGGAGAGGAATCGCATGATCTGAAATGCCAGTCTTCAGATAATGTGCATTACTGTTACCACCAATGCCATCAAGTAAAAGTCACGTCCCTGCCACAAGGAACTTGCAATCTAAATTTCAACACTTGGGGAAAGTCAATAATGGTTCAAGTGGGAAGGAAGAGGTAAAGGACGCAAGGAAATGTGACCAAGGCTACAATCTTGTCCACACTTTCCTGGGAGTAAGCTTTATGGAGTATAATGGGACTTACTTCTGAGTATCCCAACAGAGGATTGGGCTCCAAGTATAGTTACAAAGGCGGGCAGCCATATACTAGCTAAATTCCTGCACAGGTGCAAAGGTGGCAGAAAAGGCAATGAATTTTGGGCTTCTAAAGAACTTTTTATGGCAGGGAGTTATTTGTCCCCTTGCTCAGCACCCCAAATGAGTCAACTCAGACATGTTGATCCACTAAGTGGATCAGACCCGGGAAGGGGTTCTGGGTCCAATCCACTCTGCAGAGTGCTGTTGCACTCTGGGTCCAATCCTCCCACCCTCCCCATTGAGGTTTGCAGTTTAATTCACACTTACTTGCAGCTTCTCTTCTCCGTAGGACTTCCTCTTTAAACTCTTTATATAGTCCTGTACTGTTCAGAAAGCTAAGATACTATAACTGATAACCTTATACAGGTGAGCTCCCATATCTGTGGATCCAGTATCTGCAGTTTCAATCATCCACTGATCCAGTTCCCCACCTATTAACATTCTTAAAATGTTTATCATGAAGTGTTTTTTGCTTTAAACAGACCGCTATAAGCATTCAAGTTTATAGTGTGAAAAAACAAGCTCCTGGCAGCCTATATGCTAATGAAACTACACCTAACACTAAAAAACAAGCAGGATATGCACAAAGGGAACTATTAATAATCCCCATAGTACTATTTCTGTATCAACAAGGGACTCTGGAATGGATCCCCCAAAGTATACCGGGGGGATGCCCGCATTAAGAATGGATCATGTGAGGTTTCTATTGGATAGGCCTTTAGCTGAATGACATGAAACTATTGTAGCTCAGCACCATGTGGCTACATCTCAATGGGGGGGGGGGGTATGGACAGTGCTTTTTATTTATTTGTAATCAACTAATACATTTTGGCAAGAGGCTGGCAGCTGTTTTTTCCCTACTGTTGAGAACTCTCCCGTCACATTCTGACCTTGGAAAGTTCAGAGATTGAAGACTCATAAATTTCTCAGATCATATTATTCAAAGCCTATTATGTCTCTGAGTAGCCAGAAGCAGAAGTCCGAGAGTAAACAAACTACTCATCAGCCTGCAATGCAACATCAGTTCCTATCTAATTATCTCAGTATGGACTTACATGAACCCCACTGTTACAGTTTCCGACCATCACAGTGTCTTAGCCATGGACCATCTGGCTTTTACAAGGGATGCACATATACAGATAGTCAGTGTTTGATGTTCCGTAATTACACAGCATCCTCTCGGCCACTTACAGCCCAGTCCCATCCTTACTAGTGCAGCTGTGCCAAAAATGCAGAAACAGGGAAAGAGTGGATTTGGGGGATGGGAAAAGAGAATTAGGGCAAAATTCAGAGTAACTACAGGGAGTCCTTGCTCCAGTGTAAGAATAACTTACTCTGGATTTCAATATGAATTTCACATAGGTTTTCTCTAGCTGGTGCAGTAACTACGGGTGCACGTAAAGTCTCTTACGTGCTCCCGTAGTTACTCTGGATTTGGGGGTTAGATAGGAAGATGGACAAGGTCCAGAGGCTCATAAAAGTTTGCAGTGTGCTAACTCAATTTAGGCTACAATCCATAGTAACTACGGGACCTTTTATACTGAACTAGTTACGTTGCCACCTATGGGAAATGTATAGAGCAATCCAGAGTAAGTGCCCCTTACGTCTTCCTGTAGTTACTCTGGATTGTAGGGTTAGATTGACACAAATCATTTTTTAAAAGATATAGGGCGCAATCCAGAGTAACAATGAGGAGTCCTTGCTCCGGTGTAAGAACAATTTACTCTGGATTGCAATATGAATTTCCCATAGGTTTTCACTAGGGGGTGCCATAACTACGGGTGCACGTAATGACTCTTACGTGCTCCTGTAATTACTCTGGATTGTAGGGATAATCTTGCTTATTTCTGTACCAATCAGATTTGAGCCAGGAAGGCTTGCCCTACAATCCAGAGTAACTACAGGAGCACGTAAGAGACATTACATGTACCCTTAGTTATTGCACTACCTCGTGAAAACCTATGGGAAATTCATATTGCAATCCAGAGCAAATTGTTCTTACACCGGAGCAAGGACTTCACGTAGTTACTCTGGATTGCGCCCTTGGTCGTGGATAGAAAGTGACTAATTTAAACCGTTCCATCAAAATGCTGGGTGGCAGCTTTAAGAACAGCAGTGGAGGGAGTGATGCAATTCCCAGGGTGTATCTGAAGTGGCTGAAATAGCCACCTGTATTGTAGCTCCAGCTGGTCTCTATTCTGAGCGTAACTGGAAAAAAGCTTCTAAAGTGTCTAGCACCTCGCTGAGCACTTCCAACCTGCTTTTCTAGCAACAGGCGCTGGTGGAAACGTCAGAAAAACTGTTTGGAAACTATATGTTATTAACAAATGGATCTTGAAAGAGCAATTGGTGCTCCTTTGCTGAGCCACTTTCAGACATTTCAAATGACTGACAATTTAGCTCCTTTCTGCCATCTCCTTGGGGCTGATGGAGTCAGAAGTATATATTTTAAAAAATCAGAACATCTCAAACTGCAGCTGTACATTAAGGTCTTTCTCGCTTTCAGGAACTATGCAATGTTCCTATAAATTCCAGTAAGTCTATGCCTATATCCACTTCCTCCTTCAATGGATCTGGAAGTTGACTTTTATTCTGGTTTACAGTTCCCCTTAAAGCACACGTGTGCACACAGACAGACACACAGAACATCCAAGCCTATTCAAAAGCAAATCTATTAGTACTAAATAGCATAGTAGAAGAGAGGAAAACAGGTAACAGAGTGAGATTTTTTTTTAAAAAAGTCCATTCCTTGTCCCCTGAAAACCCACTGATACTTTGTGAGCTCTGTACAGTGTTTCCAAATCCCTTTTCCGGTGGCACAAGCGGTTAAGTCGCTGTGCCTGTTAACCAGCAGGCCAGGGTTCAAGACCCGGGTCGGCCCCACAAGACAGGGTGAGCTCCTGTCCGTAGCCCAGCTCTGTGACGCTAGCTGGATCCAATCGTATTGGCTCTGCCTTTCCATTGGACTAATTCAGTGGCGTGGAGAGGGGGGATTTGCTGCTTGGGTAACAGCCTATCCTCCATAACAATTCAACCCAGGCTTTCGTGCTTTGCATGCAGCGTATGCAGCGCTGAGCATGATACCATAGTCTTTCAAGACTGATGGAGGCCTGCTTTTTCCAGGAATGATTGCAGCCCTAGACAAGAGACCTCACTTAATAGTTAGAGATACAGGTGTTAGACCCTCACTTTTTTAAAAAGATCCAGGAAGTGGGATTTAACACAAATGAAATATTTCTATGTTCTTATAGAAATAGGTTTTTTTAAAAAAAATACTTTGCAAAGTGTAAGTCTTCCAGACTCCAGCCAGGAAAGCAAAGCTGAGAACACACATGCACGAAAAGGACATTATGCTCCATGATGCTGAAAACCAGCCCTGAATATAGCTGCAGACTAATCCTAAAGGGAAAGGTCTGCAAAATCAACTCATTCTTTTGCCTCTGGAAAAGCTACAGGATTACAGGATGCTATGATAATGCTGCGCTACATTCCTATTTATGGCTTTTTGAGGGGAAAAAAACTTATCTGCTCTAATTCATTGCCTTCCCTGAGCCTGAATGTGTACAACTTTCAAACTGCCAGCCACTAGCCCAAGAAGCAAAAGCAAGTCTAATTTAAGAAATTCACTAAGTGCATGTACCGCCAATAGCACCATAAGGAGGACTCATTGTTCTGGAAATAGAGTCCTGTAGAAAGCTTCTAGCACCTGATTTACTCAAAGCCATATTTATAGCAACTTCTTTTGTCTAGGAAACAAGCATCTAGTGCTAAGGAGTAGAGACCAATGTACAGAAGGAGTACACAAGCCTTAACATCACAGTTTTTTGAGAATGAGCCACACAAAGTTCTACAGGAGAAGCCAAGGTGTTCCATACTTGTTTTCATCTTTCAATGAGGCCTACGGTTCTCATTGGAGAACTTGTTTTACCAGGTGTAACAGCTATTGGATCCTTCCCATGGAAGATAATCCATGCTGCTTGGTTTGTTTTGTTGAGGCTCAGTTCCTGGAGAAAATGTCTTATCCAAAGGGACACTGTAGATCCCAGCAGCCATCAACATCAAGGAAGTGGAAGCAAGAATGGTTTTTAACATGCTCTCCCCACTAGTTGGAATGTTTGGAGGCTCAGATCCAGGAGATGGTAGGATCCGTAACACATGCTGACTCTCTGGCTCTTTTCTAGCTTGTTCCGCCTGCACAGAGCAACGTGGAATTGTGCAGGTCCAAATTGCCATACAGATCTGCTGGAGCTAATCCTGAGGAGACCTACAAGCAGCCAAATCTCTCCCATGGGACCCTCAGAGGTCAGGCTGTTGCTGCTGCATTACCCCATGTGAATTTAGGTAGGACTGGGTCTACTGGAGCCTGAAAGATCAATCCTATGCATCTACTCAAAAGTAAGTCCCAATATAGTCACTGGAGCTTACTCCCAGCAAAGTATGGACAGGATTGTAGCTTCACCTTACTGGGAGTAAGTCTCATTGACTATGATGGAACTTACTTCAGAGTAAACATGAAGGTGGCTCTGACACTATCAAACATGTCAGGATGTGACAGCGACATCAATTTCGATGATATCGCATTCACATCCCAACAAGTTTGACAGGGGTCCTGTCCCAGTTTGGTGGAACTAAATTATGGCAACCCTAATCCAAGTCCAGATAGCGTGTGACTCATGTATATCTAAAAGAAGCAGTATTTTTAAAAATACCGCAAAAATCCATTTTTATCACAGCTGTCAACAGGCACCTCTCAGTTAACAGAGGACTGTTTCATCTTCAAGTCCAAGAACTGTTCCCAGTTAGTTCTTCTGACCCTTCCCATCTAGCAGAAATTAAAATTAAGCAGCCTGCCAAGGTGCAGCTTTCCTCCCAATGGGCACCCTCATTTCCTTCTCCCTGTCATGCTGACATATTCTTAAGAGTCCGAGCTTAATTGGATCTGTGTAAGGTCATCATCTGAATTAGTTCCACCATGAGCAATCATCACTGCCAGGGGGATGACAAATTGCCTTCAATCAATTTGCAATCATCGAGAGGTTTGGACCGGAGGCGCAGCGGGAGTGGTGCAGATTGGGAAATGGAAGCACTTAAAGAGGAAGGGTTGCTGCTAAAAAGGTAGGGGTTCTCCTTGTGTTCATAATGTGGTAGAGAAGCTTCCTTCCCAGATCATGTGCCTAGTGCACACTCATAGAGCATGTAATGAGAATGTAATGGCTAGAACATCCATAGAGCATGTAATGGCTAGAACTCTCTGGGAAAGAGGATCTCTTCCGTTTATATACATGAGTGTGTTTTCCTATATCATTCATGGATGATACAAGCATGTGGATTTTCTGGGATGAAAGACAGCCTTGAAGTGAGCCAGCCTTCACTCTTGCTTGATAGTGCTTTATAAATCAGTGGTAGCTGAAGGATCCAGGTTCAGTCCTTGGCATCTCTAAACAAGGTTGAAAACCCACCTGCCCCAAGAAAAGCCACTGCTAGCAAGGGTGGAGAATACTAACCAGGATTCTTATTTGGTACATGGAAGTAACACATGTTCAGTAAAAGGTTAACTGACTTTCAGTCCATTTTAGCAGATATTCAGAAATTCATGGACAAAGTCCAACCTATACATGGAATTTTTATACATGGATTTAACTCAACACAAATGGCCACTGCCAATCACAGTGTAAACTGATTTTCTACTGTTGTAGTTCTACTGTTGCAATTTTGCAAGCCATCATTCCATTCTTCAGTCCCAGAATTATTATTATTTATTTGATTTATATCCTGTCTTTCTTCCTAAAGGAAGGATACCCAAGATGGGATGCAGATTTTGATACCCTGCAGATTTCTGCAGACTGCAGATAGAAACCCCTGCAGATGCGGAGGCACTATCTTATTCCACTGGGCCCAATGGAAGCACAAAAAACCTGGAAATGTATTTTTAAATCTGTTTTCCCATTATTGTTTTTATTAATCCATAGGAAATTTTGTAACTGAACCCTAGAGACACCTGTAAATCCCTTAAATAAATAAGTTGGGCCCATATCCTGAAGTCAAATTAAGCCCTTTGCGATGGAGCAGTTCAGGTGACTTTCCATAAAATAACACTAGAGGGTGATGTAACTGCGTAGACCCATAACTGATCTGCATTTTGCCCTAAGTAAGTAAGTAAGTAAGTAAGTAAGTAAGTAAGTAAATAAATAAATAAATAAATAAATAAATAAATAAATAAGCTGTCCATACTCATAACCACCTCTTACTATATTTTGCTGGTGAGCCTCTGCAGGCTTCCACCCTAAACCTGATTACACTTGTATGGAAAAGTTGTCTGGTCTTCTGCAACAGGAGAGAAGCCTGCACTTGGAATACATTTTTGAGACATAGGGTGGATATAGGATTATCACATATAATTAATTGGACACTTCTTCTGTGTTGTAAGCCTACCTGACGTAGAGGGAACGCTTCTGGTTGGTTCGCAGGGAACCTGACCCGGAACTCATGCTGTGGTTCATCATCTGTTCACGCAGGTCATGGATTTTGGCTTCAAATCGAGCGTATTCTGGAAAAAGAAAACAGATGCAAATATGACCTTTGCTACATATTGATTAATGGCATTGAAAATGACAGGCAAATTACACACCAAAAGAAACCCCAATACAAAAAGTGCTGAGAAAGGCTGTGTGAAAAGCAATGAGTAAAATGACTAGTAAGAAAGTGTGCTGGAAATCAAATTGATAAACGTGTGCTATAAAAAGGTTGCAAAGTTTCATTGATCAATTCATTAACTGATGCAAGCAATCAAACTACTACCTATCAGTAACTTCATGAGCAAGGAATGTTCTTGTTCCTGTAAATTTATTAACAACAGCTCTATTTCTGACTGATCTCTCTCTCTCTCTCTCTCTCTCTCTCTCTCTCTCTCTCTCTCTCTCTCTCTCTCTCATGGCTGGCACATGTAACAAGATTGCACAGTGCCATTTGTATTGTGATTTACCAAATACTCTCTCTCTCTCTCTCTCGCTCTCGCTCTCTCTCTCTCTCTCTCTCTGTGTGTGTGTGTGTGTGTGTGTGTGTGTGTGTGTGTTCCCTTGCATCTCAGTTTCTCCTCTTTGGAAAATTTGGCACCTCTGATAGCCAAGTTAATATTCGCTGTTCATTTTGGCAGACTTCCCGGAATATTTGGCTACTGCATAATTAGGGCTAGTTTTTTTCTATTCATTAGCCCATAATGGGCAAATTAGACCTTCATGGTTGCCAAAAAATCTGATTCTGTTCTAAGATAACACTGTTGCAACGACCAGTCATTCATTTCCATTGTTTTTCCCAATTTGAAATTGTAGAATTTCACTGCCATTTTATCCTGGCATAACACCCTTTCCTATTCCCAGAAGTATATTCCGTCTGTAACAAACAACAAATGCTTCTATTGCTTGGCTATTTCATACAAAATGATTTGTTTATGTACATATACTAAAACAGAAGACCTTACAAAGACAAATAAGGAATTATATAGGTAATCACAGTTTGCATGCTTTGGCTTGTCATCATTGTGGTGCTTTCCCCCAAGAAATGGATACGGTCCAGGTCTCATGTTATAGGAGTGCTATGGTGGCAACCATGTTTGTTTCCCATGCCACACCAGCAGAATCTGTATGGTCAGAAAAGAAGCACTCTACTTCCAACCAAGCCAAGCCACCAAGTACAAGTATTTTAACAGAATGTGACATATAAAAAGCCCAAATTGGGTGGCTTGGACTGGAGTGGCTTAGAGGTGTCTTAAACCACTTTTGTGATACCCCCAGGCCAGCATGGGATGTGCTGGGACTTGTGCCAGCCTCACTGGAGGTTAGGATTACAGTCCCAACTGCTCAGCCCTCTATAGCTATGCCACTGTCACA
The DNA here is from genome assembly GCA_030015325.1 of Cryptoblepharus egeriae. NCBI lineage: Eukaryota > Metazoa > Chordata > Lepidosauria > Squamata > Scincidae > Cryptoblepharus > Cryptoblepharus egeriae. The sequence goes on along the minus strand of JAREYC010000005.1, from coordinate 93,502,322 downwards.
GCTTCAGTCTCATTCCCAGAGACCTTTCCGACCACAGTCTACTCCCTGCCCTTCTGCTGATGATGTCCTAGATGGCTAGTTGGGTTCTATATAAAACTGCTCTTCGAACAGCTTTTGCCTTTAATAAATAATGAAGAAATTTTGTGCACGTAGGTGCCGTAGAAGTTAACTTCTATATTTAGACTCCAGCGTGCAGCGGGACAAGTAAGATCAGAAGTTAAGTCTACAGAGCAGCATCACTGGTGGTTCTGCTCTGAGCAGAACTGAACTCCCACATGAACTTCCCCTGTAAGTAACTTCTTTGTTTTTCTGTAGTTCACATGGCTGTGTCAAAGAGGGTTTAATAGCCCAATACTATTCAGAATTGGGCTGGTGTGTAGGGGCTTACAACAGCGGAGCACTCACAACAATCATACTGTTATATAATTGTTTCTGGTGGCATGCACAGTGTGCTAATGATGAACATTTAAGGAACAATATCACAAATAGCATCCGTGCAGGAAGACCAGATCAGAATGGGAATACATTCAGGTCTTGTGTAGAAATAGGATATAGGTCTAGTGTGCTCCCTGAGTCATCTGGTGGGTGAGATACAGGAAGCTGGATTATGTGAGCCTTTGGCCTGATCCAGCAGAGGTTCTTCTTATGAGAGGAGATGAAGGAAGGGGCAATACAAGACTAAGAAGTGGCCAACACTATTGCAGATGTCCATCCCAATTTCCTGCCTCGAAACAGGGTGACCAGATGCCCAAACCTCAGAAGGAGGACAAGGTCTTGGATTCCTCTCAGCCTGGTCTTTCCAGTGGACAATAGCACGTTTGCCTTCTCACCAGTAAAGCCGCGATATTGGGCACTTTCACTTTCCTAGAGAGCTCAATGCATATTTTTTATTTTTAGTTTTTGGCCATAATGATTTTTGCATTGGATTCTGCTCTTTAATATGAATCCAACAACATATGACACGATGGGGTACTGCACACCATTGCAAAGTTCCAAAATGAAGCCACAACGGAGGACAATGAAGCCCTTTTGGAGGACACCTGGACAGGAGGCTTAAAAACAGGACAAATCCAGAAATTTCTTGTTATATTGTAACCCTGGCCTTGATCCTGGGTCCACTGGATTCCTGCATTCCAGGGTCCACTTGGACTTAATAGCTGGCCCAAAACTGAGACCTATGTAGGTGTGGAGGCTCAGGCAAAGGAAAAAATGTTCCCGTACACAGAGGAAGTTCCTGGAATCTGAAACTTGCCCAAATGATACAGGATGCACAAATTGTTGCTTTAATTTGCAAGCAATTTTTTTTTTTTGCTTCCTGCAACATAGCATCACATTTCTGAGACATCCACAAAAGCAGATCTTCGGTTTTCACAAAATGGATCCAAGTCACTGTCACACTGTGTCTTACCATTCAATTTTAACTAGGGCTGTAAGCTGCCTTGGGTAGCCTTTTTCAAGTAGAAAGTTGGGATATAAATCAAATAAATAAACAAACAAACAAATAAATAGGCTATGCTACTACCTCATATGACAACTGTTGTTATAATTGGCCATATAGTGGTGCTTTGTGCATCCATTTGGGTCTAGTGCCACAAATGGAGGCATACTGCTAATTCAAACAGCTAAGGTAAGTCAACCACAGGGGTGGTTGGCTGGAAAGGAGTAAGTGATTGTCTAGATTAGCTCTAGGCTGCAATCCTAAAGACACTTTCTTGGGAGTAAAACCCATTGAACACAATGGAGCTCACTTTTGAGTAGACATGGTTAGGATTGTGCCACTAGTCTGCCTTAGCAGGCCTTGTTGTGCATATGCAATATAGTAATTTACTTCTTAACAAATAGATAGATAGATAGATAGATAGATAGATAGATAGATAGATAGATAGATAGATAGATAGATAGATAGATAGATAGATAGATAGATAGATAGATTTATTTATTGGCCAAGTATGAACTCCATACCCGGAATTTGGCTTTGGCAACGGCTGCAGACATACAAACACCAACACACAAATATCAAACAATACATACAATACATACAGAGCATACATCAGAGCATAAATCATTGACAAATCAGTATTTTGTCACCCTTATTTCATAGCCACTGTGATATTCTTCCCACATGATGTCTGGATAAGTGAATTATATTATTTTACAAGCGCCAGCAATTAGAGTAAAGGTAGTGTAAAGATAAATGACAAACCTCTGGATGGGATGGGTTTGAAGACAACACAAATGTTAATAACATTATATAGCCTATGTGTCTCTGTGTGGGAAGCTCAAACTTTTAGCTGTTTGGATATTAAAAAAGAGTGAATACATATTGCTGTGAGCATGACAGAATTCTGTAATATGCTATTTTCATATCTGCCAAAAACTGAAAAGCAGTAGACATTCAGCCTGGATGTTTACCCAGAAGCAAATCCCCCTGAATTGAACTGGGCTTTGTACAAAGTAATGGCACACAGGTTTTTTAGCCATGTGTCCAAACCACATTTTGTTGAATGTAAGCCCTACTTACATACTTCCAAGATGTTGGCACAGAATTGCAAACTTCCAGAGCAATCCTATTTGTGTTTACTCAAAAGTAATCCAAATGTTTTTTCGTGGAAAATATGCCTAGGAGTAGAGATATTCAGCCCAGTCTTAAGATGGATCGTGCTGGTGGGACAAGCACATGCAATGTTGCAAATGCGCCACTTAAATAAACTGACATCAGATATTTAAATATTAATGAAACTGAAAATTGCCTTCCTAAGTAGATGCCCAAAGAGGAAAAATTCTGAAGATGCACTGCAAAAAAGTAAGATCTACTAAGGCTAAATATAGAGGTAGCTAACAGAAGGTGTACTATTGGTACATTGTGATTCAAAGGAAAATTGGCAGAGAGGGTGAGAGCCATTCTTACGTATTCAGGAGATGAAACGACAGAACTTCATCGACAGAACTTATACCACTTATACCACATCGACAGGATTATACCACTGGACACACAAGAATGCATGCATCAAATTTTTGAATACCTGTGTTAAAAATGCCATTCAGGACATGTTAATAATATAGACTTTGCTTTAGAAAAGTGCCGTACATTAGTCTCTGACAAAATCGTATATGCACAAAGCAAGAAGGAAAGCATCATTGTAGTAATATCTAAAATTTATACTTTATCTATATTTAGATAAAAAAAGCAGGCCTCCATCAGTCTTGAAGACTATGGTATCGTGCTCAGCGCTGCATACGCTGCATGCGAAGCACGAAAGCCTGGGTTGGTTTGTTATGGAGGATAGGCTGTTACCCAAGCAGCAGATCCCCCCTTTCCATGCCACTGAATTAGTCCAATGGAAAGGCTGAGCCAATACGATTGGATCCAGCTGGCGTCGCAGAGCTGGGCTAAGGACAGGAGCTCATCCTGTCTTGTGGGGCCGACCCGGGTCTCGAACCCTGGCTGTAGATAGATATCAAAATATAATGAGTCAAGTTTAATCTTTTTCCCCCTAGCAAAATGTGAAGTCATGTGGTAGGCTAAAAATTTAAAAGATTAATGCAAATTGTTTTGGAGAATGGAAAATGGAAAAAATGGAGAATGGAAAAAATACTCCTCTTCCTGCCACTCAGTGAGATACTTACTGGCACAGCTTTCTGCATCCAGCATAACTTTCTGCTTTGGATTCAGAATAGTTGGGGCAGTCCAGCCAAGGCATATCTCACTGCCCTAATTCTGGATTGTGCACTAACTAACTAACTAACTAACTAACTAACTAACTAACTGTCAGTAAGTAAGTCAGTGGCCATACAATCCAGAGCAACTATGGGAGCACGTAAGAGACATTACGTGTACCCGTAGTTACTGTACCACCTCATGAAAACCTATGGGAAATTCATATTGCAATCCAGAGTAATTGCTCTGGATTGTGCCCTAAGTCAGTAAGTCAGCGTGGCTGCAATCCTAACCTCCAATTATGCCAGCATAAATCCTATGATGACCTGGAGGTGTCACAAAAGTGCCGTAAGGCACTTCTGCCCCACTCTTAGGGAAATTAGGCCACTGCACAAACATGCGCCGGTCTTCCCATACAAGCTTTGGAAGATATGCCAGGTGAGTTATGCTGGCCTAAATTGGTCAGGATTGCTCTCTAAGTGAAAAAATAAAGTTAACAGGGCCACTTCAAGCAAAGATAGTTGAAAATACTACAAGGTGTGTACCAAAGAGTTATAGCGACACAATGAAATCTCAATTCCCCACTTTTTAAACTATACAAATAATGTGCTTGAATCTGTTAAGGCATTTCTGCGCCACTCCTGAGGTCTCCAGTGTGTCTCTAGTGCATCTCCAGTGTGTCTCTAGTGCACAGACTGGCCTAAGAGATTAGTTAAGAGATTTCCATACCTATATAAATGCTCAAGCGAGCGAGCGAGCGAGCGAGCGAGCGAGAGAGAGAGACTGACCCAGCCCAGTTTCTCTGAATGCTACATCTTGTGCCGGTGTTATCAACCACCAGATAAACCAGTGATTTTCAACCTTTTTCATCTCATGGCACACTATCAGTTGTTTTTACCATTGAGAAGGCGCACCATGCTCTTCAAAGTTTTCCTATTAATAAATGTCCTTCCCCATATTCCCACGGCACACCTGAGGACTATCCGTGGAACACCAAGGTGCCATGGCACACTGGTTGTAAATCACTGAGGTAAACCATGAGTCCTGAGGATATCTACAGTAGCAGGTTCAGCTACACAGGCTAGTTAGAGATCAATAAGTGGATGCAACATCAGTGTCAGGAATTTGAACAAATTAAGCACCGGGGAAGTTTTTGGAATGGGCTAGACATGTCCGAAAGGAAAAGTCTTGTGCAAAACAAGATGCTGGACAAGATGGACCTATGGTCCAGGAAGGCTTTTCTTATGTTCTTACAGTTATTCATTCCATATCATAATTTTGTCAGGTACTACCGATGTGGTTTTGATATCTAGTGCTCTCATACCACTCACAGTTTAACTCTGTGCTCTTTAGGAAGATTCAAAGCTTTCCCTGTAGCTACAGCTTTCATGTTAAGCTTACAATATTAATGGGCTTATTTTTGTTCCCATTTTTGAAAGACAAGTCTCCACATTTCCATATTTTGCCAAAGCCCAGAGATTAGTTCTCACAGTGGTGGTAAACCTGGAGCTTGGCTACACCACTTCAGTCTGCAGCCGGGGATCATGTACACTGAGTGTGTTTCCATGCAAAAATTAAAAAATTAAAACATAATCCCTATAGCAAATTAGATTTCCAAACGGTAGGCTAGGATTTTGATCTTACCAAGATATAATTAAAAAATAGCTTGGTGTCCATCTTGCTGATGCAGCTGTGCCAACAGGTAGACATTGCATCCTGCAGTGCGGAGGAAGTCATGGGACTCCTTGGAAATAGGATACATTTGTTCCTTTACATCAGGGCTGTATTGGCTCCAGAAGGTTGGACAGCTTTGTGTCCTCAGACTCCTGGAGTCTGCCAATAAGTGATACAGAGTCCAATCCTGAACTCAGTGCACTAACTAACTTGCCACCAGTGTGCACTGTTGCAAACATGCCATAAAACAGGTTTGTGAGAAATGGCACTGTCCGGGTACCAGAACTGTGAGCCTGTGCCGAACCAGTGCTGGTGGGAGACTGGCAGTTCATTGCCCTCCACTCACCCAGACTGCCAGGAGGTTGAGGGGCAAGTAGAGACATGGAGAGGCGGGGAGGAGGCATTCCATGGTGGGATGATATGGGGAAGGGTGAGGGAGGCCCTGCCAATGGTCTATCTAGATCAGCATCTTATTTCTTGTTTCTGGCCACATAGGGATGGAGGATTGGATCTGGTAAAAATGCCATATCAGAGTCTCACCTCCTGCTCCCCACCCTTCCCTGATCCTCCTAGATCCCTATTTTACTATTTAACAATATCAAGATTTAAAATTTTTGACCAGTTGTAGTGACACATGACACCTGGTGTGGACAGCACCCCTTCCTGATACCATTGCTCTCAGTGAATGTTACATCTGAGTAAACATGCATAAGAGCGCACTGTTACTCTCTATCCCTTTACCAATGATCCCAACATGAAATGTATTTTCCTCGTTGTTGTTTTACACTGAACCTTGAATATGAAGGGTGGAGAGGCTTTGATGGAGGTGATTGAGGGGGGAGGAATGGGACAAAACAACTGTCAACATTCAGACATGCTTGACAGCCTGTCAGCCTTCCTTACATTTTCATTTGCATCCGGGCGTCAACTGCCGCTTGCACTGGAGGTGAACTTGTATCCATCCTGTCACTGCGATCTTTCCATAGACCCATCACTGCCTAAGCATTTCCTGAAGGGGAGCTTAAAATCTTAGCCAGCCTCTAGCGCTGCATCAAGAAGTGTGCCAAGAACGTCTGTTGACGAAGGCTCACGAGAAGATGCCCAAAAGAAAGGCTTAAAATAACCAATATTTTAATTTCCTCCAAAAGATTGAGCAGATTTGAGGACTGATCCAGGCAAACCTACATTGGTCTTATTTTGTTTGCACCTTTGTATGCCTGTAAATTAAGTGTGATGAAGGGAACATGCAAAAGGCCCTAGGATTGCCAACTGACCCAAACCAACACCCTGGTTTTCTCTCAATAGTTTAACAGTAGAGAATTTGATCTGCAGAGTTCAAGATCTACTTGAGACTTTGAAGTTGACCTTTGAGTAGAATTCACATTCCTACCTGTTAGTGTGGAGGAGAGATACAATTTTCCCATGCACAGTGTTGTAGCGCAAGGCCCACCAGTCCCCACACTGTTGTTAGTGATCAGTGATTTTCCAAACTGCATGAACTCCCGCCATGCTGCAGATGTCCCTGGTGGCCTCTTGGCCCTTCCTTGTGCTACCATATTGAATTACTAATGCTCATGTGAGCTTGTGCACAATTCAAATTTATGCTACTGGAAGAGCCAGTCCGATGTGCCTCCATGACTGATTGCCATAACCACAGGGCATTGTTACCACAGTAAATTTGGGAACCACTGCAGGTAAGGTTTTGATTGTCAGTATGAGAAAAATATGCTGGATCTGCCAAGTGTTCAGCTTTTCACAGTGCCGACCTAAATAGTTTTGAGAATATACTAGTGTGGCATGTAAGTAGTTCGCCCTCTGTACCCAATATTTAGAGATCTACCATGCCTGAACATGGAGGTACCTCTGCCATCTTCACCCCCTTTCTTGTCTCATTTTTTTCTTACATAGAGACACAAATACATCGGAAAAGTACTCCAACCTGTTGACTAGTTTCCTTGCCTTCTTCGACCATACCAATAGTTGTTTCTGAGATGGAATGACCACAATGGTAATCGAGCAGCTGTGCCATAGATCAACATTAAGGCATGATGGTATGTACGGGTGACCTTTATTTCAATCCCTTTCTTTATAATCAGTGGCACGGCATTTGCCTTCTCGTTACTGCAATTTACTGAGTTGATGTTTCCATCCATCACAACCCCTGTTCTTTTTCTCATTATTCATTGCCAGTTCTTGTCCCATCAATGTAAGTTTTCAACTGTTGGTAGCACATTATACCATTGTGTTTTCAAGATGAAAAAAGGAAACACTTTTTCTTTCTTGTAAATCAGTCCTAGACAGGCTATTAGAAAGCAAGTGCTTCTGACTATTACAAAATAAATGAAACAATGTGATTTATACTGCCCCACTAACTGAGCATAGAGACATGTTAAGAGTGGTGACGCAGGGCATTACCCTAACCTGTTTAGGCCAGAACAACTCACACAACTCAGCCATCTCTGTGTTTCTGTGGTGGCATTGGGAGGCCAGTGCATGTCTGTACACTGGCCTAACCCAGGAGTGGCCACTACAGGACCTGTGCTGGGACTTGACCAGGGATTAGGATTGCACTGTCACTTAGATTTAGCAGGGATTGAGCACCTGCCCCTCTTTAAACACTATTTGCACCAAATTCTTACTGAATTTGGCACCTTTAAAAAAAAGAACCATATTTTCACTTATTTTGCTATGTAAAAACTATTTGGGAACATTTTGTTGAATAAAAGCAGGCCTCCATCAGTCTTGGAAGACTATGGTATCGTGCTCGGCGCTGCATACGCTGCATGCGAAGCATGAAAGCCTGGGTTAGATTGTTATGGAGGAGAGGCTGTTACCCAAGCAGCAAATCCCCCCTCTCCACACCACTGAATTAGTCCAATGGAAAGGCAGAGCCGATATGATTGGATCCAGCTAGCGTCGCAGAGCTGGGCTAAGGACAGGAGCTCACCCTGTCTTGTGGGGCCGATCCGGGTCTTGAACCCTGGCATGCTGGTTAACAAGCACAGTGTTTTAGCCACTTGCGCCACCCACAGCCCACGTTTTGTTGAATAAGAAGAATAAATATTAGATACAGTGCTAGGCATAAGGCCCAGAGCTAAACAACTTTCCAGCACTGATGCAACCATAAGGTAAGGGAACAAATATTACCTTACTTTGAACAGGCAACCATGATTGTTCCCCTCCACCCTCCACTGCATGATGTAGCGCACAACTTATTGTCACAGTTGCATCAGCCCTGGAAAGCTGTGTAGAATTGGGCCCTTGTATAGGATTGGATCAGATGAGAAGTCACTTGAAAATTACAAAAACAAAATTTAATTTAAAAATTAGCAGTATAATTTACATGTAGAACTGGGCCTCAAAATCCAAGCAAGTTCACTGAAACAAAATTGTCATAATCTGGCACTGAATTCTCCAGGACTGGTGTGTCTTGTTTGTGTGTTTGACAGTTGGATCTATGGGGGAAAAGAGTACCAAAGTCTGAATGCTGTAATGGGGAAGGTTTTCTTCCATGTACCATGTAACAACACATTTGATAATAATCATACATGGAAAAGACTTCCCCTGATCACCCTTGTGGGTAATCATAGAATCCTAGAGTTGGAAGGGACCTAATAGGTCATCTAGTCCAACCACCTGCCTGTAGCAGGAATAAAAGCCTACAGCACATGGTATTCCCAGGCGGTCTTCCGTCCAAGTACTAACCAGGCCTGACCCTGCTTAGCTTCCAAGATCAGAGGAGATAGGGCACTTTCAGGTTAATATGGCCATAGAGTCATGTAGGGTAGAGTCATGTGGAAGGAGAATTTCTTTGATGGAGCAATCCTAACCAAGTCCAGCACAACTCATTGGCCTTCCCATTCCTCTGGTGATGTAGTGCATGACTGTGCACTGTCCTAACCCTCGTCCAGGAGTGGTGCACAAGTGTCTTATGGCAGTTTTGTGACATCCCCAGGTCAGCACAGGACTAACGCTGGGACTTAGGCTGGCCTAACTGAGGATTAGGATTGCAGTCTGAGTATCCCAGCCCAACACCATTTAAGGTTTCAGCACAATGATGAGGACTATGAAATGGACCACAAGCCAGTGCAATTGATGAAATGATGGAGTCACCTGATACAAATGCTTTCATGAAAGATGGCAATTGCCACATAAATACACAATGTAATTTCCTAGTATTTTACATTTTTTAATCTCTCTTGTGTGATCACCATCTGTGATCTTACATGGAAACACTGTCTAGGATGCTGGGACAGTACCGTAGGTGTGCAATGGTAGTGCCGAATGCATACATGATGAGGAATGTATACATGATGGTCCTTAACACAGCGTCAAATCGGGGAGGAAACTGACCTGCTACAGTAGCTTGTGAATCGGTGGCTTGTGAATCCAATTACTGTTCTGTATCGGAGATCAGGTAGACAGATGTGAGACTACAGATGTGCAGAAACACATTTTGGTACATATAGGATACTTTCCATTCTAGTTTGTGCTTAAATAGGATGATCCTGATTTTCTGCAATGATTTTCTATAAAGATTTTAGTATTTGGATTTGCATACTACTGAATCTAGTGGCTGATACCATGTGAGTAGTAAACGCTATATGAGGAAGCATATTATGCTTCTGCTCAAAAGACTTCTCCAGCTGTCACTACCTTTCTCTGTTCTGTTGCCCCCTCTCTGGGACCCAAAAGAAATTTTGAATCTCTGGTAAAATTCCTCTTAGATGTCTGTCTGTCTGTCTGTCTGTCTGTCTGTCTGTCTGTCTGTCTGTCTTTCTTTCTTTCTTTCTTTCTTTCTTTCTTTCTTTCTTTCTTTCTTTCTTTTATGTACAACACCGGAATGAACATTCACTTGGTTGTTTCCACAGTAGTACAAGTGAGCTGTCAGTGGGTACAAATCTTCAATGAGGAAAGGAGCCAAAGGAACAGAAGGGTGGTGAGTAAAATGGTTTCATCATGCTGCCAAAATGACAGCAGAATCTGCAATGGGTTTACTCCAAGGTGGGGGTAGGGCTACAATCACAGCATGCACTTTATACTACAAATTTAGTAGCTGTCAGCAGTGTGTCAAACTGCCACAAAATGTGCAGATCCAAGTTCTCAGACCTCCTGGTTTCCATGATATGCGAAGATATACTAAGATCTGCTTAGGTACCTTAAGGAATCACATAATTAAAATATATAGAATTTGTGAGAAGTTTTTGTTGGAGCCTATATTAGCCTCCTGGCTATTCTAGATGAAGTTATCTTTAGCTATTAGGCTCCCAAGCAGATCCTATTGCTGACCTTGCCTTTCCCCTTTCAGTGCTAACATGCTGGAAATAGTCTCCTAATGATAATGCCCACCAGGGCTAAAATACATAATGCTGGTTGCCACATCACTATGGAGTTGCCACATGTCATGGAGGCAGTGGCCACAAAGGCAGGTCATGATGCATGTGAATTTTCTGCCCCAGGTGCCAAAACAATGTGATTAGCTCAAATGGTTTTAAAAGGTGATTAAACACTCAAATAGAGGCCTTACAAATGGTGTTAATCATGAAGACTGGAGGGAGCTTCCATGTTCTCATTCCATTTTGCATTTAATGTAATTTTCCTCATTGCACTGTTTTAATTATATATTGCGGGCTGCTTTTGGCCATGTTCAGAGCAAGGAAAAAGGCAGGATACAAACGTTATTTAAATCATTAGTAAAGATATAAATGTCTAGAGCAGCTATTTTCAACTGGTGCGTTGCAAAAGGTCCACGGTTGTGTCATGGGACATTGAAGCACGGGGCTGAAAACCACTGAAAAACCCTTACTGTTTCTGTAACTGTGTTTCTTGGACAACTATCTTTAGTGAAATATTGTCTGTCCTTCTAGGAGCACAATCCTAACCATATCTACTCAAAAGTAAGTCCCATTGTTTTCAATGGATCTTACTCCCAGGAAAGTGTCGTTAGGATTGCAGCCCAAGACAGATATCTTCTTACAGATCATTCCTGGGTTTTCTTGCCACTAAAAAAATATTTTCAGAGCCTAAACTTCTGCCACTTCCTTTTGGGGTATAGTCAAAGGCAAAAAAAGTTCTTTGCTAAATCTGTTTTTTAATTATTTTTCTTTGACGTAATGAGTGCCAACAGCTATAGAATGAAATAGCATCTTCTTTCCAATTGATGTTGTTTTTATTTTTATAAATTAGAACAATGATGGATAATAGAGCTATACATTTGAACAGCATTCTATGCAGTCTTGATTGTGTGATCAGCTACATCTCATTTCTCAGGCTGGAATAGATAGCGATCCCCGAAATCCAGAAATCCTGGGATGCGTGCACCCCCCTACCTGGACTGCACAGTCGCTAAAGTTTGTGTCTGCGCAATTGTTTCTGAAGCCAACTGGCTTCAGAAAGAGTACTGCGCAGGCACCATCTCTGACGCCTGCGCAGTACTTTTCTGAAGCCTTTTGGCTTCAGAGGAGACTGTGCAGGTGTCAGAGTTGGTGCCTGTGCAGTACTCTTTCTGAAGCCATTCGGCTGCCGTTCCACCTCCTGAGTGAGGCCGAATAGCCGTACAGCGGCGCAGACTTCCTCTGCTCTAAGGAAGTCTCCTCTGAAGCTGTTTGGCATGCTCAGTGAGTTTCTGCGCAGTGCACCTCAGCTGGCTTCTGGCTGCTGCTCTGCCTTGGAGCAGGCCTGAATGGGTGCGCTGATGCCTGGGGTCTGCCAAAGGACAGTCAAACTCCTCCGACGCATCACCCCATACAGAGCGCGTCACCCAATGCAGCCCACACCAGCTGCACCAGTCTGGTGACGCCACTGGGTGCCTGCCTTATAAGGAGTCCCTGATGAGATGCCAGTACATTCTACAGTGAATACAAGGGGCTTCTTGGAGTGGCCTGCTGTATCCTGAGGTTTGTGGGCAGCCGTAGTTTGTTCCATATCCTGAGGTTGAGAGGCAGGGGTTGCAGCTAGGCTGGCCAAGAACTCAGATTTTTGGTCAACACTGCCATTCTTACTCGGGTCTTATCATGGACCCCTATGGGTCTACTCATTACTATACCTGCTCCTGAGGTGGTATATCTCTGAGGAACTGGAACTGAGGTATATCTCTGAGGAACTGGCATTTCTGCCTTGAAACTGGCTTTGGATACAGAGTAACTGCTCTGCCCTAGGCAATGCTAAACATGCCCTCAACATGCCTCTCCTGAGCTGCCTAGGCTGCCCCAGTTAGGGCAGAGCAGGTCCACCTCTCTTAGGGCACCCTATCTTGCCTTGCTCTGCCCTAAGCCTCTTCCAGAGTAACTGGGCTGGAGCATCTTGCAGTTGCTCCACCCTAGTGATAGATAGGGCAACCCAAGGGCTCTTATGTGGACAGATTAGTTGCTCTGGATTGTGCTGTTTGTCAGCTGGCATTTTCCAAAAGTAACAGGTATAAGTCAAAAGCCAAGAGTGTTTTTTTTTTTAACTCAAAGGTCACAACATTTTATGTCAGACAGGGCTAAAAAAATAAATAAAAGAAAAAGGCTGAATTGAAATACACCTGTCCACAAGTCATTGGTTTTGGACAAAGAGGTTTGCCTCCTTTTCTGAATACCCACATCACATTTTGCCAGTTGCTATGTGCCGACACTCTTTTGATTTGAGAAAAGGAAAACCATTGTTACAGACACACCAACACTGTGTCTTCATAGGTATGATGTTTGTTTGTTCCTTAATTCAGTTTGTGGGACCAGAAAGCTCACCATGACAAATGGCCATCAGAGAACGATATGCAGAAGAACACACAATTAAAGTCCATGTGGCCGCAGGAGGAAATCAACAGAGGGCTATTATTCATGATGATAATATGGAGCTTCTAGGTTAAAAAGTAGCATATCCTTCAATATCAGTACCTGAATAACAACAGTGGGAAAGGGCTATTGTCTTCATGACCTCCTTGTGATTCCCCAGAACTAGGGGATGTCCATAAAATTGAATATTGGGAGTGTTAGGACAGACAAAAGAAAATATTTCTTTACCCAGAGTGTAATTAATTTGTGGAACTCCCTGCTACTGAATGTGATGATGGCATCTGGCCTCAAAGCCTTTAAGAAGGGATTGGACAAATTTCTAGAGGAAATCTCAGGTTACAAGCCATCATGGGTGTGTGTGTGTGTGTGTGTGTGTGTGTGTGTGTACATAGGTAGATGTAAATGTGGGCAACCTAAAAATGCCAGATACAGGGGAGGGCACGTGTCTTGTGTGCTCCCTGAGGTATCTAGTGGGTCACTGTGAGATACAGGGTTAGGATTAGGGTTAGGGTTAGCTGGACTAGACAAGGCTTTGCCCTGATCCAATGGAGGCTCTTATGTTTTTATGTTTGTGTCCTTCTCAGAGAGATTGCACACTGACCGCTGTGGAAAGAAGAATGATGGATTAGATGAAACTTTGGTCTGACTTGTGAGGGTTTTTCTTGTATTGTTGGAGAAAGAAAGAGAAGCCAAAAGTAGATTGGATCTATGAAGAATTAGGAATACTGTCAAGTGTAGGTAGAGGTAAATGTTAAGGTCAGGAGGCTGGAGAGAAGCAGGCAGACTGGTGAGGATGGACAGGAGGTGATGGCAGATGGAAGGAAGCCTAAAAATGCACTGGAAATCAACAGTAGAGGCTTATGATGCTGAATGTGCATCATCATGAAAATAAATAAAAATAAATCATGCTAGAACATCACTGTGAGAGTATCTTAGCAAGATGTGGAACAGAGCTATCTCTCTGTACATGTGGTATCTAGGACAAGAGACTTGCAGTGGACCTTCTGCCTGTGTAAGAGACATGCAGCCCAAACTCCACCACAGCAAGACGAGCATGCTGTTTGCTCACCTCTTAAATCCTGAATCCACTCTCCCCCTCAGGTATCTAAACCCTAGAGAGAAGAATGAAGAGGGCAGTTTGTGGCCAATCCAGAGCTCAGCTCAGAGGGCCCATCAAATAATTTTGGGCTGTTCACAAAATGCTGGTATCAACTGGGTATGAAGCTATTACAGTAGTTCTTCAGATGCGGGATCTGGCTTTATAAGACCTCTGAGACCTTGAAAGCCTATCCGGGATTAGATATGGTTATGCCATGAACGACATCTTGTCCAGAGGGCAAATGGGGAGCTGATGCTAACTTGAATGCCTTTTCTATAACAGAAAAGAGAACATTATATTCAGCTGAGCTGGCCTCTGGAGCTTCCCTTTCCGCTTGCCATGCTTCCGCCTGTAAGTCAATATGGGGTTTTTAATATCTTTATGATAGCAATATAGAATGATGTTGATACACCAAGGGGTTCCGTCAGCATTTATAACAGTCATATAACCTGACTGTTCCCTACTGGGGGAAATAAAGGTCACCTTTGGTTGATAACTCTCAGGTCATAGGCAGAGAGGGGTATCTAGTGACTCACACTTGATGAACGAAACACCTAAGCTCAGCAGAGCACCACCAAATCCAAGGTGATAATCTTTTGTCCAAAGATGGAAGAATAAATATGGATTTTAGTAAATATATTTATCACAACAAGTGGTTAAGTCATTGTGCCTGTTAACCAGCAGGCCAGGGTTGGAGACCCGGGTCGGCTCCACAAGACAGGGTGAGCTCCTGTCCTTAGCCCAGCTCTGCGACGCCAGCTGGATCCAATTGTATTGGCCCTGCCTTTCCATTGGACTAATTCAATGGCGTGGAGAGGGGGGATTTGCTGCTGGGGTAACAGCCTATCCTCCATAACAATCTAACCCAGGTTTTCATGCTTCACTTGCAGCGTATGTAGCACTGAGCATGATACTATAGTCTTTCAAGACTGATGGAGGCCTGCTGTTATCCACATTTCTGCACCAGTTCCACTCAGGGCAACTCAAGAAACATCAGCGCACAAGCACATCTTAACCAGTTTCCCAGGAACCATTTAAATGGTACCACTGTGTTCACCAACCCATTTTCAAGTCTGGGTAAGAAGGGCTTTCAAAGGAAGGATTGGGATGGGACTTGGGACTAGAAGAGGGTGGAGGTGGCATGGGGCAGATTTTGGTGGCAGTGTTGCTATCCTATGCCCCCAACCTAAGTTTTACTTTCCCCCTTGGACCCTCTTGGATTTAAACCAGCCAAGACCTGGTTTGGATATGAAAAGGACAATGATAAAATTAAACATTTTGTTTAAATGTTTGTTATCTCTCCATTGCTACATAGTCCCCAGCCAGCCCAGAACTTGCAGTGGAATCTGAACCACTGTAAAGCATGATGTAGCAATGGGATGTGGTCACAACTCAATGGTAGAGAATGTGATTTGAATTCAGAAGGTCCCAGGTTTGATCCCATACATCTCCATGATAAGGCAAAGAAACTTTTTTGCCTGAAATTTTTGGAGAGCCACCACTACTTAGTTTTGACATTAGTGAGCTAGACTATTGGTGATTCAGTATTATAAAGCAGTCTCCTAAGAAGACCAGCATAGCTCCAGCCATTGCCGATGGCAAGAGCAATTGCAAGCAAGGAGCCTTCTCTGCCCCATCCAAAAGAACATTCTGCTCCAATTGTCAATTATCCAAGGACCACAGCAGTGAAGGGAAGTGCCAGAGGGCTGATGAGTTGTGTGGGTTTGCTTTAATTATTGAACTTTGTTGTAAGCCACCTTGAAGCCTTGAGGAACTACCAGCCAAAAAATCAGCATGCAGATCCTGTAAATACTCATTCCTATGTGAAGCTGCCTTGTAGTGAATTGGCCTGTTAGTCACACCAGCCCAGCATGATCTGCTCTGGCAGGTACCTTTCTCATCACCTCCTAGGAAATACCAGGAATGAAACCAGAAGGACCTGCTACATGCAATCCATGGGGTCCACCAATCACCTAAGTTAAATTGGGACTTTACAGTGCAATCCTAACTCTTGGTTAGACTGGCACAAGTCCCATGCTGGACTAGGGATTTTGCCAAAGTGCCATAAGGCACTTTTGTGGCACTTGTGGGGGGTTTAGGCTAGCGCACAGAATGCACCGACCTCCCCACACCACTATGGGAATGAGAAGATGGCTGGGTTGTGCTGGTCTAAATTGGTTAGGATTGTGCCTTTAATCCTCATCTCCTAGATCCAAAGCTCATAGCAGTGTTATATAATGCACAATCCTGGTTCTTTCTACAGCAATAATAATATTAATAATAATGTGGGATGTCAGTCTACCCACCCGTGATCCTATCAGCATTAATCTGCAAAACAGCCGTTCTCGTTAAAAAATAATTTGCCAAGAGAAATAGCACATGTTCTCCATGATGTGCAATTACCTTCAGTTTTATCAGGCTTTCTGAGCTCGCACTAACTGGTACACTTTGCAAACATAGTGCTAGCCTACGTATAGCCAATCCATATATTTAGGGACAAGCCTTGCCTTGATGCTGCTGAATGCCTCAATTTGTTTTGAATGGAGAAATACATAGCCATGGAAAGACAAGCCTGATCAATCTGATCACAGCCAGAAAACCCAGCGCACACTTCTTCTGGCATGCAACCATGCATTGAATTCTCAAATCACTCATTATTTTGGGCAGGTCAAGGGTCAGACCCCAGTTCAGTGAAAACAGAAATTGTCATACTCCTCCCATTAGCTATGCTCAATCTGATGCCCCCATACATGGAACACTTTCTGAGAAGCACACCAATGATTCCTCTCTATCATCTAATTTTTGGTGCACATAAATATCTTTTAAGCCTATAACAAAATTATAGCACTGGCAGTGCAATATTAACTCCTGGTAAGATTCACACAAGTCCCGTCATGAATCGTATGCTATTTTGGGAGTGTCACAAATGCACCTCTCCAGGGAGGGGTTTGGCCAGTGCTCAGACATGCGCTGGTCTCCCTATGCCACCCCAGGAACAGGAAGATGGGTGAGTTGTGCACATCTTCCTCGCTATACTGCTATGCCCAGAAGCATTTGGTGCTCCAACCATGACCCTTCCTGGGAGAAAGTCCTCAAAGAGCTCCACATACTTTGAGTTCAGTAGGTTGTTCCCTGAGCACTGTCATCCTCCCCTTGGAGTTCTAAAGCTTTCTCAGACGAAGCTGCAACAAGCAGATTCACCCAAATCAATCAGGATGATTGACAGATGAACACTAAGCTTTGTCTCTTTGTATGCAGCTGTCAGTCACACGATCAAAACTCCATTGTATTCTTGATATAAGACAGGTGTTTAAATTTACAGGGTCTTCTGCCCCATTTTCTTCATTTACTGCGTATCCTATATCCTAGGATTGCAGTGCAGTCCTAACTTGTGCTGGAACTGGCAGACTGGCACGGCCGCACGGTATCCGGAGCTAGTTTGAGGCTGTTACTGCACCTACTGAAGCCAAGAAGAAACATTTTTCCAGTGGGCCTATTCAGATCTGCACCCATCAGTTTCAGTGGTGGAAATCCAAGCAGACCGGGACTACTTGGGCCCTGCCTCCTGCTTCCCACCCACCACCTTCCCTTTTCACCTCCTGCTTATCTTCCCCATAAGCCCCCAAACTCTTGTGCTGGCTGAGCTTGGCCAGCACATCCTTACCTCCTCCTGGGCCAGGCTGTGGTGTAGGAAGGCCAGCACACATCTCTGTGTTAGCCTATCTGTACATCCGGTGCAATCCTATTCCTATCTACTTAGAAGTAAGTCCCATTATATTCAATGGGGCTTACTCCCAGGAAAGTGCCCAACTATGCCCAGACCCACAAAAATTCTTTAAATTAAACTCCCGCTATGGTGGGTAAATCTTACAAGAAACTGAATTAAATTGAGCAAAACTTCCTTGGCATTTCAGCTTTTAGAAAACAGAAACTTCTTTTGGTAGCGACTTTTGCTGTTTCCTTGGACGGGACACCAGTTTCTGACCAGCACACAGAGAATAAATGGATCCTAAACAGAAATTATTGGGAGGTTCACTGCCTCCAGTAGGCTGTGGGTGGTGCAAGCGGTTAAGACACTGTCCCTGTTAACCAGCACGCCAGGGTTCAAGACCTGGGTCGGCCCCACAAGACAGGGTGAGCTCCTGTCCTTAGCCCAGTTCTGTGACACAGCTGGATCCAATCGTATCGGCTCTGCCTTTCCATTGGACTAATTCAGTGGCGTGGAGAGGGGGGATTTGCTGCTTGGGTAACAGCCTATCCTCCATAACAATCCAACCCAGGCTTTTGTGCTTCGCATGCAGCGTATGCAGCGCCGAGCACGATACCATAGTCTCTCAAGACTGACGGAGGCCTGCATTGCCTCCAGTGGCCTGAGATGTGGTTTCCATGAACCAGGCTGGCTTATCCCTTTATTGATGACTAAGGGTGAAATCCAGAGTAACTATGGGGAATCCTTGCTCCGGAGGAAGAACAAGTTACTCTGGATTGCAATATGAATTCCCTATAAGTTTTCACTAGGTGGTACAGTAACTACGGGTGCATGTAATGTCTCTTACGTGCTCCCGTAGTTACTCTGGATTGTGCCCTAATGCAAAACATAAATATATGAAGACACTGGGCACTGCCTCTCTCTTTCCTTGATTATAACGGGGTAAAGTTTAACACCTTGAAGCATTGCTTCATTTCATCTTAAAATTCAGCGCTGCTGAATGTGGCGAGATGGCACGATGTTTGGTCTAATTATGCTGTTGCTAAGGGATGACTTGGGAACACTTTTAGACTCTTGCTGGTGCTGTAGATGGAAGCGGCACCTGTTTCTAAAAACAAGCCAAAGAGACATTCCTTTCCTCCAGTTGTAAAAGTGCAATCAGACTATCTGCCCTGTTTGCTTTGGGGGTAGTGATGGAGCTGAA
The DNA here is from genome assembly GCA_030015325.1 of Cryptoblepharus egeriae. Classification (NCBI taxonomy): domain Eukaryota; kingdom Metazoa; phylum Chordata; class Lepidosauria; order Squamata; family Scincidae; genus Cryptoblepharus; species Cryptoblepharus egeriae. Next base: position 93,483,203 of record JAREYC010000005.1, on the reverse strand, counting down.
AAAACAGAAACATCGTGCCCTGGCTTCTTTGCATAAAGGGGGCAGCATGGTAAATATTGCAGGTGCCACAACGCCATGCATAAGTGGCCCCGACCACTTGCCACTCGAGGCAGCAATGGCATCAGTTAAATGGAGCATTGTGGGCCCTACAATATTTCTCCCCTCAAGGTACACTGCTGTCCCTTCTTCCCATCAATTTTTTTTTTTTTTTTGTATACAAGGGGCTATTGTAAAGGATAAGGGGTTATTTTCAGGAATAGTTCTAGCACTTGCTATCATGAGAGAATTAGAAGCTTCATAACAGCCGCAGGAGATGTGGAGACTGAGAAACAGCAGCTTGTCTAAAGCTACTTATCCCCAAATCCAGAGTAACTATGGGAGCATGTAAGAGACTTTACGTGCACCCGTAGTTACTGCACCACCTAGTTAAAACCTATGGGAAATTCGTATTGGAAACCGGACTACATTGTTCTTACACCGGAGCAAGGACTCCCCGCAGTTACTCTGGATTTTGCCCTTAGTAAGAATTCACTAATTGTGAATAGGAGCATAGGACCTACTAGATCCCTTCCAACTCTATGATTCTATGATCAACAAGGAGCATATCACAAGATGCAGATCCATTATTCTGCATAAGGCCTGTGGGTGGCGCAAGTGGCTAAGACACTGTGCCTGTTAACCAGCAGGCCAGGGTTCGAGACCCAGGTCAGCCCCACAAGACAGGATGAGCTCCTGTCCTTAGCCCAGCTCTGCGATGCCAGCTGGATCCAAACATATTGGCTCTGCCTTTCCATTGGACTAATTCAGTGGCATGGAGAGGGGGGATTTGCTGCTTGGGTAACAGCCTATCCTCCATAACAATCCAACCCAGGCTTTCGTGCTTCGCATGCAGCGCCGAGCACGATACCATAGTCTTTCAAGACTGACGGAGGCCTGCTTTATTCTGCATCTGCTCTCAAGAACTGTTTGTACCGTTAAAGATACTTTTGAGACTGTTTTTTAAACCTGTGACATTGTTTTCTGTTGCATTAGAATAGACCAGTGATTTTCAGCCAGTGTGCCACAGCACTCTGGTGTGCCACAGATAGTCTTCAGGTGTGCCGGTGGAATTTGGAGATTGACATTCATTAACAGGAAAATTGGGGGATTTGAACAGTGTGGTGTGCCTTGTCAGTGGTAAAAACAATAGATGGTGTGCCTTGATAATTTCAGTTCTTTGTTAAGTGTGCCGTGAGATGACAAAGGTTGAAAATAACTGGATCAGACCATTGGTTTTCAATCTTTTTTCATTTCATGGCACACTGACAAGGGGCTAAAATTGTCAGGAACACTATCAGGTTTTTTTTTTTAACCACTGGCCAGGCACATGGTAGTGGACACAAATCCACAATAGCCTCTTGATGGTAGTGGACACAAATCCACACCAGTGGACCATCTGCACACCAGGAGACCATCTGTGGTACACCAGTGTGCCATGGCACAGTGGTTGAAAATCTCTGAGTTAGACCATCAGCCCATCCAGACTAGTAATCCCTATAAAACTGACTAGCAGTCGCTCAGAAGTTGGTGTGCATATATGAAGCAGTGAAAGGAACTTTCCACCAGACAAACCTTGTCTGTTTTACTGGGGGGTTGAGAGACAAGGAAGTGGCAGTTCTGTGGGCCAGAAGGACATTGGTGGGGTTGCATTTGGATCTTGTTTCAAGGAAAAGGGTCCAGAATCCAGGACTGACTGGCGGTGGTGTAGCTAGAGGGGGACAGAGTGATCAGTCTCGGAGGGAGCCTTACTCCTTTGGAGCCAATGGAGGTGCAACAAGGTGGAGGAAAACAAGCAAATGGAGCAAAACAAGGTGGAGGAAGCAAAACATACAGCTCTGTTTTGCTACCTCCGCCTGGAACAGCTCCAAAGGGTTGAGGCTCCCTCCAAGACTGACTGATCCATTTTGCTCCCCCCTCCTGGAACAACTCCGAAGGAGTAAGGCTTTCTCCAAGACTGACTGCTCCACCCCCTCTAGTTATGCCACTGCTGACAGGTAATGTGTTTTCTTGCACTCCAGGGGTGTCAAAAAGGAAAAGGCAGATTCCTGATAATTGTTAAAAGAGTATTACGCTGCATTGTGATATACTCTGATTGTCCATGCTAGTTTTAGAAAATTGGACACAACGTCACTAGCAGTCTGTGCGATCACAAAACAAATGCCTTCCTCACTCAAAAACAAAAGAGAAACTGCACAACCTGCTTTAGCAGACTTGTCTGGCATCTTTCCTCTGAAACAGAATGTCACCTCCAACATATCTGGACCAGGTTTCGACAAACAATGTAGCATTTCATAAAAGCTGGTCTCCAGCCCAATATATGGAAATAAAGGCACAATCAGTTCCCCATCCCCCTCACGAGGACATTTGCATTCCAAACAGAGACCACGTGTGCAACTTTCGGTCTACAGTCCCATATGTGCTATTCTGGGAGAAAAACCCATTAAAAGCTGCAGGAATTACATCCAAGTAGACTGCATAGGACTTCACTGTAATTTTTTGCAGGAGCTCAATAGGTGACTCAGGGCATAATCCTAACCAATTTAGGCCAGCCTAACTTATCTGGCATATATTCCTATGCTGGTGTGGGGAGTTTGGTATATGCCTGTTCACTGGCCTAACCCTGCCAGAAGTGGGGCAGAAGCACCTTATGGCACTTTTGTGACACCCTCAGGTCAGCATAGGACAAATACTGGGGCTTATGCCAGCCTAAGTGGAGATTAGGATTTCAGTCTCAAAGAAGCAAATAATTCTAATCCTGGAAGCAAATGACTCTGCATTCTTTGAGACGATGGGCAAAATCCATAGCAGTTACAGGTCCACAGTTACGTCACCCTCTTGTGTTTTCTTATGGAAAGTCATCTTAACTGCTCCGGAACAAGGGGCTTAATTTCACTTTAGGATATAGGCCTATATAGGCTACAATCCAGAGTACCTATGGGACCTTTTATACCGATGTAGTTACGGTGCCACCTATAAGAAACCTATGGGAAATGCATAGAGCAAACCAGAGTAAGCGCATCTTACATCTTCCTGTAATTACACTGGATTGTAGGGTAAGGCTAATCCCGGTGTCTCCTCAGGCTGCAGGAGTGTTTGCTTCCTTACTCCAGGTAGAACAAAGCTGGCAGTAAACAAGCAGTTCTTTCCTAGATTCAGCTGTGAATTTTACTTGGCAGAAAGTTACTTGAAATCTATTACATAAAAAAATAAGGTATATTGAAATATACGTCAAATATAAGTCAATCAAATCAGAACCAGAGTTTGTGATGTCTCTGTTCTCATTTGGTGTTCCACTTTCTCCTGCTATATATAAAGAAACAATAATTTAATGCTGACTGATACCCAACTAGCTATATCATTAAGGGTTTTCATTTTTATTTTTATTTTTGAGAACTGTGGCAGTGAAGCATCTGACATTAAAAGCCTGATGTTTTGATGTCACGGAACATTCATCAACATTCCAGCTGATTGGTAATTGCAGATTTCTAGCAATTTAATTATGTTTCCTCTTTGTTTTGTTCCTATCTAACAGTTAGGGACAGAAGAGGGAAAAGAGGGACTTGCTCGAGGCCACCCAGAATCTGAGAACCGAGAAAGCCTCTGAATCCAGGTTTTCGAGTTTTAATGCGCTCAACATCATCTTCTGGCCCATACAAACTTAAAATGAGTTCCACGTCCCACTCATTAGCAGATCTCCCCTCCGCCCCACACTCTCCATATATGGCCTTTAGTAGCTTATTTCCCCAGCTGCAGTGTGTATATTTTTATGGTTCATTTCCCCAGCATTGCTTAAAATGGTACCCATGGTGATAAGCACAGTTCAAATACTCTGACAGATGGATGCAGTTGCGGAGTCTGCAGAAAAGAAGGAGAAGAAGGTGGGCTCACAGATCCTCAAGCTCACTAATTATTAAAAATAGAATAATTTTGATATCAAAAAGAAGCCTGGTTAACTGGAACAGTTTGGTGATCACAGACACGATGAGTGGCATCGATGGACAGTCAAGTTCAGAAGAAGGTATAGTTCAGTAGGAAACTGTACGCGGCTTATTGCAGATTCAGTCCTTGGTGTCTGCAGATAAACTGGTCTTGGTTAACAAGGTTGGATAACAAGGATAAAAACTCTGCCTGAGACCTTAGAGATCCACTGCTAGCTGGAGCAGACAGCTCTGGGCAAGATGGGCCAAAGAACGGACACATTGTAAGGCAGCTTCCATCCAATAAGTGAGAGGTCAAAGAGAAGGAAGGAAAAACTTATCCTGATGACCTGGGAGTTGGAGTTGTATCCAGAATTACCAAGATAACACTGCAAATGTTTGTGATACAGGAGATTAAAGAGAAATCTTTCTCTTATGTGTGTGCACGTGTGTGCAAAAGTGTGCAAAAGCACAATTTAAATTTCAGAGAATGCTAATAGGGCATCCATAAGTTAAAATGATTTCACACTGCCTTTACTTAAGACAGAGTTTATAATCTTCCTTTTTCTTCCCCTCAAAAGAGAATGGAGAATATAATTATTCTCTTCCCTACAAAACAAAAACATCCTTCTCACATCTTCCAGTAAATTTATATATATATATATATATATATATATATATATATATATATATATATATATATATATATATATATACACTTTGCACTTACACTGCATTTATATTGCAGTTAAGTGTCTAAAGCAGTTATACACATGATTTCAGAATGAGGTGGAGCAGTCTCATTCCACCCCCATGTTGAAGATTGGGGGTGTGTGCTGAGGTGGCAAAGAAAGCAACTCTATCTATCTATCTATCTATCTATCTATCTATCTATCTATCTATCTATCTATCTATCTATCTATCTATCTATCTATCTATCTATCTATCTATCTCTCTCTCTCTCTCTCTCTCTCTCTCTCTCTCTCTGTCTGTCTGTCTGTCTCTCTCTCTCCGTCCGTCCGTCCATCCGTCTGTCTATCTATCTATCTATCTATCTATCTATCTATCTATCTATCTATCTATCTATCTATCTATCTATCTATCTATCTCTCTCTCTCTCTCTCTCTCTCTCTCTCTCTCTCTCTCTCTCTATCTCTGTCCATCCGTCCGTCTCTCTCTCTGTCTGTCTGTCTGTCTCTCTCTCTCTCTGTCCGTCCGTCTGTCTGTCTGTCTGTCTGTCTGTCTCTCTCTCTCTCTCTGTCTGTCTGTCTGTCTCTCTCTCTCTATCTCTGTCCGTCCGTCCGTCTGTCTGTCTGTCTGTCTGTCTATCTATCTATCTATCTATCTATCTATCTATCTATCTATCTATCTATCTAGAGAGAGAGAGAGAGAGAGAGAGAGAGAGAGAGAGAGAGAGAGAGAGATTGAGACTGAGATTGAGATTGAATTAGGGTCCTTCTAGTTCACAGCTCAGTCTTTTAGCCAGGATGCTACACCAGCATATTATGACAGAATTCACAAATGTAGTGACAAGGAACATGAATTTTACAACGCAACGAGAAGTGATGCCTTCCCCACAGCCAGCAATGAAAGTATTAAGCTGACAGGTGCCGCACTTGCAGGAGTTCTCGATACTTTCAGTCTAACCTGGCTGTAGGTACCACACCCTGCCCTCCGTGATAATTTTTGAATCTCAGTCAGAAACATAAAAAATCAGATACTAAAATGCAAGCCAGGCTCAATGAGGAATCAGGACATAACTGGATATGATTCTGAATCCATGAGCAAAAAGCATATATGTCGATCAACAATGAGTGGTTTACTGTTCTTTCAGGTCAGGAAAGAAACATTCAGGATGCCCTTATTGATCTTCCAATGTAACAGGGAGGTAGAGCATGCATCAATCTAATCTGCTTTGACGCCCCCCCTCCCGAGAGGGAAGGTCAACATGAGCATGCAATAATCAAAGCAAAGGAGACCAATTTGATTTTTAAAGCAGCACATTGCAATAGGGAAATCTTGCAGCAATATAAGACCCCCAATTGTGCATATGATTTTATTCCAAATAATTCTTTCAGTTTCTATTATCCAAGGTGTGAATTTGTGTGTGCGTGTGGGGTGGGGACACAAAGCATACAGGGAGGACTGTTGCACATTAAGCATTAGCAAAGATACTATTGCACAAGTTTTGTTGTCCAACAAATGAAGCCAATAATAAAAAATAATGGATACACACAGTGAGTATATGATGGATGCCTGCATATGTCACGAAGGATGTCTAAAATTCAGTGAAGTTCACATTCACATGCGCTGGAAATTTCAGATCACAAATGTCCAAAAACTGATATCTATTTCTCCATTTGACAGACATACACCAGGGAATTCACACTCAGATGATGGTCATCATTCATTGCTGTCCCTCTGTATTTTCAGACCCTCACAAAACAAGCCTGACTGATTTCAACATTCACATGTGTATGCCATCCAGCAATATGTTTTGCACATACACTGAATCCTATATACATGGTGGGGAAGAATAGCCCACAATTGCTGGTTTTGGCTGCAAACGGCTGACACGTCTACCCCTTGTCGATTTCATCTGAAGAGGACTTTCAGCTTACAGCAATACATAAGCTTGTCTGTCACTTAAACAAACCTCACATGTAATGCACCTCCAGTCTCAAACTGCACAATCACAAAAAAAGGTTTAGGATCACACTAGATTCTGAAGTTACATCTGCATTAGAGTTGTGGAAAAACACTGGCATACAATCCAATATTTTTCTCACTTGCATTTTCCTTCTTTAGGTACCCAGAGCTACCCAGAATTCAGGGATGTTTCTTCCCTATTCCCTCCCAGCCCCCAAATCTCAAACCATTCTTAAAGAACAAACAGGAAAAGATGCTCAGAAATGGATGCAGGGTAGCAAACGCATCCCAAGTGTTTGGGGTTTTCAGCATCTGTATAAACTGAAGCTGCATCACTCACCCCACAGACGGGTTTCACTGGATCAGAGGCAGAGTCACTCGGCAGCAGCTGCACCTCCAGATTCCCCCATCAGCCGCTGAGTTCCCACTTGCCTTAGTAATTGAAGCCAGGCAGCACTGCTTGGTCACTGAATCCGATGAATTAGAAAATGGGTAGCTCCCAAACTCTCATCTTTTTGCATTGCAAGGGGGAGGCCATCCAGCAAGACACAGGCAGGCACACTCGCACACTGCTGGTGTGCGTGTATTCAGTTATAACTCATCCCCACAAACACATCAGAGCTGGCAGCAGGGACTGTAATTGGTGTTCGGGATGTACAAGCACAAGCCAATGGCACACTGCAACTCCCACCCTCAGCACTGTGCAGCATCCCTCGACTGTCACTCCCAGCACCTTGTTAAGGTGGAATTGTCAAGCCCATGCAGGGACAGGCCAGCCTTCAGTGTTGGATCCCTGTGCAAGGGTCTAGTCACCAGAAGTCACATCAAACTGCAAGGGGGGGTTTCAGTGCAACACATGTGGAGGGGGAAACTGAAGACTCCTTCTTGTTCTCAGAGGTTCTCATGTTAGGGGAACTGGAATGCATAACTGGAATGATGTGGGACTTGTAGGAGTTGTAGCCACAGAACTCTCACATCACATCTAGCTTGGTCCTGAGAATGGAAGCAGTAATTCTGAACAAGTCCTGCATGGGGGAGTTTCTCTGGCTGCCTCAATTAGGCTATACTAAGTGCTGACACAAGTCCCAAGTTTTATCCCAATTAATAGGGATAACACAAAACTGCCATAAGGCACTTCTGCGCCACTCCTGGAGGGTTAAGCCAGGGCACAGACATGCACTGGTCTACTGGCCACACCACCACACGAAGAGGGAACATGAGAGTTGTGCCAGCCTAAATTGGTTAGGATTGCACCCTCTCAGTTCTAGAATGAGGCAAGGTCACCCATTTAAACTATGAGAAATAGGCTGCGGTCCTAATTGCACTTTCTTGGGAGTAAGTACTATTGAACTCAATGGGGTTTCCTTCAGACATGCTTTGGATTGCACTGTTAGGAGGAATGTAAGGTGTGGTACTTCTCACAGCACACAGTTTGTGGGATTGTGTCCTATTGGATGTGGAGATGGCCACAAGTATGAACAGCTTTGCAAGAGGACAGGACAGAAGTCATATAGGCAAGATCTATCAATTGCTACTGGTCATAATGTTTGTGTATCTCTGGTTTCGGGGGTGGTGAACTCCTGCCAGCCAAATTCTATCCCTAGCCACTGCCTTGAAGTACTGTATCCTGCAGGTCCAGGGAAGCAGGCAGAGGTCTTCTTGGGGTAAGGGAACATTGTTTCCCTTAACCTGTGCAGAACCCTGGCAGTCTCTATGGGCTTTCTTGGGGCAGTGCTGGTTCCAAACCAAGGAGACCCATGTTGAGCTCTGAGACTGGCAAGGGGGGACTAGAATTTAGTGGCAGCTTCTTCCACAATCCATGCCCTATTCCAAGCCTGAATTGCCCAGGACCACACTCACCCTGACCTGTTCCACCCTGTTCTTGCTTTTCTCCCTCTCCACCCAAAAACCCCTTATCACAAATCAGCGGGATGCATACCACCACACACCATACATCACACGCTTAACCTGGGTTTGATCGAACCCCAGGGGTTCAGTGAGTCAGTCTCAAGGGTTCTGCGGAGGTGTGTCCATTTCGTTTACCAGGGTTTCCAGGTGCATTAATATACTTTTGTTACGATGGACAAAACATTTTATTTTTCCAACTATAAAGCGTTCAGTGAATGCACATGAAACTTGCAGGATTTAGTACCTCCAACAAGGTTAAGAACTACTGCCATGTCCTCCTTTTCTTTTGTTGTTCCACCAGGAAAAATGGGGTTTGGGTAAGGAAAGGACAGTGGGGAAGGGTCAGTCTTCCAGTCTTGCCTACTACCTGGAAGTTCTGAAATCTCTTCCATCAAAAATAATAACAAAGTGAACTATGTGATTAATTTGCCTTGCCTTTTTTAGTTGACAGAAATATTTTAATCAATTAACCTAACCAATTAATTTATTAAATGTTGCAGCCTTGTTTATATCTTGGTATCTGATGGCCACATTTATTCTTTCCATATTTAGATAAATGGTTAAAACAATCCAAAATCTATATATAACACCCCAACCAACGGATATTTTGTGAAACTGACCACTGTTACAACTATAGAAAGAACATAAAAAAAAAATCTAAGGGCAAAATCCATAGCAGTTATGGGTCCACGCAGTTACGTCACCCTCTAGTGTTATCTTATGGAAAGTAATCTTAACTGCTCCGGAGCAAGGGGCTTAATTTCACTTTGGGATATAGGCCTAAGACAGTATGTATGTGAAAAACTTAATATTTTCATTACTAGAGTGCTTTATGTTAATACTAGCGAACGCTCATATCTGTGCAATGGCATAACCCTCCCCCAGGAGTGGCACAGCAGTGTCTTATGGCACTTTTGTGACATCCCTAGATCAGCAAAGGACTTGTGCCAGGCTTAAGCTGGCCTAACTGTAGGTTAGGATTGCAGCAGCCTAGGACAGTTTACTAATTAAACATAGCTGATTAATGGACTGAATTCTAGCTAGTTAACTGATTACTTTTCAATCAATTTCTACAGTACAATCCCCTTTGAGACGCTACAGACATTTCTCTTAATCATCAAACAGCTTCTAATTTCAGAATCAGATGCAGAGCATCATCATCAGGAAAAAAGGACAATATCTACAGTATTATTCTCATCCAGTTTTTTATAACACACATTTTCTCTTTTTATAGAAAACAGCGGAAAAGATCCAAAGTCTAATGGGGTTTGAAAATAGTTTTAAAAGAACCACTGACACAAATCTCAAGTGAACCATCTCCTGGACATTCACATGATTCTCTAACCCTACAATCCAGAGTAACTACGGGAGCACATAAGAGACATTAGGTGTACCCGTAGTTACTGCACCACCTAGTAAAAACATATGGGAAATTCATATTGCAATCCAGAGCAAATTGTTCTTACACCGGAGCAAGGACTCCCTGTAGTTACTCTGGATTGCGCCCTGAGTTAGACATTTCTGATGGAATGATAAAGTTTCACGGCATTGTGCTAAAAAAGAAACATGTCGCTTCTGCAACATTCCCAGGAGAACATGGGACTTGTGGGACTTTTGCCAGTCTAACCAGGGGTTAGGATTACACTGACAGGGGGAGGCCAAGTTGGCAGACAAGTGGCTGGTCGGAAGCAACAGGTGCAGGACTGATTTTCATAGGGCACAATCCAGAGTAACTACAGGGAGTCCTTGCTCCGGTGTCAGAACAATTTACTCTGGATTGCAATGTGAATTTCCCATAGGTTTTCACTAGGTGATGCCGTAACTACATCGACATAAATGTGCTCCCATAGTTACTCTGGATTGTAGGGATACACTCACTGTGTATGAAGGGGAATAAATAAATATGTATTTCTAGAGGAACACATATCTAACGTGCTGGTTTATATGGGATCTTCACACTTAAATTCACCCATGAAATTCTCTTCTATGATGACTTCTCATCTCTTACTGTTCACTTCCTCCCTGAATGTGACTGAAAAAGGTGAGCGTTGTATTCGACTAAACAGGGTATTTTTCAGATGGATACTTCCAAAGGGATACTTCCAGGCACTGGGTTTGATAACACTCATAGTGAAGGGTGGGGAAGAAGAGCAAGAAAATAAAAAGGTGTTTAAAATAAAACTTACAGCCCAGTCCTGGTAAAGACCTGTACCAGAGTAAAGTGCTCTGAGTAGATCAGTGGGAGAGCAGAACAGAAGCTAGCATTAATTCCCCAGTATCTCCAAGGAGAGCTGGGCACCCCACTTCAGCTTGCATTTGCCCAGCCTGCCACCTAATGTGTACGGTACAACTGGCCTCATGGGTGGGCCAGTTCTGTCCCCATCTGAAAGCCTGGATAACCGTGGCTAGTCAGTAGTGAACTACAAGGATCAATGGGGCTGTGATTCAGGATAAAGCATCTTCCTACATCCTTCCTGTCCTCCACAAAGACTTAAAGTCATCAGGAAATCCCTCCCAGATTTTCAAGAGTTCTGTTAACATGTTTCAAAAAGTGACCATCAAGATGCCTTTAAAAACCCCACAAAAAAGGGGGTAACAACACCCCCTCTTAAACCCTCAGAACCTGGTACACATAGGCATGAATATATCAATGGTGGCTGAAAGCCATTTACACACCTAGGGCTCAATTCTAAGCAACTTTCCAGCACCAAGGTAAGGGCAATGCAACTCCATGGTAAAGGAGCAAGTCTTCCCTTATCTTGGATTGCCATATGTCCCATAAAACAGGGACAATCCTGATTTCTGGGGATTGGATTCACATACTGGCAATTGGAACAGAGAGTCCCGTCCAAAATTTGTGGAAGAGAATGATGGCAACTCTAGCCTTATCCCAAGGAGGCCTCCATGATGGTCCCACAACTGCAGGACGCACACGCTTCACTAGCATTGATATGCCAGTGCTGGAAAATTGGTTAGTGAGCTGCTTAAGCCATATGCTTGTCTCCACCTTGTGCTTTTCTAGCAACTTTTCATCATTTAAAATATGAATAACCATGCCTATTAGATCTGATAATTAATGGCATCCGGATAGGTGCTGTTTGGTAAGATAACGTGGGCAGAAGTATTTCGGGTTGTGTGACAGAGAAAACAGCATCCCCTAAAAAGCTTCTATTTTCTTCTTTATTGTTAAGAAGAGCAAGTGGAAAATCAGTTGGTAGTGACATTATAATACAGGCTTCCCCCACTTTCTGACAGTTCATTTAGAACTCATTTATTCAACACATGCTTCACTCTTTCAACATCTCTCTGCTGATCTAAAGGATAAAATTGTCTTCCCTGAGGTTGATTTACACTATTACGCTATTAATTTATACCATTTACATGGTGATCACACTATTTTTGGCATGTCCTTATGAATTTCTTCAGAAAATAAGCTACTCATTACCCACACATGCCTTTGTCCATTTTACTGTAATTTGTGTTATATTTTGGCTATGTGTTAATAAATATGTGTTAATTATACTTTTGCAAACAATATTTATGCCTTTTTTGCACTTCTATATATAACAATATTTCATTTTTTTTGCATTTTCACATTTGCAAGCTAAAAAGACTGGATTCTACTTTTCAATGGTTTTCACTTTTAAATGGTGCTCAGGTCCCTAACCTGTCCAATAAATGGGGGATACCTGTATCAAAATCCCTGGGTGATATGGAAATAACCCAACAATCCAGAGTAACTACAGGAGCACGTAAGAGACATTACACGTACCCGTAGTTACTGCACCATCTAGTGAAAACCTATGGGAAATTCATATTGCAATCCAGAGCAAATTGTTCTTACACCGGAGCAAGGATTCCCCATAGTTACTCTGGATTGCACCCATAGAGAACATTGTCCAGCAGCCAGGGAAGTGAAATAAGCTTGGCTCAGTGGCAAAGCCCTTGTTTTGCTGCCAGAAGGTCCTGGATTCAGTCCTCAGCACTTCCACTTAAAAGGATTCCCAGGGGCAAGGCTGGGAAAGATTTCTGCTGGAGAGCTGCCGCCTCTCCAAGAATGGCACACAGGACCATATAGCCTGACTCAGCATTGAAAGGAGGTTTGATATGAAGGACAGGAAGGATAAAAGAAAGGCAAGCCATGCCCATTATTTAAAAAAGATGTTGCTGTCATAGATCTATAATTGACAAGATGTCAAGAGAAGGGGGGTGGAATGACTTTCAAGACTGGGAAAGCAGAAGGAATTGTATTCCTAAACTGGTGAGGCTGCAGCATTGCAACACTGTCAAAAGATCCTTTGCCACCACTGCTGTCCCACCAGCCCCACCCATTAAGAGAGCAGCGACAGAGCTTCCCCAGCCAGGAAGGTCACAATGCCCCAGTTTGGGAACCACTGATCAATCATGCCTTGTCTTAGGCTGCAATCCTAACCTCCACTTAAGCTGGCCTAAGCCCCAGCATAACTCCTGTGTGGATATGGGGGTGTCACAAAAGTGCTTTAAGACATTTCTGCCCCACTCCTGTGTGGGTTAGGCCAATGCACAGGCATACACCTCTTCCCATGCCATCCAGGAAAGAGGACAGTTGAGATAGGCTGGCCTAAATTTCTCATGATGGTATCCTTAGTGGGACTGTCGTTGGTGCAAGTGGTTAAGACACTGTGCCTTTTAACCAGTAGGCCAGGGTTCAAGACCCAGGTCCCCACAAGAGAGGGTGAGCTCCTGTCCTTAGCCCAGCTCTGCAACACAGCCGGAACCAATCGTATTGGCTGTGCCGTTCCATTGGACTGTTTCAGTGGCATGGAGAGCGGGGATTTGCTGTTTGGGTAACAGCCTATGCTCCATATAACTCTACCCAGGCCTTCGTGGTCTGCATACAGCGTCGAGCACGATACCAGTCTTTTGAGACTGATGGATGCCAGTGCTAATGTACCCTTAGTCTTACCCAGGCTAGACATGCTAAGTTCTTCTGATCATTCCTCATAGGACTTTGAAGATGTTCAATATCCTACTTGCCTTTTTCCAAACCCATTCCACCTTATCAAAGATCTTCAGAAAACACAGTGCTCAAAACTGGACATACTATTCCAAATGGAGTCCTATTCCTCTTTTACATAGAGCAGATTACAGTGGAATTATGACTTGTTGTGATCTAGATCCCAGGGGTGTCCAAACCCCAGTTGTGGCCCTCAGCAAGACCTCTCCATCCAACCCATGAACAAGCCTTGTAATCCTCTGGCTCTGTCTCTAATATTCTTGAATATGTAAATTTATTCAAATCTGAAATGTAAATAATTTCTCTGGCCCCCAATACAGTGGCAAAGGGATCATGTGGTCCTTCTGCAAAAATGTTTGGACATCTCTGGTTGATGCAGCCCCGCAGTGTATTAACTTTTTGTTGTGGTTATTGTCAGGGAGCAATTTGGGCCAGCACAACCAGGGTGACCATATGGTACACCTCCAAATGTAGGCCAAGGGTCCTCAAAAGGACTTTGGGAGGGCTACATCCTACATTTTTAAAAAGAACACTCCCCGGCAGCTTACCTTGTCCGGGGATGGGGAGCTTGTGTCTGCTTTGCGACCACTTAAAAATGTTGCCTGGAGCGGCGTGTGCCTACAGCGGCCATCCGAGCAGCTACCTTGGGAAAGAGAAGCTGTGCGCATGCGCACAGCCTCTCTATCCCTGCCTGCTGCGTTCTTCTACAAGTAGACGCTGTGCGCATGTGGACAGTCTCTACCTCTGAGAGACCGCCCGGTCTCTTCTCAGATGGAGCGGTCTGCAGCGGCGGAGCGTCCATCCGCAGACCACTCCCTTCAAGCGTGCCTGGCTGGGGCACTTTCCCTCTCACCTCTGGCACTGGCCCAAGCCAGGTGGGCAGGGATAGAGAGGCTGTGCGCATGCGCACAGCTTCTCTTTCCCAAGGTGGCTGCTCGGACGGCCACTGTAGGTGCATGCCACTACGAGCAACATTTTTAAGTGATCGCAAAGCAGACACAAGCCCCCCATCCCCGGACAAGCCCCCCATCCCTGGACAGGCTGGACAGGAAGCCAAATTCCGGACCTGTCCGGGGGTTTCTGGGTGTCTGGACGCCCTGAGCACAACTCACCCATCGCTCTATTCCTACAGTGACGTGGAGAGGCCAGCACATGAACTAACCCTCTCCAAGCATTTTTGGGACACCCGCTGTGTGCTTGCACAGGATTTGTGGTGGCCTAAACAGGGTTTAGGACTGCACTGTCAGTCTAAAAGAGCTCATGGAAGCGAGATGCGTCCCTTCCGCCTACCGCCTTTTGAGTTTTTTATGTGTTTATTTAAATATGTCTGCGACACCTCTTGGCTACAACCTCTGAAATAGCCAGCATTAAATGTCTAAAATTCAACCATTAACATTAAATTAAAGCAATAAAGATGTAAAATCATAAGACTTAAAGCTGATTTAAGGGATGAGATTTAAAGGCAGAGAAACAGCAAGAATTCGATTAATCATCCATTAAAAGCTTGGAAGAGGAAAACTTTCTTCCCCTGTTGTTGAAAAACTAGCAAAGCATAAGTTCTTGACCTATGAGAAAGTATATCACAACAGTGGGGATTAATATTAAGCTCCCCACTGACTTCAGTTTCCACCCTCCTTACCTCTGATTGTGGTAGTACACGGAGCAGGTTCTCTGATGCAAATCTTAAAAGATCAGATTCCTGTTCCCAAGCAAAGAGGGTTCTCAAACTGGGGCATTGTGACATCCCAGCTGGAAAAGTCTGATCCTACACTCTTGAAGGGTGGGGTGACCTTGACAGCCGCCCCAGTGAAAAACAGAAGCGGGTTGGGCAAGTGTAGCAAGCATTTTTCCACAATTCTAAGGAGCAGAAAGATTTGCCAAGGGCTATGGGGGGTTCCTCCACCCTTGGGATGGCATCTCCATCCCCGGATGTGGCATCCAGATGCAGATATCCTGTTATTCTTGGAGAGGCATCAAACAAAGGCTTCATTCAATATACACAAATGTGTGGAGTGTAAGCAGTACGTAGAGCAGTCATTTTCAACCGCAATGGTGTGCCGCAAATGGTCTGCAATGGTGCCTTGTCTTGGGTGTTGGAAGATCATTTAATTAATAGTCCTATTGGGAATGTTAGCGCACCCCACCAGCAAGGTGCACCTTGTCCATTGTCAAAGAACTGATGGTGTGCCTTGAAAATTTTGTCAGCGTGTCATGAGCGGAAAAAGATTGAAAATCATTGCTAAGGATTTGGAATCAGATTTCCAAATCTGAAAAATCTGAACTGTCGAGAAGCAGTATGGATATGAAGAATTTAGAAAATGAATGTTCATATGAACGCTCCGTAATTCAGTTGCCAAAGGACCATGTGCAGAGAAAGTGGACATACTGAGAAAAGGAGAACCGTGGAAGAAGAAAAAACCAGGGCAGCCAATGACCAACTATTGTGAGAATAAGGGTGCAATCCAGAGTAACTACAGGGAGTCCTTGCTCCAATGTAAGAACAATTTACTCTGGATCGCAATATGAATTTCCCATAGGTTTTCACTAGGTGGTGCCGTAACTATGTCGATGTAAATGTTTCTTACGTGCTCCCGTAGTTACTCTGGATTGTAGGGTAAGTTGCTACGTATTCACAGGGGCCTTCATGCATTAAAAGAATGACCCTTTTGAAAATAATTATATTTGAGAAAAAGAATGTATGAAAGAAAAAAATGAAATTAATTTCCAAACCCTTCCATTGTGCTTATAAGCATTAATAATGGCACGTGCCCTGCGACTGTGCTCAGTTGGAGAGAAAGGAGTAAGACTGAGACAAAACATTGCGCCTTGCGAGAGAGGATGCAAATTGATGTCACTCATGTCACCTACACCTCCAGAAGTATCTATTATGTCCATCCTGCCAATAATATATGATTTTAAAGCAATAATTGAAAGTACCACTTTGGATCCCTCCAGAAAAAAGAAATAATATTGCAGTGACTCTGGGGTGAACGTGTACAAAGTGGTGGATGAACAGCCTGTGCAAAATCCTGGGTGGGAAGAGAGGAAGCTATGCAACAACAACAATGCAGTAAAAAAAGTAATAACACCAGAGAAAATTGGATTGCTTTTGGTGATAGAAACAAAATGACCCCTCGGATGGAGTGCCCATTATCTACAGCTTGTACAGCAGGGCTATGGTCTAGTAATGAAAAACAGTTCAACTGTGAAATTAACCATTTGGGTACCAGTGTTTGTTGTCTGAAGAACTACTGTAGCATGTGAAAGCATGGAGATTTACAGTGGGATCCCTTTGAAGAGATTTACTCTATATTTGCAGAATTTTATGTTAAAATAATTTTTTAATGTTCAGCACCATTTGACCAATTTTTAAATGCTAAATACCTATGTTTGCAAAATAGGTATATGGTCAGTGCCACTCCCCACCCCCCGCAGGCCCTTGCCCTTGGTAGAGTTAAGACATAATATCTTGGTAATAGTTAATTTAAAAGAGTTAAAAAGTTAAAATAGTTAATTTTAGAGAGTTAAATAGCTTGGCTAATTTAAAAGAGTTAAAAAAGTTAATAGTTTGGTAGACTTTCTATCTCCTCCTTACTTAGGGCCGCTGATTTTCTGATGGGGAGCATCTCACTACTAGTGGCTGGAGATGGATGTCTGAAATTATCTGAACATTGGAATACAGAAACACAGAGAAGGATTATTATTTGATAACCAAGTTCAGTGTAACTCAGAGCCTTAAGGTTTAAGGCTGCATTTGAACTGAGCCAGGAAAACAGGAGCATTTAATGCCATCTATTCATTTCCCATCAATGTTCAGAGAACACATGGGGAGTGGAAGCAGGAGGATGCCTGCAGTCAATGCCCCATAATAGCCTCAGGCTGCAATCCTAATCCCCAGTTAGGCCGGCATAAGCCCCAGCACAAGTCCTATGTTGCCCTGGGGTTGTCACAAAACTGCTGTAAGACACTATTTTGCCAGTCCTGAGGGAGTGTTAGGCCAGTGCACAGACATGCACTTGTCTCTCTACATCACAACAGAAATGGGAAGACCGATGATTTGTGCTGGCCTAAGGTAGGACTGCACCCTTAAATTGGTGAGGCCTACAAATATAAAATATACACAGGGCTCCTCCATATACTGGGAGCTGTGAATAATCAGAATTGCCAGGTTAATGTCCCCCTTCTTCAGCACCCAATCTGCTACCTGAGACATCCACCTCGGTTGGTCTCACTGATGGGCTGATCTTCAGACATATGCAGGGTCTGGACAATAGACATGTTTCTACTTTACCCCCAGGATTGTCTGTCTTTTCCTATCATGGGACATAAAATAGAATATTTGTTCTGGAGTCTCAATGTCCCCCAGATATATGATCAGGTATAAGCAATTGCCAATTTGGCTCAGACAAACAAATAAAATAGGATTTTTCTTCTTGGTATGATTATAAGGAATTTGTTTCTATGACTTTTAATAAAGAGAGAGCAAGAGACTACAGAACAATAAAAAGCATTTAAAACACGCACACGCATGCACGCACACGCACACACGCGCGCGCGCACACACACACACACACACACAAATACACACACATACACACACCATGAAAGCTATTCCATGAAATACAATTCCAGGAGATTTATGGTCAAAGACTACGGTAACAAACAAGGCCCTCTTACGCTTAACTAACAGTAATGAATTGTCTTGATCTCCATGGTAAATAGGCACAGATCCCCAAACGTGCCTTCTGCGTCCCCTGGATTTGACAGCTCCCTCTCCTTAATTACAGCTGAGTGGCCCTCTACGGTGTCGGAGCATGTCCTGTGTCAGTTGAAGCATTATTAGGTCAAGCCCAGTTTTCTACTTCACTTGCTGAGGCTACGTGAACATTTCAGGAGAGCATCTCGGGCCAAATCTTTGCCAGAAGCCAATTCATCTGTGGCATCTCAGGCCGTCACAGAAAAAAGGAAAACAAGTCAAGTTCACTTGCTGTTTACATTCTGTTCCCACTTTCCCCAACCCAACTCCGGACTTTATTTCCAGAGGTCTCTCTTGATGTCATAATATATTAAAGAGCAAAGTTACCTTTTGACCCAGTTTTCTGCCTCGCTCTGGACACGAAGCTTGAATTCAACTAAGGAACAGCAGGGAACACTTTGCTTTAGATCAGGGGTCTCCAAACCTTGGCCCTGGGGCCGAATTGGACCCTCGGCAAACCTCAATGCGGCTCTCAGCCTGCTGGTGCTGCATGCTCCTGTTTAGAGCAGGGGACTCCAAATCCAACCCTGGGGCCAGATGCAGCCCTTGGTCAGCCTCCATCCAACCCTCAACAAAAACCCTCCATCCACCCCATGGGCACATCTTGTAATGTCTCTAATACAATCATGTAAGTGTATGTAAATTTATTTAAATTTGATATTTAAATAATTTTTCCGGCCCTGAAGCAGTGTCAGAGAGATGTTGTGGCCCTCCTGCCAAAACGCTTGGAAACCCCTGCTTTAGATCAAATCAGTATAAGAGATTCGGCCACCCCAACTATGCCCGACTCTGCTGTCTCACAGCTTTTGGGTGTGAAATTCACTTGCTCTTCCACCCCATTTCCTGTAAATAGCCCCATATATGCTCCAAATCTCCTGATCAGCTTCACAAGCTGTTCTTGGTCTCAAATGGAACACAAGTTAATAGAAAAGGTGGCCACAGTCTTGGGCCCTTTATTAATGTACATGTTCTGCAGTTCTATCTGCAATTGCTTATGTATGTTCCTTGGGCCGAGGTGGCTTCCATGATCCAATGACCACCTTTTTCTCAGGTGAGCAACTGGTCTCTAAACCTTCATCTGAAATTTGTCTTCTTCTATTTCCTTATCGGCCACACAGGTACTGTGTTAAGGGAGGTTTTGCCTTTATTCCCACT
This sequence comes from Cryptoblepharus egeriae, assembly GCA_030015325.1. Lineage (NCBI taxonomy): Eukaryota > Metazoa > Chordata > Lepidosauria > Squamata > Scincidae > Cryptoblepharus > Cryptoblepharus egeriae. Next base: position 93,463,783 of record JAREYC010000005.1, on the reverse strand, counting down.
ACCAAGGTTCTGGAGGAGACTCCCAAGGGTGCCCAAACTCCAGCCTAGGGGTCAAATGTGATCTGTTGTAAGTCTCCATCTGGGCCACAGGATGGATGGTGAGGAGAAATACTCACCTCCAGGGAGTATTCTGAGAGCTGGCGAGGCTGCATGCACCTCCGGTATGAAGGTGTTTATAGCCAATCAGGCCTCCGTCAGTCTTGGAAGACTATGGTATCGTGCTTGGAGCTGCATACACTGCATGCAAAGCACGAAAGCCTGGGTTGGATTGTTATGGAGGATTGGCTGTTACCCAAGCAGCAGATCCCCCCTCTCCATGCCATTGAATTACTCCAATGGAAAGGCAAGGCCAATACGATTGGATCCAGCTGGCGTCGCAGAGCTGGGCTAAAGACAGGAGCTCACCCTGTCTTATGGGGCCGACCCAGGTATCGAACGCTGGCCTGCTGGTTAACAGCACTGCGTCTTAACCACTCGCGCCACCCACAGCCAATCAAGAGTGTGTTATTTACACCCTCTGAGAATAAAAATTAAATACTTTGAAAGTTTCCCCAATGCTTTCCTTATTTACTTGTCCTTATTTCTGGACAAGCTCAAATTTACTTCCAGATTGAGCACAGGACTGCTCAAGTATATTTGATTTGTGGGGATTCCAACCTTATCCAATATCATCATCAAACATTAAGAAAAACCAACACAGCCCACATTCTTTTTATACCCAGCACTGACTTAATGGTTATGAAAATTTTATTTCATTCAGTCAAAACCGTAAATGCAATCCACTGTGCTTGACATTTTCAGCAAAAGGTTAAGAGTAATTAAAAAAAACCCAAAAGCATTCTGCTATAATCTTGGATTCATTACACTGACCTTTTCCCTACTTGACAACAAAAGCTGAAAATATTAGTGTCGTGTCTGGGTTGATAAAGAATCTTCATTATTTGAACATTTTTATGGTGAAAGCAAACCACATGTTCAGCGAATGGGAAAATAACAGATCTCATTAGATTAAATTTATAAATGAGGTGAATTTTGAGAGCGACATGCGGGCAAGACATTCTAATGGGAGCTAAAACGTATGTTGATAGATCTAGCAAATTAGAACATGTTACGATTCAGTCTTGATTCTCACTGACATACTGTAAGAACATTAAGAAGATCAGATCAAAGAAATAGTTTGGTTATGTCACTCCATCCCCAAAGGGTTACTATAGAGCTGGATAAGATGCAGAAAAGGACAACTAAAATTATGATCAAGGGACTGGAGTACATCCCATAAGAAGAGAGGCTAAAATATTTGGAAGGGTTTTGATTTAGAAAAAAGAAAATTCAAAAGGGACATATGTAATGATGTGAGCTGGTTAAATTATGCATCATGCGTACAAGTGGAGAAAGAACAGAACTGTTTTTTTCTTTTCCTTAATCTCAGAATGTGGATTCATCAGAAGAAACTAAAGGATAACTTTTTTCCATTTGGAGAAAAGGGGGAAACCAATGGACAATTTTTTTCCATTTCCATTTTTTCCCCATGAAATCCATCAGTCTTGAAAGACTATGGTATTGTGCTCGATGCTTTAAGTGAAGCGCAAAGGCCTGGGTAGATTAATATGGATGATAGGCTGTTACCCAAGCAGCAAATCCCCCATCTCCACACCACTGAAGTAGTCCAATGGAACGGCAATGCCGATACGATTGGATCCAGCTGCATTGCAGAGCTGGGCTAAGGACAGGAGCTCACCCTGTCTTGTGGGGACCCGGGTCTCGAACCCCTGCCTTCTGGTTAATAGGCACAGTGTCTAAACCACTTGCACCACCCACAGCCCTTTTTTACATTTAAGTAATTTGGTTTTAAGTAATTTGGTCTGAACATTGATCTAATCCAGTAGCTCTTCTTGTATTCTCAACTGATGAATCTCCTTTTTTATACCAGAAATTAATTTTAATATTACTTTTCCCTATTCACAGCTTTAAGGACCATAGAAACACTTTGAGGAATCTCACCAGTCCCCTTTTCTCTATCTCAGCCTAATGCAGTCATGAATTCTCATTAGCTCTCAGTTGTTGAATCCTAATACCACAGCATGCATATAGCTTGCATATAGAATGAAATACTAATTAGGACACATCAACTATTAAATAAGGCCAATTGTCAAATGTTGAAATGGAAAAGCATCTGGTGTCAAATTCCATTCATGAATATTCAGAGATTATCTGTGGAATCCTTGACATCTAGATTCACAGGCAAGTAGCTAATTTCAGCTCTGAATCAAAGATGGTTTAAAAAGTCTTTCAGGACAAAACTAGGTCAAAGTAAGGGGATCTATCAAAGGCTAATGGGGCAGATAGACAGGGAAAGCCAAGAAATAAAACAGAATGCTGCTGAGGTTTGGAGTGGAAGAGGATTCCCCTCTCCTTTCCAACAGATTTTTAAAAAACCTTTCCTTTGTGGAGTTGAAGGCCTTGTGGAATTTTAATAGCAGTATTATATTAGAGCAGGTCTCCATCAGTCTTGGAAGACTATGATATCGTGCTCAGTGCTGCATACGCTGCATGCGAAGCACAAAAGCCTGGGTTGGATTGTTATGGAGGATAGGCTGTTACCCAAGCAGCAAATCCCCCCTCTCCACGCCACTGAATTAGTCCAATGGAAAGGTAGAGCCGATACGATTGGATCCAGCTGCGCCGCAGAGCTGGGCTAAGGACAGGAGCTCACCCTGTCTTGTGGGGCCAAACCAGGTCTCGAACCCTGGCCTGCTGATTAACAGGCACAGCGTCTTAATCGCTTGCGCCACCCACAGCCTTAGTATTATATTATCAACTCCATAAAGTGATACCTATATATCTTAGCTGGCTCACTGTGTGCAGGAGAGCATAAGTGCATTATTACCTGCCCACCAAGTATATCAGCCCTGCATGTCCAAGCAGGGGAAGAATTGAAGAGTGTGGCACAAGGATGTGGACCACTGTGAGAGACAAGAGGCTGAACTAAACAGGCCTTTGGCGTGATCCAGTGAGGCTCTTGTTATGTTCTCATGTTAGAATGCAAAATTGCTACCCATGTGCATAAAGTCTCATATGTGTGGACTAAAATAATACAGCTTATTTTCGGACACATAATTTTATTTGACCTCTGTTGCACTTTAGGCTCACAGGCAGCATTCACACATTAATGATGGGGGCAGGGGGGAGCATGATGGCTAGCGAGGGCAGATGTACCGTACATGTTGTTCTTCACTCAATGGACAGGATCAACAGAAAACTTATCTGTCCTTTGGAACTGCACCTTTAATTCTGCTTTTTCTTAGCAAAAAGAGTACAATGGTGCCTCACATAAAGAGCTTAATTCGTTCCGGAGGCATGCTCTTTAAGTGAAACACTCTTTAAATGAAGCGGATTTTCCCATAGGAAATAATGGAAACTCAGACGATCGGTTCCAGAACCCACAAAATATTCATATAAAAATATTAACTGGATGTAAAAATGATGACAAAACAATGGAATTGAATTCAAAACATGCATTCAGTGTGCATGATCCTATGAAGTCTACTTAGGCTGCAATCCTAAAGACACTTTCATGGAAGTAAGCCCCAGTTAACACAATGGGGCTTACTTCTGGGTAGACATAGTTAGGAGACCTTAATCAAAGACACTTTCCTGGGAGACTTACCTGGGTTGCTGCTGGAGGTCAAAGTGGTCGGTGGGGGCAGTTGGGGGCAGTTAGAGGCAGCAGTGCTGGCCGGCAGCCCTTTTAAAGAGCCTCAATGCGGAGCGTCAGGGCTGCATAACACACGTGCCCATAGCGCGCTTGCTTGTTAAGTGAAGCAGAACTTGTTATGTGAAGCAAGATTTCTTGGAAATTTTTGCTTGTGATGTGAAACACTTGTTAAGCGAGGCAGTTGTTAAGCAAGGTACCACTGTAGAGGCAATAGTTAACTAGTGCATACACTTTGCTTGCAGAAAGTCCCCCTTTGGTCTCTGGCTTCTTCAGATAGGGAAGAGGAAACTTCCTGGTCACATTGGTGGGATCTCAAAGATCCTTTTAGACATCATTCTGGTGTTGTCAAACCCACAAAATGTTCTAAGGGAAAGTGATCCTCTTTTACTAAAATAGGTTTTATCAAGAGCACCCTGGTGTTTACAAGCTAGTTAGAAACCATGAAATACAATTAATCAGAAGAGCCATGGTTAGTAATATCCTTTCGCCCACGTCCTTCAGATGGTTAATTTGAGGGATGTGAGTGGTAAGTTTGGATTACAGCAGAGTCTGCACTGCTGAATTTGTACACAAATATATTGAGAATGAGGACAAGAATGAATGAGGGAATCTGAGTAAGAAAAAATGCAAAGGCAACCTCACTTGTTGCTCTGTTATGAGTAAGCAGAGCTCAGAAACATAAAAATGGGTAAAATGAATGAGAAAATCACCCCAAAGCAGAAAAACAATCAGAACGCCAGAGAGTGACTAATTAATTACAATTATTAGAAGAACTTGATTACGGTGTCTACATACAAAAACACAGAGCCCACATCTTGCTGGCCCTTTGCCTACTGTTTACTACCATTAGAACTCAGCTCTATCAGCATCTTATTCAATTCACACAACTGCTCCATATTGTGACAGCCACAGCTTGTACATGAGCCTATGCTCATCTTCAGCCACAGACCCAGAACTGTGGAGCTTATTTCCTGTTGAACTCTGATGCTCATGGGAGAAGATGTGGCTCTTTGGCAGAGCATCTGCCTTGCATGGAGAAGTTTCCAGGCTCAGTACCTGGTGCCTCAGGGAAAGATTCCTGATAGAAAGTATGGAAAGCTACTACTAGACGGTGTAGAGAATATTAAAGAAGATGGGCCAATGGTTGACTCAGTATAAGGTGGCTCAGACCTTATCTGTCCTCAGTGTGGAAGGGATTGCCACTCTTGAATTGGCCTTTTTAGCCACACCAGATGCTGTTTTAGGACCGCCAATCAGAGCACAATACCATAGTCTTTCGAGACTGAAAGATAGAATCATAGAATCATAGAGTTGGAAGGGACCTAGTAGGTCATCTAGTCCAACCCCCTGCCTGCAGCGGGAAATCCCCCTAGAGCATCCCCGACAGGTGCTGGTCAAGCCTCTGCTTGAAGATCCCCAGTGAGGGAGAGTCCACCACCTCCCTTGGCAATCTGTTCCCACTGCCGAACCGCCCTCACCGTCAGGAATTTTTTCTGGATATCCAACCGGAATCTCCTTTCTTGCAGTTTGTACCCATTGGTTCTAGTTCTGCTTTCAGAAGCAGCTATGAACAAATGAGCCCCTTCCTCCCTATGACAGCCCTTCAGGTATCTGAAGAGGGCAATCATGTCTCCCCTCAGCCTCCTCTTCTCCAGGCTGAACATCCCAAGTTCCCCCAACCTTTCCTCGTAGGGCTTCCCTTCCATCCCACTGATCATTCTTGTTGCTCTCCTCTGGACTTGCTCCAGTTTGGCTGCATCTTTCTTCAAGTGAGGTGCCCAGAACTGAACACAGTACTCAAGGTGAGGTCTGACCAATGCTGAATAAAGAGGAACTGGAACTTCTTGCAACTAGATGCCAATGATGATGATGTTCCTAATGCTAACATCCAATCTGTATAGGATTCTGCAAATTGCCAGCAGTCCCATGAACAATACAGAGACATATCCATACAGGGCACAATCCTAACCAATTTATACCAGCACAGCTCACCTGTAGCCTCATTTCCACAGTGGCATGGGGAGATAGGGACATATTTGTGCACCGCCCTTACTCCCCAGGTATAGCTCAGAAGTGCCTTGTCTGTCTGTCTGTCTGTCTGTCTGTCTGTCTGTCTGTCTGTCTGTCTATCTATCTATCTATCTATCTATCTATCTATCTATCTACAGTATTTATGTACCGCTTTTCAACTCAAAAGTTCACTTTTGCACTTACCTTATACTTAACCTTATAGCACTTTTGCAACACCTCCAAGTCAGCAAAGGACTTATGTCAGCCTAACCAATGGTTAGGATTGCACAGCTAAAAATTGGTATGGATTGACTGAATCTCACAGGTCCATAGTACTTCCATATTACTAGATATTAATTCCTTCTGTTCTAAATGAAAGTCACAACCCTAACTGTTAGGGGTTAACACTTATAGAAATGAATCCTGCTACACTAGGCCAAATGAAGGAAGTGCTTTGTGCTTTGTGGAAGATCCCAATTCATTTTCCATGTTGTTGAATTCCAGCTGTCACTGTTGTTGTTGGAAGGAGATAATTCAACCCGAACCAAATGAGCCTCATCCAGTCTGTGTTTAATTCCCCACTAAACTGAATACATACCACTCTTTACAAATGATTGCTGACCTTTCAGGGCAGGCAAGTTCAGAGTTTGAGAATCAACATCCACGTCCACCTTTCTGCCTGGCATTCACTACCTTGGACTTCAGAACAAAGAACGTATATCTGAAAACTCCTCCACATCGGACATCTTTCTACATGCAAAGCAATCACACCTATTGTTACCACAGCGTTTTTCCTTGAATGATAATTACAAATGCATATAGAGAATTTATTTTTAGAAGAAGTATTCTAGTCCTGGAAAGGATGACATAGGGAATAATGAGCCACTCATTCCAGGCTCTATGACGAAGACTAGCAAAGATACCGACATTAGTTTAGGGGAGGAATCAGGACCATGGACAGATCACTGTGGAACTGGGCAGGCTCAGTCTGGATCGAGGGTCTAAATAAACCAGCTAGGTTGGTGCTATTAAACCTTTACTCATGTTCTACTTAGCTTAAGTATCACTAGTATCTAAAATTTCAAAAGCTTGTTGAACCAAATAGTCTTGTTAAGACTGAATCTTATTGTGAAAAATAATATATTCACAAAAATAATATACTCAAATTACTTAATGATAAATTTAAGTTATATAATTAAGGAGGGGCTGTGGGTGGCGCAAGTGGCTAAAACACTGTGCCTGCAGGCCAGGGTTCGAGACCTGGGTCGGCCCCACAAGACAGGGTGAGCTCCTGTCCTTAGCCCAGCTCTGTGACGCCAGCTGGATCCAATCGTATCAGCTCTGCCTTTCCATTGGACTAATTCAGTGGCGTGGAGAGGGGGGATTTGCTACTTGGGTAACAGCCTATCCTCCATAACAATCTAACCCAAGCTTTCGTGCCTTGCATGCAGTGTATGCAGCGCCAAGCACGATACCATAGTCTCTCAAGACTGACGGAGGCCTGCTTTTTAATTAAGGATCAGGCTGGAGCCTCAGCCTCAGCCCTTATGCTGAGGCAAGGTCAATATCCCCATTGGGGATATGTTGGTGCCTCCAGCCACTGGTAGTAGAAGGAACTGGAGACCAGTGGTGGTCTCCAGTGGTCATGGAAGAAGTTGGAGACCAGTTTCCTCCAGGTCTTGCACTGTGGCCAAGCAGTGGGCAGTCTATGTTGTTGCCTGCTCTTCTTGTCCTCCACTTATGAGGCCATTGATGAGGCCACTTATGAGACATCTTGTCAGTCCTAAGATCTCAGAAAATCACCTTTGTGCCAGGGTTGGCATCGGGAGACCCTTAGGAGCCAATGGTGCTACCTGTTTGCTGACACCACAATGAGTGTCATTCAGTATCACTGAAAATTACTTCATGTATCACTGCTGGTACAGTTGAAAAACACTGAGCTATGATATTGCTCAAGCAATGATCTGGTGCTAATTCATTCATCCATTGGCATCCTTCAGTCTCGAAAGACTCTGGTATCGTGCTCTGATTGGAGGTTCTGAAACAACATCTAGTGTGACTAAAAAGGCCAATTGGAGAGTGTCCATCCCTTCCACACTGAGGACAAATAAATTCCGTCCCCTGCCCAGGCCCAGGTTTTGCTGCTTTCAGGTCTGTCTCTTTGCTTCAGCCTGCTGAACAAGTGTCTCTTCTAGTTGGAGAAGGCCATGCTGGGTCTTTTGCCTCCACGCTGAATGATTGGAGGTCAAGGTTTCCCAGCTGTTGATGTCCATTCCCAACGCCTTTAGCTCCCTCCTGCAGATGTCTTTGTATCGCAGCTGTGGTCTCCCTCCAGGGCGCTTTCCCTGCACTAATTCTCCATATAGGAGATCTTTTGGAATCCGACCATCAGCCATTCTCACGACATGCCCAAGCCAGCGTAGACGCCGCTGTTTCAGAAGTGTGAACATGCTAGAGATTCCAGCATGTTCCAAGACTGCGTCTTTTGAAACTTTGTCACGCCAGGTGATGCCAAGAATACGTCGGAGACAGCGCATATGGAAGGTGTTCAGCTTCCTCTCCTGCCATGCATAAAGGGTCCAAGACTCGCTGCAGGACAAGAGTGTGCTCAGGACGCAAGCTCTATAGACCTGGATCTTTGTATGTTCCGTCAGCTTCTTATTAAGCCATACTCTCTTTGTAAGCTTGGAGAACGTGGTAGTCGCTTTACCAATATGTTTATTCAGCTCAGTATCTAAGGAGAGAGTGTCAGAGATAGTTGAGCCGAGGTACACAAAGTCATGGACAACCTCCAGTTCATGTTCAGAGATTGTGATACAGAGAGGTGGATCCACACCCTGACCCATGACTTGTGTTTTCTTCAAGCTGATTGTTAGTCCAAAGTCTTGGCAGGCCTTGCTGAAACGGTCCATGAGTTGTTGAAGGTCTTCAGCAGAGTGAGCAGTAACAGCAGCGTCATCAGCGAAGAGGAACTCCCGCAAGCATTTCAGCTGGACTGTGGACTTTGCTCTTAGTCTGGAAGGATTGTAGAGTTTTCCGTCTGATCTGGTCCGGAGATAGATTCCCTCTGTTGCGTTTCCAAAAGCATGCTTCAGCATGACTGCAAAAAAGATCCCAAATAAAGTTGGTGCGAGGACGCAGCCCTGCTTCACTCCACTTCGGATGTGAAAGGAGTCTGATGTTAAGCCATCAAAAACTACAGTGCCCTTCATGTCCTCGTGAAAGGACCTGATGATGTTGAGGAGCTGAGGTGGGCATCCAATCTTGGGGAGGATTTTAAAAAGGCCATCCCTACTAACCAAATCAAAAGCCTTTGTAAGATCTATGAAGGCTACAAAGAGTGGCTGTCTTTGTTAGGGAACTTTCTCTTGCAACTGTCGAGGGGAAAATACCATATCAGTAGTGGACCTGTTGGCTCAAAATCCATACTGTGATCTGGTGCTAACTGAAGTATTAAATAGACCATTTGATAAGCTGACACTTTCTAGCTTTTCCCTCTGTAGAGAAACTGTCAAGGATTCTTTAGTCCTGAGCTGGCATTTGGGGAGGGGGTCATCCTCTCAACCAAGACGCTGCTGTAGGTGCTGCTGGATTTCATGCATCTTTCACAATGTGCTTCAACTCTTGATGATTGATGGTGAATGTAGCGGCTTCAATGGTCAGTTGGAGGTTCTTTAGGTTGTGCTCAACCAGTCTGAGCCTTGTCTTCTTCAGTGCAGCTCAATGAACTCTCCAGTGTCCAGTGTCAAGGATTAAAGAAGCTATCTCCTGATTCACAGATTTAACTGTGATGGGCTTGAGAAGGTTACTGCCTTGGTGTTAAATTTTGGGGTTATGGTAGGTCTACTGTCTTAGGTCATGCTGGTTCAGCCTCCTGCGGCTCCCTTTACAAACACAGCATTCTCTTATTGAGATACCTCTCCAACCCAGACCCCTCCTCTTTTAATGTCCCAGGTAATGTTAAAGTCTCATATGAATCTATCAAATCAGCAACCATCCAAAATAGCATCCCAAGCTGCACCCTAGTAACAGTTGCAACCTTGGCCAAGCCAATTTAAAACTCACAATTTAATACACATTTATATTACGCTAGCTAGAGATTCAATAAGTCTGCTTGTAAAGGATAAACTGACATCTCTTGGTTATTTAGTCATACTTCTTCCTTTTAAATATTCCTTTGCTTTAAAGGTTACTCATATGGGTATATCTTCTTTTAAAATGTTACTTTATTTCAAAGGTTACTTTGTCATAATCGTGCAACTGCTCCTTTCATTTCTAATCAATCATTTCCAACTTGGAACCGCTGCAATTTGCTTCTTTGGAAATAATGTATTTTAAAAATTTCCACTGGGTTTGGTGGCTCTCAGGGTTTTGGGAACGGCGACATTTCGGCAAATAAGAAGACACTCAAAAGCTAGAGGGGATCCAGTAACTCAGAACGCAGTAACAAGTTCATTTTCTAACAGTTACTAGTCATCAGTAGGAGTCACCAAGAGACCATCCATCCATGCGTTAACCTAATCTCCTTTTGAAACGAGTTAAAATAGTTTCCATAAACGAATCAAGTGGCAGTGAATCCATTTTTGTTCAGTATCCTCCCACTAATCCCTAGCATGGAATTTCCCATGTTCTTTACTGCAACAATGTGAATTTTTCACGGAGTTATCCATATTTTAAATGTATTTTACTATACATAAAATACATGTGGGGCCATGTGTGGGGCCACATTCTAGAGCATTGGTTGAGCTCCACACATGACAGATCAGGACCGTTCTGGTTGTGTTTTTCCCCCTGGCCTGCCTTTCAGAGTGAACCAAGGCACATTTGCCTTTTTGCAAGTGAATGCACATGTGCTAATCTATTTCAGTTTCCATCTGGGTCAATACATTTTTCTTGTCAGCTTTAATGACCCACCAAAAATCAGGTCATGACCCACTGGTGAGCAGGATTGCCATATGTCCAGGAAAACTGGGACAGTCCCAGTTTGGGGGATTGTGTTCACAAACTGGCAAGTTGGACAGGGGTTCTGTTGTGGTTTTGTGGAGGAGAATTATGGCAACCCTACTGGTGAGTCCTGACCCACAAGTTTGGAAACCACTGTATTAGTGTCTGTATGGAATCAGGACTTGATCCTGACTTGCTGACTACAATGGGACTTACTTATGAGTAGACAGGTATAGAATTGGACTCTAAGGCTGCAATTGTAAACTCCAGTTAGGCCAGGATAAAACATGGCATATGTCCTGTGCTGACATGAGGTTGCCACTCCTGGGTGGGTTAGGCCACTGCAAGGGCATACAGCAACTTTCCCACACCACTCCAAGAAGATATGCCATGTGGGTTAGACCAGACTAAATTGGTTAGGATTGCACTCTATATGTCCAACACTACATACTGTTGAATCACACATAAATGTATTATCTTTGCTACACATGGTTGTCAGTTTTGTCTTTCAAACACTGATTCCCCCACCCCTCCAAGAAAGGGCCATCTGCAGTAAATCTATCAAATCCAACACTATCACGATGGCAACTTTCCACATACCCGTTCCATTTATCAAACCTATCCAAGGCGAACTTAAGGCCTGATCCTATGAGAGCAAGTGGGAAAAAACCAGAATTTTTATCAGTGCCTCATTCAGTTAAAATGTTGAGCTTCCCAAATGCAAGGGGAAGAATAAATTATCTTTTGATATTTGGCTACAGCCATCCCTGCCAAATTAGAAGATAATAAAAACCCCATAGGGCCTTCTTGCATGCTCTACAATTATGAATGAACATGACATTTTGTCAGTGCGGGAGGCAAGGCTGGTTTAGAACCCGAGAACCTTGTAGTGTTCAGGAATCCTGCTCTAACTAATAGGCCTGCTGGCTCACACATGCCTCTCAATGTTCTAACCATTATGACTCCTGAGAGGGAGATGATATCTTTTCTGATTCTTTTTCTCCTTTTCCATTTTCTGCTCTTAAGACACATTGGACATAATCCTAACTAGGGTTGCCATGTGTCCCAGAAAACTGGGACTCTCCCAGTTTTCAGGGATGGCGTTCACATGCCGGCAAGTTGACATGGGATCCTGTCCTGGATTTTGTGGAGGAGAATTATGGCAACCCTAATCCTAACCAACTTTCTTGCACTGGCATAGCCGTGCCAGTGGGAAATGTGGGGCAGTCAAGGAGCCTCCACAAGGTGTAGACACTGTTTGTTGCCTTAACTTGGAGTTGCATTGCCTGTACCTTAGAGGTGGAAAGTTGGTTAGGACCAGTGATGGGATTCCAAGAAATTAAGAACCGGTTCTCTGCCCATCTGGCAGCCACTTTTAAATGGCTATTTTTAAACTTTATATGTCCTATTTCTCATTAACAACCAGTTCTGTAGGGTAGGAGCCCACCACTGGTTAGGACTGGGTTTTTAGTACAACAGGAGACTTTTAAGGTCCATGTTTCTCCCTGAGTTGCTCTCAATAGGGCTCACTGGACACAGCCTTTTATGATAACCAGAGGAATGTTCTCACTGGACATTGGGTGAAATGTTGAAAATTTCTGCCTAATAAATTCACCACCATCTCTAAAAATGCAGGTGATCTAATTCTGCCTGTTAAATTCAGAAGGAAAAGTTATTATTGTCTTTCTCAGGGATGGACAACAAGCACAAGTGACCAAAAATACTACTTGTTCAAAACTTTTAAGTTAGATACTTTAACCACTTTGAAACTTTCAGATCCTCAGACAGTACTAAGTTTGCAACAAAAGCCTTGGTTCTGATTTGAGCAATGCCAAGGGACAATTCCACCCAATGGCAAATTTGTACTTTGAGTGTTGGATGGTTTCACATTATCCCTTTATGGTCAATGCACTTAGTTTATATAAAACCTCCCTGGTTTTAATTTCAAGGAAAGTTCTTAACAAATCAGTGAAGATACTCTAGTTCAGTTTCTCTTTCTTTTTTATGTAAACCTTTGGAGGAACTTTCTGCTGAAGAACTCAATACAAATATCATCATGCATCATCTCTCATAGGACACGTGGCCCCATCCTTCTGAGCTGTTATGCTGCCAGAATGCCCATTCCAGCTGCATAATGTGCTTTCCAGCTGGCACAATCTAAGAGTCATGACAAGCTGTGAATGGCAAAGTTTTTGCAGCAATGGACTAGGGATGCCTGCTGCTTGAGGTAAAGCTGCACATGGAAGGAGAGCAAATTTGAAAGACCCATGCAAAATGAACAACCCAAAGAAAGATAGCATGCATTTAAATGTGGATAATGGTGCACCTTTGGCCCAACGTCACTGCTGTAGACTGAAAAGGCAATTGCACCTACACATTCCATTGGTCTGGATCAACTGCACATCTGATATCCAACAGACATGCAGCACAGTAAAACTTAACAGAGGTTAGTTGCATAACAGTGTGTATCCCACAAGTGCACCAACCTGAGAATATGCTCAGTGTGCACAAAGCGCAAAAGAAAGATATGTGGACAAAGGAAATAACAGTGTTCAGGATGCTGTAAGTGATGTGCCCTATAATATACACTCTGGTGCTTTTGTTCCCATTCTTTTCACAAGGCACTGACTGTCCTCAGCTTTGACACTTGCCTTTGTCCAGCGTTTGTGCAGACAGCCTGTTGTGAAGAATTTCTCTGGTTTGGTCAAAGAGGGGCTGAGCTTTTTTGATAGGTGGCACTGATCTTACTTGATGTTCATTCTTTCTCCAGGTGAACCTTCCTCAATTGATTGTACTGCAATGAACTTCTAATTTCTCATCTGGAATGAGAGCAGCGTTCCTCTTCTCCAATGGGAAGACTGAGGCAGTAGTTCTGGATGAACAATTATGCCAGCAGAAAGCGGGTAGAACCTAAATGTTGCAGAATATAAGCACCTGGCTTATAATATGGCTTCGATGAAGGAGGTTTATAATTTTATTTGGGAAAACCAAAGGAGGAAGGGTTAAATCTCCTCAACTGCTTCCGAAGGACTGATTCAAATCCCCCAGTTCTACCTTGTGACTTATTTTAACCAGGTGGAACAAAAATAATTGGAGAAAAAAAACACCTGTCATGGGTGGCTCTCCCAAATCTCAACTACTTTTGTATTGACTAATGAGAACAAGGAAACCATTAACTTGAGGCAGACAGAGCAGCTGATGAACAGCAGAATGAATCAAACAGAACAAGAAGGAAGACGTCTCTATATTTAGACATTATTGTCACTTTGTTGTCTTGGGTTGTAAAACAATGAATGCTGTAATCATGGTGTCTGTTTCCCCCTGAAAACATTCCGTTTCCCCAACTGCTCTTTGATACACAGTATTTCGCCTCCCAAACATCTAAAATATTCTGACAGCCCAATTTGCTGTAGGTTTACCCAGAAGTAAGTTGTGCTAGTTATGCAGATAGTTTATAGGTGTGGGTGGCGCAAGCGGTTAAGACGCTGTGCCTTTTAACTAGCAGGCCAGGGTTTGAGACCCGGATCGGCCCCACAAGACATGGTCAGCTCCTGTCCTTAGCCCAGCTCTGCGACGCAGCTGGATCCAATCGTATTGGCTCTGCCTTTCCATTGGACTAATTCAGTGGCGTGGAGAGGGGGGATTTGCTGCTTGGGTAACAGCCTATCCTCCATAACATTCCAACCCAGCCTTTCGTGCTCCGCATGCAGCGTATGCAGCGCAGAGCACAATACCATAGTCTTTCAAGACTGACGGAGGCCTGCTTTTATAGGTGGTTGTTGTGTATAGAGCAGTGATTCTCAACCTTTTTCATCTCATGGCACACTTAACAAGGCACTGAAATTGTCAAGGCACAGCATTAATTGTTTTTACCATTGACAAGGCACACCAGACTGTTCAAATCCCCAATTTTCCTATTAATGATTATCAATCCCCAAATTACCAGGGCAAACCTGAGGACTATCCATGGCACACCAGTGGGCCATGGCACACTGGTTGAAAATCACTGGTATAGAGTCTCAGGGCAGGGCACAATCTGATTTGTACCTACAGGACATGTGTGAGAGGGAGTGTTATGCTGGATCAGTGGTATCTCATTTTCTGGGTGAAGGCATTTTTAATGGAGATATTGTCCAAAAGGCATTGCCCACGGAGCGTTCAATCCTGAGATCCCCCATCCTCAGTTTGAACTGGAACAACTTTCTGCCACCGCAATTCAGCCTGGTTTACACGGTCAAGGACATAGGAAAGGAACTACGAGTATTTTATGAAGCCCAATTTCTGTCTCCTATCCGGATTTCACAAAGTATCTGATCTTATCAAACAACGTTATCAGCAGTGCTGAGGATGTTTGCTGTAACCACAAATCAATTAAGAAAGCTGGAAGACATTCTGCTCATTAAATTTACAAATCCATCTCTTTGCCAGTGGTCATAATCTAGCCAAATTATACGGTTATTTGCCATCTGCTGACAAATCATTTCAGCCTCTACGGTTGATTTTATCCCCTTGGTTAAATAACTTGATGCAGTAACTTGCGCATATAAGGATGATGCTTGGACAGTAGAGTCGGAACATGTTAAATCCTACCTCTAATAAACCCTGGTAGAAAACGTTACGGAATAAAAATATCCAGTTTTAAAAAGACATTGAAAATACTGCTCTGCTAATAAAACCCTCCCATTTAACCAACAGTTAACTAATGGTTTTATCCAATAGTTAATTTCCCATCTAGTTTAACCTCCCATTTAACCAACAGCTAACATTGCGAGGTACCATAAGAACTTGAGCTCTGCTGGATCTGGCCAAAGGCCCATCTAGTCTAGCTTCTTGTATCTCACAGTGGTCCACAAGATGCCTCAATGATGATGCAGTACAACGATACCTATATTGTGTTGCCATTCTCCTCAATCTGGCATTCAGATATACAGTAGACTACCTCTAAAATTAAAAAGCTGCATGTAGCTGTCATTGATTGTAACCTGGGATGGATCTTTCCCAATAAACCCACCTAATTCTGTTTTAAAACCACCTATGCCAGATGCCGTCACAACATCCTGTGTTAAGTAGTTCCACGGGTTAACTATATGCTGGATAAAGTTATATTTCCCTTTGACTAGATATAAGTAGCTGATCTTCACACCAAAGTTTAATCTAGTCAGGACTGGCTTCACCCAGTCCACCAACACCTAATCTAGTTTTGTCCATCGGTGCTTACATACCCTTCACTGGGAAAAGCCAATTTTGGGGGGAGGGAATTGGCATCCATATTTTAATTGTTTATTCCTCTTTATTCACCCCTTCCTTTCATCAAGTCACAATGCCCATTCCCTTAGCACTGGCACCTCTGTGGTGAGTACAGGCACCTCTGTTGCCCCAAAGCAGACATGCCTATGATTACAAATAACATCTTCACGGCTGTGGGTGGCGCAAGCGGTTAAGACGCTGTGCCTGTTAACCAGCAGGCGAGGGTTCGAGACCCAGGTCAGCCCCACAAGACAGGGTGAGCTCCTGTCCTTAGCCCAGCTCTGCGACGCCAACTGGATCCAATCGTATTGGCTCTGCCTTTCCATTGGACTAATTCAGTGGTGTGGAGAGGAGGGATTTGCTGCTTGGGTAACAGCCTATCCTCCATAACAATCTAACCCAGGCTTTCGTGCTTCGCATGCAGCGTATGCAGCGCAGAGCACAATACCATAGTCTTTCAAGACTGATGGCCTGGTTAGCACCCCCACCTTAAAAAGATCTTCATGGTGAATAAACACACCTTTTTTCTAGAAAAAGCACTACCTATTCCATTTTGTTGAGACGCTGTCTGTGAAAGTGCATCTGCTGTTCACAGAGGCTGTAGGTTAAATCCCGGTCCCTGCAGGAAAACCTAGAGGTGGTCAGAACTGAGCCTGGTTTGGTAAAAGAAAGCATCTTACTTTTCCTATCCAATCCCTCGTCTCACAATTCAAAATTCTTAAACAGCTGGGATCGTGCAGTACAAATGAATGCATGACCAGTTCTGATTGACAAATTGGATTTGGAGGTACAGGAGAGTTCTGTACATGATGCTCCTCTCCCTGGGGTACAGAAGCACACAACCGCCTCACAAACAGATTATGTCAACAGGAGTAATTGGAGTGGAAGGATAATGTTAAGGTGGGGTTGTTAAGCAGGAACTCTCTGGGCACTCTTTGAGAGCGGAAGGGGAAAAAAATCACATTCACAACTCTTGTTTGTGTTTGAGTGAGTGAGAGAGAGAGAGAGAGAGAAAGTGAGAGAGAGAGAGAGAGAGAGAGAGAGAGAGAGAGAGAGAGATGTTCTCTAAATAATCTGATTTTCAAACCCCACTGATTTCATTTGAGTTGTTCTACTCCTGTTTGTTTTCATGGTCCTGCAAAAATGTCCCAGGAGTCACCGGAGCATGTACAATAGTGGAGTTTGAACCAGCTGGAAGCTCCTGCATCAGCTACTGTTATAAGAATTCATTTCAACTTTGACAGCTGAGCTATTCTTTTTCCACCCCATATGAATGAGGGCTGGAGAGAATTACAAATCAGTACAGAAAGTGCAAAAAAGGGATATAGTTTGGCATCTTGTTTTGCAACCCCTGAATCTAGACCCCAGTTCAGACTTTCTCTTTCTTTTTTATGTGTTCATAAAACTTTCAGACTTTCAAGTGTTCAAAGGTTTCATTTCCTTCCCCCTTCCCCAGATATTCAAGATTTCAGCCCAGCCCTTTTCAGCAAGTGATCTCCTAGAAGGCATCAGGAGTAACAATAAACGCAAACAGCACATAGAGCAAATCTGAGTTTGTCTCTGAAGAAACACCCATTGGGGTCCACATCACAGGTACAAAGGGCAAAAGATTCCACCAGTGGTATAGCGGGGGGGGGGGGGGGGGAGTGGTGCCTCCCCATCTGGAATGGCTTCTAAGAGGAGGGGCCACTTGCACAATGCAAACGTGCACAATGCAAACATGTAGTGCTTTGCACCCCTTCTAGCTATGCCACTGGATTCCCCTACGTTCACTGATTGATGTACCTGCATGATATCTGTACTGTAAACAGGTCTTTTATAGGAACCACAACTATGTAGAGCAGGGGTCCTCAAACTTTCTAAACAGGGGGCCAGTTCACTGTCCCTCAGACATTGTCGGGGGATGGACTATAATACCGACTTTTGGAGGACCTTGTCCTATATTTTTAAATGTGTAGGACGTCCGACATTTTGCCCTACATTTTTTAAACACTCCCCGGGGGCTTACCTTTGGGGTCTGTTGAGCCTCTGGTGTCTCTAAACCCCACCCCCAGCTGGCTGCGGGGAGGCTGCAGAGGTGCGGAGGACAAGCGCGGGTGGCTTTAAACCCCCCTGGGCCGGCTGGGAAGAGGCTGCTGCAGCATGGTGGTGCCACACAGGCGCCCCTGAACCCCGCGGCGAGGAGGAGCCTCTGAGCACGCAAAGACACCGCGCGCCCTGGGGGGTGGGAGAGGAACAGGAAGAGGCTCTGCAGCACCTCACTGTGGCAAGGAGGAGCCTCTGGGTGTGCAAAGATGCCGTGGGCCCTGGTTCTCCGTCTCCTGCACAGCTGAGGGCAGAGCACCCCTGCCAGGCTGTGGGGAGGCCGCGGGCCGGATTGAGGGCCCTGGTGGGCTGGATTTGGCCCGCGGGCCGTACTTTGAGGACCCCTGATGTAGAGCATACCTGCTGGCACCACAATGGCAGAAAGAGTGGTGCCAGAATGGCACCACCCCAGCACCAGTTGTAATAACAGTTGCAGAAAAAAGCTGATGGGAGTGAAGCTTTGTGAAACCTTCCTTCAAAGCCCTGACCTCTGCAAACATTTTTTCGCCTCAGTTGGTTTCTGACACCAGCGTACGGAGGGGAAACAGTGTGAACAAAGCACTCTTAGCATTTGTATATGGCCAAGTGGAGATTTAGGCTGCAAAACTTTCAGAGTTGGGAGAATGCCATCATTTAAAAAATTTAACCTATTCTCAGGGTGTTTGCTTGGGAAATAAATGTCTCCTTCCGCTCCAAAAAACAAGACAGATGATCAAGGGATGCTGTTTCACAACTTCCTTTGACATCCAGATGGCTGGAAAAGAATCCCTGGGTCCCCTTTGACAGAGTTATAACATCTGCCATTAAAGATGACAGCAACTTCTCAAGCATCCTGGAGCTCACAAGGACCAATTCTTGCCAGTGTCAGTGAAATGTGGCCTAGAAAGTTCAATAATTCATTACAGGAGTAAGCAATGCTGGTGAGAAAACTCCAGAAAGACTTGTGTTTTCTGGGAATGAAGCTACTCAAAGGGTGCAATCCTAACCATGTCTACGCAGAGGTAAGCCCCATTGTGCTCAGTGGGTTCTACTCCCAGGAAAGTGTGTTTAGGATTGCAGCTGAAAGGAATAAGGTATGGCTGAAATCCTAAAGACACTTTCCTGGGAGTATTACCCATTGAACAGAATGGGTCTTACTTTCAAGAAAGACATGGTTAGGATTCTGCTCAGAGTTTCTTCATCATGTAAAAATATGTTTTGTAAATGGATATTTTCCATTTGTGATGCTGGTGATCACCAAACAGGAGATAAGTGCAAGATGTTTTCACTTACTGCCTGCAGGTTGCCAGATCACCCCCTCACTATAGAATGCAACAGATACCTTTTCAGCACTCAATAGTGAATCAAAAAGGGGTGCACACAATGGGGGGACTCAAATATATTATCAACAGGTTCTATGTACTAATAACCTAAATTAAAATGTTTAATTTTAATGTTCTATGTCCCATTAGTAACCAGTTCTCAGAACCAGGCGCTCATTAGCAAAGAACCTGTGAGAACCCCCTGAAGCCCACCACTGGGGTGCACAGCACTAATTTGGCAGGAAGCCTTACTGTGGTGTGGTCCCTTCTCTCCCCTTCTGAGCTGTTGCAGGCAAGGGAAGCAGAAGAGAGCAAAACAAATGCCTGGCTTCAAGGGAATGCAAAGGGAAGTCTTTGGCATGCAAGACTTAGTGCTTTGCACCCCTCTAGTTATGCCACTACTGGCATGGCTTCATCAGAGCTGGTGGGGGAAGAACAGTCTACAACTGCAAGTTACACTTCCTCAAACATTTTAATTGTATACGTGCTCAGCATATAGATCTGTGTTTTTAAATAATGTTTCCTTTTGTGTGCTCCTGGAGAAGAACCTTGACTCTCAAATGATCAAGTGGCGCTTTACAACTATGGTCTAGGTGTATAAAAATAGATTTGACTTTGGGTGGAACAAAGTCCTTTACTCACTAGTGGCTTACAATGCAATACAAGAGGCTCTTTAAAGATGCAGTTCCCTTCTCTCCTCTTACGTTTAGCTTAGAGATAAATATGAATTACATTCTATGCTGTTCTTGTGCCTTAGGCAATGCTAAGAGTTGCCCCCCCCCCCCCCCCAAAAAAAAAAAAAAAAGGCAGATAGAGAGATAGATACGAACTAGTGGCTGTTGAGTGGAAAATAATGAGAATGAACTTGGTTCCCCACACTCCAATCCTAAATCCAATAATTTTAACAAACTCAGGGAAAAATCATGTGGCTGGATATAATCCCCTCACCCCAAATGAGATTTCCCTGTGATATCCCTGGACCCCAACTCTACAAAGCATCCTGATTAGGATAGGGCTATATCTAAGTGATTGACAATGCATGGCTTAAGGTTCAATTACTGCCATCTCCAGGTAGGACTATGAAAGGTCCCCATCTGAAATCTTGGACAGCTTCTGCCAGACCATGCAAGCAATCGTGATCTATAACAGGGGTGTCAAACTCATTTCATACAGAGGGCCTCATTAGCATTAATGGTGTCTCCCGAGGGCCGCAATCCAATTTTTTGCATGTCTACTCAGAAGTGCCCTCCTTTCTCGTGGGCTCTTTCTCCCACCTTGGGAAGCTGCTGCTGCTGCGCATGAGCCCTTCTTCCTCCTGGGCTCTTTCTCTGGCTCAAAATCAAGTGTGCAGCCACCACTACTGAGCTGCTTCTGGGGATGAGGAGATCACTCAAGGGCTGAATGTGTCCCTGCAAAGGGCTGCATGTGTCCCTTAGGCTGCCATTTGGATATGCCTGATCTATAATACCAATTGCGTGGTGCAGCAAAAGACAGCTTCCTGTGGTCATAAGAACATAAGAAGAGCCCCCACTTGATCAGGAAAAAGGCCCATCTACTCCAGGGTGACCAGATGCCAAACCCAAAATTCCTGAACCCCAAGGCCAAAATTCCTAATCCCAGGCCAAAATTCCTACAGGCTGAAAAAAATGGCCAAAAATGTATTTTTTGTTTTTGTTTTTCGGTTTTTTGACCATAACTTTTGATAGGAAGGAGATATCTCCAAACGGATTTTTTCATTGGATTCTGCTCTTCAATACGAATCCAATGACATATGGCATGATGGGGTACTGTGCACTATCACAAAGTTTCAAAATGAAGCCAAAACGTAGGACAATGATGCCAAAATGTAGGACACCCGGACAGGAGGCTAAAAATCCGGACACATTTGGGTTTTTCCAGTCATCTGGTCACCCTGATCTAGTCCAGCTTCCTGTATCAACAGCAACCCACCAGATGCCTGCGTATTGTTCACATGGCCCAGTGTGGCTCCAAAGAAGAGGGACCATTTGCACACTACAGTGAGGTCCCCTGCAAAACCTAGTGCTTTGCATCCTCTCTGGCTACACCACTCCCTAGCGCTCTTTGATTTCGGGGCTAAAATGGAGAATCCAAGACAAGTTTCATTGCTAGTAGGAATTGAACACTTATACATAGGTGGGTGCCACATCCTGTGTGATCCAACCCAGCCCTGAGTTTTGAATGATATGAAGACAAAAAGAGAAAGAACACATGGGTTTCAACACAGTATAAGCCAGTCAACTCATGCAGCATTTTTTCTAGTTAAAAGGCAGCCCTGCACAAGGGCAGAAGGCAAATCAGTAAATCCAATTTATATGAACGCTTCCAGGAGAAAAATGAATAATCTAGTTTTAGCAGCAGTTCGGCTTATTAAACCATTATTTTTAAAGCTGCTGGTAAAAATATAAACCAAACCACAGGAGATTGGAGAAAGCGCTCCAGTTGTTAGTGCCCAACCATTTGCTTATTTAAAACCATCACTGAGCTATTTATGGTGAGTGAAGGCTGTGGCAAAATTCCTCTCCAGATTCCCATCTGTCACATAAACAGAAGTGTACAGTGCCACTGAAGCTCAAAGTGCACACTGAATATTAAAAAAAGCAGGCCTCCGTCAGTCTTGGAAGACTGTGGTATCGTGCTCGGCGCTGCCTACGCTGCATGCGAAGCACAAAAGCCTGGGTTGGATTGTTATGGAGGATAGGCTGTTACCCAAGCAGCAAATCCCCCGTCTCCACGACACTGAATTAGTCCAATGGAAAAGCAGAGCCGATACGATTGGATCCAGCTGGCGTCGCAGAGCTGGGCTAAGGACAGGAGCTCACCCTGTCTTGTGGGGCCGACCTGGGTCTCGAACCCTGGCCTGCTGGTTAACAGGCACAGCGTCTTAACCGCTTGCGCCACCCACAGCCCTTCACACTGAACATTAAGGAAGCACTTATAGCCCTGATCACTGACTTTTTGGGTGGTTAAAGGGAGCAAATGATTCTCTTGAGCATCTGACAGGAAGGCTCCAGCCTACTTGATGCACCAACATTGACGGTGCAAACCTATGCAAGTACACCCAAAAGAAAGAACTGTTGTATACAATGAATCTAATTCCCAAAAAAGACTTATAGGATTGCAATATGAGGGTGCAATCCTAACCAATTTAGGACAGCAGAATTCACCCATCTCCCCATTCCTGCAGTGGTGTGGGGAGGTGGTGGCCACGTAGCACTGTACAGCATGTTGCCTTTTGCGACAGCCAAAAAACCAATCTGCGTCACAAAATTTATTTATTTATTTATTTATTTATTTATTTATTTATTTATTTATTTATTTGAAGCACAAGTTCTGTGCGAACAAAACACAGCACAGTGGCCCATTACAATTCAGTTGTTATCAAAATTAATTTTGCTGCAGGCTTTTTTTTCAAATCCAGAGTTTTAATATGTTCTTATTGTAGCTGCAAATTATTTTATAGGCAAGGAAACAAATTGTTGAGTAACTGCAGTTTTTTTTTACAGTTGCCAGAGTTTTCAACCAGAGTGAGGCAACAAATCATAAAACCGTTAAAAACTGCTTTTAAAAAGTGATTCACTTGTAATGTATATATAGTAATAGTTTGTGCTTGCACTACAATTTGTTTCAAGAAATGGTGTGTACAAATATGATTACTATTAATATTTATGATTAATAATTATTATTAATATATTAATGGGCATGCTGTTGCAATTCGACCTCAGATTAAAATTCCCTTCTGAGAATTTTGGGTTAGAGAGAAAGGGTGGCTGGAACCCATGCCAATGTTCAGCATGGTGAAGTTGAAACTGGATGGGGAGCAAACTCCCAGTTCCTCATAATGGCTGGTGACTGGCCAGCATTCAACATAGGAACCTCCTAAAACCATAATGGCAATGTGGTATAACTATTGGGGTTTTTTTGGTTTAAAATGGTAATTTTAATTTCTACCCCTCTGCGCCTGGCATTGTGAGGCTGCCTTCTTCTAATACCAGGAAGTTACACCAACCCATCATAGCTCACAACTTGTGGTGGACTGTCCAATCCCCTTTTAAAGCCATCTAGGCCAGACACCATCCCATATCCTGTGGCAAGGAGATCCACAGACTAATTATATGCTGGGTAAATAAATATTTTACTTTTAAATATTTTACTTTTAAATAAATATTTTACTTTTTAGCACTCCCGAAACACCATTTTAGTGGATGTCCCCTGAGGCTAGTGCTGTGTGAGAGAGAAAGGAACATCCTCCTCTACATCCCCACATCCTGTGGCAAAGGGTTCCACAGGCCGCTTTTCTATCCTGACTCCTACGCTTCATTTTTGTGACTGTCCCCTTCTCTGGTTCTGTGTAAGAGGGGCAAGAATGTCCCCTTATCCACTTTTTTCATCCCCTGCATCCCCTGTGGGTGGCACAAGCGGTAAAGACGCTGTGCCTGTTAATCAGAAGGCCAGGGTTCAATTCCCGGGTCGGCCCCACAAGACAGGGTGAACTCCTGTCCTTAGCCCAGCACTGCAACGCCAGCTGGATCCAATCGTATTGGCTCTGCCTTTCCATTGGACTAATTCAGTGGTGTGGAGAGGGGGAATTTGCTGCTCGGGTACCAGCCTATCCTCCATAACAATCCAACCCAGGCTTTCGTGCTTCGCATGCAGCGTATGCAGTGCCAAGCATGATACCATAGTCTTTCAAGACTCATGGAGGCCTGCTTCACTGTGTTCAATGGGTCTAACGCCCAGGAAAGTGTTTTTAGGATTGCAGCCATATAAGTTATTATTTGTTCGGGTCAGACTTCTGAACTTTTATAAAGGATTTATATATGGATGAGCACCTGTCCTCAGCCCAGGGTGAGCGCCTGTCCTTAGCCCAGCTCTGCGACACCAGCTGGATCCAATTGTATTGGCTCTGCCTTTCCATTGGACTAATTCAGTGGCGTGGAGAGGGGGATTTGCTGCTTGGGTAACAGCCTCTCCTCCATAACAATCCCACCCAGGCTTTCGTGCTTCGCATGCAGCGTATGCTGTGCCGAGCACGATCCCATAGTCTCTCAAGACTGACGGAGGCCTGCTGCATAGTTTTGAATTTTGTGAACCTGGTCATCTAGGAGCATCTAGTGGGCTATTGTGAAGCAGGAAGCAGGCCTAGATGATCCTTTGGTCTGATCCAGCCGGACCTCTTCTTATGTTCACACCCTGCATATGGATCAGCACCAGCCCATGCCCTCTGCGCATTCATGCATTCAAACTCCATGGAGTGAGAACATCAGAAAGTGGCTAAAGCGGCCGATTTAAGGATCAAAAAGGAGTAAGAACTTCAATAGGTCTGTCGGTGAGTATGAAAGAGGTGCCTTCAAGCTTCTTTAGACCCTTATCACATTCATTAATTCGCTTTTCTTACCTTTAGGATACCCCCTCCCTGTCAAAAGTGCTGATGTTTATTTAGCAGACGCAGCTGCTACCTTGAGATTTCAGCGCTGAGAAAAGGACAGAAATGGAAACCTGCACGAGTGCAAATATTCAAAGCAAATAAATAAATGAGAATGACATAACTTTCTGAGCCTAACAACTGCGTCTGTCAATTGCTCCCTATAATCACAGATGGAAATTAATGGAGGCCTTTCATTCACAGGCTGTTAAAAATTGGGTGCTAATTGGTGGGCTTGAAAGATTTATAGCTGGAGAAACTTGATTGAAT
The DNA here is from genome assembly GCA_030015325.1 of Cryptoblepharus egeriae. Lineage (NCBI taxonomy): Eukaryota > Metazoa > Chordata > Lepidosauria > Squamata > Scincidae > Cryptoblepharus > Cryptoblepharus egeriae. Next base: position 93,438,768 of record JAREYC010000005.1, on the reverse strand, counting down.
GGGCTGGTTTGCAGAGCTGTTGCTGTGTTGGAACAGCTGCAGCAGCACTGCATTGCAGAACAGAGTGTGCACAAGCCACAGACCGAGGGCCCTCGGCACTCCAAAAAGAGGATACACATGCTTCCTGCACTTCCTAATCCTTCTCAACCATGCCACACTAGCAATGCAGTTTTTGTGGGTGTCCCCCCCATCCAGTAGATGAGCAATTTTCTGATGAAGACAACGGAGGAGATAGTATTTCTGCTGCCCTCAGAAATTGCAGGATGAATTTCCAAAGTGATGATATTATTGCACATGGTGGCACCACTAAGGTTTGCATCACCTGGTGTGGGAGGCCAGTGCCTCATTCCCATGATGGACCAACACACCCCTTGCTGGATTTTTTGGCTATAACATTTGGTAGCATAGAGATAATTAAATACAGTTTATTTCATTGCATTGTGCATGAAATGTGGGTGTGGGTGGCGCAAGCAGCTAAGACACTGTGCCTGTTAACCAGCAGGCCAGGGTTCAAGACCCGGGTTGGCCCCACAAGACAGGGTGAGCTCCTGTCCTTAGCCCAGCTCTGCGACGCCAGTTGGATCCAATTGTATTGGCTCTGCCTTTCCATTGGACTAATTCAGTGGCGTGGAGAGGGGGGATTTGCTGCTTGGGGAACAGCCTATCCTCCATAACAATCCAACCCAGGCTTTTGTGCTCCGCATGCAGTGTATGCAGCGCTGAGCACAATACCATAGTCTTTCAAGACTGAAGGAGGCCTGCTTGCATGAAATTGCTCATTGAATAATAATGTGATAATATAAATTAGTCATTGAATAATATGTAATATGATGGTATTGGTCAAAAGTACCAAGATTTTAAAAATTTTGGCCAGTAGTGGTGTCACTCCCTTCTGATCTGCACACCACAGCGAAGCCACAAGAATTTTGGGAGTTTGTACATGATATACAGAAACCTACAGCGCTGGATTTGATTTATCTTTAGATTGTAACCAAAGATGCTCATGCATTTCACAGAACTATCTTCCAACAAAAAGTCTATATTACTGTAAGTAGTATATTGTAGAGAATATGTCGTCATGTTACATAAGAGATCAAGAACCTTAAATATTATAAATGATGGAAAAAATGATAGAAATTGATTATTTAGATGTACATAGAGTAGAATTATGGAAATGTAAAATAGATGTTGTGCCTGGAGAACCATATGTGTATATACTCTTTTATACCTATCTCCCCTGTATACTCTTTTATACCTATCCCCTATATCAAATATCTCTTTCCCCATATCTGAAATAAATAAAATAAAATCTAGTTTTAAAAAGCCTATATTCTGGTGAGTATGGAAACCCTAATGAAAATTAGATCTTGTTTAAAGGAAACTTGCACCTGAGTCAAAATGGGGTTGTTCAATTTGAGCAAATGTTTTCAACACTCGCATCTCAGTTGTGACCCCCACCCATCTGATCTTTCAATCAGATTGTAGACAAGACACTTGGTCATATGGAAGGAAGAGATTTATGCTTTAAATAACTCTCTGAAAAGTTCATCTGAACAGCTGACGGAAACCATATTTCAAAAAGATTTGAAATTACTAAAACTTTAAACATTTGGAAGAATGTTTCTGCCACCAGTAGTTGCTAATGCAAGACAAAGATTATCATCAACTAGCCAGAGTGGTGTAGTGGTTAGAGTCATACAAGGAAGAAGGAAGTTCAAGTCTCTACTCGGGCATTAAATTCAATGTTCAGACTTGTTGTTTTTCTGTGCAAACATCAATCCATGCACAAGGACACACTGGTCATGCCTCCCTATCTGTGGTTTTGGGACTTATGGTTTAAAAAACTAACCATGGGTTCTGAACCCACAGATTTGGCTAGGCCTGGTTGTGTCCAGAGAGCCTTCTGAAGAGGGCTGGGGAAAACAGGTGTGGTTTACTCAGATACATTTAAAGGTCTCCAGGAGGCTGAAAATCTTGGCTGTTCGCTTTTGGCCAAAAACCAAAAGTGACCATTTTTGGCCTTCTTGAGGTCCCAGAAGACTCTCCAGATGCAATTGATGCGCAGCTCTGGTTGCCTTTGGAGAGTCTATAATGCCATGGGTACAAAACATTTTGGGAAAGGACTTCTGCAAAGTCCATCTGCATGGACTTTGAGGCTCAAGAAAATTAATGATACATTCACATGTGAATAGATAAAGTACCTCTGAGCATTGTTCAGTTCTAAAAGTGTCTTTTAAAAGGATTTTTGTGATAGTTTCATCCACATCTATCTCTGCACACCACAATTATTATCTTGTGTACAAAACCACTGAAGTTTAACACTGATGGCTTCTTAGTGTATAGTTTCTATGAAAGTTGCTTCAGATAACAGAATGTGGAAAGATATTTGTGTAACTGTAAAAGCGTTAAACAATCTTATTCAGAAGGGGAAAAAGTCTTAACCAAGCTAATGGAGGCAACAATTATTTGTATTGGAGAAAGCTGTATCACAGCTAATCAGCATTTGTGCAAATACATCTGTTCCTTTCTTTGGGTCCACAAAGCAGTTTATAAGAATACATATATCATGTCATCAGCAAAAACCAACAAAACAGCTTAAAAACAGCAGAACTAAACAAATCAACAGAATAAGCAGCAGTTAAAACAAAAACCACCCTGTGAAACAAAATACTTTTCATAAAAATGAAAAACATTTCCCATATTCAGCAACACAACAGGAAAGGCTGGACTTGTGATACTACCCTCCACTTCTCAAGGAAAGTAGTTCAGGGCATCCATAGGCAAATCCATATGCAAAATTATGTGAGTGACCGCACAGTCCTATCTTGGGCCAGCCCAGTGTGTACAGCTATTCTGTCATAGCTTCTAGCTAGTCGGACTAGGCAATGGTTTATTCCACCACATCCCCAACGGACAAACAAGTGTTGGACATAGACTGGGTAAGATGAGCTTCTACACAATTTTCTCAAGTAATAATTAGAGGTGTTTAAAAATTGTCTTAAATTAGAAGCCATTTTTATCCTGTAAAATAGGATGTAAACCTGTTTTAGAGCTCAGTCCTAATCCTGTCTATTCTGAAGCAAGTCCAGTTGTAGTCAATAAGGCTTATGTCCAGGATATCAGTTATAGGATTGCAGCCTTACCAGGAACAAACACTTTTAGGAACAATACTTGTAAAAAAAAACCATAGAAAAATGGGATTCGTGTTCCGCCTACTTAAGTAAATCGTCCTGCATCGATGCAAAATCTCAAAACTATAAGTAAATCAGTCTCAGTGGATGTCATGCTAGGGGTATGGGATGTCACTGGTGCTGCTGCTAGTATTTGCACCCAGTCTATTGTCAACACATCTCAGATGTTGCCCTGATCCTTCCCTGAATGCCTCCTTGCCCAATTTACCTTTCCCATCAGAGCCTCTGCAGGTCATAGAATGGATAACCTGTATCATAATCATAATCAATCACTGATTATGCATATTCTTCCAAATTTCTTGCCTCCACCTGAGTTTCAATTGCTGGAGGAAAATTTCCTTCCAACATTGCAATACTAGTTTATTTCTAATATTTTGATGTTGAACACATCCTTTCAACAACAAAGGACTTTTGAACAAGTCCCAAGATAACCGGAATAATGAACTGATATCATTATCCTGATATCATTATCCTAATATCATAATAAACTGATATCAGTTCATTATCTGGAATAATGATCTGATATCATTATTAACTATTAACTGTCCGACCAACATCACTTAGCATCATTGACCTCAGTTACACAGGACACCATTCTTACATATTGAAAAAAAATGTGAGACAAATCTCCATAATATGAATTAAGTAACCATGAGGGAGAGGTAATACATAGGATGATTCTGTCATAGTATACACTGTGTTTACCTTAGTTTTACTCAAGAGCATGTGGGCCAGTTTTGCCCAAATGTTAATCAGACGATAGACACACAGTTATTGCATAATTTTTCAGGGATCACTGAATTATTTTTTAGCTTTTATTTAAAAGCGAAAAGCTTTAATTTTTAGGAAGGAAAAGCTTTAATTTTTGGCAAGATCCCTGATCGCCATACCCCCAAATCCAGAGTAACTACGGGAGCACGTAAGGGACTTTAAATGCACCTGTAGTTACTGCACCATCTAATGAAAACCTATGGGAAATTCATATTGGAATCCAGAGTAAGTTGTTCTTACACCGGAGTAAGGATTCCCCATAGTTACTCTGGATTGCACCCATAGAGAACATTGTCCAGCAACCAGGGAAGTGAAATAAGCTTGGCTCAGTGGCAAAGCCACTCTGGATTTTGCCCTTAATCACCCATGTGATTAGAACAGAAAACACTGCCCTATGTCTCAAATAAGTTTTCTTTATTCCATCTTGTGTCAGAACATACTAAATCTAATTGGCCATAGTACGTATCTTGTGACACCAGATCTGTGATTCCTGATTGACTAGGATTAATGGATTTCCATGTGCCTCATAGGCCTGAACAAAGTCTTGAAAGCTTTTAAAAGTCAAACAACAATATAAACAATGAAGCATTATGAGTTGCAGGAAAAACCTTTCAACCCCATTAAAAAAAAAAAGAAAAGATTCTGTACATCAGTTTCAGCATAATCACCAAGAGCGTTTTGTATCGCAGTCTGTCTGCCTACCTTCTGGCTGGTATTGTGCTATAATTGTCACAGTCTGACCAGCTCCCTTCAGTGCGGCAGCCGCTTGTTCATGGGTAGCACCACGGAGATCAATTCCATTCACCTGCAATTCAAAGGGGGAAACCAAAGCAAGTGAGCACATTTCAACTCACAGGGACTCTCGTCTAAGGATAAATATATTAAAAAAGCACACATTAAAAGAGCACACAGTCAATGAAGGATTGCCAAGATAGCCTGGGATTACATTCAGAATAGAATAGGCCCTACTTCCCATGAAGAGGAACACTTGTGTCTGGACTGCACCACTTCAAACCTCATATGGGGCAATGTGTGTGATTGTAAGGCTCCAAATGGGCTATTTTGTATGGTTGGAGAACAGTCAGGTTTACCATCTCCATGAGAACTAGGATAAATTATGTGCAAATGAAATAAAAGTTTATGGAAGGGGTTAGAGCACTTGCAGAAAGTCCCAGTTCCATCCTATGGGATTGCTTGTATGTTTTTTTATAAAAAGGATTTTAGACTAGGTCTTTCCCAGTGCAGATCCTGAGAACCCTTAGGACCAAAATGAGAGCAGATAGTACTGGCCAAAATGACAATACTATAGATAAGATACTGCCAACTAGGCCGGCCTAAGCCTCAGCTTAAGTCCTATGTTGACCTGGGGCTGTAACCAAAGTGTAAGACACTTCTGTGCCACTCCTGGGGGAGTTACACCAGTGCACAGACATGCACTTGCCTCCCTACATCATCATGGGAACAGGAAGAGCGATGCGTTGTGCCAGATTAGGTTAGGATTGCACCTTAGGGAGCCCTCTTGTTGGTGCAAGTCCCTTATGCCAGCCCAGTGGCATCACAAATGTGCTGTAAAGCCCAGTTATGGTACCTGAGAAGAGTGGAGGCTGTTAAAAGGAATTGGCCTCCCTGCCCCACCATGGGTCTGGGGTGTACCGCTATGACAAAGAGGTTCCAGGGTGGAAGGAGGGAAAGTGGGGCAAGCAGGGAAGACAGTGGAAGACAGGGCCAGGCACATTAGACTATCAGAACCCATACACCTGCACTTTATACTCTGAATAGCGGTTATAAATGCAGTAAAATTGTCTAATGAAATCCTAGAATAAGAAGGAATCTTTGGTTAAGGAATCTTTCCAGGGTACAGAATTACAGTTCAGTGAATCCCTATAAGGCCCCAGGGGGACTGAACCAACAGGGTCCTGGTGCCTTATTACCTGCACTATTTGGACAAAGTGCAAATAGTGCCTTGGTTTTTGCCATGCAGTTTACCACCTAATTAGAAATTTTCAACAGGCTGAAGTGGTATATTGGTGTGGCATGAAAAGTCCACAGGTGTTCCACCAGAGCTTGGAACACAGCATGAAGAATAACTGAAAATCTCTTCTTAGTTCTGTGGATTTCTTCTGAGGGCAGATGTATTTAGTAAAAAAATGTCTGTCCATCTTTCTTCAGCTGGTAGGGTCGTTGGAGAAGGAACGGACAATTTATTACTATAGACAACTTCCATAGAAACAGAGTCACAAATCCAGAAAAGTCTCCCAAAACGTTATAATAAGAGATGAAAACCACAGAGGTCAGTGGGCCATGAGAAGAAAAGTAGGTAAAAGTATCCCTCACAGGTTGCCCTGTTAGCCATGACCAAGTATAGGGTGTGGTGCTCATCTCAGTTTCAAGGCCTAAGAGCCAGCGTTGTCCAAAGATGCCTCCATAGTCACGTGGCATGGAATGATGTTACCTTCCCACTGAAGTGGCACCTATTTATCTACTTGAATTTTTAGGCTTTCAAACTGTTAGGTTGACAGGAGCTGGTCAAGAGACAGGAGCTCACCCCGTCTTGCAGTACTCTGGTCTCCAACTGCTGACCTTCAGGTCAACAAGTACAGTGTTTTAATCACTGAGCCATGGCAGTCCTTTAATGTTTAAATGTTTAAAAGAAAAATAATTAAAAATCACTAACCTAGATAATGACAAAGGAAAGAAATGTGGCTTATTGGTCCAACCAGACCAGGCAATCAGAGAAACAAAAAGGGATTGTTATCTGAAAAGTGGTTACTTGAGAGTTATATTCCCAGACTCATAAATGTGCAGCCACAAATAGCCATTCATATTCCTGTGCCTTAATTTCCATTAGTGCTGTTTTGGAATCCGACCTTCTGCAAGCCTAAATTATGAGCCTGTCTCTGTCCCTTCTGGTTGCTGCTTTGGATCTTGTCTGGCCTGGGCTGGACTCGCCTCCGGTCCTTTCATTCAACCACTTGCAGATTTGGGGCCCTGACCCCCACAACCTTTTTCAGCCCTCCAATTGATAGGGAAAAACAGAATATATTGTTCAAGAGTAGAAACAAATTCACTTCATCGCATAACTGACCCAGATCTCAGCTTCTCTTTGGACAGAATTTTGGTGCAGAATGTGTATCTATTTTTAGGAGTGAGTATAAACAACCCTGAGTATATTATGCAACTACTGTACGGCAAGCTTTTACACTTAGATGCCTCACTGCCTCTGAATTCTTCCCTTGTTTATCCATCTTGAAAAGGTGAAAGATGCATGCCCAATCGGCACTTTTGGTTTTTAAAAGATCTTTCCCTTCAGGGCATCGCTGTAGTTCTTACACATTAATGCATGAAATTACTCAACTGTCCTCTTTGCTTAAGCTCAAGACAGTAGCGACAGCGACAAAATATAAGACTATATAACTGTAACACTTGTCCTTGCCAATAACGCCTAATCTCCCTCAAGTACTGCTCTAGAAAACTCCCAGGCTTTGATTTTGGCAAATCTCCACTTTGGTTATAGAAATTGGCTCTACGGCATAAGCCTAACCAATTTAGGATGGCACAACTCACCTGTCTCCCTGCTCCCATAGTGATGTGGGGAGGCCAGTGCATGTCTGTGGAGTATAAGTGCCTTACAGCACTTTTACAACACTCCCAGGCCAGCATAGGACTTGTGGTGGGCCTAACTGGAGCTTAGGACTGCAGCCTCATTGTTTCCAGTTGGCATAGACTAGTAGTTCGGTCTATTTCAATTTAATTTGGGGCGCTGGGGGGGGGGGGTTCACAAAATGCTGAGCAGTGCTATCTTGGAGTCTGGCACTTTGTGCTACCATCTTGGAAAGGAGCACTCAGGTTGCAATCCCTCCTTTCCTGGGAGTAGAGTATCTCATTAAACCCAATGGGAAATACTTCTGAGTATAAATGGAGGAACTCTGGCATCATATTTATGCAATGCCCAGTTTGATGTCTCTTCCAGCCATGACATCAATTCAAAGTTGCTGACATTATTTTTGGAGAGGAAGTGTCCAGGATAGGCCCCTCTCCAAAGGAGGGATTCTTATAAGGGGAGCACAGGCTGAAATGCTTGATAACCATTGACATAGGCTGCAATCCTAAAGACACTTTCCTGGGAGTAAGACCCATTGGAAACAATGGGGCTTACATCTGAGTAGACATGGTTAGGATTGTGCTCAAAGAGTAAAGGTGCTACCTTTACCAAAGGTACCTCCAAAACCCATCAGGAGGGAAGCAAAAATGCATATACCATATTTACTCAACGTTAAATTTGATTGCACATTAGAGTCAAGTAAATACAGTATTTTGATTATAAGTATAGATCAGTATTTAGTTTAACAGTTTACTCTATTGTAATAAAAATGTCACATAAAACCAATGTTGTATAAAGTAGTGCAATTTGGTATAAATCATACCATAAACCCATTGTCATATTATTATCTTATAACTCATTGTTTAATTCAGTAAAATTAAATTTTGCCCCTGCTTTGCAACTGTGCATGACAATTGCTGTAAACATTTTTTAATCTCAAACATTTTTAAATTGGCTTTTGCAATAGATTCAATGGTGCATTAGATTTGAGTAAATATGGTAGTTAGGATTCAACTCTCCCTAAACCCCAGTCTTAGGTTTGGGATGTGCTGGCGGCAGAAAAGCTGCAGGAAGGACCTACTTGTAGTGTAGGCCTAGCAAATATAGCAAAGCTACAGTGATGGGAGGATATAACAGCATGGTAAAGGCAAGAGAACACAGGAACATAAGTCCCCCGGGAACATGTGGGATATAAATAAAGTATATTATTAAAGTATATTATTATAAGAAGTGTCCCACTGGATCAGGCTAAAGGCCCATCTAGTCCAGCTTACAATATATAATCAAGCTTCCATGTAGTCCAGCTTCCTTTAAAGACAAGAGGGAGCCATCTCGTTCAGTTCATATTTGGGTTTTACCATTTTTTTTTCTCTACGGATGAAAAAGCAGTTTAAGGTAGGCAAATTTGCACAGTCCTTCCTTCCTTCCTTCCTTCCTTCCTTCCTTCCTTCCTTCCTCCCTCCATTCCAGAGCACGCACACAAGTCCATTCTAGAGCATTCTAGAGCACGCACACAAGTCCTGCCCAGGGCAGACTGGACAAAAGAGCACATTTCAGGACACAACTGGCTTGCTCTGAGAGCTACAACTTTCAGAGATGAGTCTCATTTTGATCTTTGTGGCACTTTTATCCCAAATGTGATGGCAAAAACTGGAAGTGAGAAGAGAAAGAGGGGAATGTTTGCTGCCTGGAAACACATCAACTGATGAGAGGCAGCCGAATTTCACCTGACAGTCTTAACAGGAATGATAATTCAGAATGCCTACACTGGGAAAATGCTGGAGGTGTCACTTGATATTGGGATTGACTCTAGACTTTGTCTCTTACTATATTTCTTCTTTAATTCTCCTAAACCTATTAGGCAGCTTGTGTGCAATCAGGACCAAGGCGGTAAATGTTGGCAAAATAGGTTCTGGGGGAATGAAATCCAGGGCAGAAATAAGATACCCATCAGGACAGGGAAGTGACATACCAATGGCTCATGCTTTTCAGAAACAAAGCTCCAGTTTCAGTCCTTGTTATCAGAGAGGGGTGAGAAAGATGTCCTCTGTACAACTAATCAGACGGTCCAATCCTATTGTACTGCTGTGCAGGTGACTTGCTGTGAGACATCACAAATGTGCTGTAAAGAGGACATCAAAAATGTCCAGCTGGTGCCAGATCCACATTAATAGCTGCTGGCACTGGTAGCTGTGCAATCCATGGATCTTTTTGAGGGAATACTCACCAGTACTGAGTACTGGCACCTCTGTGGTGACTACTAGCACCTCTGCGGCCCTCAAACAGACATGCCCATGATTACAAATAATATCTTCATGGTGAGTCCCCTCACCTTTATAAAATCTTCACAGTGAGTATCCCCACCTTTATTTCTAGAAAAAAGCACTGTGCAATCCTATGCATGGCTACTCTGAAGTAAGCTCCATTTTGTCCAATGGAACTTACTCCATGGATGTTGTATATAGGAGGGCAGATTATGTGAACCATAGAAGCAGACAGGCCAATCTTTAAAATGTGGATCAGGAAAAGAAAACATGAAGTCTCAAACAGTCTGAGTAGGCTCAAAGGACTGGCAAAATTAATGAGATTGAGGGGGTGTTTTTCCATACATGTCTGCGAGGAAGAGGGTGAGTGAGGGAGTGAGTGAGGGAGGGAGGGACTGAGTGAGTGAGGGAGTGAGTGAGATTGCAATCCAAACCACCAGTAAGGCAGCATAAGTTCCAGCACAAGTTCTGTGATGGCCTGTGGGGGTGTCACAAAAGTGTTGTAAGGCACTTCTGCGCCACTCCTTAGCGGGTTAGGCCAGTGCACAAACATGTGCCGACATCCCCTCACCACCACAGGAATGGGGAGACAGGTGAATTATGCCAGCCTAAATTGGTTAGGATTGCACCCTGAGAAAGAGAGCTTGTGCAGGGGGTCAACGTGGGAGGTGAAGGGAGAGGAACTGTGTAGGAGGGAAAGAGCTAAAGCTGTGCAGCAGCCACGGTGAAAGGGAAGAACACCCTCGGAAAATGGAGAGGAGGCAGAGCAGACAAAGAACAGAACAGCAGGGTTTGATTGCTGCAAAGGTCAGAGATGGAATGGTTATGTCCGCACAATAGAGAGGGCAGGCCGGGGCCAGTGTGTGGGTGTGCATGTCTGAGAAGCAAAAGACACTCAGGAGCAATCAGGAGAAGTGTGCTGAGGTTTCCATAGGGGTTTCAAGATGAGGGTGTAAGACAGGGACAGAATTCCATGGTGGATGGAGAGAGGGAAGCCAGGACACCTGGCAGCAGATCAGTGGCAGGAACACGCGTTAGCTGCAGAAGGTTCAAGTCTCTGGCATCCCCAGATATGGAGGACTCAAGGTAACAATGCTGGGAAGGACAAACGTTGGAGTAGTTGGTATAGTGGTTTGGGAGATGGATTTAGGTTGCAATACTAGTACCCAGTTAGGCTGGCCTAAGCTCCAGCATGTCCTGTGCTGACCTGGGGGTGTACAAAAGTGCTTTAAGACATTTCTGCGCCACTCATGGGGAAGGGTTAGTCCAGTGTACAGACATGCGCTTGCCTCCCTACATCACAAGCGAATCGGAAGACCGATGAATTGTGCCAGCCTAAGATTCCACCCTTACACCTGGAAGATCCAGATTCAAACTCTCACTCAACCATGAAGCTTCCTGAGTGGCCTTGGGTGACTTGTAGACCCATCACCTCATAGGGTTGTTGTGGAGGCAAAAAGAGGAAAGGAACAACATACACTGCCCTGAGCTTCTTGCAGGAAGGGCAGTATAAAAATGTGAAAATAGTTTCTGCAGGTCTAGGTGAGTCAATGATGTGATTCAGTGGGTGGTATCTGCAAATACAAACCATGGCTGACACCAGCCCAAGACATCCTGGTGCATAAGGCTGCATGCCAAATATTGTCCCCTTAATGTGGTGTTATGGCATCCTTTGCCTCTCAAACACTTTAGCTCACCACTCTCTCCCCTTCCTTACTACTGTTTTGTGCCCCTCTTCCTTTTCCAATCCACAAAGAGTGTGGAAGAGAAGGAAGAGATACTGTAGAAGCAAGTGAGCAGACGGAAGAGGGCACCTTCCCACTAACCTACTCCCTGAAACAACATTAGTTTCAATTGGCCTCATGAACAGGTCAGACCAGGTTGGTCCTGTTATTTTAGAAAAGAAGAAAACTGGAAGTGAGTGTTGGCATGAATCCGGCTCCTAAGGAGAAACTGTTGCAAGAAGCCCCTTGAACACCACAATGAGACTTCCCGCAAAGCTTAGTGCTTTGCACCCCCTCTAACTACTCCACTGCCTGGCTGTGTCTTAGCTGTTTGTTAACTTCAATCACGGAACTCCAGTATGGTTCACAGAAGTATTTTGCTATAGTATGGAATTGTGCGTACATTTATTACCCCCAAAATATAAACATCCTTGCTCCAACCAGCCTCAGTTATTATTATTACTATTATGCAACAGGATGCAATAGGCTCCTACTGCTTACGAGTTTCATCAATCAGGTCTAAAGAAATACTTTATCCTGTGCTGCCCCCTTGTGGAATTTGGGGGAAGACCTTTCTTTCTTTCTTTCTTTCTTTCTTTCTTTCTTTCTTTCTTTCTTTCTTTCTTTCTTTCTTTCTTTCTTTCTTTCTAAAAGACTCAAGGCAGCTAAAACAATGAAATGAAAATGTGTATGTCCTCCAGTGGATTGGGAATTAAAAGAACAATCGTATTACTTTAACTTGGTCTTTTAACATGGCTGTGGGTGGCGCAAGCTGTTAAGACGCTGTGCCTGTCAACCAGCAGGCCAGGGTTCGAGACCCGGGTTGGCCCCACAAGACAGTGTGAGCTCCTGTCCTTAGCCCAGCTCTGCGACGCCAGCTGGATCCAATCGTATTGGCTCAGCCTTTCCATTGGACTAATTCAGTGGCGTGGAGAGGGGGGATTTGCTGCTTGGGTAACAGCCTGTCCTCCATAACAATCCAACCCAGGCTTTCATGCTTCGCATGCAGCGTATGCAGCGCCAAGCACAATACCATAGTCTTTCAAGACTGACGGAGGCCGGCTTTAAAATTGGTTTTATATAATTTTAATGGTATTTCATTGTTTTGATTTTTTACTGTTTTTAACCAGTTTTCAATTGTATCATACTCTGTTTTATTTGCTGTTAGCTACCTTGAGTAGGATGGTGCACATGGGGGTGATGGTGCGCATGGGGGGATGTTCTGCATAGGGGATGCTGCGCATGGGGTGATGGTGTGCATGGAGGCGTGTGTTATAAAGGTCGGGCTGCCACATGTCCCAAAAAACAGGGACAATAACAATTTTGGGATTTGTGTCCACATACTGGCAAATGGAACAGAGGGTCCTGTCCCAATTTTGTGGAAGAGAATTATGGCAACTCTACATATGGGAGATTATGGGACTATCTCTGCATGGGGATTGTGTTGCATGGGGATGCAAATCACGGGAGGGGGGTGTTTGACAGGGGGGTGTTGCAAATATTCTTGAAATTTTACTCCAGCAACATGGGTACATTTAGCTAGTAAAGACATAAATTACAACTACACACATTCCTATTTGCACAGTAGAAGTGTTGCCTACAACTGGTAGAATAGAAGTTGACCCCTGCAAAGTGGATTATCGCTCAGGACCACTTCTGTGCAATGAAAGGAAATTGTGCAGCAAGGGTCTGATCCTGCAATCAATTTGGGGGACAAACTAGACTTTATATATCTCAACATTGCTCCCTGGTACGCCATTGTTTTCCAGACTGGGTGTGAATGTTTTCCAAATCTGTGTGTTTTGATTACGGCTGCTTTTAAATAATGGACGGGATAACCGAAGTTCCAGGCACAAAACTCTGATGCAGTGTTGAATTTGCCCTTCAGTATTAAAAGCAGCCTTGAAAGTCTATTTTAGGGAACTGTCCTTGGTACTGAAAGAAGGCAGCTGATGCTCAGGATTCACAAGATGCAGAATCCTGTTTGATGCATGTATCATATGGATGAGAAATGGATGGATACACACCCTCTGTCTCTGAAATGTCTGATGGTGGCAAGCCAGGAGAATGATGAACATGCTGGAGTGCTGAACATGCTGAGCATGCTGAACATGCTACCAACAGATGCTACCAACAGATGCCACCAACTGTGACAAGGAAACAAATGCTAGGGTCCATAAGTTACTATCTTACTACACCAGAAGTTGTGGCCAACTGTAGTAACTTGACAATCAATCAACACATGACGCACAATTGGGAAACATGGAGACTGAGGCTGTAATCCTAAAGATACTTTTCCTGGGAGTAAGATCCACTGAACACAATGGAGCTTACTTTTGAGTAGATATGGTTAGGATGGTGCTCTTAGAGGCACAATGTCTGCCTTTGCCAACACAATCTGTCTACAGAATGATTCCCATACAGAAAAAGAGAGTATTTGATAGCTCTGTGCATTGGCCACTCAAGATTATTGCTCCTGACATGTTAGAAACTGGGCACATAGAATCCCTTGGCTCTATTTATATAATGAAGGTTGCAATCCTAAATTCAAGTTGGACTGGCCTAAGCTCTGGCATAAGTCCTGTGCTGATCTGGGGATGTCACAAAAGTGCCTAAGACACTTCTGCCCACTCCTGGGGGTGGAGTGGTTAGGCCAATGCACAGGCAAACACTGACATCCCCACACCATCATGGGAAGGTGATGGACAACGGACTGCTAAGTTCGGCCAGATGACTAGCACTGGTATCTTTCTGATGTTTAGGAGGAAAATGGAAGGGTACCTGCCCTCAATCTGTTATTTGCTAACGGCACCATTGGCTGAAGTTATTAGGGTGGAGAAAACAGCAGAGTTGAACTGGGGACTCCAGAGCGTAAAACAACTTTGCATATTGACAACATAGCTTTGAATTAATGCATATACAAACATGTTTCGGTGCACTTTTAAAAGTGCAGCAACATGGAAGACCATCAGGATGTAAAGGAAATTATTGTACGGGTATCTAGCTGCTTGTCTCTCTATCCGTGGCCCTGTTCCAGTAAATTGTTTAATGATAATTGTTTCTGGAAGAGCTTTGCACAGCTTAATGTGAACTTTTACTTGGGATGGATAGGGACGAGTACATTTCTTATTGTTACTTGTGCTTGATTAACTCAAATTGTGCTCCATGCTGAAACTGCTGGAGGAAATACATGATGCCTAATTGGATGATTGCTTCTATTCCATTTGACCAAAGAAACACAAAATGTGATTTGCAATGCCAGCTAGATTGCACACAACAAGACTGCACACAACAAGACTGCAAACTAAAGAAAATTCCCCTGCCCTCAAACCAGATACAGTTCTGCAGAATGATAACATCATAGTTCTACACATACTTACTTACACGTAAATCCCATTGAAATACAACAAGATTTACTGGTGAGTATACATGTACCAGATTGCACTGTAAGTATGCAACTGAAGGTGTGCAACTGCACTGTAAGTGTGCAATGTGCCACAGGTGCACATTTCCATTAGCATTTGACAGCAGAAAGACACAATGGAAATGGAAACCTATTGGATGCCTTGTGTCTAATTGCACTTTAATGCAGAGTTAACACAGGAGTGCTTGCTAAGCAACTGTTCTGAGCAAATGCTCCCAGGTACAGATCATTTACTAACCATTGGCATCCATCAGTCTTGAAAGACTATGGTATCGTGCTCAATGCTGCAGGCAAAGCGTGAAGGCCTGGTTGGATTGATATGGAGGATAGGCTGTTACCCAAGCAGCAAATCCCCCCTCTCCACGCCACTGAAATAGTCCAATGGAATGGCAGAGCCAATACGATTGGTTCCAGCTGCTTTGTGGAGCTGGGCAAAGGACAGGAGCTCACCCTGTCTTGTGGGAACCCGAGTCTCGAACCCTGGCCTGCTGGTTAACAGGCACAGTGTCTTAACCACTTGTGCCACCCACAGCTCATAGGCTACTTCCATTCTGCTTTGTCCTTGCCATGGGTTTTTTTTAACCATAGGACCACATCCAGGTTCATTTGTCTGCTAAAAAAAAATTCTTCATGAAATGTTAATGGCCATGATATAGGATCTCTATGAGTTATATTCCCACCATCTTTTTCTTAAGGCAGGTGAAGGGAGGGTGCTTGAATCAAGCTTCCCCTCTGCATCAACTTGCTGTTGGCCATGGAAAAGGTTTGGTACCTATTTTTCTGCCTGTAAGATTTGTACTTTCCCCCACAACTGCTATCAATATTTACAATGGGCATTTTATTGGGGTTGTCTTACAAGGCTAAGGGATTACACCAGCAACCTTCAACCAGTGTGCTGCAGCAGGTCCAATGGTTTGCCACCAGAGTTTGGAGCACAGCAATTGAAAATCATTGAAAACTCTTCTAGGTTTCACATCCCTGTTTCATGGGCAACTTTCTGCAGTAATTACTATATTTAGGGATCACATAAGAATAACCCATAGTTACTGCACCACCTAGTGAAAACTTATGGGAAATTCATATTGGAATCCAGAGTAAGTTGTTCTTACACCGGAGCAAGTACTCCCTGTAGTTACTCTGGATTTTGCCCGTAGTCTCCAAGATCAGGGTGCGCACTAGATTCGATGGTTAAGTTTGAGTGAGTGTAGTGTTTGAATAGGGTGTGCATTATAGGGTGTGCATTAGAGTCGATGGCACATTAGATTTGTAATTAGATACAGTAATTATCAGTCCCTCTTCCTTTTCTGGCTTTGAGACATTTTCTCCACTGGGAATACTCCACTGAGACACAGCCTGTGTATTGGTCTCTCAACATGTTCTCCCTCCTTGTTATACTCTTAAATGTTGTAGCTTATATCTCTGACACCACGCCAAGAAACAGGATCCAGAGTAAAAGCATGTCGAGAGTGGCTGTCCCTACAATCCAGAGTAACTACGGGAGCACATAAGAGACATTACGTGTACCCGTAGTTACTGCACCACCTAGTTAAAACCTATGGGAAATTTATATTGCAATCCAGAGCAAATTGTTCTTACACCGGAGCAAGGACTTCCCTTAGTTACTCTGGATTGCACCCTGTATCAGTTCTCAGTGTTTTCTGAGAGTAAATAGGCTGCAGCCAGCTAAGAGCACAGCATCAATCAGGCTGACCAAGGACTCACTGGAGGCAGCTGTTTGGCCAGGGAGTTTGCTACTCTTCCTCCTGTTACTCTGTGAACAGGAAGAGGAAATGTGGAGGAGAGTGATGAGTTAGAGATCTGATGCTCTGCAAAGTTTCTAAAAAAGACATCCATGCACAGCATGGGGCTTTCCATTCCATGCCACTGCTGCCCTATCTCCATTTTGCTGCTGATAGTCTCAGATCTTTGTGCTTCTTGTGTTGTCTGAAACCCCAACATGCTCTGCGTCCTGATTTCTGGGAGGAAGGAGCTGCCAGCATGAGTTCCTAGATGATCAGCATGGGGGCTGCAGCACAGAACAGAATGGTCCATGCTTGGATGTTTGTTTATAAGATGCAGGGTTCGGCCTGCTGGCTACGGTTTGTCGAGCACTGCTCTAATCCACCAACCCATTCTCCTCTATATTTTCTCTTTCACTTTGCACCATCCTCAAAGTGAGGAAATAATTTACCAACCTGGTTTAAATTATAATTTACCAACCTGGTTTAAATTATAAACCAATAATTTACCAACATCTCTTACCAACAGAGATGTTCCCCATCTCTGTGGGGAACAGCAATGAGTTGGCAAAATTATATATATATAATATATAATATATTAAATATATATATATATATTTAATATATAATATATATATATATATGCTCTTCCTCTGCATAAATTCCACTTCCCAGGCATTTTGACTAGTATACTAAATAGTTACTTTTGTATAAAATTTGGATGAATATCAGTGCAGGAGTTTTAAAAAATAAAACATTATAACTGTGACGTTTCATGATGCTACACTATCGTTCTAAAGATCACTCTCGGCAATATTAGGAAGAAAACCCAATTACCATCATCTCTTGGTATCTGTGGAGGTACAATATTGCCTTCCTCCCTTTGATACCAATATCCATGTATATTGGAGTCCTTTTGAAAACCATTTTACAAAGTAAAATGAGTATGAAAATAGCATTCTCTACATTTGTGCTGCAAAATTGAACCATTGTAGGGCTGCTGAGAAGTCTTCAGCTATATTCTGGTGCAATCAAAGCTTCTTAACGGTCTTTACAGGCAGTCCTATATAAGTCCATATATAAATCCTTTATAAAAGTCCAGAAGTCTGACCCGAACAAATAATAACTTATATGGCTGCAATCCTAAAAACATTTTCCTGGGCGTTAGACCCATTGAACACAGTGAAGCAGGCCTCTGTCAGTCTTGAAAGACTATGGTATCGTGCTCGGCGCTGCATACGCTGCATGCAAACCATGAAAGCCTGGGTGGGATTGTTATGGAGGATAGGCTGTTCCCCAAGCAGCAAATCCCCCCTCTCCACGCCACTGAATTACTCCAATGGAAAGGCAGAGCCAATACGATTGGATCCAGCTGGCGTCGCAGAGCTGGGCTAAGGACAGGAGCTCACCCTGACTTGTGGGGCCGACCCGGGTCTCGAACCCTGGCCTGCTGGTTAACAGGCACAGCGTCTTAACCATGGGGCTTACTTTTGAGTAGACACTGACTGTGCTCTATGTTTAAGTGCGCTATATATAAAACCCACTTTTACAAAGATTACTCAAAATATGTGCCCTCTGACTGTGCAGATCCCTCAAATGCAGAAGCATTATTCCTTAATTCCAAGCTATCCATGTACAAATGAAAGAGCAATTATGGCAATGTCACAGAGACTAAATGCACCAAATGCCTCCATAGGCATTAACAAAGCTTTTTTTATAATCCGTTGCAAATTTGCACATTAAAAAAATGAATCGAGGAGCCGCCATTCAATTCATTACAAACACAGATAACGCATGTAGCATAGTGGTTCACTTAAACTCTCTGGGATGCTTGCCAAGCTCATTCATGCACACTAGATGGTGCACTTAGTCTTCATTTGCCAAACATCCCGAGAAAAAAAGGACAGGGTAGTTTCACTCTGGCGAAGAACGAGACCAATTTTCAACCCAAATCTGCTCCTCCACCCCATGCACTGCTGAAAATTCTGCTCTCCATTATGTTTTAAAGACTTGATTTCTGATCTGGGTGTGACAAAGAGCAGCACTTTCTTCAGCTGCCCAATCCTATTCCAATCTGAATGATCTGGATGCTGCTAGAAGTAATGCCCTGGCAGCATGGAGAATGTTCTGGTGGCACAAAAGCTGGGCAGTTGTGGCACGTTCTAGCTCTCGCTCTCGCTCAGGCTGCTGCAGTAAATGGCAAGCAATTCTCTGGATGCTGCTGCAGCTGTTCTGACTCTCCTAAGGGTGCTCTGCTGGCATTTGAGGGGCATGGGCAGGGAGGCAGGGGGCAGGGAATTGGGGTGAAAGGTTTTAGGCAGGGATTGGAGCTAGAATAAGGAGCTAGGGTAGGAAAGTAAAATTTTCTTTTACTTATCTCAACCTTGCATCATGGTCTTGCACTAGCCTGCAGGATGCAGGGGGGTTTGTCAGTTCCACTGTGGAGTGCAGGTTGGATAGGATTGGGACCTCATTAGGTTCGGCATAAGCTCTCCCCTTAAGCCCACTTGCCTACAAACTCAAGCAGATCACAGCGTGAAACGGCAGATCCGTCCATTTCTTGACTGACCAGAGAAATGCTGCTAAGTGCTCCGATAACGGCTGGCATGACGCATCAACTTCCTATGATGGCTCAAGGCAATGTTTACCTTCCTGGTCTGCTCAGGTTTGATGTCTTGGCACTGCATCAAAATAATAATTCTTCCAAGGCAGCTCCTCTCCCCCTTACCCAAACACACTGTTTTGTTCTAAGAAGGTGAGGTTCTCTCATCAAGGACTGGTCTCATTGGCTACCTTATACTTGGACACACCTATTCCTTGGAGACATGGATGCCCGTAAATATCCAGGAGAAGCCCTTATTCTTCCATGATGAGCAAAGAATGTCAGCAACCTAAACAAATGGCTTGAATATACTGAAGCTATTGCTTCAGTCCCAGAAAAGCAAGACCACATGGTGTACCAGTGAAGGTAACATTTTTTCTCACCATATTTACTCAAATATAGAGCAATCAAATCTATCGTGCACCCCAATTTTGGAGACGAAATTCATCTGAAAAAGGTGTACATTATATGCTAGTACAGCAGCAGCTACCTTATGTACTCCAGCATATCTAATGCACATCCTAATCTAATCTAATCCAATCTAATGCACATCCTTATTTTGGAGACTAAATTTTGCTGAAAAGGTGCACAGTATATTGGAGTAAATACAATGTTTTATAGCTGCAATGCAGCCATATCACTGGTGGAAAACTGGTTACAACTGGGGTGTTAACGTTACAAGGGCCAAACCTGACTACTATTACAATCCTAACCATGTCTACTCAAAATTAAGCACCACTATGTTAGATGGATCTTACTCCCAGGAAAGTGTCTTTAGGATTGCAGCCTATATCTATAATGGGCTTATGACGTCCTATAAGTACCAGATTCCTTACTCTGGATTTGGGTTCCTTAACAAGTGATGGTTTGGCAGTTTTAATGTAGTCTCATAGAATCATAGAGCTGGAAGGGGCCCAGTATAAGCAGTTTCAATGTAGGGAGGTTTAAATGTAGGCAGTAATAACTATTGATACTGGAAGGTCTTGGGGTTTTCAGGAAGATTGTCCTTGTAAGCCCTTCTTTTGATCCAGCATTTTCACAATAGGAATACCAGATTTGTATCTCAACTTAGCCATGAAGATCATAGAGATGTATGTCAAACGTATAGGAACAGGGTAGGCTGAATGTTTTATTATCACTGACTATAATAAGAATCACTAAGTGCTTTTTATTAAAGAGTCAAAGAGATCCTTTGCTTTGTATGGAACCAACCCTACAGGCTGATACGCTGCTGACCTGGCTATTACAAAACATGACATGAGGCACTGATGTGCCAGCAGTACTGGTGTACCACTGGCACTAAACCCAGCATCACTTGGCACATAGTGCCAGTACTGGAAGATAGCTGTCAAGAGCCCACATTGATGGGTGCCACTGCAACCCTGTGCTCCAAGGAAGCTTAGAATTGGGCTGTAAAACAATTTGACCATGAGGGAATGGATTGGAATACACAAAAATGATAAGTGCATAAGTCCTGGCACACCATATGTTCTGTAAGCACATGACAGGAAATTCTGGATCATGGCAAGTATGTTGAACAGGTGAAGTTGCCTTAGACAGAACCAGACCATTAGTTCATCTAGCTCAGTATTGTTTACACTCATCAGATATGGCTCTCCAGAGTTTTCGAAAGGAGGGTCTCCATCCAACTTACCGGCAGATGCTGTAGGCTGGAACTGGTGTTTTCTGCACAGAAGGCATGAGTGCTCACTAAAGACATGAGCTTTCACTTTCCCAGCCAAAAACACATTTCCAAACTGCCCGGGTGGGATTTGAACAACCATTACTAGTCTCCCCTGCAGTGACCATTCCCCAGGGCATTACTGAGCAGCTAACTAGCCCAAGAATTGCTCATCAATGAGCTTCCCATTCCCAATCATGTTGTTCCACTCTTTAGGAAATTAAACATTGCTTTTGGTTAATATTAGCCAAAGCTGCTGAAAACAAAATGGAACACCAACTAATGAGTGAAAAAAAATCAACATATGGCTGCTGCATTTTCATGAACAAAAGTTATGCGAGATGTGTGTGCTTACAGATAAAATCTGGTCTCCTCTCTGCAGCTCCCCGCTGAGGTCGGCTGGTCCACCCGCGAGGATGAAGGATACAAAAATGCCTTCCCCGTCTTCTCCTCCTACAATGTTAAAGCCGAGCCCCGTCGAGCCTTTGTGCAGGACCACTTTGCGAGGTTCTCTATAAAGATAAAATGTCATTATTTATCCATGTGATAGTTATGGATTAAAGATGCCATCAGTAGTGTTGCAACAGGGGAGCAGACACTGTGCATATTGCATGCGTTGCAACGCAAAGTGTAAGCTGCCCATCCCACTTGCCATTGGAGCCATTCAGAGCAGTGACAGCAAAGTGCAGGAGAAGCTTGTGCATTGCCATTGCTGCCTCAAATGGCTCTGATAACAAGTGGGAGGACAGCTTACACTGTGCATTGTGGCACCTGAAAAATTCAGCATATCCCCCTATAGATATGCAAATGTCTCATGCAGATAAAATCTTTTTCCGTTTTTTCATGATAGTACCAAACTACTCCTTAGTAGTTCAAAGCAGGCCTCCGTCAGTCTTGAGAGACTATGGTATCGTGCTCGGCGCTGCATACGCTGCATGCAAAGCACGAAAGCCTGGGTTGGATTGTTATGGAGGATAGGCTATTACCCAAGCAGCAAATCCCCCCTCTCCACGCCACTGAATTAGTCCAATGGAAAGGCAGAGCCAATACAATTGGATCCAGCTGGCGTCGCAGAGCTGGGCTAAGGACAGGAGCTCACCCTGTCTTGTGGGGCCAACCCGGGTTTCGAACCCTAGCCTGCTGGTTAACAGGCACAGTGTCTTAACCCCTTGTGCCACCCACAGCTCACTTAGTACAATCAATGCAATATTTCCCTTCACAACTTCTCTAAACACCATCCTACATTCCTTTATTACACATGCCGAAAGCTACCCTGCCCACAAACAAGCATAACGGATCTCGATGTTTTGAAAGGGTTGCCATAAGATAGGGTTGCCATAAGTCTTCAAAAACAGGAACAATTCCGATTCACATACCAGGTCCTGTCCCAATTTTGTGGAAGAGCATTATGGCAACCCAAATTGAAGCAAATAATAACTAACGGCAAAATCCAGAGCAGTTACGGGTCCATGCAGTTATGTCACCCACTAGTGTTATCTTATGGAAAGTCACCTTAACTGCTCCGGAGCAAAGGGCTTAATCTGACTTTAGGATATGGGTCTAAGAAGACTTTTTAATTTAAAGAAAGTGTGGCTTGATAGTTTCTTAATTCTGACAGCAGGTGGAGCTGACAGTTTAGACACTATGAAAAGCAAGTCTGGAAAGAACAGGGCCATGCCTACCTATAGTTTGGTAGTTAAAACCCATCACGGTCTGCTGTCTTTATTTTTTACTTTACTTTTAAAAACTTTTTTATATTTTTGATTTTGGTTTTTTTCCATACTCGGAGTACTCTACAGTTATAAAAGCATGAAATGAAATTTCTTAGGGCGCTCCAGGCACGGGTAGCATCTGATGTCACTCATGTGATACTTCCAGGAGATGGGTAGGGGGATAAGGAGAGATAGCAACTCTCATTCAAGACAGGGGATGAAAATCCTATACGCAAAAGTCACAATTGACCAGGAGATACATAGAAACGAATGGGAACTGTGCCAAAAATGTCCATGGCACATTCACAATTAAGGATACATTGTGTGAAGAGGTTTTAATTTCTCTGGCAGCGCAATCCTAACTTGTGATGGAACATGCAGGCTTGCATTTCTGGGAGGTAAAGAGGGACTAGGCCAGTGCACAGACATTTGCTGGCCTTCTTATACCATCATGGAAACAGGGAGCAGGCCTAAATTGGTTAGGATTGTACCCTGAGCCTCCAGGCTGCCCAGCATATACAAAGATGCCTTACTGTCTGCCACCCCTGTGCTTGTGAAGCACATCTCAGCAAGAAAAAGAAAGCAGATGAGTTAATACGGTAAGTGTGGCTGTTTGAAAGGGCAACCAATCAGCTACTTTCAGCACCCAAATAAAAGATAAGTTTGCTCTAATCTGCTCTAATTAGGACAATTTATTTGTAGACTATTAAATTCTTGGAATGCTGACAATGGATGAGTCATTCACTTTAAAGCAATTATTCTGGAATAATTTCATGGCTGAAATTGTTGGTTTTGGCAGAAATAGTTAGTCATAAGGATTCCAGTATGCCGTATGTATAAATCTCTCTCGCACTCTTTCACACACAGACGCACACACACACGGACATGGACACACACAAATATACCCCTCCCTTCTCAGTAATTCTATCTATTCTAGGGAGAATGATCATGATCATGGCATTATGACACTGCTTAACTAATTATGCAACATTAGGAGAACGAATGCAACTAGTGACCTTATCATATCAACATTAACATGAAGACAGACCCTTTGTGTCAGCTTCCAGCATCTCCAAATGTAGCCCACAGCAGTTCTGTCCTGCTGCATTCTACCTGTTGCAGTCCTGAAGAATTGGAAAGGTCTCTGACTCATCAGCACACAGACTGAATACACTAAGCTTAGACCAGGATGCCAAATGTAAGGACAGATATGGCTAATTTTTTCCAGCTATAATTGGATCAATTGGAGAGCTAATTGGGCTTTCTAAACCTTATCATCAGCTCAAGGATCAGCTGAAAGGGCATCATACATGATAATTGGACCAGTGCTAAACTGAACCATTTTGTGCATGTTTACTTGTATATGCTATATTTGTAGCAGTTTGCCTTTTAAAAGAAGCCTGTGCAACTGATCAGGAACCATCTACACCAGCGGTAGCAGACTTATGGCGCATGTGCCACAGTGGGCATGCAGAGCCCTCTATGTTGGTGTGCAAGCCAAGTCCAGGATGATCATATGATCAGATTTGTCTGGATTTGAACTCTGTTCCTCTTTAGAGCAGAGCATGCTGGTGTCCAATGTGCATGCTCAGAACTCCAGGCATGCGCAATGGGCCAGTAGCACACTGAGTTCATGGTTTCATGGTTTGGGGCTACAGTTTGGGCACTCAGGTTGTAAAAGGTTCACCATCACTGATCTACACCATGCTCTGCCACATAATTATTCACACAATTTGGCAACTTCATGAGGCCAAGTCAGCATGGATGCATGGCTTCCTGTTCATGCTCTGAATTAAAAAAAATATTTTTAATCCAATTTGTAGCCCTCTTCCATGTTCCAAAGTGTGTTTCTGGGAAACCATGATTTTCAAAAACTGACACATCTGTTTGGACTCAGTTCTATACATATTTTTGAAAAAAAGGCTTAGAGAATAGATAGAAAGTACATTTACTATTGAAGGTTTTAACTTGGAAAATGTCAGGATGGGAGAACACTACCACATGAAAGATATTCTGGGCTCCTTGAAAGGGAACGATCTAAATAAAAATATGCAATTGCCACTATATTCCTAATAAATGCTTTGTTACAAATACTGTACAAACTAAATTATATGAAGTAATAATAGTGCAAGCCAATTATGATATTTGTCCTCTTACCCTTCTATAGAAATGCTTCTTTGTATGTTCACGGTGGGTGGCCGGCTCACTGTGCTATGCTGGGAGTGACTGTATGGACAAAGAAAGAAAGAATAAGTAACACCAGCAATGTTGTTGATTCATGGACCTTCTTGGACGTATCCTAGCAAATGTTCTGGGAAAATCCAAACTTACCACGTAAGTCTGGTGGCTGTAAAAGTAATACGCAAGCATGGCGGAGCTCTTTGCAAATGGCCAGAACACAATTGGACTTTTTTGCTACCCCAGTTCTTACTGCCAAAGGTAAATATATTTTCCCCATCATGCCTTGGGATCCCAGCCTTGATTTCATGTATATCACCAAAGGCATGCACTGGCCGCTCTTTTCACACCACAACTTTATTATCTGTTCTGCCAGCAAGTTGTGTCTTCTGGTTAAGGCGCAAAGCCCACTTTGAAGCCTCCATTTATGAGGACACTGGCCTCCAAAGTGCAGGCATTGAGCTGTAAGCATAGGCCAAGCATAGACACAACATAGGCCACCCTATTCAGTTCATCAAAGAGATCTGTAGAAAAAAAAACTCATTATGAAAGACCAACGATAGAGAGGAATGCTTTGGAGATCCAACATCCTTTGACTGACTGCGGGAAAATGCGTTTGAGATTGAATGAGTAAACAAATTTTTTCAGAAGCACAATCAAACAGGATTGACTTGCATGATGCAAATTAAAATGGTCAGGCTCTCTCTTCCCATTGGGACAGTTGGATTTGAGAAGTTAATTGAATGGAACAGAAAATGCCAAGTGGGCCAATGAGACAGAGCTAACAGTTAACACAGATATTTTGACGCAATGGAAGTCACACACAGTTCATTGCTGTGTCTCGTCGGGGAAAAGTGGCCGAATCCAGCAGTTGTCTTAATGACTCTTTGAAAAGTAACACCATTTGGACCCCTTTGTCACTTGGGAAAATACGAGTGGGCTACCAAACGAGCCAAACTGTAGCACAATTTCCATAAAAAGGAAATAAGCTTTGATTTTGGGGTTGTTTCCCAAGTGCTTTTGCGGATGGCAGAAGAAATTCTTTTTGTACGAGGGGGAAAGGGGAAATTTTGATGCCCTTTGTTTCCCCCACAATCTTCTCACCAACTTTCAGGAATATACTTTTTGGAGGGTGGATACAAAGTCTGCACAGGAATCATCCCTCTGCCTTGAACAAAATGAGTTTCTTCTGTTCTCCAAAAAAGCACATAGGCCAAAACTATTAGCATTTCGAAGTCCAGCGACAGTTAACACATAACACATACTGTTGGCAACAAACACTATATAGAGAACATGCAAACAAATAAGCTTGTATTTTCCATTTGTGGTATGGGTTAGTGATGAACACACAACTCTCTCCCACACATTTATATAATTTTTAAGCCATTTTGATCTCCTTGGAAGCCACTCATGTCTGTTTTTCCCCACCATGGAACTGCATGAAGGAATAACACACTCTACTCCATAGCAAAGAGCAGCAAAACTAACCCTTTAATTCAGTGTCCTACATTTTGTGAAATATTGGTTAACACTATTACGATCCTTCGGAGGCTGCATGTTCCCTCTCTACTGATGTGATCCGAATCCATGTGGGGGTACAGCATGGGCAGAATACCATAGTTTTGCAACTGAAAATAAATTGTGGAGCTATTTTCCAAAGGCTAATATTAAACTGAGACCAATGTTGATGGAGTTTGCATAACCCCATTCTGATGATGCCTTAGAACCTCTTCTTTTTTTTCCACATCATCATCTATACCATTTAACAGAAATTTCTGGTGTTTTGGGCTCATCAGAGGAAAGGCTTTGCCCATGCCACCTATCAAGTGCTTGGATCCACCCAAAATGCTCCTTGTGTCCACCGAAGTGGTGATAAAGTTAGCAGGTTAATGGTGGATGCATAAAGTTTTGGAACATGCAAAGCATAGCAATCTCAACTGCAAGCAAAAAAAGATAACACACAGGGGGAAGAAAGGAATACAAAACTAAATGAGATTGGGATATTGCATTGGGTGGCAGTAGGTACCATATTCAATAATGGAGTCTCATCACAAACATAAGCTAGGACAATATTTCTATCTTGGCACTCCATTTTGGCACTTGATGGCACTCGATGGAAGGAAAACAACTCCAATGCACATGCAGCTGACATTGTCACAGGCTCTTCAGGGACATGCAACCTTATTGAACGAAGGACGAGATGCTGCATTCAGCAGTCCTGGTTCAAGGCTTGATTAACCACTTGTGCCAATTCAAAGCCCATTCTGTGAAAGAGTGTGAGAGCATGTCTGCCCTTCCCACTGTGCCACTGCACATGCATGTGGGTACACAATGTTTTGATGCCTTTTACACATATAGAATCTATGCATGCAGGCCAAATGTTTGCATGGTCTAATGCAGTCATCATCACAGGCACGATGGTTGGGCTAGGAAGAATGAAGTGCAATCATATATTAGTTCTCTCCCTTCCATGCAATGGGATAGACCAGGGAAATTCATGCAGTGAAACTAGTGTAGCAATACAAAAGGACCAAAATGCAACGATAAAAATGACAAACTAGTCTAGCAATAAGATGAAAAATCAGTGCTCCAAAATGGTAGGAAAGCAGATGTGAAGCGGAATCAAGGACCAAGAACAGAAGATATTGCACTGCTTGATAGTAATGGTAACAGGAGGGAACTCAATTTGATGTTCTTGTTTGCACAGAAGTGGTATGACTTGACCACGGCTGCTGACTGGCTTGAAGTATGCATATACACCTATGCACGTCTACTCAGAAATAAATTCCATTAAGTTTCAGTGAAGTTTACTCTGGGTTAAGTGTGTTTAGGATTGCACTTCTAGGAAATGGACCTACAAAAGGGAAGGTTCAGAAGGTTCATCTTTCTACATTATTACAGCACTTTGCCGAGAAAATATACCTTTACCCCCAACAGCTATTAAAAGCACTGGAACCTTCTGCGCTTCAGGAGCTGGCAATCTTATCAGAAAAAACAGTGCAATTCTACTTTAATGAAAGGCAATGTGAAAAGCTAAGAAAACCATTGAATGCACAGAGGACTGTTCTTTAATGCTTTCAATGTGCACTTAAAAAAAAGTTCAGTGAAGTAAAGCCTGATTTGCTCATTGCCGCAGACAATTTCAAACTTAAATGAGATTTTGGGATGGGAATTAATTATAAATAAGCAAACTCAAAAGCCTCCTCTCTGAAGGCTTTTTTTTACCTTTTATAATTTATGCTTTATCTTCGTAACAAAGAGCTAGCAAAATGAAATCCTAGTAAATGCATCAGATCGGAAGGCCAGAATGGGTCTTGAGTTGGTGACCTGAGAGACCATCAGGAAGAGATCTACCTAGCATCAATCAGATCTACAAACCTGTTGTAACTAGGAGCAGGGGAAGCTTGCTCACTAATCCAAGCACTAATTTTAAGGTGAATCTTAAGGAAGTATAAATAGGATTCCCCGGCACTGGTCACATCTATATGATACATCCTCAGCTTCAGTAATACTAGTTGTAGAGGGGTCCTCGTATCATGATTTAGGACAGCTATTCTCAGCAAGTGTCTGTGGCACATTGGTGTGCCACAAATGGTCTACAAATGTGCAATGGGATTTTGGGCAAAATAATATCTTGGTGGGGCTAAAGGGGACTGCGAGCCCCCAGCGAAACCCCAGTGAGCAACAAAGCTTAACAATTGTCAAAAAACTGACAGTGTGCCTTGACAATTTTAGCACATTGGCAGCGCGCCGTGGGATGAAAAGGTTTGCCCTAAAATATGAACACACCACATGGTGAGTCAGACAACTGGTCCATTAAGCCCAGTACTGTTTTTTCCCCATTACCAGATCTCAGGCAAGTGCTTTCCTAACCTCTTTTCAAAAGATCTTAAACTGAACCTGGAAATCTCTCTCTCTTTCTCTCTCTCTCTCTCTCTCTCTCTCTCTCTCTCTCATAAAAACATAAGAAGAGTCCTGCTGGATCAGGCTAAAGACCCATCTAGTCCTGCCGTGTACTTCCATCTAATCCAGCCTAGTTATGCTTCCGGAAGTCATCTGGCAGCCCCTAAATGGATTTTAAAAATCCCAACACCTTGCCTGTCTTTTACCATTAAGCATATGATACAAATCTTGAAACAAAATCTACAGATGCAGCAATGTCCCCAAGAATGGGTATGAAATGTTTAATACTGTGGATTAACACAGTTTGTGGCTGCTGCAGCTCTTGTGGTTGAATCTTAATCCCTTAATTAAACCTGAAAATCCATCCTACAGAGTTCAGTTGATACGTATCACCCCAAGAAGCTTTCCCCTGCCTGCTTTCGAGGATGCCTCTGCTGTGTGCCTTCATTTTTATCTTCTTAGCATGCTGTGATATTCAGGGGAACCTAACATTTCATTGTGAGGGTGAAAAAGTGCATCTCATAGGGAATGAATCAAATCTCTTCCAGGCAGGCATAAAACTGCATGGCCTTTTTACAGCTTGATCCTATGAACTGTCTTGAGGGGGATTCCCACAATGTTCCTGGTTTTATTCTTTAGCGGCACATGGCTAGAATCTGGCCAGGGTGAATAACATTACAACATTCTGAGGAATCTCCACCTAGTGCAACAGCTAGAAGGGGTGCAAAGCACCAAGTTTTGCACAGAGCATCGCCCCACACTTTCACTTTAAGAGTCATTCCTGGCATGGGAAGCAAAACAGAGGCATATGCCACCATTATACTCCCCCACCAGGAATGGCTTCAGAGACGAGGAGCCTCCTACATGGTACAGAGAGGCTCCCTGCAAGACTTGGTGCTTTGCACCCACTCTAGCTATGCCACTGACTCCATCAGTCTGCCTAATAAATGGGTGGAGAATCATCCCAGCCTCTGTGTTTGAACTTTTTCTGACATGGAAGATACTGATTTTCAACATGCATTTATTCCAAATGAGATCACAGAATCATAGAATCATAGAATCCTAGAGTTGGAAGGGACCTAGTAGGTCATCTAGTCCAACCCCCTGCCTGCAGCAGGAAATCCCCCTAGAGCATCCCCGACAGGTGCTCGTCGAGCCTCTGCTTGAAGATCCCCAGTGAGGGATCAGGATATTTGTTGTGGTTTAGGAAGGGACAAGATCCTGGTCTACAGCATGGCATTACCAAATGAAAGTATTCATTTTTAACATCTAAGGAGCTAAAGAGTGACAGAAGCAATCCTAAGGCAAAAGAACTTTCCAGAGTTGATGTCTGGAAAGTCTGGAAAACATTTCCAGAGTCTGGAAAACATTCCAGAGGAATATTTTAAGAAATGTGTTGGTGTTGTTACTCATTTGCTACAGGTGACTCAGGCTGCAATCCTACACACACTTAATTGAGAATAAGGCCCGCTGAACTCAAAGTGGTTTAACTTCTGAATAGATATCACAGGATTGCACTGTCTGAACTTCTAGCTAGGCCATCTATTTCAGAGATATTAGATTTTTCCATTATCGAAATGTAATGATCCACAGTGGAGGAACTACCTATTTCCTTCTCGGCTGTAACATCTAAGGCAAATTATGGTTGCATCCATGTGGATTCTGGGTGTGCAAATATCATGAGCAGAAATCAATTCTGGTCTAAGAGCCAAATGCTAGGCATGTCTACTCAGAAGTAAGTTCCATCATAATCAATGGGGCTTGCTCCTAGATAAATGTAGATAGGACAGCACACTTGGGCTACAATCCTAACCTCCAATTAGGCTTGCCTAAGCCCCAGCATAAGTCCTGTACTGATCTGGTGGTGCCACCACCACTTCTGTGTCACTCCTGGGAGAAGGTTAGGCCAGTGTACCGACACGCGCTTGCCTCCCAACATCACCACAGGCTCAGAAAAACTGATGAATTGTGCCAGCCTAGGTTAGGTCTGGACCCTAAATTTGTCTGGGAACCAAAATACTTAAATACTTCCCATACGGTCCCTGACTTTTAAAGACCACTAGAATAATCTCTCTTCCATGTGCCAGCTCTATTGCTGTTGGTGGACATTCTTCTCCATTCCAGCTCCCAGATTAGGAACTTTTGGAAATCCATCTAACAACACAGAGCCACCTATTAAAGGCCACCTATTTTAGCCACCTATTAAAGGCCATTTTATTTATACACACACACATTTAGCAGAATTGGTTCTTAATATTTTTATCTTTTTGTGGTGCGTGTATATGATTAGTTTTTAAATTGATGATTTATAAATAAATCATGATTTATTTTAAAAAAAATTAAGTTGATGATTTATTATTAAGATCAATATTTATTGTGTAAGCTACTTTGGACAGTAATTTCAAGTTAACTCCATTCTGGCAGCTTCATTCCTTCGACACTTAGGGCGCAATCCAGAGTAACTACGGGGAGTCCTTGCTCCGGTGTAAGAACAATTTGCTCTGGATTGCAATATGAATTTCCCATAGGTTTTCTTTAGGTGGTGCAGTAACTACGGGCACACATAATGTCTCTAATGTGCTCCCGTAGTTACTCTGGATTGTAGGGTTGGTATTGAGTGGTCCCCACCCTACAATGTTGATTAAAGGTAGTGCATTTCTTGGAGTGAGATCATGAGTTATTGCGGAGAAAGCCAGGCGAACACAAGCCTTTGTGGGAGGACGAGCTTTACGGCGTGAATGGAAGGTGCAGCCTAAATCCCGCGCACTCCAGCGACGCACATGCATGCTAATATGAGGAAGTGAGGAAGAAGCGCATGCAGTACCTGATGATCTCAGAGTCAGGGAGCAGGCCTATGTGGTAGTGGGGGTAGGGAGCTGAGAGGAGGAAGCTTTTGTCACACTCGACAGGGGAATAGTGCCTAGGAGAAGGTGGTTTATCAGAGAATTTGTTCACAGTGCTGTAAACGGGTTCAGGAGGCCTGGTGATAACAGAGACAAGAATAAAAGATTAGATGGTTGTTAACATGGGTGCTAAGCATCAACTACTGCTAACTGTGCTCCCGAGCATGCAAAGGAGATCGACGAGAGAAGGATTATAGACATATATCGAGGAAAGGAAAAAAAACTTCTGTTTAGTTACAATACTCTAGCCACAAGGATTAAAAACATGATAGGCACAGAACCGCACACAACACAGCTAGAGAAAAGGCAATCGTTGACAAAGCTGTACCGTAACATTCAACTCTTAGCCTGTGACTAAGAAGGTTACTTCTTACCTTCTGGAACACAATAGAAGTGGGATATTTTTTTCCGCTCAAAAAAGAAATCTATGCTTTACCAGTCAGTCTATACTAAAAAGCAAGATACACAACTTTATCATCTCAGCAGTAAAAGTGGGAACACACACACACACCATGGGGATGACAATGTGTATTATCATTAAGTCAAAAAGGCATTTAGATGTCTCTTGTAGCATACATTTATGAGTAATGTATTGATGATAGTAGCATGCATGACTCCAGTCTCCACAACAGTGGCTCCTAAACTGTGGTCCTTGAAGTAATAGTGGCCCATGAGGCCAAAGTGATCCACAACAGGGAGAATGGATTGTGGGCCACATAATTCTGGACAGTCCAGCATTTTGCATCTGTGTCAATGTCCATCTGGAATAAAAAAGGGCCAGTGCAGAGCAATTACCTTCCCTGGTTCAAAATAGGATTCAGATAATTCAGTCCACTATCCACTTTGCCTGGGTGAAATAAATGGTGTTTGGCAGAATTTGGCACAAGAAATAGAAGGACAAGTTGCTTCTTTGGTCATGGGTTCCTAGTAGCCAATGGCTACAATCCAGAGTAACTACTGCACCTTTTACACCAACATAGTTATGGTGCCACCTATGGGAAACCTATGGGAAATGCTTAGAACAATCCAGAGTAAGTATCTCTTATGTCTTCCCATAGTTACTCTGGATTGTAGGGAATATCATTTTTCTAATTTTGTCATAACAATGGCAGCCCATAAAAACTGTGGTGTTCTCATTGGTCAAGAGCCATCGGACTGGAAACCACGGTTCTAGACAAGGAGACTTTCCAAATGGCACAATGAACAAAAGGTGACATCTCGCATAGTTACATTGTATAGTTAAGAATACTTTTTTTGTATGTTATGGATAGTTAGTTTTAGAAAACTATTTCCAATGCATTGAGGGCCAACATTTGAACAGATGCTGATCATCTTAGTTGTTAGACTACACAACAATCAGGCAAAAAGAAAAAAAAAATACAGTCCATCATGAACTGAAATAAGCATGCTTTTCCTCAATCAAGTGGACGGCTCTCTCTGTTCATCTACACCATCGCGGAGCCAGATCCGAGAATCCCAAAGTCACAAACAATAGACCTTTCATCACCATCCACTGCTGGTGTTTCATCCTGCAGGCAGCTGATGCGGCAGAAGTTGAATGTCAGAGACAAGCGGGCACCATTTGGCTTCTCAGAAACAGTTTTGTTAATCCAGGCAAATCTTTGGGACTGCACATCTGCACGAGCTTCTCTGAAACCCATGAGTGCAGCATATCTGTATAATTCAACCCCCATCTCCAGTCTTGTTTTCTTCTTTGGTGGCCCTTTTTTTCCACCCATAATATAACGAATACCCAAGTAATGGAAGAGAGAATTGACATATGAAGAACAAAATTTTGTTTTAAAATCCCAAGCTTCTATGACATCAAGCGACACTGCAATCTCATAACATGAAAATCTGTGCAAAATTCCAGCATGATCAAATAGCATGGCACTTATTTTGGAAAATATTGATTGAAACCTTGCTGTGTTATCTGGGAACAACACAGCAAGATTTGACAACATACGTACAAGAGCTATACATTTTGTCTCTCCAGGGTTTTGGTATGCTTTCAGATATCTTAGAATGGGGATAAACCATAGCATTATGGTTCTCCTGTGAGATTCCAGGTCAGCATGCTGGGCTCTGCTGAAGAAATACATCTTCTGCAAGACATGGTGCAATCCTAACCTAAGCCAGCACAAGTCATTGGTCTTCCCATGGTGATGTAGGGAGGTAAGCACATGAATGTGCACTGGCTTAATCTTCCGATGAGTGGTACAGAAGTGTCTTATAGCACTTTTACGACACCACCAGTCCATCAAGGGGCTTGTGCCAGGACTTGTGCCACTGAGTGGCCCAGGATTGTCACAGAAGTGTCTTACAGCACTTTTGTGACACCTCCAGGTCAGCACAGGACTTATGCCAAATCTTAAGCCAGCCTAACTGGAGGTTAGGATTGCAGCCATAGACTATTAACTTGACTCAGTAACAGCTTACGTTGCAATTGTAGCAGCCATATAATACCAATTATGTCTAGGAGAGTGAATGTATTAAGGTGTGGGTGTCTGGGAAGCTCACAAATTATTAACCCATTTGTTGTTGTTGTTGAGCTCAAAGATGTAGATTCATTCATAATTTTGAAGGATTCTGGAAGAAAACACTGATCACCATGAAAAACCCTCCTTAGTTCAAATTATGTAATTTACCTTAGGTATCACCCTGTATGTATCACTTTAACACTTTTGATCTTGATTAAACTACCCATGACCCTATATATTGCTATATATTTTTATGCCTAATAATATTTTAAGGCTCCTTGAAAAAAAATGCATCAAGGAGAAATATAAAGGTTTTAAATAACTACTAATAACAAGTTGCAGGAGTGGGTTCTAGCGTCAACCACAATGACATTCCAAACTGGAAAAATCAACATTCTCCAAAGTTGGTATAAGTCTAAATATGTTATGTTTAAGAGAAACTGCACAGGTTACATGCAGGAGATTTTACAATCTGGCGACCATACATATTTTAGTGGACGTAGAGCACAATCCTAACCATGTCTACTCAGAAGTAAGCCCCACTGTGTTCAATGGGTCTTACTCCTAGAGAAGTGTGTTTAGGATTTCAGCTCTAGACAAGAAAGTAACCATACATATTTTAATGGACCTAGTTAAAATTTGTCATGGCAAAATTAACACCAGTTGATATACTGGTCAAGGTCATAGGTGGTAACTTGGTATAGTGAATGTTTTAACATACATTTGCATACAATCCTATCTTTCAAAAATCTTAAGAAATTATGTGGAATGAAAATGCCTTTGAATCATTTTCATCTGTTGGAAATCACCCATGAGATCAACCATTTTGAATTATCACAAAACATTATAATTGTAGGATTATGTACATATATGTAGAAGTTTCTCCCTTGCCCCTGTTGTTCCTTTGTCACATGGCAAAATTCTTCTGAGATGAACTTCCAAAGTGTTTTGTGATTTGTAAAGAATAAAGGTGGAAATAAATCCACTGAGGACACTCTAGTCTTCTGGATACCCACCATATTTTCCTTACAAAGACAAGGGATACTGATAGGGTCTGTCCATCGAACACCCACTCAGTGCTGTTGCAGACTCCAAAGATGGTAGTTATAGGTTCAAGGTCAAGAGGCCAGAGTGTTTGTACAGAAGTGTGAATATGTGGTTCCTGAACAGCATCAGGCACACATACTTCAAATCCTTTAATTCCATAGTAGTTAGCCCAAGTCCTAGGATAGCAAGCCTTTTGTTGGCAATTCAGATTCTCAACTGTTTTTCTGGTGCATGCACAATGGTGAGTCTAAGAAGAATACTGAGCACCAAATCTATACAGCCCACCAGCCATCATAACACCACGTTTTGGGTGTAGGAGAATTCCAATGGAAAAAGTCAGGGAAGAGGAGTTCACAAAAAATACATTTAATATGATCACATATGATAGCTGTTCATGGGTCCAGTGGTCCAGCCTTACAATTTTATTGTGTCATTGCCCTTGCACAGTGCAGAAGGGAAGAAGTGCAACATTTCTGAGTCCCAAAGCAAGGCAAGCTGGAGAAGGTCAGACAGAGATATCAATACAGATGGAAACCAACATTTCATTAGAGAGGTTCTGGGTGGGAACCGGAGGCAATAGGGAAGGGATAAATCAGAATAAGTATACATGCTAGAAAAAGGACTAAATGACATGAAAATAGGGATTCCCCCCCCCCCCAGATGCAAAAGAAGAATAAGAAAGTATGTAACTGGAAAAATAAAGCAAGAGGGAGCTGATGTAAGGTGAAGCTGAGGTCTAATATAACTCTGACCGTATCAGGTCGTCAAAGCAAAGCAGGACGGCAGTTCCATAATATTGTCAAGAGCATTCAGCCGGTAAGGGGCTATGCAAAAATGTGGTGTCTGAGCCTTAAGAGGGTATAAGAGGACAAGGAATGCTGATAACCATTTAGGGCTTCCTACCCTATATCTTCTCCTGTCATGCTGTTTTCTTTCACTCCAGCCTGAGATTTGGTGGGGAAAACTTTAATTTGGGACAAGATGGAATCCTGCAGACCATTTCCAGTGCAAGGATTCCATTCCCCCCTGGAAAATTCTGAAACCCTATTGTGGGGTTTGTACACTGTGTCAATTCTATCTGGTGTCCCAGCTGCGGACCTTAGGGAGAAGAAGTGTGACTTTCATGCAGACTTGGATCCTCGCATCTTTTTAAAAACTTATCAACCATTGAGAGGGTAACAAGTCCTCAGGAGCACAAACTTGCCTTGGGAAACTGTTATCTAACAAGCAGATACCATGGGCTTCCCTTCACTTCCTTTATAATAGTGGGAACAGTGAGGAGTGCCCAGTTTGAAAGAGGAATGTTGGAGCATATCAATTTTGCTCTAAACTTTCCCCCAATATATAAAGATCTAGACTAGCCAAAATGGCATGGGTTATAGAGGTGAGTAAGTCCTATTATTCTGGGGTAATATGATAATATTTTTTATGGCTCAACTGATGAGATTACCAAGTACTTCTACATGTACTACAGTGCGGTAAATAATTGTTGGCAAACATTTTTGGGAGCTCTTTTATTTTTTATAAAGAGGTAAATGTTTTAGAGTAGATACCTGGATTACAGTTATGTGCAAGTTTACTTGAACACTGTTTCACTAAAACAGTTGAGCTTACTTCTAAGTAAGAATGAATAGGCTCAACAAATCGAGTCACATAGCCTGGGTTCTCTGATACAATAATTGAAAAACAGCTCCTGAACACCAGCTCTTCCGGAAAGAAAGAAAGAAAGAAAGAAAGAAAGAAAGAAAGAAAGAAAGAAAGAAAGAAAGAAAGAAAGAAAGAAAGAAAGAAAGAAAGAAAGAAAGAAAGAAATTGGTTTTCCTATGGTGAACAATAAATAAATAAATAAATAAATAAATAAATAAATAAATAAATAAATAAATAAATAAAGGTTAATAATGGAAATGGGAATGAACAAACTTGTGCAATTAAATCAAGGGCATCTTATATTGAATTGCAGATAAGAAATTGCAGAAAAGAAAAGCAGCAGATTGAAAATGAGCAATAACAAGTAATAAAATCTTTCGCTGGGAAGCACTAAGTCTTAAAATGAATTTAAACATGTGCAGGGAACCAAATTAAAAGGTATTAAGGCAAATGTAAAAGATTGACAAGCACTCTGAAGACCGATCCACGCTATTTTATCTGCAACCAAAGCACTTTCAAAGACTGTACAGCTGCTCAGTTTATGTCTTTTATTGTGATTAACGCCAATACAAAGCATTTGTTACACTGATGAATAGAAATAGATTACATAACAAATGCAAAAAAAAATCTTCCCCACATCTGGGGATTCCAGTTCCTTTTCAGTTTTGTACACAGTTGTTTTAATTTCAAACATTTCATTTTACATTCTCAAAAACATGTCTCGGGAGAAAAATCTCACATTATTTGACACATTGTACAAAATGGACTGCGGGTGATCCTTTGACCAAACTCCAATTAATTGATTGGCTGCTGGCTGCGCATGTCAGATGTTTACAGTAAGTTGATATCCCTGTTTAATTAAATGTTCTGGTATTTATGATTCTACCATTCACAGGCTGGAACTGTAGCAATATATTTGCATTTGAAAAATAAAATAAATACCTAAGTTATTCAGAAAGTTCTGTTAGACTTTAACAGCCACTGGGATGTCTGCCATCAACATCAAATGTTCAAGAGTTTGCTACTTTATAGATTTAAAAAAATCAAAATGTTTTTAAATTATAAGATGAATTAATTAGGGCACAGATTCAAGGCATGTATAGGGAATAAAGAAATGGTTTTTCAAAAGGACTTGCTTATTGCAAAAACATGCACTTCCTTGTTTTTAGTCTACTGCCTTTAGTGATCATTTGCATTGTAGTAAATTCATGTTCAGGTCACCAATTTTGCATTCATTCTGATTCCAAAACCCAAAAAGCTACTCACGTTAGTCATGAATAGGACCACATAAACCTTTTGCATGTGTTTCTTTTTACAGTCTGTTGTTCCCCAGTTGCCTCCTACATTGTCCTACATTTCAATTCCACCCCATCCAGGTTTTTTTTACTTTAAGCTAGTTGGTTTCCATACTTACCATGGTCATGCACCCTTCTTTTGAGGGACATCTTCTTCCCAGCTCTCTCAGTTACTGCAATCTTGGATCACGCAAGATCTCACATGATCCAAGATCATCCAAGATCATGCCAAGAAGAGAATGCTGGGGATATCATGCAGCAGACCTGTAAATTGGCAGTGGTGTCCTCAGGTGCTATGATACCCAGTTTGGCTTTATACCCAGGCTTTAACAGACTCAGAGCACGTTCCTAACTAATTTAGGCCAGCGAGGTCAGCACAACTCACCTGTCTCCCTGTTCCTGTGATGGTTGGTGTGAGGAGGCCAGTACATGTCAGTGGACTGACCTTAAGAGCACATGTCTGTGCACTTAACTTTCCAAAGAGTGGTATAAAAGTGCCTTATGGCACTTTTACAACACCCTAGTTCAACATGGGACTCATGCCAGGTCTTGTGCCATCCTAACCAGGGTTAGGATACTAACCACTCTCTTGATCAAGAGAAAACTTTACAAGTTTTACTAAGATGATTTACCCCTTTCTTAGTTATAAGCAAACTATATTTGCATAAGGTGACTTTTATCTGAATAACTTATTGTACAAGGAACCTGTCACTTGGGAAAAAGTCCTTCCCAGAAGTGACATCTGAGAAATACCACATCCTGAATATCACATCATTCTGAACCAAAATGATCAACACAAATGGTGTAACTCACATTTACCAATAAAATAAAAAAACACAGTGTGATTAACTGATAGATAAGTAAACGAATCAATTGCGAGCAAAAAACAACCTGCCAAGTAAATGGTACACATCCACCTAGAAAAGCCTTCTGGGAAAAAATAGGGTAGCATCCAGATGTACTCTTCCTCTATACTACTCTTCCTCTACTCTGGGGTTGGAAGCCTGTTGAAGTCATTAAGCCTTATGTATGGGGTTGTGGCATTTTATGAAACATTAAAGGTTGAAGACCACTGCACTGGAGCACTACCAAGTAAAGAGGGAAGCATCTAGTGTACCCTTGAGATGTCCCAGTCCTGCCCAGGTTCTTTGTAATTGTTGTAACATCTCTTTCACTAGAACCGGATATTACGTTAACTCTTTCAGCTTTCTCTAATAAGAATTTGGGCTGCAATCCTAAAGACGTTTTCCTGGGAGTTAGACCCCTTGAACACAATGGGCTGTACTTTTGAGTAGACATGGTTAGGATTGTGCGCTTGGTTATTGTGTACAGTGATGGAAGAGTGTTTCAGGAACAGGGAGTGGGAAGTGATGGGGCAGAGATTGGGCAGACAGGATCCCAGGAAATGGGATGAAACCAATGGTGGGTCCCCAGGCTATTTATTTATTGTGGTTGTGCATCAAAAAAAAGTCCTCCGAGCAAGAGGCACTTTTTCAAGTAGGTGTTACTTTTATTTAGCAGGGGGAGAGTAACTGGCCCTACACACCCCAGCAATGTCTGTTCAAGTGGCTTCTGCTGGTGTTCTTTTTTTGCATTTTAGATTGTGAGCCCTTTTGGGACAGGGACCCATTAGCTATTAATTAGCTATTATTATTTTTCCATTTTCTTTGTAAACCGCTTTGTGAACTTGTTAGTTGAAAAGCGGTATATAAATACTATAGATAGATAGATAGCAGGAACACTTCCTGTGATGTAAAGAACCATTCATCTGAATGCTGCCTTGTTGTCTTTGCTTGATATCAAATGAGGGGGGACGTACAGAGGGTACAAATGTGTCCTGGGAAGGAGCTCTAGAGGTTTTGTGCCACTGTTGAGACAATCCAATCCTTGGTTATCCCCTGTCTGATCTTATAAAAAAATGAGAGAACCCAGATCAGTACTTCTGAGGAAGGCCTTAATATAGAAGTACAATAGTGGCCCTTCAAGTATTATGGACCAAATTGATTATTGCTGTAAAGGTGGAAACATGGAGTAAAAGGGAGATCACGTGCCTGGAAGCCTTATAATCAGGTTTCACAGGGGGTCTCGGGAGAATGAAATGGGAAGGAAGAGGACTCTCCCATTTCCTAGCTGGTCAATACTGATACTGGTCAAAATGAAGGCTGTTTGCAAGAGAAAGAAAAGAGAAAGGGTTTCTTTCTCTTATTCCTCCTTTTATTTTTAATGAAGTGAAACCCACGATCAAGAGTCCTCAGTGTGCTATACATCACTGGAATGCAAAGCCTTGGAAATGTACAGGGTCATTTGGGGTTTCTAAACCATCCCCCCCCCCCAATTTAACAAACATACTTTATCTACTTCTGCACACTTGGAGATGAATTCCCTAAGAATGTAGAAACCACAGACTTTTTGGTAGGTGGTGGTAATGATTATGTCTCATATTCAAAGAGATTGCCACAAGCCCTACAATCCAGAGTAATACGGGAAGATGTAAGAGGCGCTTACTCTGGATTGCTCTATGTGTTTCCGATAGGTTTCCTATAGGTGGCACCGTAACTACATCGGTGTAAAAGGTCCCGTAGTTACTCTGGATTTTAGCCTAAGCCATCTATTTCCTAGTAAGCGAAATAACAACATTAACAACAACAATAATAATCTTTAGGACACTGAAATTCTCAGACATCATCATGCAGAGGCGGGAGAGAAAAACATTCAGCAAAAAACACACTCTGTGTTATTGTAATAGATAAAAGTCACCACATTATAGCCTTAGCATAAAGAAACTGAACGAGAGAGCCTCAACTCATTAAAGACTCCTGCAGAGTCGTACTGAAATCCTCATTATTCATGCCTGAAATCTGTATTTGCCTTTTTCCTGCTTTATGCTGGGTTTCTATTTTGTGTGTGTATTAAATCAGAATCCTTCCAGTGTTGTCAGGATATTGCTGCTTGATCAATTTCAATAATAGGCATTCAAGCCAAACATTTTAAATACAAGGGAGTCCAACTGGCAGCACCAGGGCCCTGTCGGCAATCAGATCTTCTACTCATACCACTGTAGTTATTGCAACAAAACAAAGAAGTGGCACGTTGATCGAGACAAAAGAAACTCCCTGGAGCTCCCAATTTGTTTCCCAGCACTTTTGTTCTCCTGTACTTTGCATGCCACCGAAATGTAGCTCTACACAATATTGTATAATCAAGGAATCAAATATGCGTTTCACAGGAGTATAGATTGCTCCAAGAGCTGTTTTTAATATGAATCTGCAAAGTCTAGTCAATAGTGGAATCCTAATTTGCTAAGCCTGGGATTTCAATACTATTTTCCTACAGGGAGTCCTTGCAACGTGATGACTGCTTTCGTGCACTGAAGAGGATTTTCAGGGCATATATTACAGCACATAGGCCAGGACATTGGCCTGTTCAGCTTCACATCACACCTAAGAATATGCATGGTAAGAATATGCATGGTAAGAATATGCATGGTACAGCCTTGTTTCTGGATATGGCAGAAGATCTGGAGCAGTTGGCAAACTCGTTCAGATAAGTGTGTTCACTATGAGTAACACTGGCTGCAATCCTAACCCCCTGTTAAGTCGGCATAAGCCCCAGCACAAGTCCCATGCTGGCCTGGGAGTATCACAAAGTGCAGTAAGACACACTGCGTCACTCC
Organism: Cryptoblepharus egeriae; assembly: GCA_030015325.1. Lineage (NCBI taxonomy): Eukaryota > Metazoa > Chordata > Lepidosauria > Squamata > Scincidae > Cryptoblepharus > Cryptoblepharus egeriae. The sequence continues at coordinate 93,396,933 of JAREYC010000005.1, read as the reverse complement.
TGGGGGAGTGTTAAGCCAGTGCACAGACATGCGCTTGTCTCCCTACATCACCACAGGAACAGGAAGACCAATGCGTTGTGCCAGCCTAGATTAGGATTGCACCCGCTGTCACTTAAGAACACAGACAAAAAACAGAAGTTCCCCAAACCAGCACTTAGAAACCATTGTAAATTGATGTATCGGTATTGTCAGTATCATTATTGTCACAATTACAATTGTCTGGGTTACAGGCCACGTTTTAGCCAAAACATTAGGACTTAAACATTTCACCCACATCTTTTGTGGGTGTCGTGAAAAGTTTGCAACCACCACAACACACTCAAAATCATCAAAACAAAGGATAGTTTGGAGTGTGTTGTTGTTCTTACAAAGCTTTGACAATGGCTGCAATCCAAAAGACACTTTCTTGGGAGTAAGACCCGTTGAGTACAATGGGGCTTACTTTTGAGTAGACGTGTTTAGGATTGTGCTGAATGTCCATCAAAGACATGGATGAAAGATACTGATGTTTTAGAACACGGTCTTTAATCCAGAACAATTTTTAATTGCAACAATAACTTGATGAGATGATTTGCATAGACGGATAGGAGGCAAAACAATGGGCACTTTGTATCCTCATTTCCTTGGACAAGGAGAGACTTCAGACCCTTCTTCTAGTTTCAGGTCAAGTCTACACATACTGTACATCTACCAACTAAGTGGTGGATGGCTGAGGTTTAAAATGAATTTCATTTTTGAGCTGGAGTAGAGGGATGTGATTTTTGAATGCTCCATTGTATTAAATATCTCCTTATTAAGAAAAAACGCACCAATCCTTTCCCCATTTCTTGGGATTTTTAACAGGAGCATTAGATAAATGTGGCACACCCCACACATGCGGTCTGCAGTGGTGACTACACTGTTATTCCCTGTAGTAACAGCTCCTTCTGCTGCATGTATAGATGAGGCTTTAATTAAAGCCAAACAAGGCTGGATGTATGAGATCCGCAATGCTTGCCTGAAACAATTGAAGTTCCCTTCTAAATATAGATAGCCAGATGTCTCATAAACAATGATTTCCAGCTTTCTTGGTGGAATTAACTATTCTTCTCTACCTCATTCCCCAATAAAACATACAACTAAGGCCAGAGTCTATCTTTGAAAATACATCTCTGAAAATACATTTCCATAACGTTGATGGCTTATGAATTTGGAGGCAGCTAGTGGCATATTTTCTTATTTCTTTTTGACGTTTATTCACACATTCTTGTTTGGAATGATTATTTTTATTTAATTTTTTTTAAAGAACAACTATGGCAATCATATACTCACACCGTGGATGAAACAGTTCTAAGAAGACATAGGTGTTGTATGGAATTATGCTATATATTTACCAACACATGCTTTCATACAACTTGGAATAAAATGCATTCTTCAAAACCAAACAGTGATCAATAAGCGGCAGTAGTAAACCTAAATTACAGAAAAATCACATTTAGCAGAAAATGTTTTGAATTATTAAAAGTTATAATTTAAATAGTGTAATTCTTTTTGGTCACCAGCAGTTGTTATACTGCAAGGTAGAGTCTGTCACTAAGAGCCAGCATCATGAGGTGGTCAGAGTCACACTAAAACTGGAGACACCTGAGATCAGGTCTCCTCTAACTGTGACCCTTCAGAATGGCTTTGAGGAATAGGGATGAAAGGAGAGCTCTTTAGGCTGACCTGAGATCTTTGCGTGTGGAAAAAAATTGAGTTTTAACATGTTTCAAAAAAAGTTGGGGTTCAATGGATGCGAGTCCAGTACAAGGAGATGTCACAAATATTGAGATACACGGTATCTCATTAATGTTTCTTAAATGAATAGCAGGCTAGGGACAGTGGCAGATGAAGCTATATGATTTTTTTTCCTATGAATCACAGGGAAGCTGTTAGCAATAGCAGAAATACCTTTGGGGCTTCTGTTGCTCCACGCTGCAAATTGCAAGGTTAGACTGTCATGACTGATAGCAGAGGTGATTTCAGTCGGCCACACTGGACACTAGCCGAGAGTCCACCTTTTCTGCTGACATCTGAATTATCAGTGTTAACAATGTACCATTGGAGGTAGATGAAGGGGTACCTTTCGTCCAGTGCAGGACTTTCCTCTACTACCTGCACTAGCCTGGTGTCAGCTTTGGCCACTTGTGGCTTGGTGGTGCTGTAGCCAGTCTGCCCCAAAGCATTTTACTCGTTCTACAGAACCATTCCACAGTGGCGCATGGGCAGTTAGCCAGGAAAACTTGGTGCATTCCTCTTGTGTAAGAAAGAACAATCCAGGATTGTGCTTATTGCCTGCCCTCAATGCTACCTGAAAATATGTCCTGGGGGACTGGTGAAGATAAAAAGAATGGGGGACAGACAGTGGGGCAGGTTTTAACACTGGGAATGTCAAACTGTCTTTCAATGAGGTTTTCACTACCTATAAATAAATTCTATATCAGGACAAAATTTCAGGACAATGAATTTTTATCATTGACTCTTTGAAGACCATTTCATATTTGTGTTTGAAACTTATGCTCTGTTAACTCTTGCTGACTTTTTACTTTTTAATTTTTTTTAAATTAATTTGTATCCGGCCTTTCCTCACCTGCAAGAGGGAGCTCAAGGCGGCTAACATAAATCAGAATAAAACACCATTAAAATGATTGGATGACTTTTAAAATGACTTTTGTTTCTTCAACTGCCATGTATTAAATTGGCTACCCTGACAATTAAAAAAAAATATATATATATATACCAACATTTCCAGTGAAAGCAAAAGCAGATTTTGATCATAGCACGTGCTTTGTCATCACCAAAAAATTACATTACAATATGCAAGCGAACTGGCTGACAATGGGTCATTAATATTCAAGAGTGGAAAAGGGCAGGGAAGCAACAGAAAAGAGACTTCTCATTAACACTCGAAACCACTTAAGAAACACAATCAAAATACCGCAGCACTGAATGAGTGAAAGAAACTCATTCCGTCCTCCATTCCCCTCCAGGGTGATGAACTGGGCTCAACGGCAAAAATGCACACAGCGCCCTTGGAAGACAGAATATTGTTCGCTCCCTATAGTTTCCAAATGGAAACAAGCAGTGTGGAAGTTCACCAGCAGCACCTCCATGGTCAGGCAGCGGATGGAACATACATTCCATACATCATGGTCATCGTGGTAACCATGCAAAGCCGCGTCGAGAACTTGCGTTAATGACCACGTTTTTCTCTCCGTTTGATTTTCAACTACAGAAAGCTACAAGAGAGAAGAACTGCGGCAAAGGGGAGTGAAACTGACAATGGAGATGATCTTGCAAAAGCTCCGCTTTGGACTGTCCAGAGATTATGTACTCGAAAACATAAAGCACATTAATGTCAGTGATTACAGATGCTGTGAGAGAGAGGAAGGCAAGGTCAACTTTGGGACCTACATCTGAATTCAAGTTGCATGGATGCCAGTGAATCCACAGTGTGCACAGGGCCCCATTCAGACCCAAAAGTCCCAAGGTCCCAAGGACATTTCCCAAATAGTCCCAAGGACATTTCTACATGGTCCCATTGATTTGCATGGGGGCTTAACAAACCACAGAAAAAGCACATCAACGGCTTCTGGGTGGATGTGCTGGAACCTTTCTGTGAGTGGTACTAGGAACAAGCTAGGCCTGATTCTTTACCCTCCCAAGACATTTGAAGGCCCAAAGCAGGCCACTGTTTTTCAGGGCCAAGCTCCTACTCATGAGGAGGACAAAAATCCTGGTGGAACTGTGGAAGGTAAGGAAACATTAGTTCACTGTCCACCACCATAGTTCCAACATAGGTTGCACCTCCCTCTATCCCATTTATGACTGAGAAAAGGAACCCATTGAGTTGCATTACACATACTGTAGCATAATTCTTGGTCTGGCCTGCAGACTCAGGACTCTAATTGGAAAATTGGGATGGTGGTGGCATACATAGCAACTACAGTGTTTCTGCTTCTGAGCTTCAGTCATCCAGATAGTGTAGAAAAACTGGAGAACAGTGGTGGTAGCAGACCGCATGCTTGGCTCATGCATGATACAAACAATGTGGCTTGCATTGAGTGTAGAGTTGTGGGGAACAACAGACAGACTTGGGGTGCCATTCATGATCCTGGTGGTGCCTCCAGGAGATGGCAAGCTTTCAGCATAGTTTGGGGGCCAGAGGTGATTGGTTGGGGTTAGGTGTCACCTGTAGCTTTGGGTTGGGAAAGCCACTCCTAGAGACAAAATGTTGGATAGGCAGACCTTTGTCAAGGTAACTGCTACATTCTGATGTTTTCTGGCATGGAAAGTGTTTGTGTTTGAAACACCATAGAAATATTACTATGAGATATTTATTATCTTACAGTGACATGGTAGGTATGGGTGAGTCTTGGAAAACGTGACACCAAACCCTCTTACATAATTTATGGACAGTACGCTCCAGCTCAGTGCACAATTTCATACCACTTAAGATTAAGAGATATCTATTTCCACAATGCATTCAAAACCACTCTTTCCCTCCACCCCAACTCCAAATGTATGACGGGATAATGTCAAGCGGTACGTTATTTAGTATCTCTCATCTACAGGTTGCAAACTCATTACAGAAGCAGGCACACTTTTAAGTAGCAACTTTTGTATAGCTTCAAGAAAACTGCAAAAAGCAAAAAAGTTTTGAGATGATGGTCAAAGATGGAGGAAACAAAACCAGTGAGAAGAAAGCCAATGGCTGACTTCACAGCGGGCACATGCAGGGGGGAAGGGGTGGAGGAAGGTGGCTTCTTACTGAGCAAATCTAGTAACACGAAAACATTCATACGGAATTATTAATACTACATTTAAGCAGGTTCGCAAGCTGGTGCCTGTAAAGGTTGTACTCGATCATGTAAGTTACTCTAAAAGAAGGTAACAGAAGGCTTCTCCCTTTCCAGCAGATAGAAGTGAACCAAAAAGAACAAAAGGGTTTTTGCTTTTTGTCCGCATGATGTGATTGTATCTCTGGCACTCATGAGAATTCCCCTATTGGCTGGCAGTTTTCCCTGATCCAGTGGGACACAACTACCAAGGGAAGTCATATCTGCAAAAAGAGAGAGAGGTCACTAGGGCCGTGCTGGAATAACGTGGGGCTACCCCATTGTGCAATGTTTCTTACCAGGGCCACTGAACAACTTACATTTTAAAAGTGGCAAACATGGATCTGAAAACCTGAACAGTTGCTTCCTCAAAACAGAGTGGAGATTCTCAGGGGGATGAAGCAACAAGGATGTGCTCACTTACTGCTATTCTTTTTTGAAGCTAAGCATCCACGTTTCCCAGCCTGGCATCAAGTGTTACATTAAATGAAGAGAAGCTTCATAGTGGGGGTTGAGATGTAAAGCACTCAATTGCCACCATTAATTCTGTGCAAATAGTTCCAACCTGAATGCAAATCAAGTTATATGGTTTGGCTATGATTGACTGCAGCTCCTTGGTGAGTGTAGACAGGCTTAAACCCAATATTCCAATATACACAAGATAGGAAGAGGATACTGAAATGTGGATGAGCCACAATGGCGCTTGTGCTTGGTGGTTGGTTGATTTTTCTCCCCTTCCATCTACAGTACTTATAGTTCCCTTCTTGCAATTAAAGAGAAAATAGATTCATAATAATCCTGGTCTAGATTGAGTTGAGTCATGCTAAAGTGAGGTATCTCATAAGGGCAGTTGTTGAAACCAAGATTGCTGATAATAATGGCTTCAATAAAATAGGGTATTAACATATCAGTCCTACAGATATACTTTGGGATACACCAACAAAACCATTCTGGAATCCCCCAAAGGATGTTAAGGATGGTAGGTCAGTGAGGATCCCAAGAATTCTTGGTTAGAGATTCTGAGTCCCATTATGATTAGTTACTCACAGGGCTCTCTAAGAAAAGCCTAAACCTATATAAGGCTGAATGTAGAATCATAGAATCATCGAGTTGGAAGGGACCTAGTAGGTCATCTAGTCCGACCCCTGCCTGTAGATATACTCTGTATATATCTTTGAAATACTTTTTTCTGGGCATATTTTATTTCTTAAAATAAATATTTTCTTAAAATACTGCATAATTTTTTTCAGGGGAAAAAGGTATTCACGCACATAGCATAGCTAGACCATCACCGTATGACTTATTATTAATTAGCTGCAAGGGGTGACAGGTGGAAAAAGGTACAGAGTCCCAGTGAGTACCCAGTGAGTACCCAGAGCTGGTACAGAGTCCCAGTGAGTACCCCCAGAAAAAAAGCCCTGGATATACTCAAAGTCTGTGGATTGCAAGCATTCAGTATCAGCGTTTGCTCATAAGAATTTACATCTCCAGAGACTCATCTTCATAAATGCTAACAAAGGTTTCCACAATAGCAGCTGTGACTAGATTTTGATCTGGGAGTTCCCAGGGCATTTGCCAAAAAGAGAAGTTACCATTTTTCCTTCTGCCACAATCTTTTGCAACTTGGGTTGAGCAGAGACATGTAGAACTGCAAGCTTCTGCTTGTAGCAAATGAGGGCATGTGAACATGCTACAGATTTAAATCAGGCTTCAAGCTTTGTTCAACGCACTGAGGCTCTGATGCACATTTCTCCTGGAACTACATTTTTTGAAGCAGTTAGGGATCCTCGCACAAAAAAAAAATATTTAGTGCCTAAGCTACCTTTCCTGGGACTTGCAAAGGAGAGGGGTATGACCATTTCATGAGTCCCAAACTGGTTTAAATTATGCCAAGGGGGGGCATTCATTGTAATCAGAGCCCTGCCACGTTCTTGGAGATCTTGTTGGACAGGAAATGCATCTTTCTCGCATAATTTACAATTGCTGAAAACTGGACGGGAAAAGGCGCATGCCTGTATTTACTGCCAGCTGTCACAACAGTCAGTGCTTCAATGTGCATTCACTGCTAAATTGCACAACACATTATTGGGCTTTTTGATTTTGTATCTAGGCTCAGACATGCTGGCTGAGCAGATCACTACAAACAGATATATAGTAAAAGAGTTTTTAATCTACAAAGGTGTCACATAACATTCTTAGGTAATTTTGAATACACAGGGTGACAGAGGAGGGGTTATCTGGCTAAAGGGAGGAGAATTTTTGTTGCTACTGCTCCAGTAGGTGGGGGTTTTCTTTTTCCAACACAGCATTAGTGCATTAATTTTAGCTCATCACAAAGTATGAAAGACTGTTGGGAATTTGGGAGAGAATTTGCAAGAAGCGGTGAAAGCAGGGAATTCCTTAGCAGTACTGTCTAGAAATGTAAGGAACCTGCTGAGCCCAGGATAGAAGGGAAATACAAAAGGGTAAGGGGAGCAGGGGTTCAAAGGCGTAAAGGGGTGAAAAGGAAGCAGCTGGGTTTGATAGCTGGCTTTTTTAATGCAGAATGAAATGCATAGAATGACTATGTTCTGCAGTTTTTGCCTTGCCACAGTATTGCAAAACTGTGACTCGGAAGTAATTCAGAATTAAATGAAATATTCATATGAGCACAATCCAGACAGAGTGCTTGGCTGGCACAAGCCCAATACACTGGCACAAAAGTGTCAGCAACACATATTCATGACTGTTCAAGAGTAAAGCATGTTCATGATGATTCCTGAGTCAGGTCAGCTGGTGTGAGGATATGCACTGGCTTCCATGCACCTGATCCTGACTTGGAGGAGTTAAGACTCAGCCAAGACAGCCCAGTGCAGGGGTGGGAAAAGGCATGGGAGGGTTGATCAGAGACAGGGAGGATACAGTCTGGGAGAAAGGGCAGGGTTAGCTACAGCCATTAATTCTGAATCCTAATCCCCACTTCTTGATATAGCTTGGCATGGACTGCTTGGATTTGTGTCTGGATCTGGATCTGTGTCTTGGATCTGCAAATTCAGTGGCACAGATCCAAGTAGCCCCATAAGGGTGGCTAGAGTCCAACGTGGAGTAAGGGGAAAAATTATTTCCCTTCATTGCACCTACTTTGCACTGGACATTCTTGGCTTGCCTGGTTAGCCAATTTTGTGCTTTAAATCATGGACAAAAGTGTGATAGTTTGGTGTGATGCACAGTGGCTGATGGAGTTTGCATCACTGTACAGTGACTGTTGGGATTCATCTGTATTTTAAATGGAGAAGTAAGAAAAATAGTCTGGTACGATAAGAAACAAGATGAGCATCAACCCAGCAGAGTGCCTACCATAAGAAAGGTACTTTAAACGGTCCTTTAAGTTGGCAAGTACCTAAAATAAGGAATTGGCACATTAATAAGGTTCTTTATATAAGAAACTGATGAAAATATAGCCTGATTCAAAACAGGATGGGAACTGGGGAGTTGTGAAATGTGGGCAAACAACAAGAGGGGGAAAATTTTAGACAGGGTCATGCAAGGAGAGTTATTACTCTGCTGGACCTATTACTATTGAGGCTACACCTAGGGTCTGTCCCTACGATGATGCACAGTGTGGCCTGTTATTCTATCTGTTAACCACATAGGGTATGATATTTCCTCCTCCAAAGGTTTAGTATAAAAGCATACCCTTTCTGATTGGGAGTCATCTGGATGGACAATGGCCTTACATCACTTTCCTGTGTCATCAGATTGCTCTGTTGCAGATCCCCTACTGATGTTCCAACCATGGTATTAAAATTGTGTTCCCTAAAGTACGTAATCAATGAAAGGCACTCAGTAAAGATGGATATCTGACCTGGTATAGTCATCCTCCACTAGCATGTGCTTTGGGATAGGTGAATATCTTCCTGGCGAGATGGGGGCCAAAGACGCCTTGTATTCTAAAGTGCCGCTGTTGATTGAAGACAATATATGGTTTTCCATTGGTGGGGAATAAGCTAGAGGCAGAAAGCAAAATAAACATCAAACATCAGAGAAGTTCAGTATGATGGCCATCCACTTCATTTTTCTATTTTAAATATTTGCAAATACAAATTATGTATTTTATAAATACAAAAATAATTAAACATTAAAATAAGAAACTCTGGCTCTTGGGATTTGGAGCACAGCAGCTATAATTCACTGATCAAAGTGATCACAAATAACACTCTCTGAGGCTGCAATCCTAAACATACTTTCCTGGGAGTAGGACCCATTGAGCACAATGAGGCTTACCTCTGAGTAGACATGGTTAGGATTGCACCCTGTGTTCCGTAGTTCTGTTGTCATATACAACTGCCTACAGTAATGAACCACATGTCCCTCTTCCTTAGGGTTGCCATAATTCCCTTCCACAAAACCAGAACGAATCAAAACTGCTGCAAACCAGGACAAAACCAGGTCAAACTCTGGGGGTGGGGCACAAATATGTGCATATCTACTTAGTAGTAAGCCCCATTATAGGGAATGGGGCTTACTCCCAGGAACAGTGTGCATTTATGGGTGCATCCCTCCCTGGTCTTGTCTTACCTGATGGGCCAGCTGGGAATAGCTCTCTTGAGCTCTCTCACACCACACATACCCACCCACCCTCTGCTCTCTCTAGCCATATGGGATCCCCCAAAATCAGAAATGTCCCGGTTTTTCCAAGCATATAGCAACCCCACTCTTCCTCTGTCAATGGGGTCTCTACCGAATACTATCTTGACTCTAATAACTTGGCATTAAAGGATTCTTTAGAAGCAAGTTCTTTAGTACCGTAAAAGCATTCTTTAGAAGCAAGAAGAAGCAAGTGGTTCACATAGAATATGGCAGCAATCCTAACCACACTTTCCTGGGAGTAAGTACTGTTGAACACAATGGGACTTACTTCTGAGTAGATGTGCTTAGGATTGCACTGTATGTTTAGCAAGAAATACAGCAATCCTAACCAATTTAGACCAGCATGACTCATCTACTTCCCATTCCTGCAGTGGTGTGGGGATACCAGCGCATGTCTGTGCATGTTAGAGCATGTCTGTGCCTTATGGCACTTTTGCAAACTCCCAGACCAGCATGGGACATGTGCTAGGACTTATCCTGGGTTAGGATTGCCCCCTTAATCTTTCACATCATACTAGCTGAAGAAAAAAACATTTTAAATTGTAAGATGTTTAGTAAGGGATCTCTTCTTGCCACAGAGGTTGTTTGATGGCATTGATCTTTCTCTGCAAGATCATAATTTAATCTGGAGGGAAACTGAGGAAAATAGGGGATTATTCTGACATCCTACTAATTTTCTCCAAGGCTGGAGGGCTTCTCCTACGCTGCTCTCCCTCTTCTCCATTTAGGCACAGTCAATCTCTATACGTAAACCTATTAATATACTAATACTGGGAGAGACAAACTAAACCAGTAAAACAAATTACAATGGATTAACAATATAATGGGCCTGAAATAGGTCAGCACTTTACATCTACAGGTTCAGAACTCATAGGAGGTGCTGGAAAGGGATTTCCAGTTTTGGGTAGGTCCCACAAAACAGGGTGAGCTCCTATCCTTAGCCCAGCTCTGCCACGCCAGCTGGATCCAATCGTATTGGCTCTGCCTTTCCATTGGACTAACTCAGTGACATGGAGAGGGGGATTTGCTGCTTGGGTAACAGCCTATCCTCCATAACAATCCAACCCAGGCTTTTGTGCTTCGCATGCAGCATATGCAGCGCCGAGCACGATACCATAGTCTTTCAAGACTGACGGAGACCTGCTTTTGGGGGACAGATCACCACAGATACTAATGGCCAACTGTACAACATTTATTTGCATTTAAATGCTTTCAAGATGCTAGGTTGGTATGGGGTGGGCTAAGGATGGGAGGACTCAAACCCCAGCCTGCTGGTTAAACAGGCACAGTGTCTTAACTACTTGCACCTCCACAGCCCCACTGAAAATTGCAGACACATATATGAAAGTACAGTGTTTCTTAATGTATATATCAATATCATTCTAAAGACGCCTATGGGCACAATCCAGAGTAACTAAGGGGAGTCCTTGCTCTGATGTAAGAAAAATTTACTCTGGATTGCAATATGAATTTCCCATAGGTTTTTCACTAGGTGGTGTCTTAACTATGTTGACATAAATGTCTCTTACATGCTCCTGTAGTTACTCTGGATTGTAGGGTAAATCAGGCCTCTGTCAGTCTTGGAAGACTATGGTATCGTGCTTGGCGCTGCATATGCTGCATGCAAAGCATGAAAGCCTGGGTTGGATTGTTATGGAGGACAGGCTGTTCCCCAAGCAGCAAATCCCCCTCTCCACATCACTGAATTAGTCCAATGGAAAGGCAGAGCCAATACGACTGGATCCAGCTAGTCGCAGAGCTGGGCTAAGGAAAAGAGCTCACCCTGTCTTGTGGGGCCAACCTGGGTCTCGAACCCTGGCCTGCTGGTTAACAGGCACAGCATCTTAACCGCTTGCGCCACCCACAGCCCTCAATGTAGAGTAAATATATAGTCAATATAAATAAATATAGAGTCAACATCATGCACTGTATGTGACTTAAGGTGCAATCCTAACATTGGGCAAAATCCAGAGTAACTACGGGGAGTCCTTGCTCTGGTGTAAGAACAACTTACTCTGGATTCCAATATGAATTTCCCATAGGTTTTCACTAGGTGGTGCAGTAACTATGGGTGCACGTAAAGTCTCTTATGTGCTCCCGTAGTTACTCTGGATTTGGGGGTTATTTCAGGACAACTTATCGGTCTTCCCATTTCTGTAGTGATGTAGGGAGGCAAGCGTTTATCTGTACACTGGCTTAACCCTACCCCAGGAGTGGCACAGAAGTGTCATACGGCACTTTCTTGACACCCCCAGGTCAGCACAGGTATTATGGCAGGGCTTAGGCTGGCCTAACTGAAGGACAGGATTGCAGCCTTAGCACGACAACAATTAATAAACAATTTCCAATTTTCACTGAAACAATGGCATTATTGCTTTCTTAGTTCTTATGAAACATTTAACTATAATTGCACATTCATGCAATTTGCTTTCAGTCATTGAATTGTCTCTCTCCCTCCACTACTTCGTATAAGAACCATCGCTTTTGTTACCTTGTACCATGACAATTATCAATCCCAGTTATTTACGAACTTCACGTATTCCATAAAAATATTAAGTATAGGGACAAGTTCATTCATTTGGCATAGCACTTAATTATAATACTTCAGCTACAAGGAAGACCTGCAATAACATTTGCAAAATGTCCCCAGCCTCTCCCATGCTAAAGGGACCTGCAACCTGATGTGCTCTACAGGCCATGGGGCAGGGACGATTCAGGAAGGGGGATCAAAAACACACACACCTTTTTGAGATTCCCCACTTCCTTGAGGCCTGCCCCTGCTGTGCTATGTGAACTAGAAGGACAGGTTTGAGACTGGCTGTGATCCCAGAACCTGAGCATTTTATGGCTATACAGACTCTGTGAGCATGTGGGAGAGACATATTCTGGATAATGGGGAAAAGGATAAGGTAAAGATGTTCTTTTTCTTTTCCCGACTCTTGAAGCATCCCTGTGCAGCACAAGGAATCGATGGTCCTTTAGCCGTCAATCGGAAACGTAACCACACGTCCCATGAAAACAGAAAACAACAACAAAACTGAGCAAGTCACTAGTTACTTACGATGGGTAATGTCTGGTGGGCCATAAGGGTCAGTCATGTAAATGGTGGTGGGTTTCCCGACTTTTAAATACACTACATCAGATGTGTTCTTCAATATTGCTACTGCTTCTTCATGCGTTACTTCTTCTAAGCTGTAATTGTTTACCTGACAGGAAAGACAGACAGGTGTGGCAGGCTGGTTGGATATAGGAATTAAAATGTATGCATTCACATGCAAATGACAGGGAAAATGCTTTACTCAAGGAAGACAACAACAATAAAACCCATTAGGCGATTATGGGCAACAATTTTCAGAGCTCTTCAGGCACTCCCATCCAATGCCAGGAAGTCCAAGACTGAAGCCAACTTTTCCTCTTTTTGCTATGTAGACCAATTTGTGGACTGGTTTTTTTAAATTTAAAAGTGATATATAGATAGTCTTACTACAAATATATAGATAATGTTACTTTATTTTTATTTTTTTTTAGAGGGGAGAGGGTATGGGTACAACCAGCTCCTATATTGGTGCAACACACTAGATGCAATTCCCAAACCCTGGAGAAATATCTGAACACAAAGATCTGGCATTGACAAGATAGCAACTGAGCAACTGCAATGAGCTGCACTACTAGGAACAATATCTCATCAATTATGAGATATTATACAATATCTCATCAATTATGAATTTCATGTTTAGAATTGGGCCCCATCTCAAATCTCTCTCATTAGGTATGTGCAAGTATTCCAAAATAAGGGGGGAATCCATAATCTAAAATGCTTCTGGTCCAAAGCATTGTATACAAGGGATGTCCAACCTGGCCTGGCTAAGAGCAGCTCTCAAGGTTCACTGTGTAGGCTGTATGGCACTGTGGAAAATACAGTAATTAAAATCAGCAAACATATATACCATTTGTCCATCATATATGGCATGCCATATATGCCACTTGTCCATTAGGCTCTGGCTCTCTGGCTTTTCAGAGTCCACCCTGGCTCTCTGGCTTTTCAGACTTGGAACTTTCCCAGCCAGCCCTCTGCAGAGTAACCAGTACTGAACCATGGTGCTGAGCTGGGGCTCATTCCCTTATCAGTCCATTAATCCAGATATAGCAATGGGGCCAGCAGAGTCCCAGCTTTCTATCACAGCCAAAGCAATGCAACCAAATCTGTTGTTTTATTTTCATCTGATCAGCATCGGATGCAGATGCCTGTGCAGGATAATACACCGGCAATTTGGTGAATTTTTCTTAAAGCAATTTTAGGCCTTCCGAAAAAGAGCTACTTCCTTTTTCAAGCTCTCCAAAGCATGATCTTTTTTAAAAGGCCATATGAATAATCAGCAATGGACCAATTCCAGCTTGCCCGTTCGCAGATGTTCACTGGAGAATGGTGCTCAAGTTACACTTCAACACAGTGGAAGGGGAGGGGAATGATTTTCTAGAGTTTTTCACAAGAACACACAACTTTGCAGCTCCAAACATCAGCATTCATCTTCCTCTTAGTTATCATCCCATCCCATCCCATCCCAATGAGCCGTGTCCAACAGATGTAAAGGACAATTTTCCACTTGAGCAAGAAATTTAAATAAAATGAGTATAACCCCCTAGAACTCTTTGCTTGCTTCCCACTCTCTTCCGACATTCCTGCCAGCTTGATTTTCTTGAATGCAAAACAGAGGTTGCTCGGAGGGTTCAGAGTTGCTCCAAGTGCCTCTCATCTTCGGAGATGGCTGGACAATTTCCAAATTGACTTAAAGCAGGCTACCAATGGATTATGCATAATAAAAAGAGAACAAACAGGGGGAAATTATTTATTTATTGCCTTTGTATCCCTCCTTTATTCTACGGAGCTGAGTGCAGCAAAGACAGGGGTCCCTGGTGGCCTGTCATCCAGGAACTTCACAATAACTCACTTAGCTTCCCAGTGAGAACCACTTCAGGTAGATTGGGGCCATCGTCCAGGCCAGATGCTTTCTGCTGGAGCAGCATGAATTTCTCTGTGCCCAACTTATACAGTCAAATGTCAACTGTGATCCAAGGAATAGCAATTTCTAATTGTTCTTTATGCATTTGTATTTGCCGATTTACCCCAAAATTTCCCATACATGTTATAGATATTGCATAGAATGCCTCGGTATTTGATAGAATACCAACCATGTACTGGCAGAGTATGAAATAAGCTTATTTCATTCTGATACATTTAACAGTACCATGTTAGGAAATTGGATTTGGGGGCTCTTTTTCCTTGTCACAGGGCATTTAAAGGTGGACCCTCATATCAGTGGTGAGTCAAATCAGTGGATAATTTGTAATCTCCTGAAATCACCTTCGTTTCTGTATCCCTCCAGCATGAGGGTTAGTTTTAAAGGTTGGCCTTGACTCACCTTCTCCCACTCAGCTGAATATCACCAGCTGCTTTCTCCCCCGGCTGGAAGTGTTGTCCCACACCATACATGCAGTGGTGGCATTCAGGGGGTTCTCACAGGTTCTATAGAAACCTTTGCTAATGAGCGCCTGGTTCTGAGAACCGGTTACTAATGGGACATAGAACCTGTTGTTAATTTATTTGAATCCCACCACTGCATACATGCACACATGCAGATCAGACACTCAGTGTATAGGCACATCAAGGCTTGACATCCACTTCTCACCATAAGAAGCCTGTCTCCAACCTGCAACCTTCCGTCCTTCTGCGCTGCTCCTCCATCGATTATTTTAGTAACATAAATGCTGTTGTCTCCAGGGATGTGCTGATTGCCCACACCTCCTGCAATACTGAACCCCAGACCTAGAGAAGAAACGGAGGAAGAAAAAAGGAAACTGCTAAAAGGAGAATGTCAGGATCAATACATTAAGGATGCTTTGTTCCCTGCTGCGTGATCGCATGCTTGCACATTTCCCATTCAAGTGTGCAAAGAGACTGGATGTGCTGTTGATGAAAGGAAGAGATTTGCAGCACAACCTTAAGTTGGTGCCACCAACTTACTGCATGTACTAATTATTACTTATAAGTACCTTTGCAAGAAAGTTGGAGAATCTTTTGACAAGGTGCAGATATTTTAATTGTGAAGCTCCTCTGGCTAGGAGCCAAACCAACACTGTTTTTTTAAAATGAATTTATGTTCTCTAATTATACATGAGACATTTGCTAGGTAGATTAGGGCAGAGCATAATTTTAATGTGCTTGTGGGGGAGCAGTGCCATCTGTCCTAGAAGTCCTTCTCCTTGTAAGGGTGGTGGCATTTTGTCTTCCCACCAAGCAAATGCAAAGCCTTAAAAGTATTCTTAGAAGCATCCCCACAGCTCCAAAAAAATAATCTTTGGCTCCCAAGCTTGGACAGAATTTGCTGACCCTAAGGGGGAAAGTGTACTGAGGAACAAGGAAAGTGTAGCGAGGAACAAATCAAGATGCTCAGCGAGGAAGCCAGGCTAATATTTGTGATCACTGTCCATGATGGTAGAGATATTCTGAAATCAGTTCAATCTACTGGAAAAGAGGAGTTTCCAGCCACTGAATCTTCCAAAAGGTGTCATAATATAATGGCTTAATTAAGGACAGCTGCAATCTACAATAACCGTAGGAGGAAGCTTAACGAACTCATTCCAGAAATCTGTGAACTTTGCATGAATTATTACTTTAAATGAAATTAGTTCCAAGCAGCGAGATGATAAAAAATAAAGTTTTATCTCATTTCCAGCTGAAGGCATTGACCGTTTTTCATATTAACAGATTTCCCCCAAATAAATGGACATGTGGGAATATGTTCCACTATTCTGAAGAGCTGGAGCAGTTGGAAGATTTGAGGGCAAAGGAACATAAGAATATAAGAAAAGCCTCCACTGAATCAGGCCCATCTGGTCTAGCTTCCTGCATCACATAGCACCCCACTATATGCCTCAGGGAGCACACAAGAATCTGCATCCAAGTGCCCCCCTGCATCCAGGTGCCCAGGTGCCCCCCTGCATCTGGCATTTTGAGGTTGTCCAGTTCTACACACACCCCTCATGGCTTGTAACCTGTGATGGTCCTTTCCTCTAGGAATTTGTCCAGTCCCTTTTACTACTACATCCCATGGCAAGGACTTCCACAGACCGATTTCACATGCTGGGTCAAGAAATTTTTCTGTCCTAACCTTCCCAACATTTAATTTTAGTGAATATCCTCTAGTTCTGGTTCTAGTCTTCCCCCCGCCTTTTCGGAGCCTTAGTGCTTTGCAGTTACTCTAGCTATGCCCGTGCTTATTGGTGATGCAAAATACACAGGGCAGAGAAGTGTGGCACAAACCTAACCAGTTCAGGCCAGTACAACTCAGCCACCTCCCTGTTCCCATGGTGGTGCAGGGAGGTCAGTGCATATCTGCATACTGGCCTAATTCCTCTCCCAGGAGTGGCACAGAAGCGCCTTAGGGCACTTTTGCAACACCCCTAGGCCAGCATGGAAGTTGTGCCAGGACTTGAATTGGCCTAACTGAAGATTAGGATTGCAACCTAATTCTGCCTACATATATGCTTCACTTGGAAACAGCAGAGTTGGACATGGCATTTCAAGGTACCCAAAGTCAATTTTGAGGTTCCTCCCAAAGAGAAACATCTGAACGTTTCAAAGGGAAGTCAAATTAGTTTTTACAAATGTAATTCCACAGCACATTCCTTCAGCCATCATACAAGTTTCAATTTCATATAAGCAAAAGAAAGAGAAACCTTAAGACAAATAGTTTTACAAATATTATATGAAACACTTGCATTCAAATAAGCAATCTCATGGAATCAACAAGTACTTGATGCATAACTAGAGCTGGTTGGTGAAGAATCGCTTCCTGGGTTAAACAAACCAAGGTTAAGACTTGGTATAAATGTGACGTCCTTTGTGGGCATTGCACATTACACAGTACAGTACAGTAAAATCTTGGACTGAGAGTAACTTGGACTGACAGCATTTTGCAAGACAAGCAAACATCTCTACATATAAAAGTGAAAAGTCACTCATGGACTCACTGACCGACTCACTGAATCACCAAAGGCCAGCCAAAACTGCTGGCCCTAGAAGCGTGAAATTTGGGGAGGGTGTCCCATTCATGATGAAGGAACCCATAAAAACCAGTTTTCAGAAATTCCCACTGGAAGGGGGTGAAAAGGGGTGCAATGCATTTTCCTCCCTGTACTTTGCATTGAAGTGTCCCTGACTGAGGGAGGCTCTGCTCCATCCTGGACCTAGAAGCGTGAACTCTGGGAAGGTGTTCCTTCTGTGACATCAACACCCACCAAGAACCAATGAGGAGAAATTTAACTCTTAAGGGGCTAAAAAGGGGTGCAACCAGTGGTGGGCAGCAGCAGGTTCACACCTACGCTATAGAACCAGTTCTTAACAAGAGATAGTACATATAAAGTTTAAAAATAGCCATTTAAAAGTGGCTGCCAGATGGACAGAGAACCGGTTCTTAATTTCTTTGAAGCCCATCACTGGGTGCAACATGTTTTTGACCTGAACTTAACATTGAAGACTGACTGATCAACATCCAGCTGATACACTGGGAGGGAGGGTGCAAAGGGGGTGATGGTGCGAGTGGTGGACAGTGTGCATAGGGTGATGGTGTGCGTGGGGAGATGGTGCGCATGGGGGAACGGTGTGCATGGGGGGCAGTGCACATGCGGGGATGATGCACATTCAGGGACGGTGTGCATGGGGATGGTGCACACAGGGCTATGGTGGGCATAGGGGGAGTTGCACATGGGGGAACATGCACATGGGGGGTTGATGAGCATGGGGGATGTTGCACATGTGGGGTGTTGTGCATGGGGGACAGTGCACATGGGGGGATGGTGCACATGGGGGATGTTGTATGGGGACATGGGGGGGATGTCCATGGGTGGATGATGCACATGGGGGTGTTGCATATGGTGCACATGGATGGTGTGCATGTGGGGATGGTGTGCATGAGGGGATTAAACATATGGCGTGTTGATGTGCATGGGGGACGGTGTGCATGGGGGGTTGATGCCCAGTGGGGGATGGTGTACAGGGGAGGAATTTTACTCCCCCAATGTGGGTACATTTTCGCTAGTTTTAATAAATTTTAACTTGATATACAAATGGTCTTGATAAACATGCAAAAAAATAGTCTCAGCTGGGATATGGCTAGTTTCAGTGTTCCACCAGCATGAGCTCAGTCTCTTCTGAGAAACCTAGCTTAGCATATCTACTCTAAAGTAAGCCCGATTATAATCAGTGGGGCTCACTACTATGTTAAGGGAGCAATGAAAAGGATCCTGCGAGACCTAGCATTGCATGTCTACTCTAAAGTAAGCGCTATTAAAACCAGTGGGGCTCACTCCTTTGTAAGAGGGCAGATTGCAGCCTGAGAGACCCAAGAGATTACATGCAGGTTAATTTTTTTTATTTTTCTATATATTTTGTATTTTCTTTATTATTTTGTTTATATTACACATTACAGCCATGCTTTTGGAACAAATTATGCTTGTGAACCAAGGTACCGCTGTATTCTGGTCCCACCCCTGATCCAGCCCAGAACCTGCCTTCCTACTGCCCTTATCACTTGGGCACTCAGGAATTCTTCCTTGGGAGAGGCAAAGAGGATCTTGTCTGAGATCCTTTATCTGGGGATCGAACCAGAGATCTTTGGCATGCAAGGCCTGCACTCTACCACTCTGGGCAGGCTAAATTCTTCAATGCAGATGGTTCATTTTTCTAAGCCAAGCCTTCCCCCTCCATAAATCATGATGTACTGGGTGATTTATATAAATACTGGGTGATTTCTATAAATGTAGAAAGGGTCCTTGCAGCATTTTAGCCAAAAAAATGGGAACCAGGCCAATTTAACCTAATGGCTAGGGGAGGAAACCAGTGTATATCCAGGGAAAGCTGAGTAAAAGCGACAGGGTGGAAGGATATAAAGAAATTGTTCAGCATGAGAAAGAGACAGCCTCTCCATTTCCTCTGAGCATCATTTGTTCAGTCTAAATCGATAACCATAGGATTATCGATTCCTGTCCAAAAGACAGAGCTTCAGGACAGCCCCAGCAATCACTTGGCAGGCAGTATTCTAGCAAGTGAACATTTATCTGATAATGCAAAACTACTTACACAAAAGCATTCTGGCTGCCTGCACCATAATCCTGACTAACCCCCACCATGCAAAATAATTATGGAATGCATGCTGCTCTTCAGAATCAGTATAAAAGTATGTGATGTCCCCAGGGATTGTTTGCAGCGCTCTGGCTTCTCTCCTCACCTGGCACCTTAATGAGTCACTTGGACAGGCAAGTTGAAAGAGTGCCTCATGCTTCAGCTGTACTGTTTGGACTAGATCCACCCTTAAACAGCATCCAGTAGCTGCCACTTCTCATTGAGTTAATAAAGAGCGGAAGATTATTGCAGGAAGTGGGTTGTAAGTGACAGAGCAGATGTTTGCACACAGAAGGTCTCTGCTGCAATCTCCAGGTCAAGGCAGAAAAATTCCTCTCTGAAACCCTGGAGATCCACTACAGGCTGGTGTCAATGTAGTAGCTATATGGACTAATGATTTGACTGCATTGCAGGCAGCTTCCTATATTTCCATTAAGGCAGAGATCTAACCTTGCCAGCATGACAAGTAGGGTCAAGCTCAAAAGATCTCCATAAAGCAGTGGTATGTGGGTGCTCCATCCTGGGTGCTAGATGAGATGGTGGTGGACATTCCCAAGACACTTCTTACATCAGAAAAGCAGGTGGAGCATGTACATTCTCGCAGACTTGGTGTCCAGACTTGATGATGCTTAGACTGGGCCAAAGCCGTTCCTAGAACGGTAAATACATTCCATCCACAATTCAGACCCAGGAGAACTTGGAGGTGACATCACAATTTTGGATGACATCACAACATCGACCTTCTTCCTGCTGAAGATGACACAAGGGACTCAAGGACAAAAGATTATTAACCGCACCTCTGATTCTCCCCAAAAGTTAGAAGTCACTTCTGGGCATAAGTGTTGAAAACGGGGAGAGCAGAGGGCATTGAATGACCCAGCAGAGCTGTACGTATGGGAGAAGAGATGAACTAGGAACTGAAGAATGGTGCTGAGCAGATGCTACAATACATGCATTTGAGAAGAACTCTGAACATTTAAAATATGTCCTCCAACATCTAGCTGGCCGCGATGAAGACTGTATTGGCCTAGACAGATCACTGATCTGAATCAGGACAGAAAATATATTTTTTTTCCTTCACAGAGTTTATCTCTCTGCATTTTCTCTGTGTTTGTCCTCTTCGCATTTTTCTATTAGTATGTAGATCCAAAGGGGAAATGAAACAGAAGCAAAAGAAAGAAAACCTCCATTTATTTCAGGTCACAAGATTGATGGCATCTACCTCTTTTTAAAAAATAAGACAGCAATAACTACTCAATCAAGGTAGTAGAGGAGACAATAATTTACTCACAGAGGATCTATGGGCATGTATTTGACATCTACAATCATATAAGCCACAGGAGGCAGACTTTTAAAGACGTGAAAGAAGGTTTGTGATTACATAGTTTTATGCCTGATGAAGCTCCCTCATATGGAGTTTGAAATGAAGACACTGCAAGGCATCCAAACTACACTTGTTAGAAAAGTCCAGCCCAATTTAGAATGAGGTTGAGCTGCCTCAAGCTGGAGCAGACTCAAAGTCCAAATTTCACTCTGCTTCGACCCAACGTAGTTCTCCTCCTTTTTCTTGAGTAAACTGCCTTCCTGTGATGAATGGGTGAAACATAACACACATCAGGGACAGGGTGACCATATGACCGGAAAAATCTGGATACGCTCCTGGCTGGGTGTCCTACATTTTGGCTTCATTTTTTAACTTTGCGATGGTGTGCAGTATCCCATCATGTCATATGTTGTTGGATTCGTATTGAGGAGCAGAATCCAATGCAAAAATTAGTTTTGAGATATCTCTTTCCTATCAAACGTTATGGCCAAAAAACCGAAAAACAAAAATATAAAAACAAAAAAATACATTTTTTGGCAATTTTTTTAAGTAGGTAGGAATTTTGGCTTGGGGGGGTTGGAATTTTGCCCTGGGGGATAGGAATTTTGGCCTTGGGGTTCAGGAATTTTGGGTTTGGCATCTGGTCACCCTGATCAGGGAGGGCTCAGCATAACATAGCATAGGATTTGCAATGTCTCTAGAGTAGTTTCTCTCAAACAATGGTAGAGGGACCACCAGTGGTACTATAAGTGGAGAATGGTGGTACTCAGAAGACCCCTGAACTCCTGACACCTGCTAGACCAGGAATGCAACACAATGAACAACAGTAGCAGGCTCCAAAGTTTTTTTCTGAACTCAAAAAGTCCTCCTGTCCACTCTGAGCTTGTTTATTGCACTGCATCCAGCCTCCCAACCTAGAAATAACTGGCAGTGATGTCATCACCAGTAACTTCCAGTAGTACTTTGAATAGATGGACCATATGAAGTGGTACAGCAGAAGGCAAACATTGAGGAAACACTATGGAGCGTTTCTTGCCAAGAAGAGGCCTTGTGAGGCTCGTGCTGTTTGGTGGGTGTCCTCCACACTGCCTGTTACATTCCCTTCTTCCTCAAGACAAAGGATGTTTGGGAAGGATTGGGGGTCTGGAAGGAAAGCAGAACCCAGAAGGAAGACAGAGCTGATGCTTGAAACCATCACAAGATTGGAAAAGAGGATATCTGCTCAGCTCAATTTCATACTAGGCATCTGACGAATGTCCCAATTGCTGACATTCTTAAAAAAATAAAAAATACCCACAAGATGGCAATCAGATGCTAGGGGATTATATTAGTAATAGTATTAGAGAGCAGGCAAAATCCCTCCACATAAAATGAAACATTCCTAATCAAACCATGGAATGGAGCTAACCTAAAAATCAAACTATCTGCTTGTTCAATTAGCCATGGATGTCTGCTGCCAAGGGCACCCTGACAAAACAGAAATGTGCAATGGTGTTCCATAGGGGGGAAAAATAGTTGAAAGGGGAAAAATTAGACTGACTACTGAAAACAACTTGGGCTGCAATCCTAAGCACCAGTCAGGCCAGCCTAAGCCCTGGCATGAGTCCTGTACTGACCAAGGGGTGTCACAAAAATGCAGTAAGACACTTTTGCCCCCCTCCTGGGTGGACCAATGCACAGGCATATGCCAATCTCCCCACACCATCGTGAAAAGATAGGCCAGGTGAGTAGGGCTGGCCTAAATTTATTAGGATTGCGCCCTCACATACATTGCAGGGAGGCATAACTGATGCCATGCAGTTACTGATTTCATAGATATATGCTCTGCTTAACCAGGAGTCCAAGGTGTGCAAGGAATTCGACAAAAGTAACCGGAACACGTTGTTTCCTTTCAGTTCAGATAATTAAATTTACTAGTTGATAAGCTTTCTATGGTTCTTTCATCCATGTAACTAAAATGCAAGCGTCCACTCGTATGACAGGTTAGGGACTGGAGCAGTGGTGAAGAGAAAAAATAGTTGAAAAGTGGAACCCAGTGTTGTTGTTTTTTAATTTACAAAAGTTGCTTCCAATGCTTTTACAGCTAGCAAATTGCAAATGCTTTTTAAAAAAAGTCTTGCTAATTCCACATAAGGATTTCTGCAAACATACTCTCATTATTGCCTTTGGAGTTGATCTGGGGCTAAAGTTGGTACACTTACACACACTCTCTCTTTCTCTCCCCCCTCTTTCTCACACACACTCCAAAACAGCTTGAATCACCACATAATATGCACATCAACATGAGGACAACATTTTTATCTTTTAGGACAGCAGAGAAAGGTTGAAAGAGCAAAGCATGCAGTGAATGAAAGACTTCAGGGTATAATTGAAATGTGTTGAAAGGCGAATCATCAGCAAACAAACCATCAGGAAGTGGGGGATACCTGTACATCCTTTCCAAACTGCACTGTTTCGATGCAGTTGCAGCTGATGAGATCCAGCAGGCATGTGCATTTTGTTTTTGGAATGAATGGAAAGAAAGGGAAACACACCCGATGCAATTTCACTTCCATTCATTCCAAAACAAATCTTCCCTGGAACAAATGAAACAATTAGCAACAATTGTGGGTTCTGTTTTGAAACACCCATTCAGTGCCATTAGTTTTTTGTTTGGCAACATGGGAATCTTATTTGAGTCATTAATGCATCAGGGATCGTACAGTCATCAGAGTGATGGTGTTGAAGTACAAAAGCTCAACGTGACAGTGTAGCCACGCTCTTATAGCCACATCCAATTAAAATTTTGCAACGAATAAGGTCAACTTTAAATTAGGGTGACCTTTAAAGTAGATGTATGGGGTTGTGATCCCACTGAGGTTGGGATATAGCCTGCAAACTATCTAGAAACTAGTGAGCCCAAATCTCTGACAAACCTCTGCAAGTTCTGGAAGAAAATATATGTGGCAGCTGTTGATGCTCTGCATTGGCCTGAGCTTCTGTCCCAACTGTCTGACTTTGGTCTGCTGCACTTCAAGTTATAGACTTTGTCCTTCCAATAGTTTAATCCGTATGTCTGCTCCTTGTGAGCTGTGGGTGGCGCGAGCGGTTAAGACGCTGTGCCTGTTAACCAGAGTTCGAGACCTGGGTTGGCAACTAATCTTTTCCCCCTGAATCTTTCCACTCATCAAAATTAGAAGCAGTTCCTGAATGCTTACACTTCCCACTTCCAAAACTGTGACATGTGTATGTTCTCCTCTAAGGAGCAAATGACAGCTGGAGGTAGGGGTGATTTAGAGACCTTGGAGACAACCCTTTCCCTGTGTTAACAAATGTGGGTGACAAATCTGGGTCATCTATAAGATCTATAAATCTGGGTCATCGATACAACATAATATAGTCATCTATATTTGTTCTTTTTCCAACAATATACTGCAAGTAACATCCATCAAATTCCCTGAAAAACCGTATTATTCTCGTTAGAAAGATCCATGGCTCTTAGATGGCGACACTGACACCAGCTAAAGCGATACCAATGGGTACAAGTTCTTCTGCTTGCCTCCTGTGAAGCCAGACTTGACAATGGACCTTATGTTCCAAACATGGGTGTCCAACAGATGCAATGGAGCTCCGAGATCCCTCACAAAGAGACCTTTCAAACTAATTCGTTTCCTTATTTGGGATAATTTGGAAACTTGAGAAGCATTTTGGGAAAGACGCACAATTTACATTTCTTCAACAACACTTTCAATTTTAATTTGAAAATTAGGGTGAAATCCAGAGTAACTACGGGGAGTCCTTGCTCTGGAGTAAGAACAAGTTACTCTGGATTGCAGTATGAATTTCCCATAGGTTTTCACTAGGTGGTGCAGTAACTATGGGTGCACATAATGTCTCTTATGTGCTCCCGTAGTTATTCTGGATTGTGCCCTTAATTTATTTTGTTTATCTCTTATTTCATTTATATTCATTTTTATTCATCAATTCAATAATAAAAAATATTTTATTTTTATTCATATTTTTTCACAGTGAGGTGTATTGGAAAGCGATGCCTCAGTCAGTGCAAATGATTCTGTTAATGATGTGCCACTTCCAAAAGGAGATTCACCCTACAATCCAGAGTAACTATGGGAGCACATAAGAGACATTATGTGTACGTGTAGTTACTGCACCACCTAATGAAAACGTATGGGAAATTTATTTTGCAATCCAGAGCAAATTGTTCTTACACCGGAGCAAGGACTCCCCGTAGTTACTCTGGATTGCACCCTCATTCTATCACTTTAGAAATATGTGGAAGTGGGAGAGTTAACAGATAAGTGAAGCCCCGTAACGGGAGATAACTTGGGAAATGCCAAGGAAAGAAAAATTCATGCACCATTTTCCTCCCTTTCTCTGACCTTAATCATCTCTTCTTGAAGCAGCCTTCCAAAGAGTTACTCTGGCATGTATTTTCATGTAAAGTGCACTTTGGTCCTACAGGATGGTCCACAAACACACATATATGCTTGATTTCATTATGCAATGCTTGTGACTCAGGTAACAGTGTGAATAATCTCAACTGAAGTAGTATTGTATTTGGATGTGGGGAGGAGTGAATTAACATATGGCCCAAGACACATATAAAAAATCTATTGTACATACATGCCTGTACATATTGTACATACATGCCTGATCCCCATTTAAAAAGCATGAAAGGATGTCATACATCCTGTGTCAGGCTTTACACTATGCATACAGTATGCGTACACCCACTTTCTCATGGTCTGTACAGTTTTGTATTCCTTATCTCAAGATCCCAATATCTCAGGATCAGGATTTTGTCTTATTCCCCATAATCCCACTTCAAGGATGTTACACTTGAGCTGATCAAGGACTTCACCTGCAATCCTGGGGAGCCATTTTCAGAGGAATCATGCAGTCATTAATGGAATGAAGGGAACTTCGACCAAATGAGGCCATTAGGGTTGGTTTCTCTGTGTTCAAAACAAATGATCTGTGGTATGTGGGCTTTGATTTTCAGGACTCATAATTCATTACATATTTTCAAATGCAATAGATAATGCAAGTCTTCATGCAGAGGCTTGATGAGCACCTGTCAGGGGTGATGTAGGAGGATTTCCTGCTGCAGGCAGGGGGTTGGACTAGATGTCCTACTAGGTCCCTTTCAACTCTAGGATTCTATGATTCTATAAATAGGTACCACTTGGGTGGGAAAAGGTACCACTTGGGTGGAAAACATCCTGGTGAAAGGCCCCTGCGACAGGCTGGCCAAGTTTCCCCATGTCACATCAATCATCTAAGCAGACCTGGCCAGGAGTGGGAAGAACTCTAAGAAGATGATGAATTCATTACTTATTTGTCCTTTGAGTTTGGTTTAAGGAGATTCTTATCCATATTTGGTTTTTTCCTGTCATCTGCATTGTCATAATATGCACCCACTGTTCTGATGGGCTTATTTTGCACAAGAACATGGCCTTGGCATGCTGCATCTGCCCAGGCAAACAAGAAGAGGCAAGTGAACACTATAGCACTCTCAGCCACCAAGAGAGGTCATGGTGGAAATCAAGTAAATGAATGGTTTAAAAAATATTGTTTTAAAAACCCAAGCATGCCAA
The DNA here is from genome assembly GCA_030015325.1 of Cryptoblepharus egeriae. NCBI lineage: Eukaryota > Metazoa > Chordata > Lepidosauria > Squamata > Scincidae > Cryptoblepharus > Cryptoblepharus egeriae. Next base: position 93,370,347 of record JAREYC010000005.1, on the reverse strand, counting down.
ATGGTTGCAAAGTTACTTGATAGGCTTCAAATGGTACAGGACATGAATAAAAGAATAATTCATGAAAACAAATGGGCTTCACAAATGATTGCTGGGGTGGTGCATGTCCTTAAGTTGTCACTCTGAATGGACAACAGCAGGCTAGGAGATGGACCAATGGCCTGATTGTGTATAAGGCAGATTTTTATGAGCATATCTGTGTTTTCTGTTTGGTTCCCACTGATTTGTGCAAGGAAGCTGACACAGGGTGACCAGATTATTCCTGAACCCCAGGGCCAAAATTCCTAATCCCAGGCCAAAATTCCTACCTGCTTAAAAAATTTGCCAAAAGTGTATTTTTTTGTTTTTGTTTTTCAGTTTTTTTGACCATAACTTTTGATAGGAAGGAGATATCTCCAAACTGATTTTTTCATTGGATTCTGCTCTTCAATACAAATCCAACGACATATGGCATGATGGGGTACTGTGCACTATCGCAAAGTTTCGAAATGAAGCCAAAATGTAGGAGGCTATGGGTGCAATCCTGAGTAACTACAGGGAGTCCTTGCTCCGGTGTAAGAACAATTTGCTCTGGATTGCAATATGAATTTCCCATAGGTCTTCACTAGGTGGTGCAGTAACTACAGGTGCACGTAAAGTCTCTTACGTGCACCCGTAGTTACTCAGGATTGTCGGGTAAATGTCCACCCGGATAGGAGGCTAAAAATCTGGACAAATCCAGGTTTTTCTGGTCATATGGTCACCCTGAACTGACAGGCAGCAAGAAGCGGAACTTATAAGAACCCTGACAGTGCCATTCCAGTTCTGTCTTTGGCATGAACTTGACCTTTCCCTGATCCTTAATGACTCAAAAGGCAACAGAGCAGGGTCCTTGGGCTAGGCAGGAACTGACACATGAGGCCCAGATAGTATAAGGTGGGGAGGGAAGGTTGAGCTGGCCATTGGGGCTAGAAGCTGACTGCAGATCATAAAACTTTGGAGGAACATGGGGTGCCACCACTCCAGGCAATTTACGTGTATTCTGCTTTGCCCACAGAGCCTTTGGCACATCCAAAACACTTAAAGCAACATCACCAGGAGCTCAAACAAAATGAAGCATCGTCTCCGCATTGGGATGACCCTGATGATACACAGGGTTTGCCTGCTTTGCAGCACAAAATAGCACACCACTTAAGTTTCCACAGCCAGTGTTACCTCTGCCTGTACTATTAGTGCCAGGAGCCCACTGACAAATAATTTCTTGCTTATCAAAACTTGTGGTCATAGAGGGCAGTATCACTGCATAGCATAGAATTATAGAATTGGAAGGGACCCAACTCTATGGATCATCTAGTCCATAGATGATCCATAGGTTGGATCATCTAGTCCAATCAACCCCCTACCTGTAGCAGGAGATCCTTGTCTTGTGGGGACCCAGGTCTGGTCAAAGAGCTTCCTTTGCAAAAGAAACTACACTTTTGCTGTGTGAATATAGTTATTGGCTGCAGATTTAATAACCTCTTAGCTAAGCAGATCGCTATGGACAGCAGCCTCCTACTGAGTCATTGGTCAACCTTCTTCGTAACTATCTACACTTACCATTTAGTAGCTCTCCAAGATTTCAAGACTGGGTTTTGCTCAGTCCAGCCTGGAGATACCACAGAAGGAACCTGGGGTGTTCACCATGTGCTGTATAACTGAACTATGGCTTGCTATTAAAATCCAATAAGTTTCATCACCCAAATCATGCCCCACTCTAGAACTTATGAAAGGGGGAAGATGCTTTGCCCTTTTTTATCTCTTCTCCATGTTTGGACCAAACTTTTTAGAATCAGAATACACTCTAGTTTCAAATTTGCAGAGGGACCTTAAACTGCCCTAGAAGCCATGTGGGAGGTAGAACTGGCTGGATCTGATTTGATTTCCTACACCAGCTGCCAAAATTCTGTACCAGCAAAGCCCCAAAATGTTTAATCATTTTACTAGGTTTTCTACTCATCTTTACAATTCTAAAATCTAACTCTACTGACACTGAGGTTAACAGCAAAACTTATGCACTTATGCATATATTTCCAAATAAAGTTTATATATAGACTTCCTGTATATAAATCAAAAAATCAAAATCAGTATTTGACACGTTAAGGGCTTTTTAAAAAACCCTAAACTCTCCCTCTCACAATGGAAAATGTGAAATTGTTTCAGGCAACACAACTTAACACAGTGCAATCCTAAACATGTCCACTCATAAGTCCCATTGTGTTCAATAGTACCTACTACCAGAAAAGTGTGGTTAGGATTGCAGCCATAGTCACTGAATATCCACTTACCCTACAATCCAGAGTAACTACGGGAGCACGTAAGAGACTTTATGTGTACCCATAGTTGATGCACTACCTAGTGAAAACCTATGGAAAATTCATATTGCAATCCAGAGCAAATTGTTCTTACACCGGAGCAAGGACTCCCCGTAGTTACTCTGGATTGCGCCCTTAATTTATTTTTCAGGCATAAGCCTTCTTGTAACACCAAACTACAATAACTACTTTATCAAAAGCATTGCATACATACTAGATATCAGTTCTTTTTGCTTTGAGTAATTGAGTACAGTGCCAAATACTTATATAAATTGAGTACAGTGCCAAATACTTATATAAAGCAAACTTCATGCAAAGATGGCCATTACAAACAAGTTGGGGGGATTAGGGGTGTCATCCCTCAGAGGGTCCAGAGGTCTAACCTAAAAACATCCTCTGGAATGTCACAGCCTGGTCTTTATGAAACGGGAGACTGAGGCTGCAATTCTAAATACGCTTTCCTGGGAGTAGGACCCATTGAACACAATAGGGCTTACATTAGAGGACACATGGTTAGGATTGTGTTCTAAGAACTTTAGCTGCAGTTGTGAACCTTTGCTGTGGTGGCCACATTGCTCCTTTTAGTTTACCCAGTTCAGAGGATCAGTATATCAAGTACATTATGATATAACAAAACTTTTAGAAGGATTGTGGTTCTTTTTTTTCAAGGTGACTGTGTGATTCTGCCACAGTTAAAGTTCTCAGTCTCATCAAGTTCATACACAATTAGCCAGAAGCCGACAAACCAGAAAACCAGGACCATTGTTGGTAACATGAAGTCGGGAGTAAACCATCTGCCTGTTTTCCTTATATTTCACTGCAACTTGCTAGGCAGTTTAGCTGCAGGTTAACAGATACATCCATTTCACACAAACACCCTCATTTTTTCCCAACAAAAACTCAAACAAAATTGCACATATCAGACAAAATTTTACATATGAGACAAATATGTCAGACAAAATTTTTGTCTAACAGAAATGGACACAACAGCAATGAATGTATAAAACCACTCAATATAACATTAGCAATAAAAGTTATAATAAACAGTTAATGAAAATAATTCAATTTAACATTAATCACAATCAATCACAATCTTTAATCTTAAGAATATTTGGCACACTATGGCTTAAAAATCTTTGGTGATTTTTCTGAGTGAGAACCAAACAGATAATAAATCAGTTTAAAATCAATTTCTGCCCAATGTTGTATACTGACAACAAGGTCCAAATGTGTGTTTATGTGGGCTGGGCAGAAAAGGGTTAACATTAATAGTTATAAAACTACATTAACTTCTTAGCAATAGGTTTAAAGGATCACAATCACTTGTATCAGAATACAGTAGGCCCCTATCATTTGTGCCCCTAGTATCTGTTTAGTACTAAAACAATCAATCTACAGTCTATATAGGATTTATACACTGCTTTTCAACTAAAAAGTTCACAAAGTGGTTTTCAAAGAAAATGAAAAAAATGCTAATTAATAACCCTAAAACCCATCCCCAGGGCGGGAAATCAATTCCACATACTGAATACTTTCTTCTAGTGGTCATGCAATGGGTAGATGGGATAGACCTAGTACTCACTGAGTACTAAGCCGTGTTTAGATAGAACCACTTGCAAAACTACATGTGATATTTGACTTGGAGCTGTTACCAGAAAATGGCAGCCGGTGATGAAGCTTAGAGGTTACAGGAATAGCAAATAAAGCAGGCCTCCGTCAGTCTTGGAAGACTATGGTATCGTGCTTGGCGCTGCATGCGAAGCACGAAAGCCTGGGTTAGACTGTTATGGAGGATAGGCTGTTACCCAAGCAGCAAATCCTCCCCTCCCCACGCCAGTGAATTAGTTCAATGGAAAGGCAGAGCCAATACGATTGGATCCAGCTGGCGTCGCAGAGCTGGGTTAAGGACAGGCGCTCACCCTGTCTTGTAGGGCCTACCCGGGTCTTGAACCCTGGCCTGCTGGTTAACAGGCACAGCGTCTTAACCACTTGCGCGCAAACAAGCTTAGGATGGCAAAGCTAAACACTAGTGGCCAAAAATTCTGAAAACCTTGGAATATATGAAACATACCATCATGTTATATACTAATGGAAAGTTAATGGAAATTTAATGCAGAATGCACTAAAACAAACTACCTGTAATCTATCAAAAGTTACGGCCAAATGACCAGAAAATGCAACTGTCGTAGGGAACAAAACATGGATTTCTTTAACTCAAAGCTGACTTATGAGATTGATTGTTTTGAGAACCAATGAGATGTCATTATGGTACAGCATGGAACCAATAAGGTGTTTAAGAGCACAATCCTAATCATGTCTACTCAAAAGTAAGCCCCATTGTGTTCAATGGGTCTTACTCCCAGGAAAGTGTTCTAGGCTTGCAGCCAATATGAATCAGCTCTCATTTCCATGTATCATAATACAGTTATCCTGGGTAACTGCATGAAGAGGAATTTGTAAGTGGTGCTCCTCTTACACTGAACATGTGGGGAATAACCATTCCTCTTTACCAAAGCACATTGTCTCTAGCCAATGAGGGACACATTTTTATTTATTTACTTAGGCTGCAATCCTAAAGACACTTTCCTGGGAGTAAGACCCATAGAACACAATGGGGCTTACTTTTGAGTTGACATGGTTAGGATTGCAACCTTAATTTATTTTGATTTTGTTGTGGAGGAGCTACCAAAATTTTGACCCCAGGTAGTAGACAGATTATTTTGCTTTGCCACATACTAGGGGAATGAACAGAGCAAGTGGGTAGTGAGCTACTGGGGGTAGGAAGTGGGTTTCTCTTTAATTTTCACTTTCACAGGATGGACAAGATGTCACTTTTGGTTGTGACATTACTTTTGGGGCATTATTTTGAGCTCTGTACCTGGCTACGTGATCATTAGCTATGCCACTGGTGGCCGCACATCAAGTGGCATTACCTCTACTGTATAATCTGAAAAATATATCACCAGTATTTTGAGAATATGCAGGGTGATTGAAATATAACTCCCTATTTTAAAATACTTATAAATTACAATATAGGGAGTTACTTTTCGATCACCATGTATATCCCCTTTATTTCCTGCCAATAAGGGGAAGGGATGATGACTAAAATAATGGAGAAAGTAATGGAAGATAATGGAGAAAGATTCAAGATGGGAATTTTTTTTTGAGAGGCAACTCCATACAAAAAAAGCAGGCTTCTGTCAGTCTTGGAAGACTTGGTATCGTGCTCGGCGCTGCATACGCTGCATGCGAAGCACGAAAGCCTGGGTTGGATTGTTATGGAGGATATGCTGTTACCCAAGCAGCAGATCCCCCCTCTCCACGCCACTGAATTAGTCCAATGGAAAGGCAGAGCCAATACAATTGGATCCAGCTGGCGTCGCAGAGCTGGGCTAAGTACAAGAGCTCTCCCTGTCTTGGGGGGCCGAGTGGCGGATTAAATGTAGGATCCATGCTGCAGGAACCAAGTACTGTATATTTGCATTGCGGCTGTATATGATGTTGGTTTGCTCTGCATTCTTACCTTTTGGTCCTTTGAACAGTTTGATTTCGACAACAGTTTCCAGAATAGGTCTCCTTCGACGGACATACAGTCTCACGATGGATCCAGCTTCCTTTAGCGCCTCAACGGCTTTGCTATGCGAGACCTCAGACACATCTACTTCATTCACCCGCAAGATGCAATCATTGACTCTGGAAAGAAGGGTGGCAACAATGCAAAATAAGTAAAATAGCAATTCTGACTTTAAATAAGAAAGTCATCATCAGCACTCAGTAGACTGGCCAGGTAATGGAGGTGCCACCCATACAGAACAATACAGATATCTAGCCCATTTACATAGAAACAAATTATTTCAGAAGTCTCTAAACTAGTATTCATTTTCAGACATGGTTCTTTGCGAAAAAAATAAAAAAATAAAATTAAAAACCTTTCTCCCTTTGTAGTAAGCACGCTTCTTGCCAGTTGCATTATCAAGCAGACCTTTTGGAAATGAAATTGTATTGAAAATCATTCTGCTGCAGACTGGAACTTTATTCCATAAGGAAATTAGTTACTGAAAGTAATCTATCCACAGCAAGCATGAGCCCTCCATTCAATGCTTTACAGCCTTCTCCTGGCACAAAGCAATATGGACTTTGATATTTCATACACTGTTTTGAAAGCTACTAGATTTGGATTCCAGGCCATGTATTACTTGAAGAGGGAATGTGTGACCATATTTTGCCTATCCCTACTCATATAGGGTCTGCACAGTGCACCATCAGGGGTCTTAGGGGAAAATCGGTTACCACTGTGCATCAAGATGAGCAGTGCTGCCACTGAAGGGTACACCTCTGTATGAAAGGGGTGCATGGTGAACATCTCAAAGAATTTCTGTGTAATGCAAATCTGTGGCTTTGCATATGAGTAATTGAGATTTGAGATTTGTAATGCAAATCTGTGGCTTTGCATATAGAAACTATACTATGCATAAACACACTTTTACTCACAGAAGATCTAGCATGAAAGAAAGTCCAACAGTAAATCCTTTTTCCTTATCACATCCATTACAGTACCATTTATTTTACATTATAATTTTCTGGGTCCCAACCAGGCACCCATCTGGTCAGCGGCAGGGGCAACATTCCCCTCCTGGCTGGTGGCCTTTCTGACGAGGCCGAAGAGCCTCCACAACAAGACCCACAGCCTGGAGAGGTTGAGCATGGTGAAACAGATGGCTGGGGACAAGGCTTTGGAAGACAGAGGTGAAGCTGGCATTGTACAAGGAGGACTAGACACACCAAAAGAGCAAAGGGGAGAAGGAGCCTGCAACTCCTTCCTCTGCATCAGGGAGGAAGAGGATCAGGTCCAGAGAGGACCTGCAAATCTTTTCTAAAGCAAGAGCAGACTAGGTATAGGTGTCATCAGTGGAGAGGAGACTGGCTTGCTGGCCACGAGCCACGAGTCAGGAGAAGGAGATGGTTGAAACAATCCCTTTTGAGGCCTAGCACTCTTGCCCTGCAAAGGTGAGCTGCCCTCTTTGATAGTCATGCTTGACCCTGTCAAGCCTGACACCCCACGGGTGGCAGGTGCTCTGACAGAAACAATTCCTTCCAGATCTAATGGAGAAGGAAAGAATATTTGACAACTAGTCATAAATGACACCAAACCACGTATTTTTTTTCTCAAGAGAAAGCAAACTGCAGGAAAAATGCAACCATTTTATTTCCCTTCCGAGATACTGTTAAAAAATATTGCTGATGTTTGAGGCATCCCATCCTTCCAGTTCTAATATAATAAAGAAACAAACCTAATTTTGTGTTCATCACAAAACAGGGGAGTATCTTGGTTTATTTTCAAGACAGCATAAACTGGCTTCCTATTTTTCACTTATTCCCCACTGAAACTCTGATTCCTTGAAACTCCTTTTTTGAGGAGTCTACCACTTTTTCGTCCAACCCACCTATGAGCCTGAAGCCACAGACCAATGCCCTGATAGCGACAGCTACAAGTCATAAGTGATCATTAGTATGGGTGGCCATGTAGTGGGAGAGTGACACCCATCCCCTGTCCTCCAAGACCCAGCAAAAAATATTTTAAATTGGTCTCCAAACCTCCTAAGGCCAGCCCTGTTCAGCCTTCTAGCTGTAACATGGAATAATAATAGTTACCTACCTACCTACCTACCTACCTATCTATCTATCTATCTATCTATCTATCTATCTATCATTGAAGGGTCACTGACTGACTGACTCACTCACTCACCAACACCCAGCCAAAACTTCTGGACCTAAAAGCATTAAGTTTGAGGACGATCTTTCTTCTGTGATGGAGGCACCCATTAAGAACTGATTTGGGGAAATTCAAACCAGAAGGGAGTGAAAAGGGGCACAACACATTTTTGTCCCTGTATTTTGCATCATAGAATCACTGATTGATCAATGCCCTGTCCCTATCCCTGGACCTAGGAGTATGACATTTTTGGGGGGATATTCCTTCCATGATGTGAGCACCCACTAAGAACCTATTTTTAGAAATTTAACATCTAAGGGGGTGAAAAGGGGTGCAAGATATTTTAGCTCTATACTTAACACTGAAGACTGTCTCATCAACGCGCAGCCCCAGGACCTGCACCTAGAAGCATGAAATTTGGGGAGCATGTCCCTTCTGTGATGTAAGGACCAATTTGGTGCCCAGTGGTACCTTCCCAGAAATATTACCTATAATATTCACTTAGACGATGAAAGTTTCCTTTGGACAGTGGTAACAGATATGAAGTATATTTAGAAAACATCATAGAAATATTGTGTGCTGTAACACTAGGAAAGAGGGCTTTGCCAGCTCTTGATTAGAATGGGAGTAATTCAGTGTGTGGAGTCAATACTACTTGCTTTTTCACCCTTGAACCATTTGATCCCTGCTGACATTTCTTTTCAAGGGTAGATTTCACTACAAATGAATGAAAGAAAAAGATCCCTTTTTCTATCCCCTGCAATTCAAAAGGTGACGGGCAAGGCAATCCTTTGCCGACATCCTGGATGGCCATTGACAGTCAGTATAGTTAACTCTAGGCTGGATGAATCAATTGTCTGATTTATAAGTTGGCTTCATATGTTTGACTTATAAGTTGCTTTCATACCTTAATCATGATGGTAAACAAGTCATCCCATCCTAATAGGTGCTACACTTTCAAAAAAAAAAAAAAAAAAAGCAGTACAATGATCAAGGGGAAAAAATATAACCAACTTTCCACATCCCTCTAAATCAAGTATGCAAGATTAGCAATAAGTCCCAGATGACAGGTGTTACAGATGTGCACACAACACTAGTAACAGCTTTGGAAAAACACTTCCCATTCCTTCCTGGAAGATAATGAGCCTTGCTAATAAAATGTGCACACTCTACAGAACATCCTTTTATTGACAGAGGAATTCCAGTTTAGCCAAGTGACTCATTCTTTGCTCTGTACTAAAGCTGGAGGTGCAGGCAGATCAAGGGAGCACCCATTTTGTAATCTTCCAATCTTGCACAGCTGTCCCAAGCAGCAATTTTGTCACTGTCAGTGACTGCTTATCATGCTCTCCATCTCAAAAGCTGAACTTCAGGCTCTACTACCTTGGATTGCTGTGACACTTCTTGTGACTCAGGAATTTGCTGACTTCTCTATTTAAAAACACAGGGCAGTTTCCCATACTACTCAGGGGTGACCCAGGATTACCATCAAGTGTCCACATAAGCTAATCTTGGTTCTTTAATTAGTGTACATTGCTTCGTTAATTAATTGATACGCCCCCTTTCAGTATACAATACTGAATTAATTGATATGCCCCTTTTCAGTATACAATATTCAAACAGCTCACGGCAAACAGAATTAAAATACAATAATATGAAATTTAAATCACTGTCCAAAATGTACAACATAATGCATACAAATATTTCAGTGGATGCAGTCACTGGATGGTGCCCTGGAAGCCTTTTTAAAATTCAAAAATACATCTATTTGTATAATTCCAAAGCCCAATTTTCATAGTTAGGTGCCATTAATATGTGTATACGCTGTGCCTGTTAACCAGCAGGCCAGGGTTCGAGACCAGCGTCGGCCCCACAAGACAGGGTGAGCTCCTGTCCTTAGCCCAGCTCTGCGATGCCAGCTGGATCCAATTGTATTGGCTCTGCCTTTCCATTGGACTAATTCAGTGGCGTGGAGAGGGGGGATTTGCTGCTTGGGGAACAGCCTATCCTCCATAACAATCCAACCAGGCTTTCGTGCTTCGCATGCAGCGTATGCAGCGTATGCAGCACCGAGCACGATACCATAGTCTTTTGAGACTGACGGAGGCCTGCTATTTGTCATCTGTAATAATTGACTCCCACATTATTATTTACTAAAACACATTCCAATCGCCTGAAATATTATTCACATCACCAAACAACTACAACTACAGTCTGTATTAGATATACATCTATTAGACACCAGCAACCTGTATGCCAAGGAGAAAACAGGTAGTTCAAGCATATAAAACTAATATAATATAGGTTCTATAATAGATTCAGGCATAAAAAACTAATAATAAATGAGAGGCAGGCCAAAAAGGTGATGGATAGTAGTGGCATAGCTAGAGGGGGTGCAAGCACTAAATTTTGCATGCCTCACTGCGGCATGCAAACAGCTCCTCCTTTTCCCCTTTGAAGCCATTGGGCATGGAGGGAGCAAAATGGAGTCACCACCCAGAAAGGCTCTGAAAGGGAAGGGCATGGTAAGGATCTCTGCAAAATTTAGAGCTTTGACCCCTTTAGCAATGTCAATGACAGATAGGTCTGCTCCATTTCAAGACTGCAAGAGAAGGAGTATATTTTTGAATGTTCCCCTTAAAGCAGGGTGACCGTATAGAATGGAGGGCAGAGCGCCTGTACCTTTAATCACTGCATAGACGAGGGAACTGAGGCAGGTTTAGCTCATCACTGAAGGGTTTAAAAAGCAGCATCTGCCACAGTACCCTCTTCTATGCAATGGTTAAGGGTACAGGCACTCTGCCCTCCATTCTATACGGTCACCCTGCCTCAATTAAATGAAATTAATGAGCAAATAGAAAACTTACTGCAAGTAGAAAACTTGCCCATCAGTAGTTAAATCTTTGTTTATCACAAGATCTCTTTTACACTTTCAGAAAGAAGCCTTTTTAAAAAAAATAAATATTTCAAAGCATTTTTCCCACTTGCAGTCTGAAGTGGTATTATTAACTGTACAACCTCAGAATTCTAAGAATGTATGTATGTGCCTCATTACTGCACATTTTAATTAAATCCATTTAGTGACATCTAGGTCCACGGTGCATAGAGAAGTACAAGAGGTCAAGTCTGCTGGTACGGGCTTTCAAAATCTCATTCAACGCAGGAGTTCACAGAGGAAGGAGCAAGGTACACAGGGAGTAAGAATATGCAATATTTCAGTAATATATTGTTAGGGTGGGGGACAACACAGGGAGGATCTGGTTGGCAGAGGAGGACATCACTTCCCACGGGGACAATCAGATGCCCCTTCAGTTATACTTAGTACAGATCAGATTCAAGTCTCTCTAGAAAGGACGAACAGCTTAAAAGAGGTTTACACTCACCTTATTCCTGGTTTACAAGCAGGTGCTCTGCTTTCTCTGAACACAGGAGACTACAAGGCATTTGTATCTTGGAGTGGATTTTTCACAGCTGTCGTTTAGCATCCCAGGCAGGCCACCCAAGCTGCACAGCTTCAGGTGACGTGTAAATCCCCCTCCAGGTAGAGGTGAAACATAAGTAGAACCCCATAAGATACTGTCTGTCCAGAGACACCGATGAGGAGCCTTCTATGTTACCTGCCACCTGTCAGTCTGACTCTTCAGAAAGTAGCTAACAATACCTGACGTGGGTTCATGTTTATGCAGGAAAACCAGTTGCAACTCATACCTCCCCAAAGGCCTATTCCAAATTTGGTATGTTGCGAGCAGCTTTCATCTCTCATTCTCTCTCTCTCTCTCTGTGGCTTTCCTTGTACTTGACAAACACTAACAAATTAAAGAGTCACAACAAGCCCGTCGGGCAAAATTCCACCCCATTTTATAAGCAGAAAGAAATATCATCACTCCCAAAGTGAGAGGATTCTCCGCCTGCCGGAGATCGAGAATTTAAATCTCGTCCTCTTGTTCAAACACGCTGAAAACCAAAAACAGAGACACACCCTCGGTCGGTGCGCTCGACCAAACAGGCACATCAAATTACAGCGGGTTTGTAAAAAATGGGCACTTGGCGGCTCTCGTCTCGGAGGGCAATTACAGATTGTGCCAGACTACATAAGGAGAGGGTGTAGGGTGAGCTCTGCATGGCTTGAGGTCTTTGCAGGCTCCCAACTGATTTTAAATGAGGGGAGTAGTCAGGATAAATAAGAATATTCTCCTGGAGGTGGAGCACTGGAAGGCAATATGAAAATTCAAGCAAAATGGAATAAAACTTGTTTGTCACTGCTAGAGGAAATAGGGCAAGAAGCAGTGAGTTAAGAACAGTGACTTGGGTTAGAAGAAGACCTTTCATTAATCCTTGACATGATATGCAAACCATGCTGAGGTGAAAGGCTTGGGTCACAATTCATTATTGGAGCATATGCTTTGCATAGAGGAGATCCCAAATGCAGTTTTCAGCCTCACATTTAGTGCTGAGACTAAGGCTACAATCCAGAGTAACTATGGGACCTTTTACACCGACATACTTATGGTGCCACCTATAGTTATGGTGCCACCTATGGTGCCACCAATGGGAAATGCATAGAGCAATCCAGAGCAATTGCCTCTTACATCTTCCTGTAGTTATTCTGGATTGTAGGGTAGAATTCAGACTTCAGCATCTCTTCAGCTACCACTTGATACAAAGGGGAGCATGTATCCCCATTGCTAAGAGGCGCAAACTTGTAACAATATTAATAACAAGAAAACTCAGCTGAGTTTTTATGGCCAACTGGAGATTTTTCCAGATTTTTGATTTTATTAAGCAAGTGGGAAATTTGGTTACTGAGCAGCAACATCTGCAACATCAGATTCACAGCCTTCATTAATATCTTATTAAAAGTTGACTTTCTGGACATAGACAAATGACATTTCTAGATATTAAACTGCAAAAATATAGAGGAAAAAAGCTAGGGAGCAATCCTATGCATGTCTACTCAGACGTAAGTCCTATTCTATTTAATGGGGCTTATTCCCAGTAAAGTATGGATAGGATTGCACCCTTGGACTGCAATCCTAAAGACACTTACCTGGGAGTAAGACCCACTGAACACAGTGGGGCTTACTTCTGAGTAGACATGGTTAGGATTGTGCTCGTAGGCCTATATCCTAAAGTGAAATTAAGCCCCTTGCTCCGGAGTAGTTAAGATGACTTTCCATAAAATAACACTAGAGGGTGACGTAACTGCGTGGACCCGTAACTGCTATGGATTTTGCCCTTACTCTCAGAGCCTGCTTATCAATTCCTTCAATTACAAATCTATTAAAATACGTGCAAATTTTAGGGTTTCCTGGGAGTAAGTCCTATTGAAAACAATGGAACTTACTTCTGAGTAGACAGGCTTAGAACTGCCCTATAATTGTGTTTAATTTTTAAAATTTAAAACAGATCACAGAATTCAGCTGGTCTTACTAGAGATGAAGATCATCCTGGTACAGAATTTTGCTTTTCAAAGAGCATTTACCTGCCTGTCCTCCAGAAGCTGAGAGCTTGTTTTTATGAGATATTTGTCTGCTGAACACTCCAAAACCAGCAGAGGGCCTTATACACAACTTGTCTTGTTTCCTAATAATTTCCTGGAAGTAAGATCCATTGAACACAACAGGACTTACTTTTGAGTAGACATGGTTAGGATTGTGCTCTGTATCTGGCGAAGGAAGAGAGTGTGGGAGATAAAACCAACAGGTCACAATTATTCATCATACACTCACACTATCCCTATTCACCAACAATAGAGTCTATTTGTTTTTTAGGGATATGCAGGAACCCCCCTAAGAAGTGTCACTTCTGCAAACTTATTTTGTTTGACAATTCTCAGGTGTTTCTCTTTGAATTTCACATGCCTGAATTTCCAGTGTGCCAATCCTAATTATGTGCCTACTTGGTAAATCCATGCCCCAAGAGTTCGCCTTTGGGAGATGCCTTGTTAAAACACTGTTGGTGTGAGTGACCGACGTTGTCACCTTCAGGATTCATAGACCTCCCTATGGTGTCCCCGCAGCTACATTTCCAAGAAGAGGCAATGAATGCAACTTGACCCTATCACACAGGCACAGATGCACAAATCCATGAACACAAAGACAGAACTATTTTATTCACTGCAAATAACGTGGATAACTCTCTGCTAAATAATTTGGTTTATCCAACATATCTTTAATACAAAACGGAGTAAATGTGGAGTAAAAGTGCATAATCGGTGGAGTAAATTCACTGATCAGTGGAGTAAATGCTACTGCATAATAAATGCATACAAAAAATTACAGTATGGTGCATACATAAATATGAAATTGGCAAAGGGTGCTTGAGCAATGATTTCTGGTGTGAGAATGTGGGGTGTTACAACACCATGCCTATGATAAGCTAGATGGCATGCTTCACAACACAAGGGGAAACAAAAACTCTTGTTATTAGTGACATAGTTGCAAAGCACTACATTTTTCAGGGAGTCTCCCCTTTGGAGCCATTCCAGGCAGTGGGAGCAAAATTTTCATTGTTCCAAGGTGGGGCACTTTCATGCTGTGGTGAGGCTCCCCAAAAAACCTGGTGCTTTGCACCCCCTCTAGCTATGCCATTGCTGGTTTTGGTGGATAACATGTGGCTGGATACATAATATTTTGTTCGCTGACTGACACTACTGTAGAGTCTTCAGAAATTTCAGTAGTTTGCTCACCACTCCCTCCAAGTGTTTTAAAGAACATTTATTTAATGCTCATGATTGCTATAGCAGTACCATTCATCTGGGTTAAGCATCATAATGCTGATTTGTTTTGGCTTTACAGCATTCTCAAACTCCTGTAATTTCCCAAGAGATTGGAAGTAATCAACATGGTTTCTAGTACAAACTGTAATTATTTGGTAGGCTTTAAACCACTAGCTGAGATTGGTTTAAATTTTGGCCATGCACCTCCTAGCACACCAATATGATCAGCAAAATATAGCAGTCCTTCCCCAATCAATCAGGAAAATACTTGGCTTAATTAATCAAGTTCAATTCAAATGGATTTGGATGCTCTGGCTGTGGGTGGTGCGAGCGGTTAAGTCACTGTGCCTGTTAACCAGCAGGCCAGGGTTCGAGACCCAGGTCGGCCCCATAAGACAGGGTGAGCTCCTGTCCTTAGCCCAGCTCTGCGACGCCAGCTGGATCCAAACATATTGGCTCTGCCTTTCCATTGGACTAATTCAATGGTGTGGGGAGGGGGGATTTGCTGCTTGGGTAACAACCTATCCTCCATAACAATCTAACCCAGGCTTTCATGCTACGCATGCAGCGTATCCAGCGCCGAGCATGATACCAAAGTCTTTCAAGACTGACGGAGGCCTGGATGCTCTGGATCCCTGATTGGGTTGGATCCCTTTCCCGCTCTATAAGCCACCAAGATTCTCCCTCATTCTACATCCTCCTGCTGAAGTATAGCCAATGTCCTTTCCTCCTGCAGGAGTATATATGAAACTATATGATATCTGAAACTATATGAAGTCTATTTACTGCTGCAGGAGTATATATGGAGTGTATGACATAACTATCAAAACAGGCATTCGACTTCCCAGCCTACATTCATTCTTGCTCTGAAGAAGTTTCCATGATTTGTGTGCAAGGCTACTATAAGGAATATTAGGAAGTCCCCCAACTCCCCCAACAGCTGAAAAAAGTCTGGATGACAAACCTTGTATCTGACAGCCCTACCTCACACCAAATCTATAACAGCCCAATCCTAAAGGCATGCACCACTGGATGTGGTAGCACCAATGTGGCTACTGTTTTGTGTAGTGTCCCCGCCAGAGATTTACTAAATGAAACGCGGGGGGAAGGGATGCCCCATATGCTGTAATGGGGCTTATTTATGAGTAGACATGCATAGGATTGGGCTGTAAATCAGGTCATTATCATTCTCTCTCCCATCACTAATAAAAAGTATTTAGAAAGGAAAGTATCTAGTAAAGTATCTAGGAAAGTATAAAGTATTTAGAAAGGAAGAAATGAAACAGTACAATGATAATGAAAATCTAGCTGTGCTATGTTAGCTGCAACATAGGGAATTCTGCAGCTTCTGTCAATATGGTTATCAGCTTACATGTTTTTTTTTGAAATGCAGCATTTGGCCTAATTTAATTAATGCATCAAATGTATCATTACATGGTTGCTGGACTTATTTTCATTACAAATGCATCCACAGCAAATTGATTTTTTCCCCAAATACATCTCTGATGAACTTGAAAACTGTGCTGAAGATGGGCCAGTGCCAGGACCATTTCTTTTTCACTGGCAGCAAATGAAAACAAAAAATAATATGCCCAGATATGTAGAATGATCTATCTTAATGAGCTCATAAACTTCCCGGCAGCATACACAATCCGTTAACACAGGCTCTAATTTACAGCTGCGTGCAAAGCAAGCCTGTTGTTTTTAATGGGGTGAAGGTCTCTCTCTCTTTATTAACTTACTGCTAAATTACACAGCTGAGCTAATAGCACTGTCAAAGTCTGTAAAAAGGGTGGAAGAGCTGAATCAGAGCAGTGTAGCAAAACTAAATGACTGGATAAGGCTGCAGGTCTGCCTTGCCTGCTACCTAAAGCTCTTAACCAGATGCCTATAACAAACCCCATAGCCAGGGCATGGAGGTTAAGGCCCTCTCTCCATCAGTTGCCTTTCCAGCAACTTATTGGTCCTACTTTAGTTGCATCCTTCCTCTAAAGAGGAAGACAAAGTTTACATGCTTCTCAATCTCCGTCTATGTGCACAACAACCCTGTGTGGTAGGCTAGTGTGAGAGGTGTGACCAGGGTGACCAGGAACTTTCTGGATTTGTCCTTTATTTTAGCCTTCGGTCCAGGTGTCCTCCAAAATGCTTCATTATCCTCCATTTTGGCTTCTTTTATTAACTTTGCAATGGTGCGCAGCACCCCATCATGTCATATGTTGTTGGATTCATACTGCAGAGCAGAATCCAATGCAAGTATCAGTTTTGAAATATCTCCCTCCAATCAAAAGTTATGGCCAAAAACTAATAATCAAAAATATGCATTGAGCTCAATCGGAAAGTGAAAGTGCCCAATATTGCAGCTTTACTCATGAGTAGACAAACATGTCATTATCTGCTGGAAAGGACAGGCTGAGAGGAATCCAAGACTTACCCTACAATCCAGAGTAACTACGGGAGCATGTAAGAGACATTATGTGCACCCGTAGTTACGGCACCACCTAATGAAAACCTATGGGAAATTCATATTGCAATCCAAAGCAAATTGTTCTTACACCGGAGCAAGGACTCCCCGTAGTTACTCTGGATTGCACCCCTTGTCCTCGTTTTGAGGTTTGGGCATCTGGTCACCCTGGGTGTGACTGATCCAATGTGATCCAGTGAGCTTCGTAGTTGAGTGGGAATTTGATATGGGTCTCAAATTTGATATGGGTCTCTAAACATGTCTAGTTTAGGACATAAGCAGATAAGAAAATGTTTCTGGGCTGAGGCTCACCTATTCCTGTATGCCACCAGCTGCCTTTGGGAAATTGACAAGCACAGAGAAATATCTTCTGAAATGCAACTGGTATTCAGGTGCATACTGCCACTGAAGCTGGAGGCAGTGCATATTCATAAGCAGGAGCTAATGGTATACCTGGACTTCATGATGTTGTCCAATCTCCTTTTAAGGCCATCCAAGCTGCTGGCCACCATCATGTCTTGTGGCTATAGGTTCTGCAGACTAGAATTAATGATGCACCCAAACTGCACCACCACAGTGGCTCCTACTGATTCACATGGCAATCCCATGGCATAGACACCATCTGACCACAGAAGCTCTATACAGCCATCATACCTGCCACAAATTGGCCTCATCAACCTTAAAACATTTTGGCACCACCCAAAGGTTAGCACATGTGGAAGAGGTCCTCGCTTCACATAGGATTGGCAACCAAATCACCCAAACACGTCCTTTAGACTGAGTCCTCAGCCACAGAGACACTGATGATTATAACTATCCAATGCCAAAGCAGAACAATATTCTTCCAGGCAAAATTCTTGTTCAGCAAAGCAATAAAACAAGGCTGGGGAAACCAAACTGGGCTTGATGGAAAAACAGCCATATTTGCATTTTGTTACAGACTTAAAAAGAAACACAGGAAGACTTGTGCAGAGAGAATTAGATTAGCCTCTCTAGGTGCTACTGGGGCTAATCCAATTACATCCACATAACTTCTCTTGCACTCCACTGACAACTGCTACATACTGCAGACTTTGGGGCTTTGACATCTTGCTCACCTCCACATTTGCAGAGCATCCAACTTGATTAGGAGAACTCAGAAGCTTGCTGACTCTTTTCTGATAACACAAAGCACAATCCTGAAACAAGTTGGGACTTCACAAGTCCCTCACACCAGCCTTGGAGTGTTGCAAAAGTGCTGTACAGCAGTGGTCCTCAATCTTCTGAGGACCACAGCCCAGTTCCGTGGGAAAAAATTTCTCTCGGCCCAAGAGGATGTTGCATGCGCAGTTCTATTGGGAACTGTACATGCACATTAGTGTATCTGGCTGCGCCTGTGCAGTTCTCCCTGCGGTCAGGGAGAACTGTGCAGGTGCAACCAAGTGCCTGGCTATGCATGCAGTTCTCCCCACAGCTCGGGAGAATTGCGCTGGTGCAGCTGAGCATTGAGCTGTGCCTGCTCAGTCGGGGGTGGTCCAGGGGTGAGCGCAGCTGTGGCTCTTGCCTCCAGTCCGGGGCCCAGACATGGTGCGACCCGTCGGCTGAGACGCCGCAGACTGGCACTGGGCTGTGGACCAGGGGTTGAGGACCCCTTCTATATGACATGTTCATGCCTCCTAAGGAGTCAATTGAGCAGGTGCAAGGAGGAGCACTAGCCCATGATGGCTGCATCCAACTTTCACACCACCTGACAAGATATGTTTGAGCATGTTGAGGCAGGCTGGCACAAGGGGTTGGAGCGGGCAGAACTGGGCTAACTGGACCCAAGAGAGCAATTGCTTAACTCATGAGCCCAGATCAATCAAAGACCTGGGCTCTTGACTGGACTAGGAGGCCAGATCTACCTCCCAGATAGACTTATGCTCTTGGTTGAACTTTGGTCTCCATGGACAAGGTTTTTTTGGGCAGGTGGACCTGGGATCCCATTCTGACTGCCCTCTAAAGCTGCTTCTTCCAGGTGGTAGAGCTAGGCTCCCTGCTGAACTAGGAGTTTTGGTGGAAGTGCATACTTAGGCCTTGCCATAATCAGGTCTGCAAATACAGCAAGGTTCATCTGGAAACCTTGGCGTGAACTGGCCCTCAAGGCTGAGGTTTGTTGGACTCGGAACTCAGATCTACTTGCCAGATAGATCTGGGTTCCTGATTGTACTAGACTTTGTGTCTGATTGCTGGGTGAGTAGATCTGGGCTACTGTCCAGTCTAGAAGCAAAGATCTACCTGTCAGGTACAGGTGGACTCACATTCTGTCTTTTCCAGGTAAGTAGACCTGGGCTCCAGGCTGTGCTGAGACTGTTTCCCACTCTGATAGCCACTCTTTCCACCTGATGTCAGTAGGGATCTGACAGTGATAAACAAAAGAATGCAAAGATACAAGTTTTCAAGAGATCTATACCTGAATCTTTGCATTCTTTTGTTTATCACTGTCAGATCCCTGAAATGTTGTGCCTAACAAATTCCTGCTGCAGCTCCTTCCATCCTTGACCATAATGAGCTCCTCCACAAACTCCTTCTCCAGACGGTTGAGTCATAGTGGCACAGCAAGAGCGCAAGAAAGTTTACAGCTCCTATGCAATGAAGTTTCCTTCTCTTCTCAAGCAGGAATTGCATTTATAAGAGGCAATGAGTCACCATGAAGGATGGCCATGATGGAAAATTGATTTCTGCGCACTCTCCTGATCATTTCGGCTGCACACATTAAAAAGAAAATACACAAGGCAGGCAGACCAAAGATTAAGCAGCTGGGAAGAGAATTAAGTGTGTTTTTCTTCCCTATACTCAAGCTTCACTCACTGAACTTGAGGCAGGATTGTTAGTTACCTGTGAAGCTTCCTACAGGCAATCTGATGACCAATCTGAGTTTAGAAACATAGTGCATTACCCTCTGGTGACTCACAGTACAGTCCCAGAACCTTAGCGTTTAAAGGGACCATAGCATTTAATGGGACCATAGCGTTTAATGGGACTTACTCCTAGGTAACTGTGTTTATGATTGCAATTCTCACATGCCTCACATGCAATCCTAATCCCTGTTTAGTCTGGCACAAGTCCCATGCTGGGCTAAGAATGTTGCAAAAGTGCCATAAAGTACTTCTGCACCGCTCCTACAGGGTTAAGTCAGTGCACAGACATGTGCCAGCTTCCTCACACCACCATGGGAACATGGATATGGGTGGGTTTTGCTTGATTTAGGGTGCAATCCTAATCTAGTCCAGCAAAACTCATTGCTCTTCCTGTTCTCATGGTAATGTAGGGAGGCAAGTGCATGTCTGTGCACTGGCCTAATCATCCCCCAGGAGTGGTTTTAGGATAGCCTAACTGGAGAGTGGGACTGCAGCCTAAATTGCTTAGGATTGCACCCAGGGATTTAACCTTGTTGAGTACTGTGTTCACTGAAGGCAGTTCTGTCAAGGCAGTTCCAGCACTACCCAAGATACTGCCAGGGATCGAACCTTGGAGCCTGCCCCTCATTAGAAACATTTTTTTAAAATCGAGATATGGCTTTTCCCTTAACCTAAATCAGGTTGCACTCCCATTTGTTCACATTTCAAACTGTGTATGTTTTGGGCTCATACCCCATTGCTTTGTCAATATTTCTGGAAAATATTTCTGTTATTCATTTCAGAACCATAATTAACAGCTTCAGTAAAACTTCACCACCATGAAACATCTCAGCTGTTATCTCAGACTTGACGAGCAGTTGGGGGCAAGAGACTCAGCCCTTCTATAAGGGGATAATGTTTTGTATAGACTTGCTCATTCTCCGCATCTTCTTCACAGAATTTAAAAGAAATTACAATTGCAAACATCCATGGCTGGAGATGGGACAGATGCACACAATGAATTTTCAAAACATCTCTGGTTGTGACATGGCCTAGCTTAAGAAAAAGCAGTGGAATTCAGAGAGAAGCCACAACACAAATGGTGATGCTTCTTTAAGGTGGATCAGAGTCTCAAGATGAAAAATATACTATATGTATTTAAAAAAGCCTCCTGGCCACCTACTTTTTGCTCTGGTCACTTGGTTTTATACAATACAATTCAACAACCTCTTGGTTTTATATATCCAAGTTCTTAGATGCCACTGCTTTTAACTAGTTTTATACTGCTGTTTTACTCTTCTGCTTATATATTGTTCTATCTTGTTTTTAAATGTTGTAATACAATTTTAATGAGTTTAAGGGCACAATCCTAAGAAATTTAGGCCAGCCTAACTCACCTGGCTTATCTTTCTGTGATGGTGTGAGAAGTTCAACATATGCCTCTGTATTGGCCCGACCCTCCCAGGAGTGGAGCAGCAGTGCCTTACTGCACTTTTGTGATACCCCAGGTCAGCACAGGACTTTTGCCAGGGCTTAGTCTGGCTTACATGGAGTTTAGGATTGCAGCTAAAATGTATTTTAGGCTCTTTACTCTTTATGTTTTAAATTGACTATATCTTTGTTTTGTGGTGAGCTGCCTTGAGTCCTTGAGGGGAAGGCAGGATACAAATAAAGTTGTTATTGTCGTCATCATCATCGTCATTGTTGTTGTCGTCATCGTCATCATCATCATCATCAATTTATTACCTGAGTCTTCCATCCTCTGCTGCAGCTCCTCCTGGTATAATCTTAGTGATGAAAATCCCAGGATCGTCCCCGATGTGTGGGTTATCTGTTCCTCCAGCGATACTGAAACCCAGGCCAGAATTACCCTGGGGAAAAAAATGGGAAAAGGTAAGAACAAAACCACATACCATCTGCTACGGAAAGATCAGTTCCGACTACTTAAGTCTCCCTGTTTAATAACTTGAAGTATAACAAAGAAAGCGGTTGGTGGTTTAAATCAAAGCTTTGGCAAACACTTGGCACTGATATCAAAATACTGCTCAGTTGAACAGAGAAAAGGAGACTCTGCCCGCAGAATTTTAAGTGGTAGATATTGATTTTATTCCCATTTGCTAAAACGCTGTGCTGCCTTGGCAGAAGAAGCCTTTAAAGTGCATCATTTTAATACCCAAAGATTAGTCTGTCGCTGCTACACATCTCTTCACTTTACTAAGATAAATTGCCCAGGGATTGCAGCTGTTTTTAACAGCACGCTAGAGAACAAAAGTAAATGTTTAGCTGTTTACTAAATGGTTTTGCTTATATGTGTTCTTTTTAAGGGACACTTCATGATTCTTCCAGGATGAATGTTGAATTCAAGGCTTTGAATATTATGGCCATAGTTGGCATCACTGGACATATGCCAAGACTCATCTTGGAGCAGGTTAAGCTCTGGAGCTTCCAGGCCTTGAGTAACCTCAACCTTACGTTTAGTATCTCAAAACAGATAGAGAAAGGATAGATGAAGCAGTAGCCATTGCGCGCCTTACTCTCTCTGAGCAAAGATTGTAAGGATTGGGCCCACCAGAAGAAGTGGTTCAATGGGCCCAAGGATTCTTCCACCTATGCAGGCCTCCGTCAGTCTTCAAAGACTATGGTATCGTGCTCGGTGCTGCTTTCGCTGCATGCGAAGCACGAAAGCCTGGGTTAGATTGTTACGGAGGATAGGCTGTTACCCAAGCAGCAAATCCCCCCTCTCCACGCCACTGAATTAGTCCAATGGAAAGGCAGAGCCAATACGATTGGATCCAACTGGCATCGTAGAGCTGGGCTAAGGACAGGAGCTCACCCAGTCTTGTGGGGCCAACCTGGGTCTCGAACCCTGGCCTGCTGGTTAACAGGCACAGTGTCTTAACCGCTTGCGCCACCACAGCCACCCTATGAAGGCACAAAAATCTGCTTCTCACTCACTCAAGCAAGAAGCAGACCATCCCCTTCTTACCATGCTCTGTCTTGAGCATGCTATGAAACCTAGACAGCCACAACGCAGTCCTATTTGATAGACCTATTCTCCACGGATGCCTCTAATCCCCCTTTAAGCTATCTAAGCCACCATACCCCGTGGCAATGAATTCCAGAAATGATTGATGTGTTGTATGAAGCAGTATTCCTTCTGTTTGTCCTGAGTCTCTTGCCAATCAGTTTTTATTAGATGAGTTCCAATATTATGTGAAAAAGATTAAAATACTCTCTATACACTTTCTCTGCACCATGCAAGCTTTTATAGAATTCTTGCAATGTCTTTCCTTTGGTCCTAAACTCTTCCTAGCAAAAGGGAGCCAGCCGTCCTGAGAGGCAAGATGTGTAGTGCTTCTGGATTTGCACTACAGCCTGAAAGATCCAGGTTCAAATCCCTCCTTAGCCATAAAGGCCTTAGGATAGGGTTGCTGAATGTCCCAAAAAACAGGGACAACCCCAATTTTTGGAGATTTGTGTTCACATACTGGCAAATGGGACAAAGGATCCTGTCCCAATTTTGTGGAAGAGAATTACAGCAACCCTACTGTGGGAAAGTCACTCACTCTTAGCCTCGCCTACCTCACAGGGTTGTTGTGAGGATGGCAAAAAACAATTAGGGAAAGGAGGAATTAAAGCTTTGTAGGCTGGCTTGGGTATCTGCATTGTTATGGGAAAGACAAGGTATAAATGTTGTAACCCTTAGATTCCCAGGTGGGTCAATTTGACTCGTATTTTTAAATTATTCTATATACTCGAATATAAGCCGAGGCACCTAATTTTACCACAAAAAGTGGGAAAACTTATTGACTTGAGAATAAGCCTATGGTGGGAAATGCAGCAGGCTTTGGGTGGGCTCTGAGGCTGCTGTCCTGTCTACACTTTCCCAAGCCCATTGACTGTAATAGTACTAACTTCTAAGTAGATATGCCTAAGATTGAGCTCTACAGGTACAATCCTTTTACACACTTTCCTGGGAGTAAGCCCCATTGGCTCTAAGGGGACTAACTTCTGAGTAGACCTGCCTAGGACGGGGCCCTGAGGCTGCACTCCTCTCTTCTCCACATAAGCCCGTGGGAATAAGCCCCATAGGCTGCAATGAGACTTACTTCTGAGTGGACCTTCATAGGTGGGGGCTCTGAGGCTACGCTCCTCTCCACACTTTGGAGAAGCCAGTCGTGCCCGCCATTTTGGAGAAGCACCTGCCCGCTGCTGGCACTTCTCTTGCGTATAAGCCGAGGGGGCTTTTTGAGCCCCCCCAAAGGGTTCAAAAAACTAGGCTTATACTCGAGTATGTATGGTATGCAAATTAGGCTATTTTAAGATGGGAATCTAATAAATAGATGGTTAGATTTTTTTAAGCCTTGAAGGTATCTCTTCCAGGTAATTCTCAACCAGAAATATGGCCCATCA
Source organism: Cryptoblepharus egeriae (assembly GCA_030015325.1). Lineage (NCBI taxonomy): Eukaryota > Metazoa > Chordata > Lepidosauria > Squamata > Scincidae > Cryptoblepharus > Cryptoblepharus egeriae. Next base: position 93,345,851 of record JAREYC010000005.1, on the reverse strand, counting down.
AAGCTTCTGAAAAATTACCCACCAGCTGTTTTACTGGTGGTCAATCCAGATTCACAGCTGAACACTGTTACTCCAGTTAGCGCGCCCTTAGTATCAACACAGTTATGATGCTCCATGCTCAGCCATGACAAAGGATTCTGAGAAGGTGTTCCTCTCAGTCTGCAAACTTTCCTCCCAGTGGCTTCAAAATAGCTTCTGGCCTACAAAATGGATTGATGTCTAAGCCAGTCGTTTTAATTTGTTCTTCATAGTTACAAGCAAAGCATGTTTGGATAGTAGCACGTGGACCAGGGAATTTTAATCTGCCAAATAAACTATAAATCAGAGTTGCTATCAATGGGAAAAGGAATAGCAGAAGGAACTTAGCAAATGAGGACCTCATCGAACGACTGGGCAAAAATAACTATCAGAAAATAATTTTTTTTAAAAACAGTTCTGAATGTCTCTTTTCAAGGATGTCACTTGTCAGTGCATCCATAAAAACATGAAGCTTTCTTGTTTTTTACTGTTTTTAACAAATATTTTTAATCTGCATGCTTTTTACTTAATTTAATTGTATTTTAATTATATTTTAATGGCGTTTTAATCTTTATTTATGAGCTATTTTAATGATGTTTTATTCCCTGTTGTCAGCCGCCTTGAACTCCCCTTTGCGGGGGAGGAAAGGCGGGATATAAATTGATAAAATAAAATAAATAAATAAGCTCATCAAGATCAGATTTGCTTACACAAATGTTCTCCCCAACAACGAGCCTCTTGACAGGATGGTTCCTTGTTAAGAAAAGGTACAATTACATTTTTAAGCTCATAGAGAAGCCCTAAAGGTGCTGTTTACATACTCAGCTGGGTATAAATATGGACAGTTTGGAACTATTATCCTTATATCTCAATACAGACCGGTATACCTTTTCTCCCTTTCCATTCTTTTTTTTTGGGAGTGTGTCAGGTTTCTAATAAACTCTATCAGGGCCATCAAATTGTCAGGGCAGTACCTTTTATCCAACCCATGGGCTCTTCCAACACCACTATCAGCTGCTGAGGTGTCACTATTGAAAGGGAAGTCCACATAATAATTGGACTCTCCCATATCTTGAAAATATGATCAAGATCTGCATATTTTTTTCTTCTGCCTTTTGCAGCAAATGAGTTCCTGAGGAAAAAAGTTCTGATTTCTGTTTATGACCTGCTTAATGATTCACTTCTGGCCCCCAGAATGCATAATTTGGCCTACTGTATGAAAATAGTTTGACACCTTCTCTAGACCTTTCCAACGATGTATGTACATTTACAGACCTCTTCTTGTATGTACCTCTTGTAAGGATAAGAGTTTCAGAGCCCAATATACTTTCCAGTGCTGATGCAGCTGCTGTGCATCTCCAAGGTATAGGAACAAATGTTCCTTTACCTTGAGGAGATGTCCATGATTGCCTCCCCCCGGCATGATTCAGAGCGCACCCCATTGGCACAGCTGCATCAGTACCAGAAGGTCAGATGGCGGTGGCCCCTCCATCTCCTACAATCAGTGGCCTCCACGCTCAATAAACAGGTTGAAAGAGACCCCCCCCCCACTTTATCAGATGTAACTCCAAACATCTACATTGTACTTTCCATTTGTGATCAATGAACACCATTTGTGAACTCCCCAAGCCAGAACAGGACATGTGCCAGCCTAACTAAGGGTTAGGATTGGAGCCTGAGTAGTTATCTATCCTAGCACTCTCAGCACTGCAATCGCTCCCATAACCCAACCTTTAGAAACTGGGTTAGTAATAGCCACAATCCCTTGATAGCTAAGTAATGATAGGGCAGCATGTTTTTCAAAATGAATCATTGTTAGCTTATCTAGAAATGTGTGTCGGTGGTTCTGCAAAGACTATTTCAACTCTCCCCCATGGGAGCCACCTTACAAAGTAAAGAGAGCAGCACCCCTTCCAGGCACTCTAAGATCCTGAAAATTGGTAGCAATTAATCCTCTTGCAAGCCTTGACCTGATCAACAGGGTCTGCAACACTGTTCCTTCAGCTGGCTTCTTCACCCAGTGCATTCCTCTACCAGGCATCAAAAAAAGAAAGCATTTCAAAAGAATTCCCTTGATTCTTGGAAAACGTGTGACATGAAAAAGACACAGTAAAGCTAGCACTATCCTTAGCAGGCCTCCGTCAGTCTTGAAAGACTATGGTATCATGCTCGGCGCTGCATACGCTGCATGCAAAGCATGAAAGCCTGGGTTAGATTGTTATGGAGGATAGGATGGTACCCAAGCAGCAAATCCCCCTCTCCACGCCACTGAATTATTCCAATGGAAAGGCAGAGCCAATACGATTGGATCCAACTGGCATTGCAGAGCTGGGCTAAGGACAGGAGCTCACTCTGTCTTGTAGGGCTGACCCGGGTCTCGAACCCTGGCCTGCTGGTTAACAGGCACAGCATCTTAACCGCTTGCGCCACCCACAGCCCTCGCACTATCATTAGTAACTGTAATTAAACCGCAGTGCTGAAAACAGATCCCGAACGGAAAAAGTGTGCATTTCCACAATACGAGTGTACTACAGGCTACCATATACCATTCCTGTAAGACTACTAATAGTTACTTAAGGTCTAAGGAGAAGGTTCTTCTAAGAGGAGTCACCTAGGCTTTCCGCATGAAAAGCAAAGCCTCTACCACTTTGCTGGATTCTTACCTTTACCACCTATTTGGAGATAAATGAAATGGGGCAGAATAACAGTGTCTTAGCCACTTGCGTCTGTTATCCAGCAGGCTAGGGTTTGAGACCCGGGTCGACCCCACAAGACAGGGTGAGCTCCTGTCCTTAGCCCAGCTCTGTGTCGCAGCTGGATCCAATCGTATTGGTTCTGCCTTTCCGTTGGACTAATTCAGTGGCGTGGAGAGGGGGGATTTGCTGCTTGGGTAACAGCCTATCCTCCTTAACAATCCAACCCAGGCTTTCGTGCTTCCCATGCAGCGTATGCAGTGCCGAGCACGATACCATAGTCTTTCAAGACTGATGGAGGCCTGCTGATGGAGGCCTTGTTACATTAAATTTGACTCCAAAGGGCAAAGCAGCTTTAATAAGGAATGTTGCCTCATCCCTCGAGTTAATTATATGTTGCTGAAAGAAGTATGTAATTCTTTTTATCTATTCCAAACCTATTCCAGAGACATTCTTTGCCCTATCTGCCGAAAGAGTCATCCATATTCAGTTCAGAGAACAGAAATATCAACATATTTCATCACCTCTCCTGCTACTGAATTTTCTTTTCGTACTTTTGTACTTTCCATTCCGCCCAAGGGAAATGTAATTTGTCAATTTCCCTCTTCGCCCCCATCATCCAGAGCTCTCCTTGGAGTAGGAGTTCTGTGATTTCAGAGTCGGCTCATTATTGTGCACGTGGCTCATGTTGTCATCTGCCACAGAACCTCCTGCAATGTTCAAAGTCCCTTGTCAAGGTTCATTGCATTCATAACACACACACACACACAATATACAAGACGGCAAATGCTTTACATGTGACTTCTTGCTGGCTGTTTGCAGAGGGACTCGCTGCAGAACACATGCTCTTAAAGACTCCTGGAAGGGTTTTCATTTGGTTGTCAATGATTAATAAACTGAGGGTATGATCCTAACCAGTTCAGGTCAGGACAACTCACTTGCTCCCTATTGCTGTGGAGCATGTCTATGCATTGGTCTAACCCCCTAGAAGTGCCTTACAGCACTTTTTGTGACACCCTCAAACAAGCACAGGACTTGTGCCAGGACTTATACCTGCCTAACCTGGGGTCAGGATTGCAGCCTCAGGCTTTAAGGTGCTTCTTCACCTCCCCTAGGGGGATAGATCAGGGCATAGACATGTACCGTCCTCCCCACACCACCACAGGAGTGGGGAGTGGAGTGAGTTGTGCCAGCCTAAACTGGTTAGGATTGCATCCTGAAAGTGTTATCAAAAAAGCAGCCATCTTTGGAACAGGACACAACTCATAAGGACCTTCTCTGTTGGGTCAGCCAATCTAGTCCAACATTCTCTTTGAACAGTGAGTGGATTTCGCTGTGAGAGGGAAAATATCAGAGTAAAATGTGGATCAATATCTCTTTATTGGCTCACTGTTCCACTAGCTTTTTCCCTCCTGGAGAGCCCCCCTGCACACTATAGAGCTCCCCTGCACTGGCCGGCCATGCTCAGCCAGTGCAACTCACTGCTCCTTGGGGCCTGCAGCAAAGCGCCGAGGCCAGCACAGCATAGCAAAACCTTGACCATATTCACTTTGTGATTTGCTTTCAGAGGAGATCTTGCAGTTTTATAGCTAAGTAGCCTCCCAGCTTCTGCATCAACATTCATCACATTGTGTTTGAATGCCCATCAACAGCATAAACTGGCCCAGTGTCATATTTTTCAATATACTGTAGATCACTCCGTCTTTAAATAGCTGGTTGGACTGCATTAATATCTGATTTTACCATAAACCCATGTATTTGCCAAAGGCTAAATAAATCATGCATCAACACATGCTTTGATAAAATTATCCCAAGTAAAACCTGAACCACCAGCCCTGTTACAGTATCTTCTGCGTTTTATGCTTAGTAAATGTACATGGAGTCCACCCCCAGCAAATATGTGTGCACTTTACATGTGCCTCGCAGCACTTTATAAGAAGGACATTCTCCAAAATGGTTGAAGAGCCTCCACTGGATCAGGCCAAAAGCCTATCTAGTTCAGCTTCCTGTATCACACAGTGGCCCACCAGATGCCTTGGGAGGCACATCCAGCTGCCCGCCCTGCATCTGGCATTTTGAGGTTGTCCACATCTACGCACACCTCTCATGGCTTGTAACCTGTTATGGTCCTTTATTCTAGGAATTTGTTCCATCTCTTCTTAATGGCATTGAGGCTAGATGCCACCACCACATCACACAGCAAAGGAAGAAACAGCAAAGGGCTCACAATCTGCACCATATGAAAGCTAAGCTACCATTTGGAGAAGGTGCCCCTGTGCCCAATCAGCAAGTATGGATGAGTGCGTGGAAGGATATTGATGAGTTAGTGGTAAGATAGTGACTTTGATGGACTATTGGTTTGACCCCTTCCGACTATTCCTCATCACATATTCAACAAAGCCGGCACCCATCCCTTCTGCCCTCCGTGCTTTCAGCATGCTGTGTTGCTGGCAGAGAAGCAAAGGGGCTTTTCTAATTCATTCACAGTGGGAGCACCTTCCCCAGCTCTAAGTAAACATAATCCATCACATAGATTGCAGCTCGGGGCCTTGTGTTCTTGTTTGGAAGGCTTTACATTTACAATACACGGGCCTTCCCCCAGTTCAATTACTCAGTCTACTTCCAAAGCAAGGAAACATCTGCACAAGTGGGACATGAAGGAGTAGGAGTGAACGCAGAGGGAAAGGCGGTGAGAACTTTAGGATATCCTTAACAGTAACCTTGCCTTCTCCCATCTACCCACCTCCCACCCCACTACTGGGCTGGACTGGATGGTCTAGATGGGTTATTTGCCTGTTCCAGCATAACTCTTTTTTATATTACTCATGCTCTTAACGTGTGAGTGGCGCAAGTGGCTAAGACACTGTGCTTGTTAACCTGCAGGCCAAGGTTCAAGACCCGGGTTGGCCCCACAAGACAGGGTGAGCTCCTGTTCTTAGCCCAGCTCTGCAACACCAGCTGGATCCAATCGTATTGGCTCTGCCTTTCCATTGGACTAATTCAGTGGCGTGGAGAGGGGGGGATTTGCTGCTTGGGTAACAGCCTATCCTCCATAACAATCCAACCCAGGCTTTCATGCTTCGCATGCAGCGTATGCAGCGCCGAGCACGATACTATAGTCTTCCAAGAATGATGGAGGCCTGCTCTTAACCCAGTGGTGTCATTAAGGGGTGTAGTTCACACAGGATGACACTATTACTCGCCAAAATTGTGAAATCTTGATATTTTCATCATGTTATATATCATTCAATGCATAAAGTTTTTAATGTTTTTGTTTTACTTGTTTTTAAATGCTTTTAAATTTTAACTATACATTGTTTTATTGTATTGTAAGCCGCCTTGATTCTGTTCTGGAGAAAGGCAGATAAATAAATCCAATAAATAAATAATTACATAAATAAATACGGAATTCAATGAAATAATCTGTGTTGACCTATCTTTAGTCTATCAAACATTAGGGACAAATAAGCAGAATAGGTCATCACAACTGCCTCATGTAACAAAACGTGGATTTCTTTAACTTAAAACTATCCAGTGAAACTGATTGTTCCAAGAGCCAATGAAGTGTTGCCCGTCTCAGCCCTGAATGACTCTGACAGCAAGTGCTTACATGGCACATTGTGGCACTTGGGGTACTTACCACACTGCCCCCCTCTTGGCTGTATGACTCTGCGGAGGACACCAATAGGCTAGAATGTTTTATCTGCTCCACACTAACTCTTTCGCTCTTTCTTACTCCCTATTCCAATTTAAAACCGGCTGCTTGGAAAGCGGAAAAGTAGTGGAGGTAGATGGTGGATAGGTGAAGAAAGATAGTGACATGCAGTTGTCTAAAGAAATCCCCAATGCGCATCATCTCCCCATGTGCATCAACCCCCATGCGCAACTTCCCCCATGTGCAACATTCCCCATGTTCATCCCCCATGTGCAACATCCCCCATGCACATCATCACCCATGCACTTCATCCCCCCATGTGCAACTTCCTCTCATGCGCATCAACCCCCATGCGCAACATCCCCCATGCTCATCATCCTGCCATGCGTATCATCCCCCCATGTGCAACATCAGCGATGCCTAACTGCCTAAGCTCAGCTCAGGGCAGGCTCAGTGTATAAATCTTCTCTCTCACTAGGGTTCAGGCTGGTGAGGCAGCATAAGAAAAATCATAAGCGAATAAGGGCCAATTATGCGCTTCACATAACAGGTACTTTGATACGAGAAAAAACAGAGGGCTGGTTCTTCCCACACTGGCAGGAACAACAGGAAATCAGGCACAGCATTTAGCTAAAAGTGGCTAAATATAGGTGCAGCAAACAGAAAATCTCCCGCAGACGATCACCTAAATCGAATGCTGATTACATCTCAAAACTGTGTGGCTCAGATCCCAAAGGCACTCGCATCCATACAAACGTCACAATGCAATCAATGAAACCTAAAGGGGCTGTAATAGCTATTGCAAGCAGCTGAATTATCTCCCCCATCAATGGCATTTTAACTGCCTATTGAATGGTATCAGTGACTTGCTCTATCTCTCAACCCTGCTTCACGATCTATAAAAATGATTTGAAGATGAGAAACAATTTATTTTTACTACAGATTCAAGAGCTTCTGTTTTGGAAAAGGTATATTTTCAGTGCCGATTGCAGCTTCTGCTTTTGCCGGATCGGTGGCAGAGATTGGCTTGCAAAGGACGTGAGCCCAAAGTCATTTGAGAAATTAATGACAAGCACAGACCTGCATACTTTGGGAAATAAACTGTGAATTATTGATGTGTTTCTCAGGCATTGACATATGCATATATCTGCATCAAACGGAACAGGCATCTTGGCTATTAGTCCTCTTCCCCTCCTGAATCATATGGTGTTGCACCATTTTAATGTAACGTGGTTTAACCAAGAACAACTTACTGGTTTGTTTGCCCAATGCATCATTTTATAGAAGGGAGCATATTGTGCAGGGTACATGCCCAGGCCGACCATATGTCCTCTTTTTTAGCCCAGAAAAAAATCTTACCTGTCCTTCTTTTCCTTGTGAGCAGGCAGCATGTGGCCTTCTTGTACTTAATAAATTATGAGCACAATCCTAAAAATGTCGACTCAAAAGTAAGCCCCATTCTGTTCAGTGGGTCTTATTTCTAGGAAAGTGTGTTCAGGATTGCAACCTATATGTAATGGTAGTTTTAAATTTAATAATAAATAATGTAGTGTTTAAATCAACCACATGAAAGTAATATATATATGAACTAGCAAAAAGTGTAACCGTGTTGCAGGAGTAAAATTCCCCCGTCCGCCATCCATCCCATGCGCATCATTCCCCCTATGCACATCAAACCCCCCCATGCTCATCAACCCCCATGCGCAAATCCCACATGCACAACAACCCCCCATGCTCATCCCCCCATGTGCCATATTCCCCATGGGCATCAATCCCCCATGCACATCCACCCTATGTGCATCAACCCTCCATGTGCAACATCCACATGCACAACTTTCCCCTATGTGCAACTTCCTCCCATGCCCAACATCCCCCATGTGCAGCATCTCCCCATGCACATCAACCCCCATGCGCACCATCACCCATGTGCATCAGTCCCCCATGCGCATCATCCCCATGCGCATCAACCTACATGCGCAACTTCCCCTCATGCACATTTCCCATGTTCATCCTCCCATGTGCAACATCCCCATGCGCATCATCGCCCATGTGCATTATCCCCACGCGCAACTTCCTCTTATGCGCATCAACCCCCATGAGTATCATCCCCCATGTGCAACATTGGCAATGCGCATCAGTCCCCCTTGCGCATCATGCCCCCATGCGCAACATCCCCCATGCTCATCATCCCCCCATGTGCAACATCGGTGATGTGCATCAGTCCCCCATGCGCATCATGCCCCCATGCACAATGTCCCACCATGTGCATCAACCCCCATGCGCATCAACCTGCATGTGCAAATTCCCCTATGTGCAACTTCCCCCCAGGTGCATCAGTTCCCCATGCGCATCATTCCCCCATGCGCATCAATCCCCCATGTTGTTGAGCAACATCTCCCCATGGTCAACATCGCCCATGCTCAACATCCCCTCATGCACATCAACCCTCCATGCGCAACATGCCCCTCATGCGCAACTTCTCCCCATGTGCATCAGCCCCCATGTGCAAGATCGCCCATACGCATCAAACCACCATGCACATCAGTCCCCCATTCGCATCATCCCCCTATGCACAACATCCCCCATGCGCAACATGCCCCCATGCAAATCCTTCCCAGTGCAACCTCTTCCTCCAAACAACATCCCCCCCAGTGCACCAGGCACCAAATTCACTGGATGTTGGTCAGTCTTCCATGTTAAGTATAGGAAAACAGACATTGCTCCCCTTTTCAGCCCCTTAAGGGTTAAATTTCTCCACATGGGTTCTTGGTGGGTGTTCATGTGACAGAAGGAACTCCCTCCCCAAATTTCATGCTTTTAGGTCTGGGGGTTGGGGCGGAATGTTGATGAATCACTAATTTTTCAATGCAAAGTACAGGGAGGAAAATGCGTTGCGCCCCTTTTTACCCCCTTCCAGTTAGAATTTCCAAAAACCGGTTCTTAGTGCACCCCTCTGTCACGGATGGAGCATCCACCCCAAATTTCACACTTCTAGGCCCAGCGGTTTTGGCAGGGCTTTGATGAGTCAGTCAGTCAGTGGGTGAGTCAGTCAGTGACTTTTCTCTTTTATATATATATATAGGAGATGTTTTGGTTTTATTTTGTTGTGTCCTACATTTTTTTGGCTGTCCTACATTTTGGGAGGTTATTGTTATTTTGTTATGTCATATGGTCTTCCTGTACATGCCAGGTGAGAATAATGCAGGTCAGGCTCCCTGACTTTGGAGTAACAAAGTTCTTAGAGACACAAAACATCTCCATCTCCTTTGGATGCAACCTTAACTTACATTGTTATTGGGCAGACTGGTTTGTTAGCAGAACTTTGCTGGCTTAATTGTCATATGGGATTGGTATGGAAAGGAAGGATATGGGAAGGAAAGAATTCAATCAAGGGTTACAGGCTACTGAAGGCTGAAACTTCCAGAGCAGTTAAGAAGTTTGTTGGTGTAACCTCAACGGAGCACTGAACAATGGAAGCCCCTTCTTCAACTGGGACTGAACCAAGCAGGGCCATCAAGAAATAAAAGGAGATCCTTGAGGATCTACAATGGTCTCCATGATTCCCATGGGAATTTTTGAGCACAGTCCTAACCTGGTACACTCAAAAGAAAGCCTTATTGTGTTCCATGGGGTTTTACTCCCATGAAAGTATGTCTAGGGTTTTAGCCTTTATTGTGAAGAACATACCCTTCACATTGCCAAGTTAGTGATAAAATACAGTATATACTGTATTTACTTGAATCAAATGCTCACCTTTTTCATTCAAATTCAGTCTCCAAAATCAGGGTGTGCATTATATTTGATGGTGCATTAGGTTTGAGTAAATACGATGTTTTGATTATATGTATAGGGTGTGCATTAGATTCAATGGCATGCCAGATTTGAGTAAATGTGGTGTTCCGATTATATGCTTAGAGTGCGCATTAGATTCAATGGTGCATTAAATTCTAGTAAATATGGTATTCCAGTTATATGTCTAGGGTGTGCGTTAGATTCAATGGTGCATTAGATTCGAGTAAAAATGGTATTTTAGGTTCTTAGGTGACTTCATGGTCTGCCAGACCATTTTCAACTTAAAATGCTATATATATAGCTTGTAATATCAGAATAAAAAATTTTCCTAATCCTGTATGAACGTGCTTACATTCTAAGAGCATTTTCTGAGGTCCTCATTCATGTGCCCTTCCTTCTGGGGTGATGAACATGGAAAATGCATTTTCAGTGATGACATGCAGGCTGCAATCTTAAAGAGACTTTCCTGGGAGTAAGACCCATTGAACACAATAGGGTTTACTTTTGAGTCAACATAGTTATGATTTTGCTTGCAGAGTCCCAAATCTTGCACAAGGGAAACACCATTTGAAATGGAAGCTTCCATAATGTTTGTTACTACCCTATAACAGTATTTCCTGTATTTACTTGAATCTAACGTGCACCTTTTTCATCCAAATTTAGGGCAAAATGCAGAGCAGTTATGGGTCCAAGCAGTTATGTCACCCTCTAATGTTATTTTATGGAAAGGCACCTTAACTGCTCCGGACCAAAGGGCTTAATTTGACTTTAGGATATGGGCCTTTGTCTCCAAAATCAGGGTACACATTAGATTTGATGGTGCATTATATTTGAATAAATAAGCAATATTGTTCTTAGGTGGGTTTTAATGTGTATTTTTAAAATGTTCACTTGACAAGCAACCTGAGAGAATGTAATTTTACCAGTGAAGCAAACACGTAAATGTTTATGACATCCAACCGTCCCCAGAAAGCAAATATGACACTGTTTTACATTGTTTGGCCTCAAAGACAAGACATCGTGTCCCATCACTGGGAGGTGATAAAACCCCAAACCATGACATGTAATAAACCCCACATGAGCGCATCTACAAGCACAACATTAGAGCACAGAGATTTTATACTCTGTTACCATTATAAAGAAAATATAAACCATCAATGAGCCATGCTCTAAAATTCATTTTGCTGTAGGGAAATTTTGGATGTTCTTCACTTCCACAAATCAGATAGGAAAAAAAGAGAGTGGTTTCATGTTCAGAGTTACATCTGTTTTTTTAAAAATATTTTTTTTTTATTTAAAAAAAAATTTAACTTTAAAAAAATAACAGAGTTGAATCTGCTTTTTCAAAAATATCTGAAACATCAAAAAGATAACATATAATAATGTTAATAACATATTCCTCATAATGTTCTGTTGTAGAGCTTGTTCCTTTTTACGTTACACTTCACATTACACTAATCCACAGCATGTGGCCCTCAACTACAGTAACTACTTGGTATTGTTGAACTGTCATTAATTACCTCTAGCAGCTAATTTTTTTCCTGCTCCTGCTCTAACTACCAGGAAAAAAATCAGCCACTGAAGATAGAAAAGGAGAAAGTTGAGTGACCAAGATATTATATTCTCTGTAATTAGCGCATGCATTGCTCTGTGTGAGCATGATGCCATCTCAACTTGTCAGGAGTATTAAGATGTGGCCATTTTGATGATGTGTGTGTCATGATGGGTGTGTGTGAGTGAACATACGTTCATGTAGATGTGGCAACCTCAAAATGCCAGAACATAAACCTCAAAATGCCAGAACATGAACATATGTTCATGTAGATGTGGTAACCTCAAAATGCCAGATGCAGGGGAGATCACCTGGGTGCAGGTATCTTATGTGCTCCATGAGGCATCTGGTGAGCCGCTATGAGTTACAGGTAGCTGGACTAGATGGGCCTTCGGCCTGACCCTGCAGAGGCTCCTCTTATGTTGTTATGTTCTGATCATTCTCAGGAGCAAGCTGTTGCATTTTAAAGATATCATGCTGGATTTTCCAGGAACCCAGCCCCAGCGGATAGTAATAATTGACTGTACTTCTTGATGGTGGGCACCAGTGATGGGCTTCAAAGAAATTAAGAACCGGTTCTCTGTCCATCTGGCAGCCACTTTTAAATGGCTATTTTTAAACTTTATATGTACTATCTCTTGTTAAGAACCGGTTCTATAGAGTAGGTGCGAACCTGCTGGTGCCCACCACTGGTGGGCACCCATCCTGTGGAATGATGTGTTCTACACTGCAGTTCGCCCAACGGATTCAAAATCCTTTTTATTTTGACATTTAGCCCTAGTTGGGGCAGCCTAGGCAGTTCAGGAGAGGCATGTCAAGGGTATGTTTAGCATTGCCCAGGGCAGAGCAGTTACGCTGTATCCAGAGCCTGATTTCAGGGCATGTTGGTCACATAGAAGGTTAAAACAATGTGAATGAACTGAAAAGAGCTGTGACAAACATACAGTGCTCCAATCCTGGAATCAATTTGAGAAATTATCCTATTAAACTAGAATTCAGGATAGGAAAAGCAAGCCAGAGCAAATCGGAGAAGCAGTAATTGAACAGAATGGGGTGAAATATCTTGTCCCTATTACTGGCTTCAGTGAGACCAGACAAACGCACAATGCAATAAGTTTTTGGGAGAATTAAAAACATGACGCTGAGCTCCACCAAAATTCAAAATCAATGGCAGTTCTGCCCTTGACATCAAGGGGAAATGGACAGAGCCTAAGATTTACCGTTCTAAATTGCCAGCTCTGGATGACAATAATCAGAGCTGCAATATAAGCTGCCCACTTCAAATTAACTGATTCGTCGTAGTGATACCAGCCAAATTTTATTGTATGCTCTCCAAACACAATCTTCAGGCTCTGGGGAGCACTTATATAAAACTAATTAGGAGCCTGTGCTACTTTTTGGCCCATCCTATGATGTTCCTTGGAAGCTGAATTTGCATTCAGTGGCCTTCCCTGGCTTACAATTAGGGCTCAGTTAAACTTTGCTGAGTGCTCAGCACCTTATATAGTTTATATATACAATATATAGTTTAAAATTGTCCTTTCAGTAAAATTGTTATAAGGTTATTGTATGACAGTGCATTTCAGAGAGGACTGACTCCAAATTCTGGATCAAGAAAGCATATGTTTAAGCATGATGATTGCATTATGTAAAACATATGCATGTGTGTATATTCTTATCGGCTACATATTTTATCTTGCAACAAAGAAAGAATTCTGTTACACATGCCATCAAATGTGCTATCAACAAGTTGAGGCTTAGATTTAGTAAGAGCAAGTTCAGAAGTGTGAAAAGGGGCAAAAATGGTGGGGAGATAGATGGTGGGGAGATAGATGGGCAGCCCAATCCAGACGTGCCCTTGCATCGATTCAAAAGACATTGCATCAATTCAAGAGGCAGCTGCGCTCGCACAGTTTCGTGGAAGAGCCTCTACATCAACGCAAGTCCACAAAAATGTCCTGCATTGACGTTGTGTCATTAGAGAATCTGCCGGTGCAACCGCATTGGCAATATGGAAGGGCAATATTGGCAATATTGGCAATATTCCATATTGGCAATATGGAAGGGCGTAACAGGGGCGTGATTCCAACCGACGCAGCTACTTCGTATCCAGAGCAGGTTCAGAGGACTCACAGACCCTCTCCCATGCCTTCCCACTTATACCACCTCAGGAGGTGGTATAGGAGCAAGTATAGGGGTCCATTTTATGCCAGAGTAAAGGCCAGGGATTTTGAAAAATTTCTCAGCTCTCCAGCTGGCCTTTGCCCAGCCGACTCTGGATATGGAATAGCAAGGGCAGTCCAGTGACCTGCCAAACCACACGCACCTCTTGTCAGTCTTGAAAGACTATGGAATCATGCTCAGCACTGCATACGCTGCATGCGAAGCACGTACGCCTGGATTATATTGTTATGGAGGATAGGCTGTGACCCAAGCAGCAAATCTCCCCTCTCCACACCACTGAATTAGTCCAATGGAAAGGCAGAGCCAATACGATTGGATCCACCTGGCATCGCAGAGCTGGGCTAAGGACAGGAGCTCACCCTGTCTTGTGGGGCCGACCCGGGTCTCGAACCCTGGCCTGCTGGTTAACAGGCACAGTGTCTTAACCACTTGCGCCACCCACAGCCCTCCCCCTACCCACCCATAAAAGCCCAGCCCCTGGACCCACCCTTTCCCTTCAGAGAACAGGGTGCATGGCACAGGGCTATGCCACTCTGCTCTCTCATGGAACACTTTGCTCTCAGGGAATGGAGCTCGCGCGCTTTCAGCGCGGGTTCCCCTTGCCCCTCTGCAGGCGCTGCAGAGCCTGGGCAAAGTGCTCTGCAGCGATTGGATGCAGAAGGGCTGAAGGGGGTGGAGCTTGGCTGTTTCCCAGGCGCGTTTGCCCGGGGAAGGCAGTCGGGCTCGGCAAGCGTCGGAGTAGGACGCTCACAGTTCCTCTCCTCGCTTGCTTAGCGCTGTTGCAGCGCTTGCCCGGCTGTGTCCCCCCCCCCTCGCTTGGACGCACGGAGGAGGATCTGGAAGGGCTTTGAAGCCCGGTTTTGTCGCTCCCCCCTGCGCGGACTGGCAGGGAGCAATCACGGCCCCCCTCATTTTCTCTGTCAAAGCCCCATAAGGGCTGCAGCTGGGGGTGCTCCCCTTCCCCGCAGGAGAGACTAGGGAGAAGTGGGCTGCACATACTTGAGGCTGGTGGCTACACCCCTCCTTTTCCCTTTCAGATCTGTGGCTGGGAAACCCCCCTACCGTTTTACCTACCCCTCCCATTGATGGGTGTAGGGTGGTGCAGGGGCCAGTCATATTTTTGTTAGGACACATTTTGTGCATTTCTTTTGCTATTCACCTTGTGCAGCCCCTCCATCTTCACCGGTTGGACATCTGCCTGCTGTGTTGTATCCTTTGGTTGAAGCAAGAATACACACAGGGTGTGGGGAGGTTTTTTGCCCAGCGGGTGGTTACACTTTAATATGGGTAAGAGAGTACAGAAAAAAGGGGGGAGGGCACCTCGACGTCCCCCTCCTCCACAGCCCACACAGAGGCCAGGATCAGTACACATCATTGGATGAAGCTATTCGCTTTGCCATTGGGCCTTCCCACCCGGATTGGTCTATGTTTGGGCACGTGCCCAAGTTTCCTGTGGCCTGTTATCCCAGAGAGACATTTACCGGGGCCTGTTATCCCAGAGTGATTGGCATTGCCGCACAAGGCATTGCCCTTGGGCTTTCCCAGCCAGGTTGGCCTATGTTTGGGCGCGTGCCCAAGTTTATATGTTGCGTTCATATGTTGGGGTGTATGCCCCAGCCTTGCTGGCGTCAGCTTGGCAGTAACTTTATGGGCTTGTGCCCACATTTTGTTGTAAGTGCGGCCCGGCCGGCGCCGGTTCGGGTCTGCTGGTGTTGCACCCTGCATAGGGTGGCACCTTTTCGGGCATTGCCCGCAATTGTTGGCCTTCAGGCTATGGTTAGGGCTAGGGGCTCGGGTCGGCGCCATCGGGCCCACTGACCGACCGCTAGGGCTTGGTCGAATATGGGTGTTGCTATTTGGCCTAGGGTGCTGCTCTGTTGCATTCTAATGGGGCTGTGTTTTCTCTTTCCCCCTTAGGAGGAACCCGGACTCGGATCCTGCTCATCGGCCACTCCATCCTCTTCTGGGCCAAGAAGAGGGCCGAATGCAGCGGATTTGGCACCCAGCTCGGGCTGGGATCTCAGGCCTTCATTTTCTGGGTGGCTAAGAGGGGGATGCATTGGGGGCAATTTCTGCCCGCCTTTTTCGAGTTCCTGGATAGGAACCTGCCTCCACAGGTACTTTTAGTGCATTTGGGTGAGAATGATCTCACTCAGAGGACTTCAGTGTCCTTGAGGTTGCAGATCAAGGATGACCTGTCCTTGGTGAGGGCTTGGTGCCCAGGAGTTCGCATTGTCTGGTCTCAGATGCTGCCCAGGCGTGCATGGGCGGGCGCAAGAAGCGTCCGGAGGGTTGATGTGTCGCGTAAGCGACTTAACGCTTACGTGCCTCGTTTCTTCTTTTGTATGGGTGGTGCAGTTATTCGGCACCCCCAGATTGAATGGAGGCGGCCTGAGTTATACAGAGCTGATGGAGTTCATTTATCTCCTATGGCTGCTGATATTTTCTTAGTTAACTTACAGCAGCGACTGCTCCAGTTTTTGTAGTGGGGCGGTGGAGCCAAGTGCTAGGCTGACTAACCGTGTGGCAGGAGTCGTGCGGATATAGGCAGGATAGGCCATTGGTGTGCAGCCTTAGGTAGCAAGGGTTTGGGGGTGAGGAAGCCTCCCCGTGAGGCTGGGCCAGCTCCGGGGGTAGGGTCTGACGAGCCTCCTTACCTGGATGGGAAACCTAGGACCAGTGTCTGACCGGACAGCCGACGGCTGCGCGTCCGGCTACCTTGACATTCGGGTTGGCAAAGACGGGCATCCTTGAGCTCTGTTCAAGGAATGCCCCGAGCCAGGCTGGGAACGCCCTTTACCAACTTTAACCTCTGCATGGTTAAAGTTATCCCATCCCCTTAGACCGCATCCCCTTAGACTGCACGGCTATTGTTTGAGCAGTCCCTGTTTACTTTAGTGTTAAATAGTTAATAAAGTGGCCCTTATATCCAGCACTTTTGTCCGGCTCTTTATTTGTGCCTGTCTGGGGTAATGGAGCTCATGCACTTTCAGCGCGGGCTCCCCTTGCCCCTCTGCAGGCGCAGCAGAGCCTGGGCAAAGTGCTCTGCAGCGATTGGCTGCAGAAGGGCTGAAGGGGGTGGAGCTCGGCTGTTTCCCGGGCGCATTTGCCCGGGGAAGGCAGTCGGGCTCAGCAAGCATCCCCCACCCTCCCTCCCTGTAGTACAGCTCAGGCTTAGCTGGTCGCTTTGGGGCCGGGTAGGAATTTTTTGGATGCCACTTGACTGGCCGTTGGTGGCATTCTTTTTCGCCTACCCTGAGCTGTGCAAGGGGAGAGAGTTAACACTAATTGGCTTTTAAACCCGGGCACTTTGGTAGGAGTCGTGTGGATATAGGCAGGATAGGCCATTGGTGTGCAGCCTTAGGTAGCAAGGGTTTGGGGGTGAGGAAGCCTCCCCGTGAGGCTGGGCCGGCTCCGGGGGTAGGGTCTGACGAGCCTCCTTACCTGGATGGGAAACCTAGGACCAGTGTCTGACCGGACAGCCGACGGCTGCGTGTCCGGCTACCTTGACCTTCGGGTTGGCAAAGACGGGCATCCTTGAGCTCTGTTCAAGGAATGCCCCGAGCCAGGCTGGGAACGCCCTTTACCAACTTTAACCTCTGCATGGGGAACTATGCGGAGAGCTGCATCCCCTTAGACCGCACGGCTATTGTTTGAGCAGTCCCTGTTTACTTTAGTGTTAAATAGTTAATAAAGTGGCCCTTATATCCAGCACTTTTGTCCGGCTCTTTATTTGCGCCTGTCTGGGGTAGTGTTCTCCCCACACACAAACACTCCTCACCAGGCACATAATTCACTTACTCTGGATTGTGTCCTAGGTTACCTCCACTATTTTTTTATCCCAATAATGTGCCCCATCTTGAAACAGCTTTAAATAAGGGAAAAACGTTTGCTGAAAGCCTATAGATTTCTCCCTTAAACTTAGAAATAGCATACGACAGGGGACTGTGCACATGCTCAAATGAATTACATACTGGGTAACCCTCTTTCTATCGTCTTCTGTTATCAGACACGTGAGAGGGCAGCGCTTAATCCTGAGTGATTTTACTTATGCGGACAAAGAACCATTGGCATTACTGGTGCTTCAACTACTCCTGACAAATGCTTATTCTAAATTAAACTTCAACGATCCTACAGGCATCCTGTTGTTTTGGACTGAATCACAACAGCTTGATAAAACTCCAAACCTGATGGCCACTGCACACCTGCAATGATGAAACCCCATGCTGGCAAACAGGAGGCAAAGGATGGACAACAGAATGCAGTCGTGGCACAAATCCAGCTGCTGGCAGCAGAGAAATTAAACAGCTTTAAAGCCATTTTCAAACCATTGTTAATTTCTTGCTACTTAATACCATCCTGATCAAACAATTGCTAATTTTTCCCCATAATACGCATGAAATATGCATCAGCTTCCATACTGGCAGATGGAAGATTTTTCTTGCATAATTTATCAAGCTCTTCTCATGTGCGTCCCCAAGAAGGCCGGACAGGGGTCTTTTGGACCAGTTTTTCAGTCCGGTCCAAAGACCAAAAGCCGAACTTGTCCGGCCAATTCTGGCTTTCTGGGTTCTGTAGAACCCTGGGTGATATATAAGGATTCCCAGGAACTGCCAAACCTAGGCCTGCTTAGCTTCAGCAAGTCACCATGAGCAGAATGATAGTTGTATGGTACTTGTTGAAAATCTTCCAAGCAATCCAAAGATGTGCGCTTGATTTTAACAGCTAGACTTGTACAGCACAGCAATCTTTCCAAAATTAAAATTAGTTTTGTGAAGTTACCAGTAAGTTACTAGTTTCCACTACCAGTAAGACTAGATACAAAATGCACACCAGAACTAAGAGGAGACCTCCTAGGATCAGAGCAAATGTCTAACAAGCCCAATATTCTGGATCTCACAGTGGCCCACCCGATGCTTCTTAGGCACCCATTAGCATGTCATATAGGCACTCCAATATTCCTTACTAATATCAATAGGAAGCATTCAAGAAGCTGCAGCTAGAAATACAGCCGAAGATGGCCCCAACCTATAGGTCAAGAACCTTTTCAGCTGTAGGATCCCATTTCCATGCCCCCATTTTTTTTTTTGCAGCTGCAGTATCTTTAATGCTGGTTATAAAAATCAATGGAAAACTATATTCTGCAACGTACACTGCCTGGTTGTACACTGCTTGGTGGTTCTTGCAGTGGTTCTTGAACTAATACTATGGATTTTAACGTTGATAGTTTTTTTAATCTTATCCATTCATATATATGGTATTTTAAAACTAACCCTACAATCCAGAGTAACTACTGGAGCACATAAGAGACATTACGTGCACCCGTAGTTACTGCACCACCTAGTGAAAACCTATGGGAAATTCATATTGCAATCCAGAGCAAATTGTTCTTACACCGGAGCAAGGACTCCACGTAGTTACTCTGGATTGTAGCCTGTATCTATTTATTTTTGTGAGCCACCTTGACTCTTTTATAGAAAAAGTCAGGATATAAATTTTAAAAATGTAATACCAGAGCTGTAAGAAGAGGAGCACCTGCCCCATGTGTTCTGCCAACCCCTAGCTCCGTCATATTTATGGAAGAGGTGCTGGTGGCTTCATGTACTCCATTCTTTATTCTTTTAGACCAGATCTTAACCTCCTTCTCACAAACAGCCTGGCCTAACACTGTGCTGCTCAGATCCGTGTTAGAAATTTAGCTGTAGAGATTCTGTGTAGCACCAATACAGTAGCTGGAGCAGTGATCAGGATAAGAGGAAAACACCCCCTTATCCCAAGTTGCATCACAGCCACCTCCAATCCTGTGCTGGATGCAGCACAGGCCAACCAGCCGCCCTGTTCCAGCACAGATTAGGATTGGGCTGTAACTTCAACTTCCCTCCATTTTCACCTAGGTGATGCAAAATATTAATTAATAATTTCTCTAATGGAAAGTTAACTAAATAGAATTAGGTATAAAGAAAGTTGAGGGCAACAGTAAACACCAGCAGGAATCTGGTATCCTCATTGGAAACTGAATCTACCTGATTTGTCACTAACCTTAATTGTCATCTTTGAATATCAGAGACAAAGGGCACAATCCAGAGTAACTACAGGGAGTCCTTGCCCTGGTGTAAGAACAATTTGCTCTGGATTGCAATATGAATTTCCCATAGGTTTTCACTAGGTGGTGCAGTAACTACGGGTGCACATAATGTCTCTTATGTGCTCCCGTAGTTACTCTGGATTGTAGGGTTATTGCAGTGTATTACAGAAAAAAAGTCCAGCTTCTTCATGGAAAACAACAGGACTGCAATTATAATTAGTACTTGCATTATGAGCTAGTTTAGATAATTAAAACTTATGTGAGATTTTTAATGGAGGTAGGGAAAGCGAAGAAAGGAGTTTTAAAAATGAATTAAAAACTAAAAAAATGAATCAGCACAGGCTCCCACAGACATGTTCAGGTTTGAAATGTCAATAGAAAAACCATCTGTTGGAAGTTTTGTCAAGATCTTCCCAGCTGCTGCTAATGGATCTTAGCAAATCATGTACAAAGACATATTTTTAGATACTAAATGATAATACTGAGGGGCAAAAAGGCCACGAAACTCTCATATTTAACCCTTAAGGAACTGAAAAGGAATGAAACATATTTTTTTGCCTATACATAACATTGAAGTTGGCACCACAAGACAGGGTGAGCTCCTGTCCTTAGCCCAGCTCTGCGACGCCAGCTGGATCCTATCGTATCGGCTCTGCCTTTCCATTGGACTAATTCAGTGGCGGGAAGAGGGGGGATTTGCTGCTTGGGTAACAGCCTATCCTCCATAACAATCCAGCCCAGGCTTTCGTGCTTCGCATGCAGCATCGAGCACAATACCATAGTCTTTCAAGACTGATGGAGGCCTATACCACATTTATAAAGCCAAACAGTACCTTTTATTGATCTCCATACCATTTATTTATTTAGAATCAGATCATAGAATTAGAATTGAAAGAGACCTACAAGATCACTGAATCTAATTCCCTGTCCATAACCAAAACACCTTTGATTGATGGGTGTCCAGCTTCTGTTTAATAAAGACCCCTAAAGAAGGAGAACAGAGCCATCCTTATATGAGTGGGTAGATCCCATATTATAGCCATGGATGTGTGAGTAAAAGAAAGCATTGAAAGTGTATAAATTAAGATATCACTGATAAAAGCAGGCCTCCGTCAGTCTTGGAAGACTATGGTATCGTACTTGGCGCTGCATACGCTGCATGCGAAGCACAAAAGCCTGGGTTAGATTGTTATGGAGGATATGCTGTTACCCAAGCAGCAAAATCCCCCCTCCACGCCACTGAATTAGTCCAATGGAAAAGCAGAGCCGATACGATTGGATCCAGCTGGTGTCGCAGAGCTGGGCTGAGGACAGGAGCTCACTCTGTCTTGTGGGGCCAACCCGGGTCTTGAACCCTGACCTGCTGGTTAACAGGCACAGTGTCTTAGCCACTTGTGCCACCCACAGCTGTCACTGATAATATCCCTTAATAATAGAAACACACTTCCCCTTGTTGAAATTACCAACCCAGCTAATAACTAAGACAAAATAACTACTAAAAATTGGAATATAAAATACCAATTAAAGCACTGTAAATTAAAGTCAACTTGCTCACTAAAAAAGCATGGATGCATCTTTTTCTTGCCTTTATGAAGAGTATGACAAGTGACTAAGTGATTAGTAGACATCCATAAGTCTTGAGAGACTATGGTATCGTGCTCAGCGCTGCATATGCTGCATGTGAAGCACAAAGGCCTGGGTTAGATTGACATGGAGGATAGGATGTTACGCAAGCAGCAAATCCCCCCTCTCCACACCACTGAAATAGTCCAATGGAAAAGCAGAGCCGATACGATTGGTTCCAGCTGCGTCGCAGAGCTGGGCCAAAGACAGGAGCTCACCCTGTCTTGTGGGGACCGACCTGGGTCTCGAACCCTTGGATTTGGGGAAAATGGCAGCCACAGGGGGAAGCCAAAGTTTTCCTCCACTGACACTGGCTGACAAACTAGTGCTGATAAAAGGTTTGCTGATTTGAATAAGAACTCCCATCCATGCAGGAAAAATTTCTGCCAGTGACAGTAAAGAGTAACAATTGCAGCAATGAAAGATATAAGAGAACTAATATCACAGCACTAAATTCAGGTTATTTCACCCAGCAGTTCCTTTTTATAGTCCTTTTATTGCCAGGACTTCAGCAGAGTTATGGCTTTCTTTAAAGAATCCTGGTTTTAAATTGCTTTGGGGCATTACAGTTTATTAACACCTGCCAAGCATCCGGCTGTTCCCAGATCTCTTATTGTATTTCTACGCATGAAAAGATAAAGTCCAAGGTCTCTCAGGTGGTGAAAGCAGAAAGTCAAAATTTTGCGGAAGAGAAAGCAAGGATGTCACAGCGAATGTCCGCAATGGAAAGAGATTATCACAAGAGACTGTGGTCACCACTGCATTGGTTTAGCCAGTCTCTAACATTTATAGTGTTATTAGCAAAATATACCCACATTGCAGGAGTAAAATTATATTTTAAAATATTTAAAATTTAATAATTATAAAATTATTAAATAATTATAATTTTATAATTATAAATTATATTTTAAAATATTTAAAATAAAATTATATTTTAAAATATTTGTATGTCTGGGCACAACCTTAACCCCCCGTGCAACATCCCCCTGTGCAACACCCCCATGGAACACACACCCATGCAACACCTCTCCCCGTGCAATACCCCTCCTACACACTCCCTTTCTTGCACTGCAACAAATCAATCTTTTGTGCTAGTTGATGCTACAACAGAGGAAAAAAAAAAAGATCACATTCGCATCTGTACAATGAAAACAGATAACTTTCTGCATCCGTTCACAATAAATATGGCACTCAAAAAATATTACTCTTTGGGCGCATGTGCTGCTCATTGACCTTTTGGTGCCCCAATTGATGAACAACTTGAAATGCCCAATCAACTCATAGCCTGAAATGTCCCAAACCATCACATGCTGCCCTTTGTGATGAAGGGCGCAATCCAGAGTAACTACGGAGAGTCCTTGCTCCGGTGTAAGACAATTTACCCTACAATCCAGAGTAACTACGGGAGCACGTAAGAGACATTACTTGTACCCGTAGTTACTGCAACATCTAATGAAAACCCAGTGGTGGGCCCAGCATGGCCCAAGAACTGGTTCCCCGGAAGTGGGCGTGGCCAGGCAGGGTCAGGGGGCGTGGTCAGGGTTAGGGGCGGGGGTGGGGGCAGGGAGAATTTAAAGGGGGAATTTTTAAAAAAAATTTAAAAATTTAATTTTTAAACAAAAATCTAAGTTTTTGTTAGTGGGACTTACTGTCATGGGACATACTTCAGAGTAGGCATGCATAGGATAGGGTTCTCAGGCTGCAGTTCTAACCACACTTGCCTGGGAGTAAGCCCCATTGACTGTCATGGGACTTACTTCAGAGTATGCATGCTTAGGATAGGGTTCTCAGGCTGCAGTTCTAGCCACACTTGCCTGGGAGTAAGTCCCATTGACTGTCATGGGACGTACTTCAGAGTAGGCATGCTTAGGATAGGGTTCTCAGGCTGCAGTTCTAGCCACACTTGCCTGGGAGTAAGTCCCATTGACTGTCATGGGACGTACTTCAGAGTAGGCATGCATAGGATAGGGTTCTCAGGCTGCAGTTCTAACCACACTTGCCTGGGAGTAAGTCCCATTGACTGTCATGGGACTTACTTCTGAGGAGACCTCCAGGGCAAGTGTGTGTGTTTTACAGATATAGTACTTTTGAATGGTTCATGTAATATATTGCTTATTATTACATTTGAACTATCACTTATGATTTATTGCATATAATTAATTACAAGAAGGCAACATGCCTGCTCACAAGGAAAAGGAGGACAAACATAAGGTTAAAAAAGGACGTGTCCTGGAAAAAGAGGACATATGGTCATCCTAGAAAAGGAGGACAGTGAAGATTATTTTTCCAGGACACAAGTCTAAAATAAGAGGGTGTGCCCTGGAAAAAGAGGACATCTGTTCAACGTGCCAGTGGATGCGCTCCCTGGGCAAACCTCTAAAGAAGCAGCAGTGAGACAGACTCTGCATAACAAGCAGAGATCTGCAAGGGTAGGCAATGCCAACTGGGAGACACCCTTCATGGAATGGGGGGCGGCTGGGAGAGATGTGGGGAGAAGTTGGGCAGCTCTTCCAGCCTGCTAGGTTGTCAGATCCAGCCTCCTTGGGAGCTCATGCAAACTCTGGAGAAATAATAAACTCTTATTTCTTTAATGAACTTTTGTTAAAAAGCGGTATATAAATACAGTTGGTTGGTTGATTGGACACTTGCCAGGGGCATAGCCAGAGTGAGTAAAGCACCAAGCTTTATAGGTAGCTTCAAGGGGTCCCTTCTCTTTGGAGACAGGCACATGCCTTCCTTCCCCCAAACCTGGTATGGCTCCAAAGGGGTGGGAGAGGAACTGCATGCAGGCTGCAGTGAGGCTCCATGCAACAGTTAATGCTCTGTCCCCCTCTAGCTATGCCACTAGCTCTCTCCATCTCTATGGAGCACTTCTATGTTCTCTCATTCACACACACCCACACACACACACACACACACACACTCTCCTTGCCTCCCATCCAGTTTCAGAACCCAAGCTTCTAAGTACCTACTCAGAAATAGATCCCATTAGAGTCAATAGGGGTTACTCCCAGGTAAATATAGGATTGCAGCCTGGATCCACTGGGAAGGGAAGAGGTGATGGGGGTGGAATCCTCAGAGGACTTTAAGTGTAGCTCTCTAAAATTAGACAGTCTTTAGGATTTCAGTCTTACCATGGGTGGCAGGGAGTGCTTTGCATGGTTGCACCCCCTCTAGATATGCCATTGCCCCATTTAATCTATAAAAGATATGGGGCTAAGGCTAATGAAAAAAAGATTCCCCCCCAAAAAGGGAAAAAAGGACTGGATGCGACCCACTTGATCTGTGAAGTTCGACTAAGGCTGCAATCCTAAAGACACTTTCCTGGGAGTAAAACCTATTGAACACAATGGGAATTACTTTTGAGTAGGCATGGTTAGGATTGTGCTCTAAGGCTGCGATCCTAACCATGTCTACTCAAAAGTAAGTCCCATTATGTTCAATGTGGCTTACTCCCAGGAAAGTTTAGGGTTGCAGCCTAAGGCTACAATCCTAAGCACACTTTCCTTGCAGTAAGACCCATTGAACACAATGGGGCTTACTTCTGAGTAGACATAATTAGGATTGCTCTAAGTGTCTGGAACAGGGTGATAATCAAATGACATAACCGCAAATAGAGGACAAAATGTAGGGCACCCAAGAAAAATGTAGGACATGACCATATAACAGCTAAAAACACTCATATAAGGTATCTTGCTTTCTTGTCCTTAATCACTATATTACTTATTAATTAAAATTACTAATTTAAAAACCCTCAGTCAGGATGGGTCTCTGAGGCTGAAGTCCTCACCACACCTGCCTGGGAGTAAGTCCCACTGACTATACTGGGACTTACTTCTGAGTAGACCTACTTTGGCTGGGGCTCTGAGGCTGCAGTCCTCTCCACACCTGCCTGAGAGTAAGTCCCATTGACTATACTGGGACTTACTTCTGAGTAGACCTGCACAGGATGCGTCTCTCAGCCTCCCCAGCCAGCCAGCAGAGGCAGGGAGAGCGTGGTGCCACTCCGCTCTCCCCTCCTTCGCCTCCCTGCTGAGTGTTCAGGAGATGTGGCGGAGCCAGCGTACCGGTCCCCGCGGCTCTTGCAGCCACGGGTCTGGCCGGCTTGCTGTCGTCGGCCCTGGGGGAAGACCCGGTACAGGCGCGTAGGCACGTACCGGCATCTGCCCACCTCTGTGAAAACCTATGGGAAATTCATACTGCAATCCACAGGCAATTCTTCTTACACCGGAGCAAAGACTACCCGTAGTTACTCTGGATTGTGCCCTTACTCTGAATTGCAATACGAATTTCCAATAGGTTCTCACCATAACTACGGGTGCACGTAATGTCTTTTACGTGCTTCCGTAGTTACTCTGGATGGTAGGAATAAACACACTGGGCGGTGTGTCAATTTCTATTCTCAAAGAAATACATGCTTTATCTTTCGCAAAAACCATTTACAACCAAGTAAGGTTTCTGCACTCTTTAAGCACCTGAGTTCGGAGAGGTGATTAAATTTTTAATAAGCAATAAATAAATAAATAAATAAATAAATAAATAAATAAATACTGAGATGCATCAATTAAGGTCAACCATTAGGGGATTGCTGCAAACAGAGACTGCATGATGTTTGAGATGGGAAGCAATCTAGTTTGGTTTCTTTCATTCTTGGACAGGAGCTGAGGTCATTCCAGAAAAAACCAAACCAAATACAAGCGGTTTGTATTTTCTTTTCCCATACTGTGTAGAAAATGCGTGCTCTTGATGTGAACACAAACAACGTAACTCTCAAATTATGAGCAGGTGTGGAAAAGACCGAGAATTGTGGTAGTAGAGTTATGAAGCTGAAATCAATCACATTTTCACTCCAGTCATAGTTAATATCCAAAGTAGCTCCGTGGCTACTAGAGATTGGGATCAGATGAGCTGACCATCAGGGAATAGCATCATCTGTGTGCTAATAGATCTGTGCACCAATAGATATCCAACTGTTAGCAAAAAAATTGTGCAAGAGCTCCAGAGCAATTCCAAAGAGGAATAAATGGCAGTTGTACAACTACTGGGGCTATTAGAACTCTGGAGCCAGAGAAAATCTAGGATTAACCAGAGTTTGGTTTTCCCACTCTGACTGTGGGATATATCAGGTGAGCATAGCCAGAAGTAGATTAAGCTCTATATGTGTAATTTAAATAGTGCTTTCTGGAATACATGAATTCTTTGAGATCAGTACAGTCCATTTGCCCTGAAAAAGTTTTATGTCGGAAAAGGGTCTTAGGGCAAAATCCATAGCAGTTATGGGTCCACACAGTTACGTCACCCTCTAGCGTTATCTTGTGGAAAGTCATCTTAACTGCTCTGGAGCAAGGGGCTTAATTTCACTTTAGGATATAGGCCTTATTTGAATTTATCCATATATCAATTGCAGGTGGTTGCTTGTCTAGCAGTTTGTATGCAAAATGGGACTACCCACAGAGAAGGTAGTGGTTTCTGCATATGCATATTCAACACACTGTGCATGAAGGATAGATTGTTAATTAGAAGAGTAAAAGTAAACACACACACACACACACACACACACACACACACACTGTCTGAGCAAGCTAAGTGCCCCCCAGGAGTTGTAGAATGTGGAAGTGGCAGCTTGAAAAGGACATGGGCTTTTTGACTGAGCCCGTTGAGCCTTGGGTTGGGGGTCCCTCTTGTAATAAGTGATATAATACTTTGGGAATACTATTCAAAAACAACATACAAAACACCATCTTGCATTACTTAAAAGTCTTCTGCATAATCTTCTAAGATCTGATTTTTCACTTTTTTATGGCAACATAACAAACATCTCTGTAATCATGATGTCAAAACCTCTCAGTCTAACTATACATCAGCGAGCATTTGGGGACTGGAGCTCTGTCAGCAGTCTTATTCCAAAGGATTTTTCTTTCCACATAATTGCAGAATGGGAATTCTACCCCAGATACTTAAATTGAAAATGAAGGATTACATTACCATTAATTACTTTATTTGTTAAGCTAACAAAGTCATCCTGCATCTGTGGTGCAGTTAACTTACCCTTTCCAATGTGATTTCTTCAAATTCATATTCAATTTCCGTTCCATTGACCTAAAAAAAGATACAACAGAGAAATCTGTTAATACCTGTGGGATATTAGGAAGGAAACCCCTATATTTTTATAAGGGCGAGAGTTCTTTCAACTGTGATCAAATACAGCATTTCCAGATGAAAACCCAAGTCAGTAAGACTTCCTCAACCGAGACAAATGAGGAGTTTTATGGATGGGAAAATTATGTAACATGAGCAAAAATGTACCCATATTGTAGAAGGAAAATTCCCCCCATATGCCATCCCTCCACTGCGCATCATCCCCCCATGCACATCATCCACCCATATGCATCATTCCCATATGCAATAACTCTGTACAACATTCCCCTATGCACACCCTCCCCCCATGCGCACCATATGCAATACCCCCATATGCATCCTTTCCACATGCACATCACCCCCATGCGCAACAACCCTATGCACACCCTCCATGCAACAGCCCCCTATGCACATCCTCCCATGCACAACATCTTCCCATGTGCAACACCCCCATGCGCACTGTACCCCATGTGCACAATCCCCCATGCGCATCATCCCCACATGCGCAATACCCCCGATGCACAGCACCCCCCATGCACACCGTCCCTCCATGTGCAATGTCCCCCATGCACATCATCGCCCTATGCACACCATCCTCCCATGTGCACCAT